>CM060087.1:5886038-6567607 GCA_030522485.1 Stenchaetothrips biformis | reverse complement strand
AATGAATAAACTCATGCGTGCACCAAAACAGACCATCCAGTTTCCTTTCCCCTCCCCTCCATCCCCACCTCCATGCCCCTTCCCCTCTCGCCCGCGGCCGCTGCTCGCGAACGGCACCGATACCTCCCGATTCAATCTTCCCTCCTGACCAAACTAAATAACATAGAGAAGCTCCAGACAAAAAAAACCACTTGGTCGGCGACATCATAGGACCGGGCACCTTTGGTGTTTTATCGGTTCCTTGTATGCATACGAACTGCCGAAAAGACATTTGGACGAAATCCGACCCCCCCTCTGGATTTGGCAGGGGTCAAAACACCCCAAAAATGGCCATTTTCGACGTTTTGGGACTAGATGGGTTCTGCCAAACCAAAGCCCAAAAAAGTACCCAAATGGGTCCTGGGCATAGAAAAAAGTGCGATCTTTCGATTGCCGGTCCGCAAAATGAGTTTGGACAAGCCGTTTAGGCGCTATGGGGCGCCAAAGTTGACAAATTTCACTAATTTCACTAATTTTTCGAATTTTTTTTTTCTTTTTCCTTAAATGCAGTTTTGATGGGCCCGATGTGTCAGAAATGTGTTCTTATCCTCCTTTCGTCATTATTTACTTGAAACAACCCCGCTTCAGCTAACTTTTACTCTCATTTTCACGCTGTGCACGCTTTTCAGCAACTCGAACGCCTGGCAGTTAGGCAGCCACCCCAGTCCAGCGCATGCGAGTCGTACGGGCCTGCCTATGCGGGAGGCGCTCGTGGCTCGCGGCAAGCGTAGCGGCGGCGCGCGGTGGGCCAGAAGACCGGCACCAGCGGCCAAAATTCTAGACGCGTTTTGAGCTCTGGAGTCGCTAAACGGGACTCGAACCGAACGTGTGACCCCACCAATGGATTCCTCGTTCGGAGAGCAGTCCATTGGTGGTGTCACACTCTCGGTTCGAGTTCTGTTTAGCGGCTCCAGAGCTCAAAACGCGTCTAGAATTTTGGCCGCTGGTGCCGGTCTTCTGGCCCACCGCGCGCCGCCGCTACGCTTGCCGCGAGCCACGAGCGCCTCCCGCATAGGCAGGCCCGTACGACTCGCATGCGCTGGACTGGGGTGGCTGCCTAACTGCCAGGCGTTCGAGTTGCTGAAAAGCGTGCACAGCGTGAAAATGAGAGTAAAAGTTGGCTGAAGCGGGGTTGTTTCAAGTAAACTAGGCGGAAGCAAGCTCCGGGGCTGAGCCAATACCCAATTCTTCGTCCGCCATTACAGGATGCTGGATTTGACTCTTAGGATTATTGCTTTGAAAAAGTGCATCAAATCACCAAATCTTCTCTATTAAAACTGAAGTATTCTCACAGGTGCTTTCCATTTCCTCTCCACGAAACAGTGTTGGTTGTAGCTTCGGAACGGAATATCATTTTTCCAATTGTGGATGCAAAGACCAAGAGACTGCTTTTAATGCTTTTAATTTCTACTTCAGAGTAACTCCACTCAAACGTTAACCAATATACACGATTTAGTCGTGGCCCCGTTTCAAACTTTGTGGGTTCAAAACGTGCCACAAGGACCTGTCAGCCATTAAAGGAAAATTGGATATCTCAACAAACACATAAAATATCAGGAAAGTCCAAAAATTTATAAATGCAGCGCATAAGACGATTATTTTTTCCGTTGCTAAACTCCATTTTGGCCACCAATTTTTTCAGGAGAAACAGAAGACTGTTCGAAGAACAAAAAAAAAAAGTTGCGGATGATGAGAAATTGAAAAAATATAAGTAAAATTTTGAGAAATACATCAAAGTATCAGGTCACTCCGTAGAGGGTTCTTCAACTTATCAATATCCGTTAAAATGGATAACGAAGTCATCTTAACTTAATTTTTCTAAGCGAAGTGGAATTCAAAGACAATACAACTAGAATTATGGTCTGCGTAAAGTGTTTATTACTCTGGAATATTTTTTGGCTTTCTTTTGTGCAACTTAAGTTGAAAAAATAAAGAGGGTTAAGTTGAAGTGATTCTTTTTGCACTAGATTCATAAACATACAAATTAAGTTATCTTCTGTTGCTAACTTTTTCAACGGAGTCATGCAGACTTTAGTTGTTTCCATTTTCCGCTAAATGGGGAGCGTGTAAGGGGCCCAGTTGAGTTATGCCTCTTTTCCATGTGGATTTACTTCTGAATGCTAGGAATTGAGACAAATAATTTGGTGTGATAATGCAAACCTAACCAAGGTAAATGGTCCAACCCACCCTAACCTAACGGGGTCGTGACAGATCTTACTCTACTCGCGACAGACCTAACCTAACTAAGTGGTCCAACCAACTCTAACCTAACCTAACGGGGTCGCGACAGGTCTTACTCTACTCGCGACAAATCTAACGCTAGTATAACTCAACCTAACCTGAAACTATCCGTAGTATCCCTTAGGTGCGCGTCCCGCGCACCAACTAAGGCCTGCTGGCTGAGGTGCAGTTACAGAAGTTGACGCGTTTGCGCCATTGCGCACGGCGGATTATGAATCAAATTGTGACCGGTTTATAAATGAATAAACTCATGCGTGCACCAAAACAAACAATCCAGTTTCCTTCCTCCTCCCCTCCATCCCCACCTCCATGCCCCTTCTCCTCTCGCCCGCGGCCGCTGCTCGCAAACGGCACCGACACCTCCCGATTCAATCTTCCCTCCTGACCAAACTAAATAACATATCAACAAACGGTTTTCTCTGGGTGGAAGCTTGTGAAAAGCCCTACAAACGCCTCGCTTTGACCCCCCATCTAAAATGACTTCTTTATTCCAAAAACTTGTCCCGAAGTTACAGAAAACGTTTTTCTTCGTTGTCGAAAAATTTTGAGCTCGCATCTTATTCGGATAGGGTGGCTTTGATTGTCCTTTCTATTTCCTACAACTTTTGTTCAAGACGTTTTTCGAAAATCTCAGCCGTTTACGCATGCGGGGCGTTTTTCGTGCGCGCCGTTAGATGCAAGCCCGCAACGCAGCAATGCATGGCGGGCCTGCCTACTTACGGGGGCTCCTTTCTTGCTTTTCTCGCTTTTCTACGTAAATCCGCCCCCCATTTCTCAAGAAACATGGGGTCCTGGAGTCAATGTGAGTACGCCGCATCGAATGGTGCACACCTCGTTGCAATCGGAGGTCTGGAAGGTACTTAAACTTGCGAAAAACGTCCTTGGCTGCAGGGGGCGACGATGCTAGCCCGCCACACAGCCGTGCATGGCGTGTGCCTACCTTCAGGCGATCCGGCCTCTCGAGCCAGCGAGCCGCTATGCTACCCCCACCACCGCCCGACCTAGCGGAGGGCTTCGCCCGTTGGTTTTCCGATGCAGATGCAGTCAGGCTCAGCAATAATGACGAAAGGAGGATAAGAACACATTTCTGACACATCGGGCCCATCAAAACTGCATTTAAGGAAAAAGAAAAAAAAAATTCGAAAAATTAGTGAAATTAGTGAAATTTGTCAACTTTGGCGCCCCATAGCGCCTAAACGGCTTGTCCAAACTCATTTTGCGGACCGGCAATCGAAAGATCGCACTTTTTTCTATGCCCAGGACCCTTTGGGTACTTTTTTGGGCTATGGTTTGGCAGAACCCATCTAGTCCCAAAACGTCGAAAATGGCCATTTTTGGGGTGTTTTGACCCCTGCCAAATCCAGAGGGGGGGGTCGGATTTCGTCCAAATGTCTTTTCGGCAGTTCGTATGCATACAAGGAACCGATAAAACACCAAAGGTGCCCGGTCCTATGATGTCGCCGACCAAGTGGTTTTTTTTGTCTGGAGCTTCTCACTGTGGTAACTTCTTCCGTGGGTACATGGTTCGTCCTGGGCTAAGCTCCATAGTATTCCTGCCTCAAATAAGTGGCCTAACACATCTGAAAAAGGGGAGGGGGGTATTAAAACCCCCTCGCCCCAGTGTGGCATAGCGTCCTACCTTGTAGATCCCTCGGAGGAAAGCCACACTTGAAGCGAACAACAGTAAGGAGACAATGCTGCCCAAGATGACAGCCGTTACTTTCTCCTTGTAGTCCAGGCACTTGAAATTTGTTTTCCGGTCAGGACAGTCTGACCAGATGGACAGATCGGCGAAAGAATCGCGGACAGCATACATGACACCCCAGCCCAAGTAATTAACTAGAGAAGCTGCGGAAGCAATCTGAAATCATAATGGACATGACCAAATTATCATTATTGCGAAAGAAAAAGAGCAACCCTACCGCGTGAGCAGGGCTAGATGAGATAACTCAGTCAAAAATATCCAGAAATGGAGAAATCGTTTCTCTCATTATTCGAGATATTTAAAGAGGTACTTTATGACCTGCTCAAGAGTGTTTTTGGCCCCCCTAACGCGTGACCCGCTTGAGACTCTCCCCTTTGTTACGTGATTCTTTTTTTTTTTTTTTTTTTTTTGGGGGGGGGGGGGGGGGTTCCACACACTAAAAGTCTTATGTACTTTTTATTATGTACAGAAGCTCTGTACAATCACGTCGTACATAAGGCAAATTGTGCAGACTTATGTACTATTTTGTGCGTAACTATGTACATTATTGTACGTTAGAGAGATTTTGTACATACATACTGTACGTACAAAATTGTGCCGAAGGTATCAAAAGATGTAAACATGCATAGTTAATTACAATTTCATTTTGTACATAATTGCCGTTCAAATTTGTGCGTAACAATGAACAAACTCAAATTGTGCATATGCATGTTTAAATCTGTTCATATACCCTAGGCACAATTTTGTCCGTATGTAGGTACAAAATCTTTCTTATGCACAATATTCTACATAGTTGCGCACGAAATAGTAAAAAGCCTGCACATTATACCTTATGTACAGAGCTTCTGTGCGATAAAAAGTACATAAGACTTTTAGTGTGCACACACTCCGCCTCTTACTGATTTCTTGTCAGTATAACCTACTTTTTTAAGCAGCAGTAATACTTACTTTTCGATATTTCTATGTAATACTGACAAAATTGTTAGTAGATTACTAGCAATCCCATGAAAAATCAATTACTTACGAACAAAATTATAAGCAAGAACGGACAAAATAGTATTACTGCTGTTTAAGAAAGTTCAGCGTTTACAAAGAAAATAGTCAGTAAGAGTCTGAGAGTGCAGCAACGCGAATTGCCACATTAGAGCCCGCCGAAAACATAACCAAGAGGGACCTATTCGTGGGTGGATCGAAGCCAACATTGATGTGGGCGAATGGAGCTATCATATCTGACGGAACGAATGCGACGCTACGAAACCCCTCTTACCTCGCGTGCCCCTCCTCCCCGCCCCTCGTTTGGCCCACAACTATGGTCAGATAATTTTTGAACGATCCACTACAACATCAAGTCATGAAATTGAGTGTTCTACCTTAGTTTTGGCTACTTGGCTGAGGGAGACAACCAAGATTAACTACCGGTAGTGGAACAGTGTTCTGCTTCAGCAGTCTAATTCCAACTCCTAACTAAAGCATCGGCTATTGCTGCAAAGATTGGCTTTTGCTTCTTTGATTTATTTTTATTGTCTGTCCGCCATGTAGCCAAAAATTGGCTGAAAATTAATCTCGAGTACTTATAAGTTTATTACTCGCGCTTCAGCTTCCGCATTCTTTTCTGTGCCACCCCAGAACCTACTGTGGATCACTGGTGTCAAAGTTTACAAAATGTGTTACTCTTATCTGTCTCTCCCGTTATTTGACGCGACATCCTAAACACTTAATCAATAAACTTTGGCTTTGTATTTGTACACGCTAAATGCATTTGTAACATTTTGTGCGAAAAATTTGCACGAAGTTCAACCTACACTCTCAGACTCACTGTAATTTTTAAAGTGGTCAATCTACCACTAATTAAAGCGGTCTGAGCTTTAAAGTGGATAGTGGATTTGACCGCTTTTAAGAAAGCGGTCTGACATGGACCACTTTAATTTGGGGGCCTTGACCAATTTTTAAAAGGGGTGAAACCTGCTTGACCACCTTTTTAGAGGGGTGTTGACTGCTTGTAAAAAGTGGTCAGCACTTGACCACCAAAAATGAACAGTCAAAACCCCATTTTAAAGTGGTCACAATCAGACCACCCAAAAATTATGACTGAGACCACTTTAAAAATTAGTGCTCTTACTATTTTCTTTGTAAATGCTGAACTATCTTATACAGCCGTAATACTTACTATTTTGTTCGTTCTTATGGACAATTTTGTTCGTAAGTAATTGATTTTTCGTAAGATAGCTAGTAATCTAGAAACAATTTCGTCTGTATTACGTAGAAATCGAAAAGTCGGTATTACTGCTGCTTAAAAAAGTACGTTATATTGACATAAAATCAGTAAGAGGCGGAGAGTGTACGCAAGAAAACGCACGATTTTGTGCGCATTTGCGCACAATTTTGTGCTCGTGTACTAGGCGCAATACTCAATATTGATTGAGTGAGAGTGTATGAGAATGACGAAAAGCACTAACGCTGCTCGCCCAAAATATTATCCACGTAACCCGGGCGAATTGTTAGTAAGCACGTATCGTCTGTGTTAAATGATAAGAGATACACCCAGAAAACTGTACTCTTGATTCAAGAGAATTATCCTTGAAGCAAGCACATGTGGGCCTCAATAGGTTCAAAAACATTTTGAACTTGACGCAAGGTAATAGCGAACTTGTCTTGAGGAAAATGCACTCGAAACAAGACCACGGAAACTTGGATTGAGGTAAACTTTAAGTCCAACAACTTAAGTTCTGTCATGGATTTAATTCAAGTTTACAGTTTTCTGGGTGTACGTGCTAAGAGGTGACCTGAGTTACGTAGATAATGATTGGAGCGAGCGACTTACCGCATACAAGAAGCCTTGCACTTTGCAGCATGTCTCGAGACTGCAGCAGCCGTCACAGCCCCTCTCCAGGCGGGGCCAAACGCTGCGGGAGTTCCTCATCGTAATCTTTAAAATAAGAGGATGAAAATTGACAAGCTTATGATATAGCTCAGCAAACATTGAGAATAATCAAAACGTCACCCAAAACAGACATGCATGCACTTCTGAGTGGATCACTCGTGTAGCAGGAGGTAGGGGTGTGCGAATCGTGAATTTTGTTTTCGAATCGAATCGAATCGAATCTGGTTTTAAATGACCCGAATCGAATCGAATCGAATCCGCAATTTTTTTTCCGAATCGAATCGAATCCGAATATCTTCATAAAATTTTCGAATCGAATCCGAATATTGCCATATTTTTATGCTTGTATTAAATGTCATGTAATGCCTACTTGGCATGTATTTTTGACAATCTAGGAAAACAAATTGGTCCCAAGACAATTTATTTGGGTGAATGGAGGAGCGAAGGATCGGTCGATTCGAGGACGAAACGCGTTGATTCGATTTTTCGAATATTTCGGTATCGAATCGACGATTCCGTGAGCGAATCGAATCGAAACTACGCAGATTCGATTCGATTCGATTTCGAACAATTCGCACACCCCTAGCAGGAGGATGACGCAGAAACGTCGCTATCGCTCAACTGATCAAAAATGCATCACCCTACGTATTAAGCCAGCAGAGAACCTGCCTCTAAAGAGACGCTGACAAATTTTACAGGGTGGGCAGGGTGAGTGAAGGTAATTAGATCACGCTGAAAAGAATACCACAGCACGTCGGTCCCTAATTAAACTCGCGTAAGTTTTAGCAGCGGAGCAGAACCTACGTATCTCTCTCGCATTCCACAGCGCGATAGCACTCTCCATATTTGAAGTAGAATTTGGACCCTTGCTACTTTGTGGACATAAGAACACATTAGATGCATTAAAAGATTATTTTCCATACAATTTTTTGCGATTACTATCTCTGTTTGATGGATAACGTTACAAACGCTAGGTTTCGGCATCCTTCACGAGATACGTAACACCTAGGAGTGCGAGAGAGATACGTAGGTTCCGCTCCGCTGCTAAAACTTACGCAAGTTTAATTCCCGTGAAAACTGCGCCTTATAAGGCCCGTATACGCTGCCTGATATGCGCCTGACACATTTGAACGTATACGGACCCCACAATGCCCTTATAAGGCAAGTATACGGCCCGTATAAGGTGCGTGTCAGGCCCTGACACGGGCCATACAGAGCTGCTTTGTCAGGATGGTGTCAGGCCCTGATGATTTTGACCACATACTGGCAGTATTTGGGTGTTTTGTCAGAATGTGTAAAAAAATAAATTGAATTAGGACAGTGTCGGAACTGCACAGTTTAACATTCGAGTTTAGACTTCACATGTTAAAGTCCAACTAATTTAATATTCCATCTTGTACTCACGAGTATTTGAACCTGCGACCTCCGACTTCATTTGCCGTCACTCAGACCGTTGGGCCATGCGGACATCTTGGAAGACGAACTGCGTCAACCTCACAGTACCTCACGCCTTATAGACACACGGCAGTATGTGGCTGCATCAGGCCCACATAGGGCAGCCTGATGACCGCACCTGGCCCTGATAGATGCCTGACACTCGATGGCTCACCATACATCAGGCCCATATAAGGCAGCCTGATGAGTGCAGCATGCCCTCAGATGCCTGACACACGGCAGTATGTGGCTGCATCAGGCCCACACAGGGCAGCCTGATGACCGCACCTGGCCCTGTAGATGCCTGACACTCGATGGCTCACCTTACATCAGGCCCATATAAGGCAGCCTGATGAGTGCATCATGCCCACAGATGCCTGACACACGGCAGTATGTGGCTGCATCAGGCCCACATAGGGCAGCCTGATGCATTTGTCAGGGCAGTACATGTGCCTTATACGTTCCTGATGCGAGTGTCAGGGGTTTTCATACGTCCCTTATACGGAACACATACGGGCCCTATCAGGGTCGGGTTTCATGGGTTAGGGACCGACGAGCAGGTAAAATAAAAATAATCCCTTTTTGCCAATTAATGGAGGTTTGGCACATTTTAGATAAAATGGACAGTTTTAGAATGGTGCGATTTTTTGGCCCGTCCCGTAGTATTATGAAATAATACCGGAGGACGGGCATATAGTCTGATGCATGCTGTGCGTCCGTTCGTCCGGGCATTTCCCATGGTCCGATCTTGACCAAATTTGGTATGCAGCATCCTTGAGTGACCCTAAGAACTGCCTGATGACGGCTTTTTCGATTCGAGCCCCAGGAGCGCTGCTGCAGGTGCATCATGGTCTACATGGGCTTGAAGGGGATCTTTGCTCTGGGAGGAGCTAGCCAGGCATATAGGGGTAGTTTTGGAATCGGCGCGACACAAGAAGCTTAATGAGACCAGTTTCAACAAGATCTGAGCCATTTGGTGCTGCAGCAGGGCCTAGATGGAGTCCAGGAGGATCTCTTAAAGGGACCGTCCTACCGTCCTAGGGCAGTATATGTGGGTATGTTTGGAATCGGAGTGACCAAATACAACGAATGCTACAGGTTTCGCCCCGATTGAAGTCGGTTGGTACTGCAGCAGGGTCTCCACCGTGTCGAGGAGGATCTTTAAAGAAATAATCACAAATGCAGCTCTTAACTAGACCGCTTTTATGAAGAAAGTGGTCTATCCAGGACTCGCGACTTAAATAAAACGCCTCCTGTAATAACATTACATTAAGTTGGGACGGGCCAAAGTTGTCGATGTTAGTCGCTACTTTTTTAATTATTTACCTGCATGTGATTTTCTTTCAAGCGCGATTTAATTACCTGCAGTCACCTTACTCATCCTTCTTTGTGTTATTCTTATAAGTACCCTCTCAAAGTGTGTAGGTTACTGTGACTTTCCTACATTGAACCCTCGTGATGGCGTGCAGTCAACTTGCAATAGCAACTAACAATGATTTAACCACAAACAGCAAGTACGGTTGTTAAAATTCTGTGTTCTTCATTTACTTTTCCATAGAAGTCAGAACATCCTCACAATCACCCCAGCATTTTGACACGAGCTTTCTCAACAGCTGGGATGATATATATTAGATAAATTGTAAAACTTTTTTTCATTTAACGAAATTCAAACGGATAATGTCCTTTCAACATTAAATCGTCATCGACAAGTGACGGATATCTCGTCACATTTCAAAACAGACTCCCAAGTTAGACGACACACAAATTGGGCAAAACGTTTACCCAAGTAACAAATTAGGGGCCATCCATAAAGTACGTCCGCAGTTTTTTAGACTTTTGAGACCCCCCTCCCCCCCATGTCCGCTAATTTTGCCTACCTTCCCCATGCATTTAGATAGGCTGTCCGCTTTTCATTGACCCCCCCCCCTCCCCCTCGACAGCGGACGTACTTTATGGATGGCCCCTTATTTGTGATGATTTTGTCGTCTTCGTCTGACGAAATATTAGTCCAATGACAAAATCTTACCGTGCCGATTTTTTATCACAAGTTTTGTCGCCAAATGACGATTAATTTTTACAGTGAGCCGGCGGTAAGGTTCAAGATGTCTGCTGGCTGTCAGAGGTGCGGGGGGTGGTGGGGGAAGGATCCGAAAATGTTTCGAATAGGTTGCCTTTTTTCTAGGCTAGGCCCCTTGGGCGGCTTATCCCTGTGTGTGTGTGTGGGGGGGGGGGAATAAGCCAAGACCATATGACATCGTATTTAGTAATTGGTCCGGGAAATGTTTGTATTCCCCTGTAAAAATGCTTGAGCGCAAAACCGCAGTTCATTAAGAGGGCAGCTGACTGCGATGCAAGCAAGATGCAAGTGCGAAGCGAGTGCGATGCAAGTGCGAAGCGAGTGCGATGCAAGTGCGATGCAAGTGCGAAACGAGTGCACAACGAGTGCGAAGCGAGTGCGGGTGAGCGCAGGCGAGTGCGGAACGAGGGCGCCGAGGGTGAGTCCGAGGCGTAAACGCGTTATCAGAGGCAATTTTGTGCACTCTCAGCCCCTTACTGATATTTGTTATGTACCTGACCTACTTTTTTAAGCAGCAGTAATACTGAGTATTTACTAAGTACTTACAAAGAAATAAGTTCGTATAACTGACAATGTTGTTAGTAAGTACTGAGTTGGTGAATAGTAAATATAGACTGACAATATTGTCAGGTATACGAACTTATTTCTTTGTAAGTACTTAGTAAATACTCAGTATTACTGCTGCTTAAAAAAGTAGGTCAGGTACATAACAAATATCAGTAAGGGGCTGAGAGTGTGTGAAAAAGTCGACTTTTTGGCACTTTTTAAGCGGGCTTTAGCCCAGCTTTTAGCTGTACATACGAATCAGTCAGTTCCAGTTCATCCACAACTCTATCCAGTCAACATTTAGCGTCCTGTGGGGGACCGCATGGGCGATGTTTGTTAGATGTTCACTCGACTCGTGATAAGCAGCTCCGCCGCCGCACCGCATGCTCATAAGGAGTCGAGACTAAACAGTCATATCATTTGTCGAGCCCAGCCAGCCAGTAGAGCTGCTAACACTTGAAATCACTGGGTTGAGTACCAGTGCGTGTGCCTCGCAGGGCCCGCCCGGGCCGCGCGGCTCAGTGTCGGGTATCGCGCTGCTAGGCGCTGCAGCACCCCCCCCCCCGCTCCGGCAGTCTCCCTCTTCCTCCCCCTCACGCCGGGCCGACCGTGGCACAAAATAAAAACAAAGCAGTGAATAGCATAGGCGTAGTTTTAAAGAGTACGCTGTAACTAAATCAAGTGCCGTTATCTCACTGTATTACTCATATCATATCCAGTTCCTGTGATCTTATGTACACCAATTAATTGTTACTCTTGTCTGGTCAGTGGATAAATAAATACTATTAAAACATCAGTTCTTCTAACTACTGCTCCAAGCAAGGAAAAAAATTGCATGCAGATAAAAAGAAGTAACAATTTTTTTTGGGGGGGGGATATGCCGTGCCTGTTGCCTACCAATAGGTGGATGTTTTTAGGTTATGATTGCTGTAATTAATTTTGTTGACTGGTTAGGTTGCCCGCTTCTGTAGTGACCAGTGGTCAGTTTTTACACAATTTTTTCAAAATTTCCAAAATTTGAGATTTCTTTAGTTGGTTTTTGGCCTACTCCGGTCAGAATACTGTATAGTGTCTGCGATCCCAAATTTTCAATATTTCGAAAGATTGTTAAGAAAAAGTCGACTTTTTGGCATTTTTTATACACAATTTTTTCGAAATATCGAAAATTGGGGATCGGGGATACTCTGACCGGAGTAGGCCACAAACCAACAAAAGAAGTATCAAATTATGGAAATTTTGAAAAAATTGTGTAAGAAGTGCCAAAACTATCGACTTTTTCACACAAAATTGCCTCTGGACGCGTTTACGCCTCTGACTCACCCTCGGCGCCCTCGTTCCGCACTCGCCTGCACTCGCCCGCACTCACTTCGCACTCGTTTTGCACTCGATTCGCACAGGGGGTGGCAACAGCCATTGCGGTGTCTGAAGCGATGCTCCCCGCAGCGAAATGCCTCTCTGGCGTTCGCTTAGTTTGAGAAAATGGGAACAGAACTAGCCATGGCATTCACTTGCCATTTTGTTTAGTACCCAAAGGATGCCTTAAGCTAATATTCGACACAATAGGATCCTTTTTGGGACGAGAAAATTGAAAACTAAAACGTCAAAATTCACAGTTTTCAACACAAGTGTTTCACAAAGCGGTTCAATACTACGCCGAGAGTCATACGAGGTCACTAATTGCTTGATTATGCGTAATACCCATGTAATAGATGCAGTTCTAGTAGTTTCTACCATAGAATTTCATTATGCCTCTCTTACTATCGTACTGAAGCAAAAACAAGTCTGCGGGGAGCATGGTTTCAGGCTTCGATGGGCTGTTTCTGACCCCTGATTCGCACTTGCATCGCACTCGCTTCGCACTCGTTTTGCACTCGTTTCGCACTTGCAACGCACTCAGCTGCACTCGTAATGCACTCGTTTTGCACTCACTTTGCACTCAAGCATTTTAACAGGGGTGGACTCGGATGCCCTTGTCACGAAACGAAAGTTTGAGCGTCTGACAGCCATCACGGCCCGGGGCAGCTCCTCCGGCCTGTGTACTCACAGCGAGATATCAGCTCCGCGCTCGACCTCTCTTCCGACCGCGCCTGGCGATGGCCTAGCAGCGACTGCGGGGTTGTGGGCGTCGGAGAGTCAAGAGCGGCCAAACGCGACCCGACAGTGCCGCTCACTTCTCCTTTCTGACGTGACGGTCCTCAAAACGGGTATTTCCAACGAATGATGGACAGCAGAACGGAGCACTTCAATAACTAAACAAGGAAATGAGATGAGGGGAGCGCTCAACGCGGTATGAGAAATCGAGAAGTCACTTGGGAGCAACTGCTATAGTCTCGTAGTGTGTAAGCTGTCGCTCCCAAGTGACTTCGCGATTTCTCATACAGTACCGCGTTGCAGTGGCGGACTGGGTATAGGCACTTTGTGCGACAATTGCGTCTGACTAATTTTCATTTTTCGTCCTAGGGGCCCGAGACCTAGCTGGGGGGCCCTTACGGAGGGGGGCCCGGGGGGGTTTCCCCCCCTCCCCCCCTCCCCCTCCCGGGGCCAATCGGTCCCTGCCGCGTTGAGCGCTCCCCGTATCTTCCTTCCTGTTTTGGAAGCACGCTTGTTCTTCTCTACGCTTCAGCAAAGTACCCTATTGGTGGACACTGCCAGCAGGCTGCACTTGAGGATGTATTCACCGACTGACTGAGGTTGCTTCTTGACCTCCGCTGCTGTGCCTGTGACCTCAACATCACCCCCTCAATACTTTATCAGTCGCCGCAGTGATGTTTGGTGGGATCACCACACGCACTACGGGGAGAAAATCATGCTTTCCTTGTACTTTGAGCCGAGTAGATAACGTTGTATTGAGTAAGACAAGCGTTCCTCATGGTCAAACAAACACTCCAGGAACATTTTAGAAAAACTCAGTTTGTTCAAACAGGGGGTGGTGACGAGCTGCCGCTGTGTCCCACATGCGCGTGGCAGATCAAAAATGACGAAAATACCGAGCTATCATTTAGCGTTTGCCTGGCATGTACACGCAAATTTTGAGTGTGCCTCTGGAATGTACACGCAAATTTTGAGTGTGCCTGGCATTTACACGCAAATTTTGAGTGTGCCTGGCAAGTGCACGCACATTTTGAGTGTACCTGCAGGGAGACTCAAATAAGCGTGTACCATAATTTACACTAGATAAGATAACTTTCCTGGGCAGGAGAAAAAGGCTGCTGAATGAATGCGAGGGACTGCGCCGGGTAAAAATTGGCTGAATTCATAGTTTTTCACAGGTTTTTGTGCACTCTCAGACCCTTACTGACTATTTTCTTTGTAAATGCTGAACTTTCTTATACAGCAGTAATACTGACTATTTTGTCCGTTCTTACTTATAATTTTGTTCGTAAGTAAGGGAGAGTGGGGCAGTGTGTAACAGATTTGGGAATTTGCTTCTCAGGGCCGTATTTTTTATCATATTTGACCCAAATCAACGCAAATGAATACTTTGTACTTTCACTTTCAAAAATATATGGTCTTTAGCACGCCACACTTCTTTTGGTAGGCTGTGGAGACGATTATCCGTAACCCTGCATTTGTTACACACTGCCCCGACCCGGGGTAGTGTGTAACAAGTAAAGAAAGTGGTTAATAAAAAGAGTGGAAATGATGATTTGGTCATTTTAATGAGTTCGTTTCATCAAGACGAATAAAAAACACTAAGCATGTAATATGCTAGCATACGAAATACGACTATAGGGCGTCAAGATAGTTCGAAGGGCCAACATAACCTAACCTGGTCACGAAATACTTATAACACCCTATATCTCCGTTTACATTGACTTAAACTGCAGACGAACTTAACATTTTTTGATCGTCTTGTTAAGTATAATCCACCGCGGCACCTCATTAGCCACTTATGTCAGTTCAAAATTTTGATCATCGGTGTTTATTATATTGTTACGAACTGCCCCGCAGATTTTAGTTACACACTGCCCCGAGGGTAGGTTCTTGTGTTCATGCCCCTCAGAAGGAAACCGTGATAATGCAAATGAAGTTGACCTGAATTTTACATTCGTAAATGAGCATACTTTCATAGGAAATCATCGCGTTAGTGTACATTCGTCACTGGACGGCACTATCCGAAGAGAATTAACGCTGAAATGTTGCAACCAGGCTCGAATCGCCCTGTGGAGTTTTTAAACTTTTTCCGCTCGCCAAATACCGTATCTGACCTCCGATTTCTTGATTGCAAATCCAATGGGTGTTTTCGAGGAAAGTAAACGCACATTCAGATAGGTGTTTGCCCGCACCATTTTCGACTTATAGGGGTATGTTACACACTGCCCCTGTTACAGACTGCCCCACTCTCCCTTAATTGATTTTTCATGGGATTGCTAGTAATCTACTAACAATTTTGTCAGTATTACGTAGAAATCGAAAAGTCAGTATTACTGCTGCTTAAAAAAGTACGTTATATTGACAAAAAATCAGTAAGAGGCGGAGAGTGTGGATTTAGCATGATTTCAACAGGAATACGCAAAGACTGCGCGAGCGACTGCAAGCTGTCAGGAACACACGATTACAAGACTGATGAACCCCTTGGGTTAAATTGACGTTATGTCGTTGTGAATTTTTATGATATCGGTAAACAACGAAGGTACGACATATTTACCGTGGGAGCTTCCACACGGGCAGTACTTGAACTTGAGTGCTCCATTGGTGCCTTGGTCCTTCCCTCTCGCCTCCCGGCACTGCGTTCTCCTGCTGCTGCGCTTGGAGAGAGGGCGGTGGGGGGGGGGAGGGGCAGGCCCCTAGGTGACGCACACACACCAGACGCCAGGCCAGACAGCCCAGCCCCCCCCCCCCCTCCCCACGAGGTGCGGGGCGAGGAACTAAGGGCGCACACCAAGAGGGGGTTGGGGGGGGGGGCATCACCACCACCGCTGGTACCCAGAGGGAAGACCCGCTAGTACCTAGCTATGATAGAGAGAGCCGCTTGCATTTCCACTCACTGCTCTAGGGGTGATTGCTTCGAACAGCGGCAACCTCTTATCCTGGTACTCTTCTTTTCCACGCACCGCACTGGGTACTTGCACCCCCTTTGCTTGAGGTACCTGGTAACATGCATCACTGGCACTGCACACTGGATGCACACTGGTTGCCTCACGCCCTGGCCCAGCTCAGCTGCACTGGCTGCAGGCCTGGCGGTCCCCTCGGCAGGCGGCCCCACCCTCTCCGCCCGGCCACACTTGAGGAATGCTTTCCTGGAGCACAAAAACAAAGCAGACGTCACTCTGATGCTGGGCACTAAATCGCTGATAACTCGCTGACCACTGCACTAAATACTACTACATGTACACCACTCTGCCGTACACTGCCATCAATTGAAGCGTAACAGCAGATTTACGCTTTTGGAAAAGCGTAATCGGCGTTACACACTTGCATAAGCGTAACTGGTGTTACACACTTGCAAAAGCGTAACAGTTCCCATAAGGAATAAAATGGATCTTTACGCTTTAGAAAGAGTGTAACACGATTTTACGCTTTTCCTGGTGCGTAGGTGGTTACACTGCACACTCTTACTTTCTTTTGAAGAAAATTCTTCGTGACTACGGAGGTTTTGACACATCCGTAGCCCACGAAGAAATTTCTTCGTGTTACAAAGGGATTCCTGCGAGGATTTTCCAAAACCTTTGAATTACGAAGAACTTTCTTCGTAAGAAAGTAATTCACACTAAATATCGCATGTACTATTTTGTTCATAATGACGTACGTTTTTAAACGACGTAAGCTTGGTACGATTTTGTAAATAATTATGTACAATTTTGTGCACAGGTTGCGTACAAAATCGTACGTAGATTACGTATGTGTAAAAACGTACGTAATTACGTACGAGTACTAAGTTCCCAGGCGCGTAGCATGACTTAGATTTCAGCGGGATTGAATTTAATTTGAATTTATTTCATTAAAGATACACTGATAAAACAAAAGTGTAGTTGATATGCTTCTCCAAAGCATGCCAAGTACACTTTGCACAAGCGTACAATGTATGCTTTTTAAAGGTATAGTGTTATGCTTCTGTATCATTCATCCCTTATAAAAATGCATTACTTCCCATTTGCGCTCCCTAGAAGTGTAGTTGTTTACTTTTCATACCATGAACTACACTGACGCTTGTACCAGTGGGCCAGATAAGTTACGAAAAATCAATCAGGGAGGGGTGTAAGCAGATCCACCATACTCTTCTTTCCTTTTCTTTTCGTGGTACTGTAAAGTTTTCGGGTCACCTCCCCTTACCCTCGCCCGAATCTTACCCCTTCAGGGACTAAGTACGGGGGTAACCAATTCGTTGTGTGCACAGTTTGCAGCACCCGCTTTTCCTTTACAATTACCCTGGCAGGGCGGGCTGAGCGCCCGGGAGGTAGGCAACCTCTTCGACAGCGCCGATACTCCGGTAGCGAGGGGGCACACTGTGATTCCAAACGCTATGAACATAGCGCGTATGGTGCAATGCATTGAGACATCGCGCCACACGTGCAATGCCATAGTCACATTGCACCTTAAGTGCGATGCGTCCCGAAAATGCCCTATGCTAGTGCATAGGAAGGCATTGCACCACACGTGCGATGCAAAAGCATAGCGCCAATTGGCGCGATGAAAACGGCTTCAAACGCATAGCGCCAATTGACGCTATATTCATAGCGTTTGGATTCTCAGTGCAGGCGTGCTTCGCGAACGCGTCAGGATGGTGTTCGGTAGGAGCCGGGAAAATTACGGAAATTAAGGTTACGCGGGGCTCAGTTTTAGCCCCTATCTCTCTAATTTTAAAAAATGCGTTCCATGATTGCGCCCTTATGAATAACAACAAAGACATGCGGTTTTTGGCGTCTTATTAATTTCGACGAGATCTAGTGCAAAAGTTTAACTCTAGATTTTTTTACTAGATTTTCCGTAATTTTACTCTAAAAATTGCATTTTCCGAAGCTTCACTTTCACACTTTCTCCTCGACTCACAGTTGAGATATCTGAGAAAATCAACAAGACTGCCAAGAAGAACTCCAACTTGGTTGGTGTTCTTATGAGGACTCGTTCTTTGCAATCCAAAAACATTTTTTGACTTCTAAGATTTCTGAAGCGCTGAAAAGGAGAACTTTTGTTTTATAGATATTCGGTATTAGATCTCAGTTCTTTCGCATGGGAGTGGGTAGGTGTATCAATTGTGCTATTTCGTGCTCCCGCCACAGAGTGAGTCTGCAGAGTCTCATAGACAACAATGAACTCAGGCGCCTTGTGGCGCCCCCTTTTGGTGACACTGCGACGCTTAGCTTCGGCAGGGGCTGTACAGGCAACCACTCAAACGGCCAATAATTACGGCCTGCATACCTCCTAAGCGCTAAGCATTGTCGACCATCACTCCCTACTCCGCGAATGTCTTCATTGTCGGCAAACGAGAGGCCAGCCGCCGCCGAGCTGTCACAGACTAGGCGGCACTCTGTAGCTCCGTAACCGTTGCTCCTACGCCAAAAATAAGCAAATTTTGTGATCACCCCCCCCACATGATGCCGGCGGCGCGGCCTCGCACCCCAAATAACCTATCAAACACATACATCCACAAAGATCAGCCAAAACTGTCACCGAAAATTTCATGAAATTATTTATTTAATTAAATTCCCAAAAAATAGACTCCATGGGAACATCTATACGACAACTTTCCTGCAATCTGCAGGAAAGCGGATAACGAGAGCATGCATAGTTTCCGAGATCATCCTGGGTATTAACAGACATTGCTAGCCCAATACTCGTTCTTTTTGCTACATAAGCTGTTGTAGTGGCATAAAACCATGCGGGTAGCAAAGAACGAGTAAAAACTAGTGCACTAAAGAAATTCTCCAGCTATTCGTTGGTTTCGGTTCGCACACTATCGCACGAATCATATTAGCGAAATCTTGGAACGGAAAAACCTCTGTTTTGTCGATACCCCACGTTTTGGCTGGAGAGGAGGCAACGGCGATAAGTGAAATTTATCGTGGTGATAAGCGCTCACCCTAATTTTTGAACCATTCGTCGTAGAACAATAATTCAAAGTGGGTTCGTGTCGTATGAATACACACACTCTTATTTTCTTACAAACAGCTTGTTTGTACACTACAATTAAAATTGAACAGTCTTGGTACACAAACCAAGCTGTTTGTAATACAAAGAACTTAGTTTGTATTGCGAACAAAAATTGTTTGTATTACAAACAATCGTTATTTGTATGTTACGGTTGCTCAATTTTCATTGCAGTGTACAAACTTTTGCCCCGTTCTGTTTGTAAGGAAATCAGAGTGCAGAGCAACAAACGAGTTTGGTTAGCAATCCCTCTAACTTTTTGTTTAAATTTCGGAAATTTAAAGTAAAGGTAATCTTGTCATTCATTGACAAGATTCAAATTCAATACAAAATTATTCAAAATTTAGTCGGCAGGATTTGCAACCCACCCCGCTCGAACTTTCGACTTAATGCCGTTAAAATCATACTACAGTCGAGTTCGTTCTTGGACGCAGGGTGTGGGCAACGAAGCACCTGACATCAACCTCACCACCACAATGTACAAAAATTCGAATTTTGAACCAAACTTCCGTTTAATCGTTCAACCACAATGTCGTAATTCGCAAACAAAAGGCGGATTAAGAGGTCCGAGACGGCCACGACGGCCGGCCGCTGCAGGTAGCCGAGGCAGGTGTAAGAAGGGCCCGGGTCCCCGGTCCTTCCCTTCGCTTCGTCTCGTTAGGTGTGCACACGACGGTGTGCACGAACTTTTTGGACATTTTGATGGCGGATTTGGATTTAGGACTAATGTTGCACACATTCTGCGTCCAATAACGAACTCCATACGACAATTTGAACGGCATAAGGTCCAAAGTTTGAACGGGGTTGGTTGCACATTCAGCCGTCTTACTTTTGAACTACTAATAACAACAGTTCAACTTTGGTTGTACACCGGAAAATACCGACATTTATGTGAGCCATATAGCAATGACACGTTCAAATCTGAAAATATTGAACTTGTAGCTACCACCAAGCTGCGCGCAGAGTCATTGTTTGGCAATAGGCCGGCTTGTCCCGACCTTTCCCCAGCCGTCTATTGTCAGTTTATGGCCAGTCAATCAAGGACGGCAAGGCTACCTCTAGTTCAAATTTTCAAAATTTTAACGAAGAATCTACGATATTTCCATTCTTACGCATGTGTTGCACCATGAGAGGAGGGCGGATGGAGATGCAACGGATATTCCCCCCCCCCCGCCATATTTTACCAGTTAATTTCCCTGCACTTTCTTCTAGGTGACTCTGCGGGTTTGAAAGTAGTGGTGGCATGTCTAAGGAACAAAACCGAAGCACGGCGATCAACTCTGACACTTGTATTAACAGCTCTAGCATCTGAGGCGCCTCGTCGAAGATTCGGCACAGCTCGGGGCAGTATCGCCACCGCCTTCTTGATATCGATGAAAACAACTTTTTCTCGAATCCCATGTATACCACGTTTGGAGTTGGAAACTTGCTCACATTTTAAATAACGTTCAATATTAGGATTTTTAGAGGCCCCTAGAAGGTGTATGAGCGTTTCTGCTGCGATATGTACGTATGTACACATATGCATATGTATACATACATACACGAATATGAATACATGCATATGTGTACATACGTACATATCGCAGCAGAAACGCTCATACACCTTCTAGGGGCCTCTAAAAATCCTAATATTGAACGTTATTTAAAATGTGAGCAAGTTTCCAACTCCAAACGTGGTATACATGGGATTCGAGAAAAAGTTGTTTTCATCGATATCAAGAAGGCGGTGGCGATACTGCCCCGAGCTGTGCCGAATCTTCGACGTGGCGCCTCAGATGCTAGAGCTGTTAATACAAGTGTCAGAGTTGATCGCCGTGCTTCGGTTTTGTTCCTTAGACATGCCCCCACTACTTTCAAACCCGCAGAGTCACCTAGAAGAAAGTGCAGGGAAATTAACTGGTAAAATATGTCGAAGGGGGAATATCCGTTGCATCTCCATCCGCCCTCCTCTCATGGTTGCACCGTATCGAGACGAGCCAAGCCCAATTTGTATCATTGTTCTACGATGGATGCTTCAATAGTTAGGGTGAGCGCTTTTGGCCAGTTGTGATCAGACTGTATTGTGTCTACCGTGCCTTTCTCAACCGCCGAAAAACTGACAAAATTGCAGTATCGACACTGGGCAACATTGTAACTTAGTTGTGCAGCGCCCCGAACCTGACAGGTTGACAGCTCCGGCTGTCTCTGGCGATACCCCACGTCGAAATCCAGAAAAATGTTGAGTCCCGCGTAACCTTAAAGTGGAAATTGTGGAAATTAAAAAACGTTAACGTTAACCGTTAACGGAGAGACAGTCCCAGGCATTCATTTCTTTAACGTTTTACATTTAACGCTTTACCGCTAAAATTTTACATTTCTGTAACGCATTCATTTTTGACATTTAACGCTATAGCGCTAATGTTTTAAGTGTCCTTTACGATTTTCAACGAACACTTACGAACAAGACCTTTAACGTTTCACATAATGCGCGAATGTTCAACATTTTTTAACGCTCTTACGTTTTAACGATTTACAACGAATAAGTAACACCAAGACCTTTAACGTTTGAACGTTTGTCATTTCACGCTTCAGCGCTACTGTTTTTTTTTTTTTTTTTTTTCATTTCTGGAACTCTTTTAACGATTTACGCGGCTGACATAAAGCGTCACTGGTAGGACGTAGGACCGACCGCCTGTCCGCTCGGTGCAGCTATGCTTGAGCTATGCCCCCCCCCCCCCCCAATCCCTCTTTCCCTTCCCTCCCGCTAACCCTCGGCCGCGAGCGTGGCACTAGTCTCAAGTTGGGTCCAAGCCGGCTCATATAACGTAAACATACAAGCGATAAAACAGTCGTTAGCCGCACCCTCTTGAACACCACGACCACGACCACGACCACGACCGGATCGCGCTCTCTGCTATATAAGGCTGTCAACTGGCTGCCTGCTAGAGCTGTTCACCGTCTGGTAAAGCCAGCCCTTGAAGGGACTGTCTAAAAAGAGGAAAATCAAAAGGGAAAATTAAGAAAATTACGAAAATTAAAGGAAATTAAGAAGAACTGCGTCCGGAACTTGGTATGCAGTTCCGTACGCAGTCGCAGTCACTGACAAAAGTTTTCGTAATTTTACGACAAATTTGATGATGAATGCTTCTTAATTTTTACGAATGCTTCGTAAAATACGTTCTATGAAACATTCATAAGAAAAGGATTACGAATCATTCGTAATTTTTTGGGAAAAAATTGCCCGAAAGTGACCGAAAAGTACCCAAAATCTAAGAGTTGTTCGTAAAATAATGAACCATTCATCGTTAAATTGTTCGTAAATTTACGATTTTTCAATGGGAAAATACTGTACAAGGATGGCTCATTAAAAAACCTTATGAAACATTCGTAAAATTACGAATGATTCGTAATATTATGAATAGCTCATAGAGAAAATTATGAATTATTCATAAAAGTAAGAATGATTCGTTCTTTAACGAGAAAAATTATGAAACATTCATAAAATTACGAGTAATTTGTAATATTACGAATGGCTCATAAAAGAAAATTATGAATCATTCGTAAAGTTACGAACAGCTCGTGATGCTTTAACGAAAAAACTAGGAAACGAAACATTCATAATTAAATATTATGAATTATTCATATGTCTTATGAAGCATTCGTAAGAAAACGAGTTATTCATAAAAATAATGAATCATTCGTCATAAAATTATTCGTAAAAATATGAATGTACTATGGGAAAATACTATACAAGAATGGTTCATAATTTTACGACTTTTCTTTTATCAGTGGTGGTGGTGTATGTATGCAGTTCGTTTGGTATGCAGTTCTCATTTCTTTCCTAAAATTTTCCCGTTGGGAAAATTTTGGTTTAGTGAGCGCTTTTAATTTCTCGATGTCGTGGGAAGTTCCCCACGATTTGACATTTGACAACACTGATACATTTCCGTGCCGTTAGGTTGCCGGCGCCGGCCGGCGAGCGTCCCCGACCTCCCGCACTCCCGCCACCCCTGCACCGGGCCATCTGTCTGGCGGTTGGGGAGGGGACAAGGGGGAGGGGGGGGGAAGTGCTGGACGGAGGCGGCTGCGGCTGGGCGTCGTACATTCCAAGGCCGCAGATCGCATCGATCGGGCGAGAGAGCGCGCTGCGGGCGCCGGCCGGGCCGGAGGGAACTAGCGGGGGCGGGGAGGGGCTGTTGGTTTGGTTGTTGGCTCCAGTTCTGTTGAGGCAGGCACAGGCCAGAGTCGTCCCATCCGCGTCCTGCATGTTGCTGCCCTTGCGCGCGCACCGCCCTTGAGAATGCTGAAGTGTTCGTAGTGCCCTTGCGAATTATAACGACACAGTGGAAACAAACAACTCCGCAGCGAGTCCATTCCGTCGCCGTTGGATCTAACTTTGTGAGTAGCAAACACCCGGCCAGAGGAGCCTAGCGGCTGCTGGGGTACTTGATTAGAATATTGCTGTGCGGATGAATTACTATTATCATTATTATTTTGAAGTGATCTTTACGCATGACGAATGTGGGACGAAGTTGCCAGACAACTCTCATACTTCGTGCCGCGCGCGGGACCTCAGAGGAGCGACCTAACCTCACTTGGATAGTGCTTTAGATAGTGCTTTCAAAGGAATATATGAAATGTACACTGCCGCTCAAAATTAGCGGCCCATTTTTTAAAGCGCGGCGCCGTTTCTATGTTTTTCGAGCTGGGATGCTGAAATTTAGAAGGCAGGTGCCCCTATTGTTCTTCTTGAGCCCTGCAAAGTGTGCGATCCGTGCGCCCATCCTTGCGACCTGTGCCACCCCTTCACTGCATAGGGGTGTAAAAACCGAGATAAACATGTCAAAATTTTTGTCTTTTAATGATCGGAAACGGCAAATTTGCGGTGTACCGACTCAAATGAGTCTCCCCTTTACAACTGTGCAAGCGGAATCGCAATCGGACAATTCCACCCCTTTCCACAGTCACCCCCACCCCCTCGAGGGGTTGGTTTTCAAAAATGTTTGAAACCGACTGCAAACGATCCAGAAGCCTCTCCTGTACACGGTACAATTTTTCTTTTTCGATTCCGACCACCCCCGGCCGTACCACCCCCACGGAGGACCCACCCCATTTTGAATTTGTGCCGTTTCAGCCACAAGGGGGTCAAATTTGTGTCCCAAAATTCATGAGGACACACCTTGGGTGCGCACAAACCCATTCGGATCGAAAAATCCAGATCCGGAAATTTTCATTCACCGCTGTAGGGGTGACCACCCCCTCTCACCCCCTGCTCCCCCGAGAGGGGCAGGAAGGTCGTTCAAGGGTGGCCCCGGCCAAGAAGACACAGCTCAACCATTCCTGAAATTTTCGAGTCGATCCGGTGCACCGTTTACCCTCCAGGGCGAAAAAACCGTCGAAACCAGCAAAAACATCCCTCAAGTTCACCCTTCGTGAACGCCGAACTGAGGAGGGGTAGCGGCCAAACTCCAAGTGTCCCATCTCGGCACAACCCCTCTCTGCAACCCCCTTTTCTTTCACTCCGCTGCGGTAACGCCCGCGCCCATGCCAACGAGGCAAACGCGGTGATGCACTCGTGCGTCTTCCGCCACCACAGCCATGCGCCGGCGAGGCAGGCAACTCGTCTCACGGGCTGCGCAGGTGCGCCAACGTACTGAAGGCGTGCGCGCGCGCCAGGTCACCGCTCTTCAACAGGGCCAGTCCAGCAATACAGGAAAAATGCACATGGACGCGCACGAGTCATCCCCACCGTGCTGCTGGACTGGCCCTGTTGAAGAGCGGTGACCTGGCGCGCGCGCACGCCTTCAGTACGTTGGTGCACCTGCGCAGCCCGTGAGACGAGTTGCCTGCCTCGCCGGCGCATGGCTGTGGTGGCGGAAGACGCACGAGTGCATCACCGCGTTTGCCTCGTTGGCATGGGCGCGGGCGTTACCGCAGCGGAGTGAAAGAAAAGGGGGTTGCAGAGAGGGGTTGTGCCGAGATGGGACACTTGGAGTTTGGCCGCTACCCCTCCTCAGTTCGGCGTTCACGAAGGGTGAACTTGAGGGATGTTTTTGCTGGTTTCGACGGTTTTTTCGCCCTGGAGGGTAAACGGTGCACCGGATCGACTCGAAAATTTCAGGAATGGTTGAGCTGTGTCTTCTTGGCCGGGGCCACCCTTGAACGACCTTCCTGCCCCTCTCGGGGGAGCAGGGGGTGAGAGGGGGTGGTCACCCCTACAGCGGTGAATGAAAATTTCCGGATCTGGATTTTTCGATCCGAATGGGTTTGTGCGCACCCAAGGTGTGTCCTCATGAATTTTGGGACACAAATTTGACCCCCTTGTGGCTGAAACGGCACAAATTCAAAATGGGGTGGGTCCTCCGTGGGGGTGGTACGGCCGGGGGTGGTCGGAATCGAAAAAGAAAAATTGTACCGTGTACAGGAGAGGCTTCTGGATCGTTTGCAGTCGGTTTCAAACATTTTTGAAAACCAACCCCTCGAGGGGGTGGGGGTGACTGTGGAAAGGGGTGGAATTGTCCGATTGCGATTCCGCTTGCACAGTTGTAAAGGGGAGACTCATTTGAGTCGGTACACCGCAAATTTGCCGTTTCCGATCATTAAAAGACAAAAATTTTGACATGTTTATCTCGGTTTTTACACCCCTATGCAGTGGAGGGGTGGCACAGGTCGCAAGGATGGGCGCACGGATCGCACACTTTGCAGGGCTCAAGAAGAACAATAGGGGCACCTGCCTTCTAAATTTCAGCATCCCAGCTCGAAAAACATAGAAACGGCGCCGCGCTTTAAAAAATGGGCCGCTAATTTTGAGCGGCAGTGTATATGTAAACGCTTACCGCGAAATTTTGCGTATCCCTTGAGTCGCGCTCCTTATAAATTTTTTACTCTAGCATTTTCTGCCAAGGAAGGATAATACATACATGGTTAAGCCCGACCTGTGCGGCTCGCCGGCTTTTTCATGGATGACGAAACAAGTTGCGCGCTGTGGGAGTGGCTACAGTTCCCGCCCGGCGCATATGAAAAATCGCGCGCTCGAAGTGTGGGGAATACACTGGCATCAGCGGTTGAATAGCGGCCCAGGTGGCAAAGATTACAGATTACAGCTGGATGACTATGGGCCCACTGCGCAGCCCCCCTTCCCCCCTCCCCCTCCCCCTTTTATTTTTGGAAGTCCCCCTGTCCTCATGCCTACGAGGCGACGCGGCGTAGCGGGAGGGGAGAGGGGGAGGGGTGGGGGAGCGCATTCGTGTGAGTCTCAGTCTCAGCTTGCCCGACCGGCTTTGTGAGATGCGTCCAGGAAACGGGTAAGCCTAGTTGCCTACCCGCTGGGCGCTCTTCGCAGTTTTTGTTGGAACCAGTGATTCAGGCCAGCGAGCGACGCCGGTGACGCTGCCAGCAAAGTTGGTGGAGGCGTCGCCGGCCTCTCTGCCCCAACCCGAAATCGCCCCAAATAGTTCCGATTGTGTCGTGAAGAGCGCCTAGCATGCTGGTAACTTTGCAAGCGGCAGACTGCGGCAGTCTCGCAGTCGGTGCTTGGTATCCACCATCCCACAGTCTCGTATAGGGTACTTCACTGTAAATGAATGAGTCATAATCATGGCTAAATTTTAAGCAAGAACGCTCTTATCGCCCATTTTAAATGAGGTTATCCTTAAGCCAGCCGTTATCACCCAACCGTTTTGGTGATGATTGTGACTCTTTCATTTACAGTGGTGCTTAAGCGTAGGGATGAACAAGCGTGCCTCGAAAACAGGAAGTAAGGGTGGGGGGAAGCGCTCGACGCGGTATGAGAAATCACGAAGTCGGTGGGGAGCGACTGCTCACAGACTACGAGACTAGATAGCAGTCGCTCCCACCCAACTTCGCGATTTCTCATACCGCGGCGAGTGCTTGTTCTTCCCTACGCTTTAGCGTAGTACTCTATTGGAACGGCACCGGCTGCCTCCCGCTTTGCAATGACCCACTCCACTGCCTCATGTAGCAACTCAGCTGGATGGGTTGCCTACCCCCGCGGCGCTCTGCTGTGATGCTGCGGTGCTCAGTGCTCACAGTACATACAGCCAAGAACTCAGGCCGCGCAGTGACGCCATTATTTATTCAAAAGAGAAATAGTGCAACTTATTGAAAAAAAAATGCAATTAACAGTACTGGTCGCTCACATCCCTTAAATAACGTTTTTCCGCAATATGTCCGTTATTTTTAATCTGACGGAAATTCTGCGTACACAGTTCGAAAGAACACAAACAGTTACGTTTGGAACCATGTTCAATTGGTACATCTTGGCCAGGAACTTTCGGAGAAATGCAAGAGCCCGTTTTTGAATTTTCGCCTTTTTTTTCTTTCCAATTGGGTTTTCGGGCTGGACCGAACGATAATTAATGATAACGAGTGGTTTACCAACGTAAAAAAGTACAGGGAATTGATTAAGACTATGCCCGATTTTTTTTATCGATGACAGTTTTCACTCTAAATGTCTAAGGACATTTTTGTCACTAATTCGAGACAACTTTGTGCACGTCCAGAACTAGAGACAATTTCGTCCATAGCCAGTTACCAAGTCCTTACAAGCAGACTCAAGCCTCTAACAATGGGTCCGATTTGGTTTTCTACGAAGAAATGTGGCAAGTATGATGCCGTTTTCAGAATTCAAAAATTCGAATGCGTCTAGGAGCTGCCGACGATTTTGTGTGAGCCCGTACATGCGCTCCGGGTCGGGCCACGCTCTAAGTGATATTTTTCGTACTGTGATCGTGTGTAATCCCGTTAATCATGCAATACTGTGAACGTACATACATGGAGTTGCGGCCCCCCTGAGTCATTTACCTACTTGATTTCAGGCACGCTACAGTTTCGTAAAAACTTCTAATTACACCTTTGTGTTCCAGCTCCGCAGTTTGACCTCGCATCCCCGCTGGGGGTGATATTAACAAGGAGCTATGCCGGGGTAAGTTGTTGATTAAGGTTGTCAGTAGATGGGATCCATCTGTATGTGAATTATCGTCGGCTCTCAAAGGTGGTGCTAAGGGCAGCGCATATAACTAAACTAAATACGAGTAACTTTCAGACTTTTTAAATACATTCACACCGTGGGTACAACTTAGACACCGGTTTGCGCGACCATCTCCAAATTAAACCAAATTTGGTGAATCGCCATCAAATAGGTCACATATCATGCCAGTAAAACGGTTTTGGGTTATACCCACTACTTTCGGAGTTGTAGGTATGGGCCATTTGCGTCAAATTTCAGAAAAGAAAACCAGTGCTTCACAGAACTTGGAATCGGCCGCCCTTTGAGATAGAGAGCTGATTCTTTCACCATTTAAAATAGGCGAATTTTTTGGACTGGATGAACGTATTTTCAGGGCCGTGATGACTTTCCTGATTTTGTAAAAAATTGAGACTTTTTGTAATTTTTGCTAAGCTATCCCCAAAATACGTCATCATCGATTTTTAAATTACCTATTCAAACAATGCGTATCGGTGATTAGTTTGACTACTGAAAATATCCCAGCTGAAAATCCCAGATGGGAACACACGCGGGTTTTAAGCTAAAACCCACGCGGGTTTCAAACCCACATGGTTAATTTACGACGTGTGTTTCGGTTACTTTTCCCGTGTGGGTTTGCCCTCGGTGTGGGTTCCAACCCGTGTGGGATCCACCCCGTGTGGGATCCACCCCGTGTGGGTTCTACCGCGTGTGGGTTCCACCCCGTGTGGGCATTGAACCCGGTGCGGACTCCGTGTGTGAAGGCAAGGGCAAAAGTTTAGAGAGGACCAGTCAAACTCATTTTTTAATCGGCACCTTCCCCATCAAACTTTCATTTTGCAGCAACCTTGTGAAGTCAGTTTTTTCGTGGGGCGCACCTTTCACGAGATACAGCTGCTTTAAAATCTACATGCGGAGACTTAAACGCTGGGGCAAGCCGGTGACCCACGTGGGTAACCCTGGAATCCACCTGGGTACACTGCTAAAAATAATGTGTACATGTGCACATTCGGGATGTGTACTAAACGGATCCCTTTTTAGCCCGCCCTTCTGTTTCGAAGAAAAAAGAGAAAGGGGCGGGCTTATGATTCCGTCGCCGTGTCTGTCTGTTTGTTTGTCTGTCTGTCTGTTTGTCTGTGCCACTAGAAGGAGTCATCTGAGACCCATCATGTGGTAGCTCATTTTAATCGGGACGTTATGGGGAACAAGAATCTGGAGGTGCAAATCCAGTCGTACCAACTGTATACGAATGAAATGGAAAAGTGTTGCCAACCTGAGTGTGCCACGAGAAGGAGTCATCTGAGACCCATCATGTGGTAGCTCATTTTAATCGGGACGTTATAGGGAACAAGAATCTGGAGGTGCAAATCCAGTCGTACCAACTGTATACGAATGAAATGGAAAAGTGTTGCCAACCTGAGTGTGCCACGAGAAGGAGTCATCTGAGACCCATCATGTGGTAGCTCATTTTAATCGGGACGTTATAGGGAACAAGAATCTGGAGGTGCAAATCCAGTCGTACCAACTGTATACGAATGAAATGGAAAAGTGTTGCCAACCAGAGTGTGCCACTTGAAGGAGTCATCTGAGACCCATCATGTGGTACTTTATTCTAATCGGGACGTTATGGGGAACAAGAATCTGGAGGTGTCAATACAGTCGCACCAACCATACAGGATTTAAATGGGTTAGTGTTGACAACCCCTCGCGCATACAAAGAGCCACTTGACACTGCTCATGTAGTACCTTATTCAAATCGGGACGTCACAGGAAGCAAGAATCCAGTCATGCAAATTGAGTCATACCAACCCTTTAGGACCTGACCTTTGAAAGTCAGTGTTGCCAACCCCCCGATCGTACAACAAACCACCTGAGACCCATCTTAGGATACCTCAATCAAAACGGGACGGCACAGGGAGCAAGAATCAGGTAGTGCAAATCCAGTCGTATTAACTGTTTAGGATCTGATTTTTGTTGACTCAGTGTTGCCAACCTCCAGCCCGTTGAATGAATCACCTGAGACCCATCATGTGGTACCTCGTCTGAATCGGGGCATCACAGGGAGCAAGAATCTAGTGATGAAAAAACCAGTCAGGCTCGATAACTTCCCCCCCCCCTCCTTTCTATTCAACCACTATCCGCCCCTGATTATCTAAATCTGTTTAGGCATATAGAAATTTATCAGTCTTTTGAAGAAACAGCAAAGCTATAGGAACTATGTTCCGATATCTTCTCGACGTTCTCGCACGAGAAAGGGCGGGCTTATGTTTCGAGCACTAGATCGTCACAATTCCACTGTAATTTCAAATGAATTTCTCGATCTCCATTTATAACACAAACCCCTCTTAGGCTACTTCAAATAGTGGGCCCGAAGGGCCCATTACGCCGCCGGCAGGCCAAGCTGGGCCCGCGCCCTGCCGAACCGGAGTTTCGCCGACGAGGGAGCGAAAAGTCCTATATGCCCAGACGAAGTCAGGGCATGTAGGACTTGTAGCGAACGAGTTGGTGAAACGCAGGTTTGGCGGAAGGGCGGGCCCAGCTTGTTTACACAAAAGTTAATGTGTTATTTCACTACACATTTAGGCCAAAACACACTTTTATGTGTACTTGTACACATTGAGGTTGTGTTCTTCTACATATTTTGACCGTAAACACATCTCTGGTGTGTACATGTACACACTTGTATGTGTACATGTACACACCTGGGGGTGTGTACATCAAATAACACATTAACTTTTCCATCAAAAAGGGATCCATGAACTACACATCCCCAGGTGTGTACATGTACACATTATTTTTAACAGTGTATTATGAAGCCCACACGGGAAACAGGAGACCCGCGTGGGTAACCCAGGAACCCACCTGGGAATTATAAAGCCCACACGGGAAACAGGAGACCCGCGTGGGTAACCCAGGAACCCACCTGGGAATTATAAAGCCCACACGGGAAACAGGAGACCCGCGTGGGTAAACATGGAACCCACCTGACCCACTAGTGGGAATTTTTCAGACCCACACGGGAAACGCGAAATCCACGTGGGAAACGTGAAACCCACGTGGGAAACACGAAAATTCACGTGGGTTTCGCATTTCCCACGTGGGTTCCCATCTGGGATTTTCAGCTGGGATTGCGTCTTCTATTTTAGTTTTCCCTTCAATACTCCAAAAAATGTCGATTTTTCGAAGAAGTTTGGCAATTTTGGCATCTAGATGTAAGATAAGAATTTAATCGTATTTTTTTTTTCGAAATCAGTGACCTCAAAAACATGGTATCCAACTATTTTCTTCTGAAAATTCGACAACTTTGATGTTAATTATTTTTTAATTGTTCAAAATAGCCAAAAAATTTAAATACGCTCAACCTATCCAAAAAAAGTCTCCTTTTTTGAATGGTGAAAGAAGCAGTTTTCTATCTCAAAAGGCTGTCGAGATATTCCAAGTTTTGTGAAGCACTGGTTTTCTTTTCTGAATTTTGATGCAACTGGCTCATACCTACAATTCCGAAAAGTACTAATTAGGTTTAGCCCAAAACCGTTTAACTGGCAAGATATGTGACCTAATTGATGTCGATTCATCAAATTTGGTTAAATTTGGAGATAATCATGCCAACCGAGGTCTGATTTTATTTAAATTTTACCCCGTTATAAGAGTAGACCGAAGCAGAAAAAATGACGAATAGTTTTGCTGTGGGTTTCGGGTTTCGGACTGCAAAATTTCACTTCTTTACTGACGTACTTAGTACTCTTCACACAATCTTTGCTTTTCTAAAAAAAACTTGGGGAAAATCGGTTATTAGATCTAAATCAAACTGCTCTGCTCTTGATATGCATTCATTGACACAATTTTACGTTAAGAGTGTGAGAAAATTGTTCGGAACTGCCTATGTTCTAGAGTATTCACCCAGAAAACTGTAAACTTGAATTAAGTCCATGACAGAACTCAAGTCTTTGGACTTAAAGTTCACCTCAATTCAAGTTTCCGTGGTCTTGGTTCGAGTGCATTTTCCTCAAGACAAGTTCGCTATTACCCTGCGTCAAGTTCAAAATGTTTTTGATCCTCTTGAGGCCCACATGTACTTGCTTCAAGGATAATTCGCTTGAATCAAGAGTGCAGTTTTCTGGGTGAGCAGGAGTTAGTAGCAGTACTATTAGCGGTATTATTACACACTAAATTTCAATGATCTTTTTTGTACATTGCAATGTACAGAATTAAACATGCACTAACGTAATGTACGAATTCGTACTTATTTGTGTACAATATTGTACATAAATGTGTATGAAATCGTACATTAGGTCACTACATGTTTAATTTAGTAGCATTGCATTGTACAAAAAAGTACATAGGAATTAATAGCGTGTAGGAAGTAGTGGTCAGAAAAAGTTTTGGTTTCAATAAAATATTTGAACTCATGAGCGAAGATTCATAAGTTCTGATTTTCCTTGTGTAAATCACTGCTAGCCCACTTCTGCCTGATTGTATCCAAAGTCAATCACTTGCTTGCACTCTGATTGTGCTAGGGACAATTTTGTATCTTGCTGGATGTGATTTTGAGCACATCTAATTCCAGGCACAAAATTGTACCTGGCCAAGGACAAATTGCATCCAGGAAGGATGCAATTTGTCCTTGGCCAGGTACAATTTTGTGCCTGGAATTAGATGTGCTTAAAATCGCATCCAGCAAGATACAAAATTGTCCCTAGCACAATCAGAGTGTGGAGTACAAACATAGCTTGAATTTCAATCATTTTTGCTTATATTAACAACAATTTGGGGTTGGGTATGCGGCTAAGCGAAAGTGCTTGGATTTCACGACCCTACGCTAAAAGTGTCATTGTGACTAACAAAATTTGTTAAGGCACTGGTGCTTGGACTGCAAGTCGCTGAGGGACGCCTCTGAGGCTGAGTCCTGCAGGGGAGACGATCACATCCTTCTGGAGCCGCAGTCGGCTTACCGTCGCCGAGTAAAGCGGCTGCTGGAGCGCCTCGCTAAGGTTGGTGCACTAATGCTGTTTTCACTACTTTCTCAACAAAATTGTAATTTGGAAATCAGGACGGCACTGCTTAATGAGATGTGTAGTACACTGTAAACTGAACACTGTGAATATCACGGTGTTGAGTTTACGGTGTATTCAGGGTTGTGAACGTTACTTTTCAAATGTAACGCGTTACGTTACCCGTTACTCGGACGCAAGTAACAGTAATCGTTTTGAAAAAAGTAATCGTTATCGTTACTAGTAACGAGGAAACGCGTTATCGTTACTCATGTTTATTTTTTAGAAAATTGCAATTTTTCTGCTAATTTTGCGTCATATAACTACTTTTTATAAAAAATAAAAAAAAAATTCAAAAATGTTGCAATGAATGCGTAGACATGCAATCGCAATTTACAGCGTTATTACGTTCGTTATATTCTTTCCTTCTTTCTAATTTAGGAGGACAGTGACAAAAAGACGTGATTGAAAGAAATATTGGCCAGAGGGCCTGAGACGGGTCGAGGCGCGCGAATTTCTGAATGAAAGTAATGGTAACGCGTTACTCCGTTACCTGCGTTCAGTAACGATAGTCGTTACCGTTACCCGCTCAGAGGAAGTAACGATTACGTTCCTCGTTACCTTAGATGTAACGCGTTAGCAGTAACGACGTTACTCGTTAAAGTAACGTTAACAATCCACACCGTGCGACTCTGTCCTGGAAGTTTCAGGACGGAAGCGACCAGGTTTGCCCGCGCACCCGTTTCCAGGACTGAGCGAGCGCCCAATCTTTGATACACGCTTCCGTCCTTGAAAGAGGTGCGCGGGCAAGCCTGGTCGCTTCGGTCCTGAATCTTCCAGGACTGAGTCTCACCGTGTAGAAGATCAGTACTTGTCAAGTATGCATCTGTGCACTCTCAGCCCCTTACTGATATTTGTTATGTACCTGACCTACACTCTCAGACTCTTACTGACTATTTTCTTTGTAAATGCTGAACTATCTTATACAGCAGTAATACTGACTATTTTGTCCGTTCTTACTTATAATTTTGTTCGTAAGTAATTGATTTTTCATGGGATTGCTAGTAATCTACTAACAATTTTGTCAGTATTACGTAGAAATCGAAAAGTCCGTATTACTGCTGCTTAAAAAAGTACGTTATAATGACAAAAAATCAGTAAGAGGCGGAGAGTGTACTTTTTTAAGCAGCAGTAATACTGAGTATTTACTAAGTACTTACAAAGAAAGAAGTTCGTATAACTGACAATATTGTCAGTCCATATTTACTATTCACCAACTCAGTACTTACCAACAACATTGTCAGTTATACGAACTTATTTCTTTGTAAGTACTTAGTAAATACTCAGTATTACTGCTGCTTAAAAAAGTAGGTCAGGTACATAATAAATATCAGTAAGGGGCTGAGAGTGTGGGCTCATGCACATGGGACAGGTGGTGAAATGTGCTCTGTACAAAGCTTACAAACCATTTGGCAGATTCGTATTACGAAGTTAAATTTGTATCGCGAAGCGCTCTCGAAGTTTCACAATTGCGAAACAATCTTATTTCCTTACAAACAGCTTGTTTGTACACTACAATGAAAATTGAACAATCGTAATATACAAACCAAGCTGTTTGTAATACAAAGAAATTAGTTTGTATTACGAACAAAAATTGTTTGTATTACAATGGTTATTTGTATGTTACGGCTGTTCAATTTTCATCGTAGTGTACAAACTTTTGCCCCGTTTTGTTTGTAAGGAAATTAGAGTGATCATGGTTCGTAATACGAGGCGTTTCTAACAATGCTACCATTTTGTTAGTCGTTGCGAAGAAATTGTTCCTACACAGCAGTGCTTCGCAAGAATTTTTCTGTTTCTACTCAAAACACTTGAAGGTTCTTACAGATGAAAAGACCCTTACGGATGAAATTATCTGTAACATGCAAAGGTTTTTGCGCCACGGTAAGATATTATTATAGACGTTTTCATCTGTAATTCGGACCATATGACAGATGAAGTGATCCGTCTTACAGAGCGTTTAATCTGTAACTTGCTGTGGCACAAAAAAACCTTTGCATGTCGCGGATCGGTCATCTGCCGACTTCAGAGTGCAAGTACAATATACACAAAGTCGTACATTCGTTCAATGCACTCTCAGCCCCTTACTGATATTTGTTATGTACCTGACCTACTTTTTTAAGCAGCAGTAATACTGAGTATTTACTAAGTACTTACAAAGAAATAAGTTCGTATAACTGACAATGTTGTTAGTAAGTACTGAGTTAGTGAATAGTAAATATGGACTGACAATATTGTCAGTTATACGAACTTATTTCTTTGTAAGTACTTAGTAAATACTCAGTATTACTGCTGCTTAAAAAAGTAGGTCAGGTACATAACAAATATCAGTAAGGGGCTGAGAGTGTGCATGTTTAATTCTGTACATTACAATGTATAAAAAAAGTACATTGGAATTTAGCGTGTATTAAAAGTTTTTTTTTTTTGGGGGGGGGGGGAGGGTGGGGGGGGGGGTGCTGGTATGGGTTACATAACCCTTGTGTACTCCCCCCTCCCTTTTGGTGCATGGTTGCACGTTGCAACCTCATCTACCGGTTCGTAAGCACTCGACCTGTCTGATGAGGTCTTCAGCGCCTACGGGTAGGCACTCCCGCCACACAGCGATTTACGATGGGCTGCCTATCATACCTTCACAGGCGCTCTACGGGAATGGTGCTTCAAACCCTCGTCAGCCTTCCAGATAAGGTAAGTGCACCAAACATGGATCTGTACTAAACATGGATCACTGCCTAAGCATCGTTACTGTCGTCCTGATTCCACATTTTCGAAGTTTACGGCGTTTACGGCGATGAGACTTGACCAGTACGCCAAAAATCCTTTCATTCATTCAAATTGGTAGTAAGTTAGTCTCACAGCTAGGGCTCTTTGAAGATCTAGTGATCCATGTTCGGTACCGATCTATGTTATGTGCACTTAGTTCGCATAGATGGCGGCCATGTTCCGGAAATGGTTTTGTTCCTCACACTTCTGATCCGGCGATTGCAGGAAACAGCCTATTTGCCGTTACTACGTTTTTTATCTTCCAGAAACGCGGTAATAAGATTTTTCCATCCGAGTGTTAGATAGCGGTTGTTTCTTCAATGGAAAACATCTCAGATTTGCGGGCGTTTAATTGGCTTTTGACGTGGGCTCCATTACTCCTGAAATTCATTGCTGCATTTCTGAAAAATATTGGACTGCTTGATGATTCGAGAGTAGGAGCACACACGGACGCAGCGAAATGCATCAAACTTTCACTCTCATTTTCTTACCAACAAATCGAAATAAAAAGTTCATAGGTTACAAAGAAAACCATAATACAATTAAATCTTGTTCGGATTACGAAAACAATTATGCACAAAATGAAATTGTACACAACTATGCATGTTTAAATCAGTTCATACCTGCGGCACAATTTTGTATGATGTATGTACAAAATCTTTCCTATGTACAATATTATACATAGTTACGCACCACACTGGTAAAACTAAGGCGTAAGGTTACGCCCATTTTGAAGCATACCTCATTCCCGTCTTGAAGCGTACTGTTACGCTTCAAGTCACTACGCTTCAAAAACCCCATGCATTAAGGTAGGACTAGTATGCTTCAATAATGGGTCTTGAAGCGTAGCGTTTTGGTATGCTTCAAAGGTTACGCCTTAGTTTTACCAGTGCAAATAGTACATAAGCCTGGATAATTTGCCTTATGTACGACGTGATTGTACAGAGCTTCCGTACAATAAAAAGTACGTAAGACTTTAAGTGTGTAGATACCCAAAACGAGAAACCCTTTTGGAGGAGGTTGGGGGCGCTATCAAAGCTATACCCAAATTAGGTATAGGGTGAAAAGACACCACAGATTGACGCTCGCCGGCACATTCACATCGTGATTCACCTACCTGACACCATCTGTTCCAGGAGGCAGGCCCGCAGTACCTGGCGGCTCTCCAGGCCGTGGCCTGGCAGGACGACTTGGCGTGTCAGTCGCTGCGTCGCGACGCCGACACCAGCTGCCGGCGCGATGTGACGCTCACCCTGCGGGACGCGGCTGCGAGCCACACCGTCACCTGGCGCTCGGGAGACACGCTGCACCCGCAGCTCCCCGCCCAGAGTCGCGCCCTGGTGGACGGCCTCCTGCAGGTGCTCGCGCTGCTTCTGGACGGCAGCGGCAAACTCCAGCCGGTGAGTCGGACATATTTACACTTCATTTCTGTGAGCCTTTTATACAGGGTATGGCAGATATGACTGGAACAGAAGTTGGGAAGAAGTCCCCCGAGGGGGGGCTTACTCAAAAAATCATTGTACACATGCCAAAAAAAAAAAACAAGGGAGACGTAAAACACAAAATTTATTTTGTGCTAAGCACTCGTTCTTTACGTAGGTGCTGTTAGGTTTTCTCTCTTGACCACGTAGTAAGAAAGTTTTTGATTCCAGCTGATGGGTGGAATGACTATTCATATCAGTGCAATAGTTCCACTTTTATCTCAGAACACAAAACGCCAAAAGATAACCATTTTAAAATAAAAAGGGTAGTGTCAATTCCATGAATGAACTTATTTTTTTTTTTTATTTTTTTTTTAGATTTAGTGGTATTATTTTGGGAACTGTTCACAAATTTTGCAGGTTTTCATTTTCTAATTCTGGCTCACGGTTGTCTGGCTTGAGAGCAAACGCGAAGCTGCAGTGCTGCCATCTGTTACGTTTTTGCAGAAGTATTGTTGGTAACCATTGTTGTGGTGGACTTAGAATGAAAATCTGCCAAATTTGTTAAGAGTTCTCAAAATAATACTATTAAACGTGAAAAAAGATCATTGTTAAAATTGACACCACGGTGCCTAGTATAGAATAGTATCACTTCTATGTTGGTAGCTGTTGTATCTTGTGAGAATAAAATATTCATTAAAAGCAGGGTTAAGGACTTAGAATGAAAATTGGCAAAATTTGTTAAGAGTTCTCAAAATATTACTCCGAGAGCTGAAAAAAGGTCCATAGTTCGAACTGAGAACAGCATTTCCACATTAATATGGTATAGGTTTTATGACTGTAGAAGCTCTCTGTTCTGAGATGAAAGTGGGGACAGGTTAAGCGTTACACCGCACTGAGATCAATACTCGTTCTTCCTACCACCAAGTAGGGTGAAAGGGGTGGTAAAGAACGAGTAAAAATCAGAAAAAATCAACTTGAATCACAGGCCAAAAAAATCAAAATCAGGCATGTTCGTGTCGACTCCTCTTGATTTGCTAGGACGAGGGAAAATAAAAACCTTCAAGGTATAAAAATTAAAAGAACACTAGCGAAAACAGTCCTCAAAATAAAAAAAATCAAAACTGCAAATTTCAAAAAATCAAAAAAAAAAAAATCAAAAAATTAATTTACAAAAAAATCATTGTACACGTAGGACCTGAGTGAGCCCCCCCCCCCCTTGCAGGACCCACAGAAGCGGAAACGGAAGTGCCCAGGAATGAAAAATCTGCGTTGGGACGGAGCCCCGCACTGTAATTTTCTTACGAAGGTTTGCTTCGTATGTTACGAGGAAACTTGTGCAGCCGTACTACGAACGCAATTTGTTTGTAATACGCACTGTTAGAAAAAAAAAAAACACAACAAAAGGCACAATGACTTTGTGCAATTGATTGACCAATGTAAGTTGTACCCACGAAATAACAACACGAAGGGGTACAATCATTGTACCCGCCCATATAGAATACACGGGGAGGGGGACAACGATTTTACCCTTTGGCGTCGTAATTTGAAATGACGACGACATTGTGCCAATGATTGACAGTGCGAACGTAATTTGTTTGTAAGTCAAACGTTGATGTTTGTAATACAAATATAAGGTGATATGTATGTTCGTAATACGAACAAAAAAAGTTAGTATTACTAACATATTTCATGTTCGTATTACGACGGTGAATTTTTCTTGTAACTTACGAAGTTTGGGCCTTACATGTTCGTAAGGAAATGAGAGTGCGAGCTCATCCGTATTACCTGAATGTCTGAAACCGGGGCACTTTTGTTTCCGCTTTCTGTGATTCTTGACTTATTTTCCACTTCCGTTCTCTGTAAAAAGCTTACGAACTATTTAGCACAATTGTATAACGAAGTAAACTTTTTTTTTTGTGTTGCGAAGCGCTTACGAGTTTTTCTTAATTGCGAAGAACGGTCACACTAAGAGTAATTTGTATTTTTGTATAAAAATTTGAATAAAGTTAAACATGCAATTACTTTTGCGTAATTTTGTGCAAACGAACGTTCTATTTTGTTCACTCACAACTTTGCACAAAATCGTACATTTGTTTGCACAAAACTGTGCAAAAGTACACTCTCAGCCCCTTACTGATATTTGTTATGTACCTGACCTACTTTTTTAAGCAGCAGTAATACTGAGTATTTACTAAGTACTTACAAAGAAATAAGTTCGTATAACTGACAATATTGTCAGTCCATATTTACTATTCACCTACTCAGTACTTACTAACAACATTGTCAGTTATACGAACTTATTTCTTTGTAAGTACTTAGTAAATACTCAGTATTACTGCTGCTTAAAAAAGTAGGTCAGGTACATAACAAATATCAGTAAGGGGCTGAGAGTGTAATTAAATGTTTAACTTTGTTCAAATTTTTGTATACATATTTGAGTGGTTCTTATGTAATATGAATCTTTCCTTACAATGCTGCCATTTAGTTCGTCGTTGCGAAGAAATAGTTCGTAAGCAGTGCTCTACAAAAATTTTACTGTGGTCAGGCTATCTCCCCTTCTAAAAAAGTGTTGACAGTTCAAAAATAGTTACATTTTTTTGAATGCCTGTCGCCAGGCACACATTTCCACTTGGTATAATCCCACTTAGCACGATTCCTAAAATAAAAAAATTAAATATTTTTGAGTGTCTTTTCGAAATTTCCATCAGGCGTAAGTATTTTTATTATTAATAAGGGTATGCGCGTAATCCCCTATAGGTATATAATTCTCAATAAAGGCATGGGAGAGCGGGGCGAGACGGGCCGGTTAGTTGTTTCGAGGACTGTTGGGGACGAATGAGTGATGCGAAAGGCAATCAAACACCTGGATTATGTTCATTGATCCTCTATTCAAATAACTTAATGAAAAATGATTCCTGAACTCGTATTTAAGCGCCTTTTCTAGGCCGGTTTGTAAAGGTAAGGGTGATTGATATCTTTCGAATGTAGAAACTTCTTGTACCAGGTGGCCCAGAAACCCCGTCGGATTTTGATTTTAGGCAACCCGCATACAGAGCTGCATCCGTGCTAGTAGCAGCCTAGCCGGAGCTATCATCTCCGCGAACTCGCAAGGACCCCCCGACACCCTCCACTCACATCGCGATCACCCAGCGGGGGGTGTCGCGGGGTCCTTGGGTTTCTGGGCCACCTGGTACTTTTCCCTGAAAATCTATGAGTTCTCGGCGAGTCAAAGCAACCCGCATGGACGAGGGGCCCTGTCTTTCGCGGTCGAAAGCATCTTTTGAAGCAGCGCGCTCTTTTCTGTCGGCTAGGGGAGCGAGAGTGCAGCCCACAACGTCTCGAACGGCAACGATCACCCCGAAGATGAGCCGATGACGGATCTCACACCCCGAAGCGGCGAGCGCTACCACTCTGCCTCCTCCAGTACAGGCCGCCTCCGCAACTCCACCTCAGCCAGCCCGTCGCGCCTCATCGACGACACAGTCTCCCCGTCGGCGAGCTTCACCCCTAAACGCCGCCCCGCGCAGCAAAGTCCATCATCCCTTCGCAACACAACCCTTCACCGCTTCTTCACTACCCCGACCACGTCAACCTCGCCCATTCCCAGCTTGATTACTTCTCCCCCTGTCCATGACGCCCCGTCAGGCAGTACGAGCCCAGATCGCCGATCCGCCAGCCCGGTGGAACACGCCAGCCCGGTGGCAAACGCCAGCCCGGTGGCAAACGCCAGCCCGGTGGAACACGCCAGCCCGGTGGCAAACGCCGGCCCGGTGGCAAACTCCAGCCCGGTGGCAAACGCCGGCCCGGCGTCAGCTACCCACACGACCCCCGCAGACGCAGGGATGATGCCCCTCTGCAGCGCCAAGGACACCGCTACGTGGAGGAGACTGAGGCAGGACAAACTGAGGGAGATTCGAGAAGGCAGGGTAAGAAGTCGCCTCTCATGTCGGCAGCGTTTTAGTTGGATAATGTGACTGTTCTGTGACATTGGATTGCAGTCAGTGTCACCCCCACGCTGAGTCAGTTCAAATTTTATGAAGTTGCGCATTGCAAACTAACCGTTCATCCCTACACGTTCGGGAGTAACTCTACCGCCACTCTCACTAAGACCGTAACTCTGCATGCACGATCATTCTGTCAGTATCTCCTTAAAGAATCCTATACTGTAGATACCGAGAGAATGACTGAACATTCAGAGACACGGTCTCAGTGCTAGTGACGGCAGAGTTACTCCCTAAAGTGTAGGGATGAACGAAACGTGTCCATAGTACACATCTATTGGAGAATACGTGCAGGTATGCATCTACAGATGTGTACTTGCTACACTGCAAACTCAACTGTGTACATGTATTCAGCCGTTTACAACAATTACTACATGCATCAATGCGGCAATTGCTGCATGCATCGTTTGTATAATTTCCTTATGTATGCAGAGAAAAGTGAAGGCATACACTCTCAGACCCTTACTGACTATTTTCTTTGTAAATGCTGAACTTTCTTATACAGCAGTAATACTGACTATTTTGTCAGTTCTTACTTATAATTTTGTTCGTAAGTAATTGATTTTTCATGGGATTGCTAGTACTAACAATTTTGTCAGTATTACATAGAAATCGAAAAGTAAGTATTACTGCTGCTTAAAAAAGTAGGTTATACTGACAAGAAATCAGTAAGAGGCGGAGAGTGTACGGAAACGATGTCTGCAGCAATTACTGCATACATTGACGTATGCAGAAATAACTGTATACGGCTGTATACACACTTGAGTTTGCAGTGTCAGTATACGCATCTGTAGGAGCCATTCATTTGAATATGCAGGCCCACTATGCATCTATACTTGCAAACCTGCGCAAACCTGCAAGGTATTTAGATGCATACGCTGGCTGGTACACATCCATTGATGCATACCTTGGCAGGAACTAATCTGAAGATGCACACCTACACTTCTAAAGATGTGTGCTATGTACAAATCTGAGTTTACAATGTATAATTTCCGCTCCAGTTAATACCTATTTCGGAGTACTTTCGTATTCTTGCTTAGACAACGCATCAAACGCTGCGTAACGTTCATGACCTTACCTCATGGAGGTACTAATCCCTGCATGTGATGTCACCTTTAAGGGGGGGGGGGGCAATACGGGGTACAGTAAATGTGAGCGTTTGAAAAAAAATATCGAATCATTTGAACTGATTTTATTTTTGTTTTTTTAAATGAGTATAGCATTTGCATCTCGTGGTCGCAGTCTATCTTACTCGCACACTTGAGCGCGCGCACCTTGTCAGAGCTATTCCAAAGTTTTACCCGCGTCTGCTGCGGTACAGTGTTAGAAAAAACTACGGTTCGACCGTGAAAGCTTCTACCAGTAAATCACCGTACCTTGCGAACTACGGTGTCTGGATATACAGGAAAATCCTGTTGCAATGGTAAAGGGATAGGCACAACGCTTTACTGTACCTCGGAGTACTGTACATTGAAAGTACGGTTCGAAACGAGGAAAGATGTCTACCAGTGTGACCGTGGGTTTTACTGTGGTTTTTTGAGACAGCAGTGTAACTGCGATGACCAGATCCCTATGTCTTGCCCCACAGGTCACCAAACTGTGGGGGATGTCCGGACATAAGCAGTCCCAGTGGGTGAAGGAAGTGCTGCATGCTGCCGCTCCTCACCTGATGGACTTGGAGCTGCTGGAGGCTGGCTGGGAGCACCTCAAGGTGGTGCACACCATGCCCAAGCTGGTTCGCCTCGACGTGGCCGGCAACTATCCGGTCTCCACGAGCAAGGATCCGCCGGTGGGTATTGTGGTAGGGCATGCTTTGGTTGGCTATGAGCAGTCAACGCTGTTGATTCAAGTTCAAGTTGATTAGGGGCTTTACAAACATAACTGGGGGAAAATTTGTACTCTATGGTGAGAATTCAGCAACCGTAACATACGAACTACCATTGTTTGTGACACAAACAATTGTTGTTCGTAATACTTACAAATTACTATATTTTGTTTTTTATTGTCTAAGTAAAAGCTTTTCAATGCGGTAAATGTTTTTGTATATTTCCTTTTATTACAAAAATTTGGAAAAAGAGGCGAACGTTTAAATGCTTTTGCACAATCTTGTATAAAAGTATTTGAACGTTTCATTGGAACGTTTAGCTTTTTTAAATTTTGTATAAAAAATACAAATACATGTTGTGTGAAGGCATGTGAAAGCTCCACATTCGTACGTGCACAGGCTAACTTGCTTACAGGGGATAACATAAGATTACAATACAAAACTTGAGTGGTTTTCGGGGCAAATTCGCTTAAAATCGTCTAAAATCACGCTTTTAGAACAGTTTTTCAAAACTTTCGGGAAATATTGTAACTGCGAACAGAAGATATTCTGGGGTTCCCCAAGCATACAACCCCACTGAAAACACAAAAGTGTATTTCTATGCTTTTCAAAAGCGTACTTGATGAAAGTACACTTTTCCTGAAGTGTAGTTCATGGTACACTTTTGAAAAGTATAGCAACTACACTTCTTAGAAGTATAGTTTGGAATTAATGCTTTTTATTTGGGGTGAATAGTACAGAAGCATAGGACTATACTTTTGAAAACCATATAGTTTGTATGCATTTGAAAAGTGTGCTTGGCACGCTTTTAAGAAGCATATCAACCACACTTTTGTTTGGTGGATTGGACGGGGCCGGCGGCCTTACTCTGCTAGTCTTCTAGGTGCTGCCGGATCCCCCTGCTGGCCGTGAGGGGCTGCAGTTCCTGGACGCCGGATACCTGCCGAAAAAGACGGTCGAGTCACTGCTGCGGGCGAACGCCAACACCCTCAGCGAGCTGCGCCTGTGGGTGGGCACCGCGGGTCGGCCCGGGACGGGGTCGGGCGCGCAAGGACGGTACGTAACGCATGGCTTGCGATCTGGTTCGGCATTGAAAGCTTCACGCTAAACCGTCTATGCACGATTTCCTACACAATAACGTACGATTTTGCACATACGTGCACTGTAAAACCAAGTGCATAACAAGTCGACACTTACAAGTGTATAACAAAATGTTATACATACAAGTGCGTAACAAAAAGTTCAACACTTGCAAGTGTCGACCTGCCTTGTTACGCACTTGGAAGTGTCGACCTGCTATGCACTTCAGGCTAGAAGTCAACACTTCCAAGTGCGTAACAAGGCAGGTCGACACTTGCAAGTGTTAAACTTTTTGTTAAGCACTTGTAAGTGTATAACATTTTGTTATACACTTGTAAATGTCGACTTGTTACGCACTTGGTTTCACAGTGTGAGCTTACGTACGATTTTGTATGTAATTACACTGGTAAAACTAAGGAGTAACATTACGTTCTTTTGAAGCATACTTGTAGAAGAGCGCATTACCATGATTATTGTAAATTTTGTTTTCAATTTTCTAGTTTCAAGGGGTTCCTATTGTATCTAACATTAGCTTTGTAGCATTGTAAATTTTGTTTTCAATTTTCTAGTTTCAATGGGTTCCTATTGTATCGAACACTAGCTTGAGGCACCCTTTGGGTACCAAGCAAACTGACCCGTGAATGCCCTGGCTGGTTCCATTCCCACTTCCTCAAAGTAAGCGCAGACGGGCATTTCGCTGCGGGAAGCATCGCTTCAAGCTCCCACTAAGGTCGTTGCCTCCTCCTGCTTCTGGCCATAGCCAGGTGTTTTTGGAGAGAGCATGCAAAACTTCATCTTTCTAGCTTAATTTTGGTCTCCGGAGGACTGCCTCCTTCAAAGAAATTCTGATCCCGCAGGACAAACGTGGACAACTATACCGTGGAATTGACGCATCAAGATGTGCCACAGAAAACTGATATCAGCTTTGTTGGTTTTTGTTTCAGAAGATTTGTCTCAATCCTTACCTTAAACTTACGAAACTAATTTCAAATTCACTCAATGGGGTGATTAAGTGTGCAGTTGACTTTTTTACATTTAAAAAAAAAAAAAAAAAAAAATAAAAAAAAACGGAACCCTCCAAAGTTCCGCAGTGTACTACCGTATGGGTTTGAACTTGCAACCTCTAGTATGCAATTTTTTTATTATTTTTTTTAAATACGCACTATTAGAAAGATCTCTGTAATTTGACGGAAAATCCGTGTAACAAGTCACCGGATTGACATCCGTAGTGTTACGGATGTTTTCCCCTGCAAGTCTTATGGATAAACGATCAGTAAAACTACGGATGTCGATCCGGTGACCTGTTACAGGGACTTTCCGTAAAAACACAAAGATTTCTTTGACAGTGCGAGTGCAGTCAGATCTGACCACCCCTCGGCACTCAGGGCGCACAGTGGTCCAAAAACAGGAAGGTGGCAACATTTTTTTTTTTGGTACATTTTGAGCTCTGGAGTCGCTCAAATGGATCCAATTGAGCATGTAATCCCATCAATCGATTCCTTGTTTGGAGACGAATCAATTGATGGGATCACACGTTTAATTTGAAATATTTTGAACGAATCCAGAGCTAAAAATGTGTCCAGAATTATTGCCGTCTTTTTCTGACTTCAGACCACTGTAGGGCGGGTCCTCGTGTAACATATTACAACTTCCCTCTTTCCGCTTACAGGTGGCCGGTAAGTTGTCCGGACCTGCCGCAGCTTCTGGCCAGCTGCAACCTGAAGGCGCTGAAGAAGCTGAAGCTGATTCGTGACTGTCGCTTCACTCACACCCGCAAGTCATGCCTCGAGCAGCTGGACGCGATCCGGGGGGCGCTGCGGCCGCCACGACCCGGGCCCCTGCGCCTCCACACCCAAGTCTCCTGCGAGATCTGCAGCCGCCGGCTTTCTGGAGACAGCGACCGGAGCGAGAGGTGCGGACGATGCGTACAGAGGACGTCCCGGGGCTTAAGTGCGGTGGGTAGTAGAGCTGTTCGATAACTCTGTTCACGACCTACCGAGCTGACCGACTGCCGGTCGGGAGGCAGTCCCGTCCCCAATGGTCGGTCTCGGTCACAAGAGTTCTGAATAGACACTGTTATTTCCTTACAATCAATTTTCAGCCACCGTATTACAAACAGAAATTTGTTTGTAATACAAACAAATTTTGGGTGTGAATTTCAATTTGTTTGTATTACAAACATATTTCTGTTTGTAATACAAACAAATTGGTGTTTGTAATACGGTTGCTGAAAATTGATTGTACTACAAACAGTTTTGTTTGTAAGGAAATAACAGTGGAGGGAAGAGAACGACTAACTGCGAAATCTCTCATGTATATCAGAAAGCAATCCCTCATACCGCACGACTGCAGGGTTTCCAGTAAGCGGCCGGCCAGTCGCAAGTCAAAATGGCGGCCCAAGCGGCACGCAACATCCTTATGTACTATTTTGTACATTACTACGTACGATTTTGCACATACGTAAGCTTACGTACAATGTTGTACATAATTATGTATTTTTTGAGCATAGTTACGTATAAAATCGTACGTAAGCTTACGTGTGTGCAAAATCGTACGTGGTTATGAACTGAGGATTTAGCGTGGGGACATCGTTTCGCCGTTCTTTACCGTCCATTGAGAATTCTATCGGTTACATGCTGACCGACCGACCGTCACCTTCTGACCGGGGGAAGCTTCGACACCCGACTCAGTTATTGCTTTTCCTCAGAATCCGGAAGAGGAGATTTCTTTTGGAAATAACTTTACCTACACTCTAAATGTCTAATGGACGTTTAGTTAGGTTATGAACTTCTGTGAGCGTATCTAGTCTAGCCACTATTTAATTTCTAATCAGAGGCAATCTTTTCGAAATTGTCTCTAATTAGAAACAGAATTGTATCTAGACTGGATGCGCTTACAGAAGTCCATAAACTATGGACAAAAAGTTCCATAGACATTTAGAGTGTCCTAAACTGTACGGAGTATGATACGTTCATTTGATATTGCAGTGGCGTAATAAGGACCAAGGAAGTAAGGAAGGGAGGGGCGCTTGCATTGAGAGTTGCCTACCTTAAGGCGCTTGTATGAAGGGTTGCCTACCTTCCGCGCTATCGCGTCATTTTTTGCTGCTTTTCTGGATCCAAAAGAGGTGGGGGGGGGGAGGGCGATGTGGAGCATCCCCCCCCCCTCGCCACCCTAATTATACCACTGGATATTGATAGCGCATAGATAAAGATTACATTCTTTCCGAAGCGAACCCACCGCCCGACTGACGGTTTCGATTCATCTTCTCGTGTCCTATCGTGATTTTTTTTCGGTCAGATTCAGACCGTGGCGGTCAGCTCGGCTCGGTTAGGAGCAGCGTTTTTGAACAGCTATAGTGGGTACACCTGATTTTATTGCAATCTATAGGTCTACAATACCGCTATGCAGATTGACCTTTGACACCTGAGGATTGATTTTAGAACCGGAGGCATTTTGGCGACCGCTGGGCTGCCGCCCCCCCCCCCCCTCTCTCTCTCTCTCTCCCATAGGGTGGCCGAGGCCAAAATTCAAACGTTAAATCTCGAGGAGCGCCGGCCGGAATCTTGAAGTAGACCATAAACAAACTACCCCAGCCGGCGTCGGGGGTCTGGCAAACGATTTTTAGGGTTGCCCCAAAGCAGGTCATGCTGTAAGCAACTTTGAGCTTTAGTGCAGTTTTAATAAAAAAAATACGATTTCACGAAATCCTGGTAGTCACGAAGTTAATTTCATTTACGTTCTGGTTTAACAAAAATTCTTGAGGCTAGAACTGCGTTAAGTGGAGTTAAGTTCATGTGTGGTACAGTGTACCAGTGTCAATAAAACTAAAACTTACGTAGAGGGCCAGCTGCGTATTAATTCGTGTCGAAAATAGACATTTATTGCAGTTCTATGATACCTGAAGGTCAGGCTATTCACAGAAACGTGCAGTAAAATAATTCATTTCACCCAGTTTTAAATGATTTGAGGTTAGGAAAGTTCACAGCCGCCGTGTCAAGATCGTTTCGTCTTAGATTCAGAAGTACCATCAAACCTCGTTACAAGGAGTAGCTACACGCCCATTGTTTTCGGAAAGGGACTTATAGTCACACTCAAACTACACTAGGGAAAGTTTATTTACAAATGCATGTGCGAAGACACGCAGTATGATGACTTATATCACTCCGATTCCAAGAGTATTGAACGTTTGGGGTTGGCATTTCCGAAAACAACAGGGCCTGCGCGCAGGCGCGTGGGACACTCTGGCCAACAATCACCGACCGACAGGCCGATCCAAATGGCCACGCTCGAAAACAACGTCTATGCTATTGTTGGAGCTCTTCTAGCTGCAGTAAAAGACAATGTCGATTCGAACGCGCTTTTTCAGGGGAGCGAGCGTTTTTGGTGTAAGCTGTACAGAGGCGAAAAGGAGCGCTGCCATTGGTCGGATTCCATTTCCGGTGGCTCGGCTCCCCCCTCTCCCTCTGTTTTTCGCTGACGAGTCGAGTTTTGCCATGGAAACGGCGATTTCAACTCAAAATTTCTCAAAATTGGCCCTGCACTTTTCAACCAGATTTCACCACTGAAATCAGGGTACAAAGTTCTACCACTCTGCCAAGTCTCATCAGAATCGTATAGAGAATTTCGAAACTGCATAAGGGGCCAGACTGGAAATAAAAATTAAAAAAAAAAAAAAAACCCAACCCCGGTGAGGCTATAAGGCTACTTCGTGCCTAAAAAAAGACACGAAATCCTGGTAGTCACGAAGTTAATTTTCATTTATGTTCTGGTTTAACAAAGATAGCTAAGGCTAGGACTGCGTTGTGTGTAGTTCTGTTTACGTTTGTCAGACCATTATAAATAATACTAAAACTTACGTAAAGGCCAGCTGCGTATCAATTTGTGTCAAAAACAGACATTTAAGACAGTCTCATAATACCTGAAGGACAAGTTATTCACAGAAACGTGCAGTAAAATAGTCCAGTTCACCCAGTTCACCCAGCTTTAAGGTTAGAAAAAAGCACAGCCCCCGTGTCCAGATCGTTTCGTCTTAGATTCAGAAGTACCATCAAACCTCGCTACAAGGTGCAGCTACACGCCCACTGTTTTCGAAAAGGGACTTATAGTCACACTCAAACTACGTTAGGGATAGTTTTTTCACAAATGCATTTGCACAGGCACGCATTTTAATGTCCTATTTCACTCCGATTCAAAGAGTTTAGAACAAGTAGGGTTGGTATTTCTGAAAACAACAGGGCCTGCGCGCAGCGGCGCGGGACACTCTAGCCAACAATCACCGACCGACCGGCCGATCCAAATGGCCACGTTCGAAAACAACGTCTATACCATTGTTGGAGCTCTTCTAGCTGCAGTAAAAGACAATTTTGATTCGAACGCGCTTTTTCAAGGGAGCCAGCGTTTTTGGTGTAAGCTGTACAGAGGCGAAAAGGAGCGCTGCTATTGGTCGGATTCCATTTCCGGTGGCTCGGCTCCCCCCTCTCCCTCTGTTTTTCGCTGACGAGTCGAGTTTTGCCATGGAAACGGCGATTTCAACTCAAAATTTCTCAAAATTGGCCCTACACTTTTCAACCACATTTCACCACTGAAATCAGGGTACAAAGTTCTACCACTCTGCCAAATCTCATTAAAATCGTATAGAAAATTTCGGATTTGCATAAGGGGCCAGACTGACAATAAAAATAAAAAAAACCCAACCCCGGTGAGGCTATAAGGCTACTTCGTGCCTAAAAATCGTAAAAAATCGAGTTCTTGTCCAAATTTGAAAAACGAAACACACTTATAATGTCCTGACGAAGGATGTATGTGTCCAGTCTGACCGGATCAGAAAATTTGCCTACGTTGCAGGGGCAAAAGCGATCAAAATTGCGTCTCAGATTTGCGAATTTTGACAGTTTTTGGCCCGTTCCAGCGTGTGGAAGTATCTCAGACCGCCGTCCTAGCACTCACACACGTAGCCTAATGGTCCTCCCTCAGGCCTTGGGGGTTCATCCGGACCCGTGCGTACGGTTTGCACATCTTCCAGGGGCGTTGTTTTGCTTTAGAATTGTAAAATTTCGTCTTTCCGCAGTGTCAGGTGCAGTTTCTCGGGGTTCCATTACAAATCCCATCTCCCTAGTGTCCATGCAACGTAAAACAAGCTTCAGTATAGTGTTGCCGGGGCATGTCGGGGTTGCCTATGCTGAATGGGCAATTTTTGCTTGGATCTTTAAAATTTTGGGCTTTTCTAGTAACCAAGGTCTAGTTTTTAGAGGCTTGGACGACAGTCCAGTGGCCCAAGAGTCGAACCTATGTGAAGGGAACCCATCCGGCACAAAATAAATAAATTTAAAGGGACTTCATTGCTTGCTAACTTTGGGGAGCTCCCCCCCCTTCCCCCCAAATCCCTTCCCAATCGCGGTCGCCAAAATGCTTCTGGTTCAAAAATCAATCCTTAGGGGTCAATGATCATCGGTGCAAAGCGGATTTGTAGACCTCTAATTCGCAATAAATTGACATTCTCTGGAACGCAACCGCTTCACTGCTTCTCTGCAAATCAAAACGTGTAAATACTGATGCCTGTGTTACTTTTAGTTACACATTCATACATCAGAAAACAAAATTACTCGGGTATTTTTGTATACAGGCTGTCTGTATCTATTGTAATGGGACAAAATGATATGGTGCATAGAGCACGCTGAGCTGAATCGTTTGATACCAGATACTTAGGTTGGGAAACGCGTCTGAAACGCGCTAAGCGTCGTGGAAATGCAGTGTTGGTGGTGGAATGGCCGCGGGGACGTGCACAGCGAGTCTTCAGTCCCACATGACGCGATTCAGTTCGGTGTCCTCTACCCAGTTTACCCACCATATCAGTTTGTCCCATCTCAATGGATACACCATGTAGTATTTACGAGTTTGGATTTGTAAAGTTGTGACCCAAGGAGGGGGGGGGGGGGGAGGGGGTTCTGGTCTCGCGTGCATGATGGTTTTTTACGAATTAATTTTATTGATTTTAATTGACTTTCTGATTTTGAAAAAAATGCATGTGTACAATGACTTTTTCCAGTGAGCCTACCCTCGGTTGTGACAACCTCAACATGTCGAGGTGCCGTCCAAGAAGTGTGCCCCAACGCCAATGAAGTATTCGTCTACGCCTACTTCTTTCTTCATGGCTTGTTTTGGTTGTGGAGGTGCCGTTCAAGAAGTGAACCCGAATGCCAGTGTGGGATCCTTCCTCGCCCCCATCCATCTTCATGGCTATGTTTCGGTTGAAAATGCTCATTTCCCTCCCCTCGCTGCCTACACATGTATGTGAAACGCTTTAAGTTAAAAGGGCATTCAAAGTAATTTCTTTGAAAGTGCAGCAATTTTTAACATTATTTATATTTTAGAACTTAAGTTCACAACTTTACCATACTGCGGTCTATTTGATGCAAAACACTAATTTTTACCTATATTTGAGGTATATTTATTGTGTCAATTTTAAAAATACATTTTAGCTGCGCGTACTTAAGGAAGTCCTTGTCCTTAATGAATAAAACAGATTTTTGTATTGCAACTAAAAACAATGTGACTTCTAGCATATAAGTGAGTGAATGAAAAATAAAGAAGTCCAAATAAGACACAAGCGAATTCTTCTTTATTGAATATGCAGTTCAAATAAGGTGCAAGTAGTACATTGCAAACTACGAACACTGATTTGCGCCAGGGCAACTGAATATCTTAACACAAAAGAAAATGTAAAAAAAAAAAATACGATTTCAAGAAATCCTGGTAGTCACGAAGTTAATTTTATATTTATGTTCTGGTTTAACAAAGATAGCTAAGGCTAGGACTGCGTTGTGTGTAGTTCTGTTTACGTTTGTCAGACCATTATAAATAATACTAAAACTTACGTAAAGACCAGCTGCGTATCAATTTGTGTCAAAAACAGACATTTAAGACGGTCTCATAATACCTGAAGGACAAGTTATTCACAGAAACGTGCAGTAAAATAGTCCAGTTCACCCAGCTTTAAGGTTAGAAAAAAGGACAGCCCTGTGTCCAGATCGTTTCGTCTTAGATTCAGAAGTACCATCAAACCTCGCTACAAGGTGCAGCTACACGCCCACTGTTTTCAAAAAGGACTTATAGTCACACTCATACTACGTTAGGGATAGTTTTATCACAAATGCATTTGCACAGGCACGCAGTTTAATGACCTATTTCACTCCGATTCGAAGAGTTTAGAACATTTAGTGTTGGTATTTCTGAAAACAACAGGGCCTGCGCGCAGCGGCGCGGGACACTCTGGCCAACAATCACCGACCGACCGGCCGATCCAGATGGCCACGTTCGAAAACAACGTCTATACCATTGTTGGAGCTCTTCTAGCTGCAGTAAAAGACAATTTTGATTCGAACGCGCTTTTTTAAGGGAGCGAGCGTTTTTGGTGTAAGCTGTACAGAGGCGAAAAGGAGCGCTGCTATTGGTCGGATTCCATTTCCGGTGGCTCGGCTCCCCCCTCTCCCTGTGTTTTTCGCTGACGAGTCGAGTTTTGCCATGGTAACGGCGATTTCGACTCAAAATTTCTCAAAATTGGCCCTGCACTTTTCAACCAGATTTCACCACTGAAATCAGGGTACAAAGTTCTACCACTCTGCCAAGTCTCATCAGAATCGTATAGAGAATTTCGAAACTGCATAAGGGGCCAGACTGGAAATAAAAATTAAAAAAAAAAAAAAAACCCAACCCCGGTGAGGCTATAAGGCTACTTCGTGCCTAAAAAAAAATACGATTCCACGAAGTGAAATCCTGGGAGTCACGAAGTAGCAGAATTTTTGTTTACGTTTCACTAAGTTTTAAAAAGTTTCAGATGAAATTCTTTGAAAATCAACCGACTGGCTTGAATTTTTAACTCTGAGCTCGTTGAGCAATGAACATTCGAACCCTGCTTTTAGAATTTTGTTTTAACGTCACTGCACAGTTTGTAAATGGTGAAGTACTGTTGTGCATGAGTTGAATCAACAGGTCTGAAGGGGTGGGCCCTTCTCGGCCAGCGGCCGCGAACCTAGCGGGTACCCATTGTCGGCCGCCTAGTTGCCTAGAGATGGATTGTTGTAATGCACTTTTCAGACCGGATATCTCAGATCTGGTTCATTTTTCAGGAATACGGGTTGTGGATCTGAATGCGCGCTATCGAGATCAGTGACTGTACCGAGTTTCATGAAAATCTGTTAGAGCTGATGAAATAAAAAAAAATACGATTCCACGAAGTGAAATCCTGGGAGTCACGAAGTAGCAGGAAATTTTTGTTAAAGTTTCACAAAGTTTTAAAAATTTTAAGATGAAATTCTTTTAAAATCAACCGATTGGCTTGAATTTTTAACTCTGAGCTCGTTGAGCAATGAACATTCGAACCCTGCTCTTAAAATTTTGTTTTAACGTCACTGCACAGCTTTTATATGGTGAAGTACTGTGCATGAGTTGAATCAACAGGTCTGAAGGGGTGGGCCCCTCTCGGCAAGCGGCCGCGAACCTCGCGGGTACCCATTGTCGGCCGACTGGTTGCCTAGAGATGGATTGTTGTAGTGAATTTTTCAGACCAGATATCTCAGATCTGCATCATTTTCCAGGAATACGACTTGAAAATCCAAATGCGCGCTATCGAGATCTGTGACTGTACCGAGTTTCATGAAAATCTGTTAGAGCTGACTAAAAAAAGAAAAAAAAAAAAAATAGTCGGATTTCTGGGGAAACTATAAGGCTACTTCGTGCCTAAAAAAAATTCTAACACTAACGTGTTAACGGCCCGAAAGGGATTTATTAATAAATTTGTTGAATGGGTATTTTTAATAGTTAAGATAAAAGACAGCTAATATGCGTAATCTTGAAACAAATTTGCACTCTCCGCCTCTTACTGATTTTTTGTCAATATAACGTACTTTTTTAAGCAGCAGTAATACTGACTTTTCGATTTCTACGTAATACTGACAAAATTGTTAGTAGATTACTAGCAATCCCATGAAAAATCAATTACTTACGAACAAAATTATAAGTAAGAACGGACAAAATAGTCAGTATTACTGCTGTATAAGAAAGTTCAGCATTTACAAAGAAAATAGTCAGTAAGGGTCTGAGAGTGTGACGTTCGCGTGAAAATGCGTTCACTTTAACTCGCTGTAGTTCGCTTAATACTTAAGATATGAAAGTCATTGGCACAGGAACGAGTAGCTGGTGAAGTGAACTTTGTGACGCATATTAAAAATATTTTGGAAGATAAAAAGTACGAGGATTGAGGTCCGTTATGTTCAAGTCACAAGAGCTTCTCTAAACTCCCATGGACAATTTAGTCCAGAGGATAGTGACGTTTCTGTGCACATCTACGCAAGTGACAAAATTGTTCCTAAGAACACACAATTTGGGCAAAAATTGTACGTATTTAGTAACAAATTTGTCACTTGCGTAGATGTGCACAGAAACGTCACTATCCTCTGAACAAAATTGTCCATGGGAGTTTTCTGTGCATCAAAATTCATTTTGTTTCACCCGATTGGACAAATTTTATGGTGAAAGATGCATCATGGCAAAATTTAAGTAAGCAATGTTATGACTAGCTATGGTCACGAACCTCCAAATTTGTTTCAAGATAACGCATATTAGCTGTGTGCTATCTTAACTATTAAAAGTACCCATTCATCAAAATTATTAATAAATCCCTTTCGGGCCGTTAACACGTTAGTGTTAGAATTTTTTTTTCTTTATACATTATCCTTACACAGGTAATCCAAAAACCGGAATCCGGTAGGTCTCAGGAGCTTTTCTCTCCGGAAATCGAGAGGGTAAAAAAATCTGGATGGTTTTTGTTCGAAAGAAGCACAACTAACGAGCGACATTCGGACATTCGCGCCAGAAACTGATGCGTGAGTGCAGTTTCCAACCGCTACCGCCGCGGGCCTCGGTCGGGCCAGTACAGAGTCCAGCATAATCGAGCCGGTTTCTGTAGATCGCGCCTCGGATTCCGGCGCCTGCGAATCGGAAGCTGTTCGCTACGATGTACGGATACGCTCCCTCACCTCGCAGTTTTCTTCCTCCTTTACTTTTGAACTAAACAGTAGAACTGCGAAATATGCATTGAATATCGCGTAGCTCACTTGCAGAATGCTGCTAGACACGCAGAACAGGATGTAAACGACACGCAGAGCAGGATGCAAACGGATCCAGAAACACCCTAACCTCTACGGCATCTAACTGTGCTGGGGAGAGGCTTCCGAAAGCGGAGAGCGTGCTCCAGGTTTCGAACCAGGCTTCCGCAATACGCACAATGAAGCTCAGTTGCCGAACTACTTAAAAACAGATTTTTTTACCCTCGGTTTCCGGACTGATTTGAACCGGATCCCGGTTTCTGGATTATCTGTGTATGGGAAATTCTCAAACCAAACCGACAATTTTCTTAAAATTTTTACAGTTTGAAGTAGAGATTGATTCGGGTAACATATGTTAAATTGAAGAAGGTTTGACAGCCATTTTCTTTGTTATCACTGACAGAAAAACATGTTTTTGGTGAGAAAATGCGCTCCTGCCTCAAGCTGGCCGTAGAGTTCTTATTGTTGATCGTGACGTTCGCGTGAAAATGCGTTTACTTTGACTCGCTGTAGTTCGCTTAATACTTCAGATATTTTAGTCATTGGCACAGGAATGAGTTGCTGGTGAAAAGAACTTTGTGATGCATATTTTAAATATTTTGGAAGATATACAGTACGAGGATTGAGGTCCGTCATGTTCAAGTCACAAGAACTTCTCTAAGAGATGTTCCATCGACAGTTTGAAATCAGGAGAAGAAAGGCCAATATCTTCGCTACAACCTATTAGATTCGCATCGCACTGATATTTAAACTTTGAAAGGTACGACAGTAAGTATGACTCTGTGCATTAGTTGCGGAGAAGGGCGCACGCCGCCTCCCAAACAGCGGACCGCCTGGCCGTCGTAACAGAGGCACCTGCCGACACCATGGCAGCGCTCTCTCGGCGTTTACAGTTTAGCCAACAACTCAGCACGCGCAGGGACGCCATCCATTGAAAAGAGAAATAGTATGATCTTAAATAGAAAAGAGGCAAGATATCCAACATAATATGGATAAAAATTCATTTTGTTTCACTCGATGGTGAATGATGCATCATAGCAAAATTTAAGTAAGCAATGTTATGACTAGCTATGATCCCGAACATCCACACTCTCAGACCCTTACTGACTATTTTCTTTGTAAATGCTGAACTTTCTTATACAGCAGTAATACTGACTATTTTGTCCGTTCTTACTTATAATTTTGTTTGTAAGTAATTGATTTTTCATGGGATTGCTAGTAATCTACTAACAATTTTGTCAGTATTACGTAGAAATCGAAAAGTCAGTATTACTGCTGCTTAAAAAAGTACGTTATATTGACAAAAAATCAGTAAGAGGCGGAGAGTGCACGATCAACAATAGAGCGACTGAACCGGTTTCGGATCAGATTTCAAGAATGTTCTCGTTACACCCTTGATAAGCATCCGACCGGACACCGGAAAAAACCATTAGATAGCCCAATCCTTACTCTTTTCTCGAGTATTTTTTTCCTTTCTGTGATTTTAGTTGTTTGCGATCAATATGCAATGTCCTGAAGGTCTGCATTTGATCCGAAACTGGTTACCCGGCGCCTATTTCGGATCAGGAAAAATTGTGATCGTTCCCGCCTTGAATGTAAATGTGTCCCAGACACCCAGGTAAGTGTCCCCGATGACGTCCTCTAGTGGAGTCCAAGAAGATTCCGTTGAGCGGACAAATAAAATGAATGTTATACTGAAATTAATGTTCTTCCTGAGAGCTCTTCAACCCATTGGGGGTGACCGATCAGTCCCAGACGCCCAAGTAAGGGTCCCCGATGACGTTCTCCAGAGGAGCCTTTGATGATCCCAGTGGCGTGCGCAGGGGGGGGGGGGGGAAATCAGGGGGTCATGACCCCCCCCCCCTTTGGGTCAGCCTCGCTGGCAAAGAAATGGGAAATTAAAGGGGAAGAGATTGGGATTCGCATGCACGCGGCACGGTTACGGAGTTCAAACCAAAGGTGACCCCCCCCCCCCCCTTTTCGAGATCCTGCGCACGCCACGGGATGATCCCGGTGCACGAAAAAAGGAACCGAATGCTATATACAGGAAAAACTTCTTCTTTAGAGGTCAGCAACCAGTTGAGAGCACCCGATGAGTCTCGGACACCCAGGTAAGGGTGCCCGATGAAGTCCTCTAATGGAGACTTTTACGATTTTCAAGTAAATTATGAACGTCTCCAGAGAAATAAAACCCCAGAACCCTTTTTGAGCAAAGCGTACTTTTGACGTATTTTGGGCGTAAAAAGTGTCATTTTTAACGGCAAATATACGCCAAAAATACGCTTAAAATACGACGAATGCATAGATGCAGATCTGTCGTAGTTTTTGCGTATTTTTCTCTGTAAATATGTCGTATTTTTGGCTTGTTTTTGGATGAGCCGAGGATGCATCCTGGATGAGCCGAGGATGCATCCAGTATACGAGGATCACGTGAAATTTGGGACATATCTGCGCCATATATGTCAAACATATATGTCAACATATATGTGGCAGATGGTTTTGAGCATATATGTGGCATATGAGTGGCATATGATGAGCAGATGTACGACATATATGTCTCACATATATTTCTGATGTTGTTCAATACATATGTTGGTTATCTGATAAATGTGTGAACATGTATGTCAACATATATGTAGACATACATGTCGCAGATGAGTTGCATATGGTGAGCAGATGTATGAAAAATATTTGAATTCGTCCTAATTTTCGTATGTGTTGGGTTCCTTTGTGAAAAACTTTCAGCGTTAGAATCGATGAAGGTCATACAGTCATAATTAGAACAGAAAAAAGTGATTTCCCGCGGGACACGAACCTAAGACTTTCTGCTCTCTTGTCTTCCTCAGTATCCACTACTCTACGCCGCTCACTGGGGACAAGGACATCAGCTTAGCAATGTAACCTACCCGCGCTACCCAACGCCTCAAACCGAAAAAGTGACTAAGTTTCGAGTGAGTTTTGCACTTTTCTATGTTGGTGTGAATTTGCGTTTCAGAGGATGGAGAATCTAATAGTGAAGGATTTTTTTTGACAAATTTTTAAAAATATTCTGAGAAGACTGACTCATTACATATATGTCAAAAGATGTTTGTATGTTTGACATATATGTGACATATATGTGACATATATGTCGATGGATGGTTCAAGCAGATGTTTCAGTCAGGATTGGCTCACATACATGTACCACATATATGTAGAATCTACGAAATATATGTCAGAAGATGTTTGTTTGTTAGACATATATGTAACATATATGTCGATGGATGGTTCAAGCAGATGTTTCAGTCAGTATTGGCTCACATACATGTACCACATATATGTAGAATCTATGAAATATATGTCAGAAGATGTTTGTACGTTGGACATATATGTAACATATATGTCGATGGATGGTTCAAGCAGATGTTTCAGTCAGGATTGGCTCACATACATGTACCACATATATGTAGAATCTATGAAATATATGTCAGAAGATGTTTGTATGTTGGACATATATGTAACATATATGTCGATGGATGATTCAAGTAGATGTTTCAGTCAGTATTGGTTCACATACATGTATCACATGTATGTAGAATCTATGAAATATATGTCAAAAGATGTTTGTCTATTCGACACATATGTGACATATATGTGACATACATGTCAGAAGATGTTTTTCTTCTCAACATATATGTGACATATATGTCACATATATGCCACATATATGTCTCAAATTTCACGTGATGGATCCTGGATGAGCCGAGGATGCATCCTGGATGAGCGAAAGATGGTTCCAGTACACGAGGATGCATCCTGGATGAGCCAAGGATGCATTCAGTATACGAAGATGAATCCTGGATGAGCCGAGGATGCTTCCAGGATACGAGGATGGATCCTGGATGAGCCGAGGATGCATCCTGGATGAGGCAAGGATGCATACAGTTTACGAGGATGCATCCTGGATGAGCCGAGGATGCTTCCAGGATACGAGGATGGATCCTGGATGAGCCGAGGGAGATTATAGTAGGCGAGGATGTATCCTGGATGAGTGGAGGATGGTTCCAGGATACAAGGATGCATCCTGGATGAGCCGAGGATGCATCCTGGATGAGCCGAGGGAGGTTATAGTAGGCGAGGATGCTTCATGGATGAGCGGAGGATGGTTCCAGGATACAAGGATGCATCCTGGATGAGCCGAGGATGCATTCGGTATACGAGGATGCATCCTGGATGAGCCGAGGATGCTTCAAGGATTGGAGGATGGATCCTGGATGAGCAGAGGATGCATCCAGTATACGAGGATGGATCCTGGATGAGCCGAGGATGCATCCTGGATGAGCAGAGGATGCATACAGAATATGAGGATGGATCCTGGATGAGCCTAGGATGCATCCAGTATACGAGAATAGATCCTGGATGAGCCGAGGATGCATCCAGTATACGAGGATGGATCCTGGATGAGCCGAGGATGCTTTCTGTACATCCGGGATGCATCTAGTACGCGATGCATCCTGGATGGTCGGACCTGACTACCAGAGATCCATCCTGAATGATCCTAGGATGCTACCAGTATATGAGGATGCATCCTGGATGAGATTAGTATGCTCAGCTTGCGTTGTTTGGATGCCTTCCGGATGAATTGAGAAGCATTATCCGCCATGAGATAAGTTACGGATGATCGTGCGACGGACATTTCGTCATCCTCAAATCATATTATTTGGCACAAATTGGAGGGATCCGAGATATCTTCAATCCATCCCACTTTTACCGTCAGGGCGTAAATTTACGAAGAAATTTATAAGCTAAGTGTAGACTCCTCTGGAGGACGTCATCGGGGACCCTTACCTGGGTGTCCGGGACTTATTTCCACCCTTACCTGGTTGTCCGGGCTCATCGGCCATCCTGAATTGGTTGCCGAGCTCCAAGAGAGAACATTATATCCAGTATAGCCTTCGCCTTATTTGTATGTGCACCGGGATCCTCGTGGACTCCACTAGAGGACGTCATCGGGCACCCTGACCTGGGTGTCCGGAAGTCATCTGGCACCCTCACTTATTTCTATGAGACCCTAGTGCTGTGCACTTACATTGTGGACCATCTAAGGCAACAGACTACGGTAGTATATGCAACTAGGGTAGCTTCTAGAGCGTGAAATGGGAGAAATCCCCTAAGGAGGACGTCATCGGCTACCTGGTCACCGGGAGGTCCGATGACATTTGCACCTCCACGAATAATAAGGGCCCGTATGACCTGGGAGAGCGTTAGTTTGACGTATTTTAGCCGTACACATACGACAAATGCACTACCAATATACGCCAAAAATACGACATGTTTACAGAGAAAAATACGCCAAAACTACGACAGATCTGCATCTATGCATTCGTCGTATTTTAAGCGTATTTTTGGCGTATATTTGCCGTTAAAACTGACACTTTTTACGCCCAAAATACGTCAAAAGTACGCTTTGCTCAAAAAGGGTTCTGGGATTTTATTTCTCTGGAGACGTTCATAATTTACTTGAAAATCGTAAAAGTCTCCATTAGAGGACTTCATCGGGCACCCTTACCTGGGTGTCCGAGACTCATCGGGTGCTCTCAACTGGTTGCTGACCTCTAAAGAAGAAGTTTTTCCTGTATATAGCATTCGGTTCCTTTTTTCGTGCACCGGGATCATCCCGTGGCGTGCGCAGGATCTCGGAAAGGGGGGGGGGTCACCTTTGGTTTGAACTCCGTAACCGTGCCGCGTGCATGCGAATCCCAATCTCTTCCCCTTTAATTTCCCATTTCTTTGCCAGCGAGGCTGACCCAAAGGGGGGGGGTCATGACCCCCTGATTTCCCCCCCCCCCCCCCCCCCTGCGCACGCCACTGGGATCATCAAAGGCTCCTCTGGAGAACGTCATCGGGGACCCTTACTTGGGCGTCTGGGACTGATCGGTCACCCCCAATGGGTTGAAGAGCTCTCAGGAAGAACATTAATTTCAGTGTAACATTCATTGGCGAGCGATAGCGAGCCCTTGCTGTGTTTGGGCGCTCCAAAAAGTGACTCGTCGTGCGTCTGTCTGTCTGTCTGTCTGTCTGTCTGTCTGTGAGTCTGTAGCGTACACGCTCACGTTTCTCAGCAACTACAACACTATTAGTTCCCAAGTTTTGCAACGGACATCTCCCAAAGCTCCCACAGGGGGAGTTTATCTTATTTTAACGATAGGCACCGTTTGAAATATTCAAAACATCTTTTTGAATTAGGTCATTAGCGTTGTTTGGTTGGCAACAGTGCACCGCTGTACCAATTTTTCATACCCGCGGCCGAATCGGTCGAGTCTTAAATACGGTACGGCAGTTTCGCAAATAAAACAAAATAAAGAGCAGAATAGTTACAAAATGGGTTCTGTGATAGTTTTTTAACAATTTAGAATGTTTGAAACAGCTCTGGAGTGCCAACTCAGTGAAATACGGAAAATGAAAGTGAAAACGATTACGCGTTTCGACCCCCTCCCCCCTCACCCGCCAGTGGGGAATATTTCTCCAGATCAGTGGTTCAGTGCAGTGTGCTTGAGAATGGCAAGAAGAATGATTGATTACCTTTCCAACTTTGTGTGTCTACTTGCTTTCTTTTTCTCAGGATATAATTTCTAGTTGCTGACTTCTTCAATCTCAATAGAGAAGTAAATTAATGTGTTCTATAGAAACCAGGCAATAATGGCAAAAAGATCTTTGTTGACTTTGACTCTGAGCATAAACATTATTACAATACTGTGAGGTTACATCAGTGCTAACCTTAATTTATAATATGATGAACATTTGGTTGAGTAAGTGTAGCGCATACTGTGTTTGACATTGACATGGGATTAGTAGAGGCCATTCAGTTTTTGAGCGATGAGTGAATGGGTCATTTGATTTAATGAGACGATTCGATTCATTCAACTTTATCAAACTGCGACTACTGATACTAAGCGGTGATCTAGGTTTAAGCTGGCTCTCTATTTGATTTACACAGAATAAGATAAACTTATGTTTGCGTCTTCAGCAATAAGTGGCCTTGACATCAGACAATTCCCTGGATTTGAGACAATTGGTTCCCGTAAAATGGTTCAGATCAGCCTGCCCCAAACTGAGTCTCTTAACATTAACCATGATAATATATTCCAATAAATATTGTTTTATTTTCTGGTTTTAAATGAAAGGGTGATAGAAGGCTTCTATTGCTAATAACACTGTGAATTCATTAGTTATAAAAGTAGCGATGTCGAATGTTGACTCAAGCATACGAGTAACCAATTAAGCGATTCAATGCTGGGAGCTCAATGTTACTCGACTGAAGTGTTGGCATTGGTGTGGCATGATGGTATTGGTGATGACAGAGGGGTCGTCATGAAGACAAATTGGAACAATAGTTATATAGTACAATACCTGTAGTTTTCAGTGTACCATTTACAAAAAGGACAGTTTCAAAACCTACATTTGAATCTAGAGATATGGCATTTGGAACCAAAGTTTCAAAGTTGAGATGTTTGTTGTACTCTACAGTTTTCAGTGTGCTGACCTCAAAAGTGACTTTCAAATTTTTCCCGGACCCATACTTAGCCCAATATCAATCAATTTGGGACCAAGATTTTGAAATCAAATTTTAGATTGATTCCTGCAGTTTTTGGCGTGCTGATCACGAAAATCACTTCTATTTCGACTTCTGATTTATATTTTTATCTCAAATTAGGTAATTTGCGACCAAAATTTTCAATTTGAGTTTTACATTGATTCCAGCAGATTTTGGTGTGCTGACCTCAAAAATGACCTCCAAATTTTCCTCTGACCCATATTTCACCCAATATCAATCAATTTGGGATCAAAATTTTGAAATCGAATTTTACATCGATTCCTGTAGTTTTTGGAGTGCCGATCACGAAAATCACTTCTATTTCGACTTCTGATTTATATTTTTATCTCAAATTAGGTAATTTGCGACCAAAATTTTCAATTTGAGTTTTACATTGATTCCAGCAGATTTTGGTGTGCTGACCTCAAAAATGACCTCCAAATTTTCCTCTGACCCATATTTCACCCAATATCAATCAATTTGGGATCAAAATTTTGAAATCGAATTTTACATCGATTCCTGTAGTTTTTGGAGTGCCGATCACGAAAATCACTTCTATTTCGACTTCAGATTTATATTTTCATCTCAAATTAGGTAATTTGCGACCAAAATTTTCAAGTCGAGTTGTACATTGATTCCAGCAGATTTTGGTGTGCTGACCTCAAAAATGACCTCCAAATTTTCCTCTGACCCATATTTCCCCCAATATCAATCAATTTGGGATCAAAATTTTGAAATCGAATTTTACATCGATTCCTGTAGTTTTTGGAGTGCCGATCACGAAAATCACTTCTATTTCGACTTCAGATTTATATTTTCATCTCAAATTAGGTAATTTGCGACCAAAATTTTCAAGTCGAGTTGTACATTGTTTCCAGCAGATTTTGGTGTGCTGACCTCAAAAATGACCACCAAATTTTCCTCTGACCCATACTTCACCCAATATTGATCAATGCGGGACTAAAATTTTGTAATCGAGTTTGGCCTTGATCCCAGGTGTAAATGGTGTTCTGTTAAAGAAAATCACTCCCATTTGAATCCCAGACCCCCAATTCTCCCAGTATGAGCCAATAAGTCGCGCTTCGTCTACTTTTACGCGGACTGTACTTCGAATTATTGTTGCCTATCGTAGGCTTACACCACCCGCCGTCGACCCCTTGGCCTCGCGCTTACGCGCACGGTCGGAACGTTCTCCCGGGGCAGCCGCGTTTACGTACTCTCATGTGCTTTGTGGGCGGCCTAAGCATAGGTCTAATCTCAATGGCCAGCCGCGACTGATCGGCAAGACGCGAAGGCGAATGTCAAACTCAGGCCTGGTGCCTCCTCGCGGCAAGTACGCGGCACCGAGGTGTATCGCAGTGCAGCTGTTGCCTACTCGCATCGCTCGCCTACTACGCGCCCAAACTATACGGCGCGTACCCCTAGTTTTATTTGTCCGCTCAACGGAATCTTCTTGGACTCCACTAGAGGCCGTCATCGGGGACACTTACCTGGGTGTCTGGGACACATTAGGCACACTCAACATAATTTTAGTATCACGCGTTGGTTAGGATGGTTTACGGATGATTCAAAAGGATCTGAATGAAGATATGTTGGGGTGAATGTTGGGATGCGTGGATATTGGGATGAGTTTAGGAATGTTTGAAGACTCATTTCAATGGATGTCACCACCTTTATTATTTGGAGATTGTTCGAGGACGTTCGAGAGTTGCTCACTATTCCTGAGATTTTAGCTGTGGATGTTTGCGGGAGAGGTTGTGGATGTGTGTCTCAGACCTCTCACATAGCGGATGATATGTGTACGGGTTGAACCAAGTCATATAGGGCAAAGGATTGATTCGAGATGAATTTTGGATAACTCTCTGACGTTGGAGGGATATCGGATGGAATCTAGATGATAGGCGCATCCTCAGAGCCTCCATTATTACCGTCAGGGCGACAAAAAGCCTATAAATTTTGGAAGCGACTAGCCAGCTTATTGAAGAGGAATTACGAACTGCGTACCATACGACGTGCATACCATAGTGCATACTGGTCTGCATACCGCGCTGCAAACCGCCGCGGTATGCAGCGCGGTATGCGGTCGTTTCTTGTATTTAATTTCCTGAAATTATTTTCCTTTTCCTTTATTAATTTTCCCTTATTTTCTTAATATCCTTTAAATAATTTCCTGTAATTAATTAGTTTCCTTGAAATAATTTCCCTCTATTACGTTATTTCCTTTCCCTAATTTCCTTAATTAATTTCCTGAATTTTAAAATTGTTGCACAGAACAGGAGGAACGACACTTGAGTTGCCCTGTTCAAGGCAGCTCTGTAACAACCTGCTGCATGCCATCTCGATGGTATAGCTAAACGTGAGCTCCGCGCACCTACAGCTTTATCGAGTATCGAGTCCGTACTGTGCTGCCCTCTACACAGCAGCTCTGGCCACACCGCTTGACGTCCACCCAAGCGCAGCACCAGAGGACTAGAGAACGAACTGTAGTGCCCCCTTCACGGAACTCTAGGAACACTGCAACCGTCCACCCAGGCACACCAGCAGCCATGGGACTAGAGACCACACTGTGGTGCCCTCTACACGACAGCTCAGGCAACGCCGCAAAAAATCCGCCCAGGCACAGCTGCGCGGAGGATCAAATCTGAGCTCGTTTACTCGAGGGGGTATGCACTCGTGTATTAGTCGGGTCGCTCAATCCGTAATAATTCGCCTAATAGTAGCGTATTAGCCGACATTGTCATGATTTTGCCTGTTTTTTTTAATGTTTTAGGCTGTTTTGGGGTTGTTTTAGGTTTTTTCAGGCAAATTTCAACAATTTTGAGGCGTAATAAAGCGTAATAGCGTGTTAGTCGGGTCAGTCTTTTTGAGAGTGCACACCCCCTCGCGTTTACTTCACCACGAGGGACCATGCAGTCTTTCCAACCGACCCAAGGAGGTAACTGCTGCGGTCGTTAACGTTTACTGAGCCCTTGAAAAACAAGGGGACGGATGATGTATCACATGGCATGTCACCAGAAGTGCGATGCGCACAATACAAAAAATTAAGTGGAAAAAAACGCTTTATAGGTGCATTAAACCTTTTAAAAAAGATGAGATGACATACCACGTCCTATGAACCAAACAGGGAACACTGTTAAAAAAGCCGTACTTTTCACAGGGAAAAGGTACGGTCATTCCGTTACCTCGGCGTACAGTAAAACCGTACCAAAAAACCGTGCTTCCCGTAAGAGCCCATGTTACTAAAACCGTACTCCGTACCCCCAAAACTGTGCTGACTGAGGAACGGTGCAACCAGGCAAATTGTCTACCAGCTTTGTACAGTACTATTTCCTGTGGATTTTTTCTACAGTGAACGAAGGGATAAAGATAACATGTACACTCCTCGCAGGTCGAACATTAGTCTTCCCACGCTCGACGCGCCCCTGTCCGGGCAGCCCCGGGCGGGCGCCACATGGCCGCCTCAACAAAGGCGGAGATCTAGAGCGGAATATCAACGCTCAAAACGCAAGCACACTGAACACTCCTCGCAGGTCGAACATTAGTCTTCCCACGCTCGACGCCCCTGTCCGGGCGTAAGAAAAAATATTTGGAATTCGGACTTTTTCTTGCCGAAAGCGGTCATTCCGCCCACTGTGCGCCGCCGCTTCTGCGTCGTGGCTTGGCGCTCGGCTCGCCCCCCCCCCCCCCTTTCTCTTCTCCGGCTCGACTAGCAACGGCTAGCGGCGGCCCAGAGAGACGAGGTACCGCGAGCCACGCAGCCATTGTTGTGATGCGATTCGTGCGAGCCGGTCGGGTAAACGTTGCCGTCTCACTATGTTCACTGGAGGTCCCAGCGGAAGCAAACAAGTACGTTTTTCTCCAAGTAAGCGGTCTCTTGGCTCACGCGCGGGCGCGCCTTTGACCTTGTTACGGTTGCCGAGTGGCTGCTGGCGCGCTGTGGGGTGTCACATTGTCCCTCTGTTGTGTCCGCGTTTGATGCGTGACTCCATAGTTGACAGGAAGTCTTTCTCATAGCCAGCCCTCTCGCACACGAGGCCCGGTTGGCCTCTGACGTCCCGCGATTCCTTACCTCAATGGTATGCACAGTTCCGCGAACGTGTACCGCACCTTGTTCTGAGAGCGGCACGCGCGCGCGTCTGTGCGTTTTACTTTGATTTGGTTGTCAAATGGTAGCCGGCGCGCTGTCAAGTGTCACGTTGTCTTTCTGTTGAGACCGCGATCTAAAGAAGTATGTCATACAGAAGGTCCCTTAGCCCCCGAGGTCTGGTCGGCCCGTCGCGTCTCGCGGTTAGTAACATCATAAAATGGATAATTCCGCGCATTTGTCGTTCGCACACACTCTTAGCTCCTCTGATACCCTTGCGATCGGACAGGCCTCCTTGTTCAAATTAGGGCGGGACTGAACTTCGGCTCTTTGACGACACGTCAACGGAACAGCACAGTCTGAGTACAGACTCAATCGAATAATTCCTTCGTTTCAGGTTTTCTAGGAAGCAATGTTCAAGGACAGCCGGGATAGGTAAAGAAATGAGAACCTTGTTTTGGGTTTAATATTTACCTCACCTCTCTTGGAGACCACTTTCTGGAACGACTTGAGGCAGTTGGGGTCTCATCATGTGTGTTGCTTCTCCATTCTCGTGGCATTCTAGGCCGAGCATTGGGGATGAATTAATGTCCGTCCATTAAGAATGTTACGTCTTCAGGGAGAAGGGGGATCGGGTCCGCGTAACGCTTCGGTACATCGGCGTTTAGAGCCAGCGTAACGTTACACGCTCAATTTCTTACGATCATTTTTATTCATATTACGATGATTAGTCACCGTAAGGTACGCTTAAATTTGCACATACGTAATATGCACAGTTGTCTACGTAAGGTATGCATGATTAAACTGTATTACGCATGCTTTCTACATAAGCTACGTATGATTTCATCGTATTACGCATGATTCAGCGTAAGGTACGATGCATTTTATTGTAGTATGTATGTTTTCATTTCAACGTACGTTATGCAGATCGTTTTAGCGTAAGAATATGAGAGTGTACCCAAATCACATGATGTGGAAGCACATTTCCGAATAATGGACAAGAAATTAGGGTAAAAGTTGCGTTCACATTAGGAATTTAGCGTAACGTTACGCTGGGAGGCTGGGTGGGAGGTCTGGGCCAGCGTAACGTAGCGTTACAAGGGGGACACGGGCGGGTCCGAAAGGGTTCAAAAATGAAAACGTAATTATTTTATGGTCCCGTAGAGGGGAGGGAGGACTGGGTCCGCGATACACGGAGGGGATGGGGTGTTAATGCCAGCGAAACGTCACCCTCACACTTCTAAAATGACAGCATGATTCAGAACAATGATCATTAAATGAACTGTTCTAGTCGTCGTCGACTGAAGAACAAGAAGAAGTGCAATACCGGAAATGGAGAGGATTGGGAGAAGGTAGCGACCTCATCAAGAGAGGAATGCTTACTAATATGCTTGTTTCCTCTGCCATGAAGCACTGAAAATCTATCGGCGTGACTTCGTGCCGTTTTAGGGGCGTGAATAAAGTGTCACGCGAAAAAACGGCATGACGAAAAGTCATGCCCAAAATCGGCGTGACTCAGAAATTCACGCCAATTTTTGGCGTGAATTTTCTGTCATGCCGGTTTTCGGCATGACTTTTCTCGTAAAACGCACTGCCATTCACGCCACATGTTGGCGTGACTCACATGTCATGCCATTTTTCGGCGTGAATTTCCTGTCACGCCAATTTTTGGCGTGACTTTTTGTCACGCCATAATATGCCCATGTGTCCGACCGTAACATTTTCAGTGAGTAGTTAAGACAGTCTGAATCTATTTTGAAAGAGTGCTGCTTCGAGAAACACTACAATTAATGTACTCGAACGGGTGAGTGAGGTTAGGTTGCCGGCGCCACCTTCAGTGTACAGATTCCTTTGCGCTCCTTAGCTGCAAGCTTCTTGCTCGGGACAGGACTCCTACACGACGTTTAATTCTCATGGCATCTGTTTCCATGCCAATATACTGCCTTCACAGCGATTTACATAAACCGTTTATTTTATAGATGTGTGATATATTTTGTTTTTTGGTGGATTAAGTTGGGCAATTATGTACTAAAAATGTGCTAATCTTGGAAACTGTTCTACGCCGGCATGATGTTCTAGATGTCCTGCACTGGTGTTCCAGTCACTTCTTAGTCCCAGCGGCTTTTCCGTCAGTGCAGAGGCCGAACCGAAGCTAAGTATCTGTTTAACTCTTCCGGCAACCTACCCTTGTTCCCTTCCCTTGCCGAGCGCATCGCACTCCTTGCGGCCCAAGAACGGCAAACGAGCAAGATTCGACGCCAGGGTCTGCAGGATTCATCAGGAGCACTGCCTGATTGCTTTCCAAAGTCAGATCTCGCTGAGATGGGCGCTCGCCGTTGGTTGCATGAAGGAGGTGGCCTTCCGTCAGTGAGGCCTTTAGCGAGGACGGAGTAGGCTCTCTATTCCACCGCACTATTCGTCACCTTTACCCGCCTGGCTGTGTGACTGCATCCGCTTTTGTGTGTTTTCTAGGGCTGTATGTCGGAGACTATGTTTCATCGGAGTGAAAACCGAAGGGCCCCACTGGCGGAGGTCTACAGTGATCGACGAAGGCACCGGCACCCATGGCTACGTGTCAACTAGGGAAGAAAGGTCAGTACCAATGCGATCGCTATCTTTCTAGAGGCATTAGCGTTCGGGAAGTGCACGCTCATTTCCTTACGATCATTTTTATACTTATAACGATGATTTGTCACCGTGAGGTACGCATAAATTTCCACATACGTAATATGCATAGTTGCCTACGTAAGGTATGCATGACTGAACTGTATGACGCATGTTTTATGCATAGAGTACGTATGATTTCATCATATTACGCATCTTTAAGCGTAAGGTACGATGAATTTTATTGTAGTATGTATGTTTTCATTTCAACGTATGTTACGCATATCGTTTCAGCGTAAGAATATGAGAGTGTGTTCAGGCAGAGCGTATTAATGCTGTCTTAGAAATTAATAAAAAAGGTTCGGTTCTAAATATATAGACGCGTGTACTGTACAAGTTCAAGTGTGTACATAGTACTCTCCACCTGTAGCCAACATGCATGAACACTCCACCTGGAGCATGCCTGACATGTACACTCCACGTGAGCGCATGCTTGTCAAGTACACGCCAAAGGGCGCATAACTGCAGGTATGTGGCGGAAAGTAATTCTTCACACTTACCAATGCAGAGTTTAGTGTCCACACTTCCAGTGTGTGTCTGTGTGTGTGTGTGTGTGTGGTGGGGGGCAGGAAGCGGTGTTTTCTTCAGAGTGGGAGTAAACATGCGCGCGCCGCCTTTACTTTCGACCCTCTTTTTCCCTGGCCCCTTTTTCCTAAATGTGCCACGGCCTCCACTATCGCCCAACACGGCCGCGCGACACTCACATGATTCTCACGTTTGATCGCGGAGTTTCAGTCGGGAGTTTATCCGAATACACCTATCCTGACCTTCCTAATAACATTTCAACAACTTGAACACGTCTCTTAACGTGCTTTTAACTTTATGTTCAGGCACGTCAACATGTCTTCACTGCGAGTGGACCTCTTCACAAAGAGGACATTTCATCTCGTCCAGCAGAGCCCTGAGAATGTGGAGTGCACTTCCGGCCACACAGCAGACGGATCTTCGAAGCAGATCGCTGAGGTTAGTTGGGCTGTGAAGCGGGAAAGTGCGATAAGTCAAATCCGCTCACTTTTCAGGAAATGCTAAAAAACATGTTGCCGGCATCTGTTTTAAAATGTTTTGACTGCAACATACTCAGCAATACATACCAATAATATATCATTTGTCCAAAATGGTGTACCATATATTTCTTTAACTTTGCTGACTTATCCTAAGATACCAAGTGGTAAAATGAGGTAACTCAACTTATCCTTCTGCGCAAACCCACTCGAAATGAGACGAGTCATGAAAATATGATCTTAAGAGGTAAATCATATCTGTATTCAAGCCTAAAAATATGCTTACTATTAGAAAAAATCAGATTACTAATTTGAACCCTGAACTACCATTTATTTCTGAGTATTGAAGGTTTACGCAACTTCAACATTTTTTGCGGAAACATTTATAACTCAAAGTGAATTGGAGTTGGGGGTTCAAACTGCTAGTCTAAGTTCTCCTGTTAGTAAGCGAATTTAATAAACAAATTTGAAGCCTCTGAGAGCCTTTATTTAGAAAACGTCTAGGAATAGTTTATAGATAACTTGACATATCTCTTTTTTCCACCGTTTATTTAATGTAATAGGGGATGTGTCTAATTAGCTCATTTTTCACCCCTGTTTTTTCATGAAACCAAGTGAGTTATGAATCAGGGCTTTTAATGAGATGATGCCTAATGTTTTTGAAACCAATTTTCAAGCAAGAACTCAATTTAGGGATGAGTCGACTTAGATCACTCTTCCGCTTCACTGCCCTGTTTTGTATGTCGAGGCGGCAAAAGACAGGGAAGCAGGCAGCGTCAAACGCCCAACTTGTATTGAGGTTACATTTTTCTCCGACTTGTGAAGAGAGTGACTATTGTTTTACAAACGATTTGTGCGAAACGTAAGAGGGTAACTTCAGGAGGGTTCGGCCTTTTGGCCTTTTTTAAACGTTCTATGTATTCTATAACAAGGAAGTGTACAAGGTAGGTGTACGCCAGACCAGACCGTGTCTTGACGTAACAGGCTTCGCGATGCTGCGCCAGACACGACAATCCACGCCTTGCGTTACACCTACCTTGTCCTGCGGCGCTCCCTGCTTGTTTCAAAGTTTGTTGAGGCAATGAGTAGTGCACCACGTAATAAAGGGTCGAAATAGATTATTTTCTTTAATTCGGGTCCCTACGCGGTTGAAACTGTGGTCGGGGGTTGAAATGGATTTCAGTTCCGTCATCAGCACTTTGCATCTGTGTGAAAGTATTTTTTGACAAATCGGCCAGTTTTCTTGTCATTTACGACTTGATTCATGATAGCGAGAGGAACGTCCATGTGCAACGACAGATGTGAACAAACCAGGAATGGGAGGGGACGAGACGCGGCGTTGCCGGATTTATTGTACCAACTGTGCAGCTCAAAAGCATTACGACGAGCGATGTAAACTGACGCTTCGCTAATGTCCACAGGTTACACTTATTAAATTCATTTTGTTAATGTTATTAGTCGAGCGTTTTGTACCAAGAATTGTTTGTAAGTGCAAAATGAGTGGATGTGTAGGCATTTCAGTTTTCGTGTTCGCCATGTTGGCCAGCGGCCTCCCGGTTCGGCAGACGTGAGTCAAGTAGTGTTGAAATAACAAGGTAGGTTTACGCCAGACCGTGTCTTGTAACAGGCTTCGCGATGCTGCGCCAGTTACGACAATCCACGCCTGGCGTTACACCTACCTTGGCCTGCGGCGCTTCCGTGCTTGCCTTCGGCAAGCTGTCTCAAGGATTTTTAAGGCATTGAGTAATGCACCACGTGAAATCTGCAATAAAATTTTTTAGTCGATCGATCCCCTTTTTTCAAGATCCAAACTGATGAAGTTGGGCTCCTAGACCCCCCTTCCGACCCCTCTTTGAAAAGGCCTTCCGAGACCTGTCGAAATCCGCAATAAAATTTTTTAGTCGGTCGATCCCCGTTTTTCAAGATCCTGATTCGGCCAACTAATGAAGTCGGGCTCCTAGACCCCCCTTCCGACCCCTCTTTGAAAAGGTCTTGCCGAGACCTATCGAAATTTGCAATAAAAATATTTTGTCGGTCGACCCCCTTTTTTCAAGATGAAGGGTCGAAGTTGATTACGTTAGTAAATTCGGGCCGAGGTAGCCAATTCGCAGTTAAAAGTTTGGTCAGGGGTCGAAATTGATTTCATTTTCGTCATCAGGAACTTCAAAAACATAAGAAACCATGTAAAAATGTCTCTAAGATATAAAGTCACTAAAAAGTTGCACTTTTTCTGCCGTTTTTTTGTGTTTTTTCGTTAGTACAACTGAATGGAATGAGATAGAAAGCTGAATTTTTGCGTGTGGTGAGCCAAGGATGTACCTAACAACCCTGCAAAATCTCGTCTCGATCGGCCGAGCCGTTCAGGAGGAGTAGTGCGGACACACAGACAGACAAACAAACAGACAGACAGACAGACAAAACTTTTCAACCCCACTGGAGTAACTGGCTTCGCTAATCGCTCAGCCAATTAGATTAAAAATAAAATAATGCCTTTAAATGTTACTTACACATGCCAAAAGACTTTTAAAATAATTTTAGGAATTTTTGTCTTAAGTCAGCAGTCTGCCATTTTTAAATAGACAGTGTGTTGACTATCAAGCCTCGCTCCGACTACCTTAACCAGGTACAAACAAAATTATTTGTGGCTGGGAAACGTATTGGGCGTTGGTGGGGGGTCAGACCTCACTACCGCATAGAGCGGTTAAAATTGCCGTGTTGTGACCCACTGGTAAAGGCTTTCCGAGTTTGTTTAGCGTATCGCATACGCCTTTCCCAGCAGACTTTAATGTTAACTCAGTAGGAGAGTGCATGTAATGAAATCTGCTCACAGCAGATTTGTGACAGGTGACATGGTTTTACAGGTGTTCCTCAGTGGTGTTCCTGCCTCATCATACTCCCAGCGGGGTCAACGGCAGTGCGGATTCCTAACCGAAGCTAAGTATTGTTCTACTGTACCTTCCCGGGCCGAGCGCTCGCACTCCTTTTGTAGCGGAAGGATGGCTATGGGCTAGATTCGATGTCTGGGTCTGGGGGATGCGTCGGGAGCACTGCCTGATTGCTGAAGTCCAGATCTCACTGAGATGAGCGCCCGCCGTCGGTTACAAGCTGGGGGTGGCCTTGCGTTTGTAAGGCCTTTAGCGAAGACGGAGTAGGCTCTCCGGACCACCACACTCTTCATTTCATCCCCCTATCTGGTGTCTTATCACGTATTTCTGTGTTTTAAAGGGCTACTTGTTGGAGATCAAATTTCATCAATGCGAAGAAAGGGCACCTCTCGCGGAGTTCACTTGGGATCGGCGGTGATTCTTCTGGCTGTTTATTCTATCAAGATAGGGACACCGTCAAAGGTAACTTTTTACTAGACATCGTCGTGCCTGCTTGGCTCACATGGCACTCTGCACACTGGATGTTATGCCCAATTTTGTACAAGACGTTTTTTGTGCACATGAACTATTGCTGCAATTTTCGTATGAAAATTTTGTCTCTAATATCGTTTTAAGTCGCGTTCTCATTTGTCTACTTTGCTCATGTGCACAATGAACTGAGCAGATTGGTTCAAAATGGTTGCAAAATATTCAGTGTGTGCCAATTATGCCTCAAGGCGTTAAAGCAGTTCTACAAGGAGGTCAATGTTTATTACAGTTGTCTACTGTAAAGTTAAGTTTCCATTGTTCGGCCTTTACAGGCATTGTAATGATCCACAGACTTGTACTTGAGCATATTCGAAATATTTCTGGCCTTAAGGCGATTGCGCCCCTCCCGGTCCCCGGCGTTGGGTGAAGGAACTTATTTTGTGTATTGCCGGGAGTCCCTCCATGCGAATACTCCGTGTCATTTTCGTTCAGGTAGTGTAGCACTTTCCCGAGAGATGGCACCACAGTCAGGTACTTCCAAAAAATAAAAAAGTCCTAGTTCAGGGTGGAGAGTCTTATACGTGCCGTGCATTCTCGCCAGTGACGCACAGCGCGATGCGTTTAGACAGTGTCGATGGCCAGACACTGCGGCGCGGCCAGTGCAGCCCGGGCCACGTCGTGCGCTCAAACAGATGTCATTGTACGTATCTGTCTCACTCGCGCAGTGCGAGCGAGCCGGCCGAGGCGAGGCATGGAGGGGGAAGCAGCGGCCGACTGGCGCGCGGCCCGCCCTGGAGTCCGACGCGCTACAGTTTCCAAATTTAAAAATTTGAATGTTGCAACTGAGTGGTGGCGGGTGGGTACCAACAATTTCCTTTTTCTTTTACAATTATTTTGACGCCAGTTCAACATCGATTTAAAATCGGGGTTAAAATGTATCTAACGGCCTTTAGCTCCTCTTATCAGACTCCGAGGAAGAAACGTGTCACCCCTTTCCCCTCGCGTCGTCCTTCCCGCCAAATAGTGGCAAGCGCGACTCGTGCAAGTCGAGAGGGACTCGTAGGTGGACTGGCTGGATCGGAGTCCGAGCAGGCCCGGCACCTCACCCGGCGCGCTCCAGGTCATCCATCGTCTGCAGCTCCGGCTTACCGCGGGGGTAGGGGGGAGGCGGCGATCACAATGCCCAGATGCAGGCGAGCTGTCTGTCTTGAATGTGTCGCGCCGAACCGACCGGCCTGCACCGAGTTCTGATACCTGTCACCGCGCCACTGTCCAGAGCCCCGCCAGACGACCGCCAACTTTAAAATAGGTTGAAGGAGCAGAAAAACAGTGCTTTACTTGTGCAACTCACCCTCACAAAGTACCGATGCCAGGACAAATCTGAAACTAGATTTGTGTATGGGCAGGGGGTGGCAATGGCCTGGGGAGCGCGTGAAGCCATGCTCGAGCGAGGTGCAGGGGTTACGGCCTTTTCTTCGATTGTGAAATCCAGGCCGTTGTTTGCAAAACGCTTTGCACAGATCAAAAGAGGCCTAAATTTGGGGTGCATTAGGCCTAGTAGCCTGTCTGATACTTGCAGTTCAACCTAACACAAGGGCGAAAACCTTTACATCAACATGGCGTGGACGACGTTTTTCCTACATATTATGATTTCTCGTTTTTTTCGGTGTTTTCACTGCAATTTATTTTTGGGTAAGGTGGGAGTTTTGAGAAGGGAAATAAGCCTAATGCACCCTAAATTTCATGCTCTTTTGATCTGTGCAAAGCGTTTTGCAAACAACGGCCTAGTTCTTACAATCGAAGAAAAGGTCGTAACCTCTGCACTGATGGCGCGACCATGGCTTCACGCTCTCCCTAGAATGTTGCCACCCCCTGGTATGGGACAGACGTGCACCTTCAGTGTGGCCCCTTGGGGAATGAAATTCAGTGATCATGTCTCTCAAATCTGGAGTAGAACTTCGAACCAATTTTGGCCCAACTTTCACCACCTATTTGGACTACAAGGATTGTAGCCACGGACTTAAGAGGGGTCACACTGAATAGGCGCTCATCTTTACTGCACGAATATGTAATTGTTTTTGATCCACGTATCGTACTTTTAACGGGTGAGCTGCGCGAAGTTTAGACATTTCAGGGTTCAATAACTTGGTTAAAATTTGTAGTACCGTCATAAAAATTTATGAGGGGCATCATACTGTGTGCCTAACATGTGTTCCGAATTTGAGCACAATCCGTTTACTTGAATTAAGGGGCGCAATCGCCTTAACATTAGTTACCTTGTGTATTGGCAACTGCACTTTATTGAATCTCGAGTAAAATGTGACAGTCTGACACGGGGCTGTATCAATGCGCAATGTGCGCCGCTTCAGGACGCAAAACGTCTGACAGGCAGTCACAAGTCGATATTTTTTCAAACACCTTCAGCACAACGTATCGAAAGGTCAGACTGCTCGCCACTACAGAGGCGAGACAGAAGGTCTTGGCAAGTTTCTTTCAGACTTAAAAGTCACATTAAAATTTGGTCAGATGAAAATGTCTCGCCACAGAATTGCGAGGCTTAATATGTCTCGCCACTGACTGTTTTTTCTGACCACAATACGGTCAGACTGAACTGTGTCAGTACTGCTTCTGCGGCCTGTGCAGCGGTCGGACTGAAAAGTGTCACTATTTTGTAGCGATACATTTTTCTGACCAAATATTGGCGAGACCTTTAGGTATGATTAAACCTTGGCAACACCTTTTGTCTATCTAATATTCTGGCGAAAAGTGTCCTCATTCGTTATTCAATGAGCATCAAGTATCGAGTGGATAACCTCATGTCACAGTTTTGCTGACTTTAACACTAGTTCCGCCACTATTCTCGATGTCCCATGTAAAAGAAAAGTCGCTGGGTATTGTTTGAATTTTTCAACGTCACAATGAAGGATCTAAAGGTAAAGCGAGACTTGAAGTCCAGTCTGAAGAGGAATGGGTTACCAATCATTTTTTGGGTCGTCGGTCGTTCGCCCATTAAAAGCGCCTAAAAAAATGCTTTGAAGTTCCTGCGACCTGCGTTTAATAAATTGAAACTGTTATACCAAGTGCGAGGGGTTACCCACTCCGGGAATCATGTGTACACTCAACATGGGACTCATTCAAATTTTTTGAAAATTTTATTGAAAATCGTGATTTCATTAGTATGTCGTCGTAATCTTGCAATAGTGACCAAAGGAACAAAGGAATTTCTCTAAAAATCCTCCTATTTTCCGTGAGATTTGTTCGGGAATCGTGGGAATCCGAAATCGTGTGTACACCAAAATAAGAAGTGGGTAACTCCTCGACCAAGTGTCCAACAGTAACATATCCCAACTATCATTCTTTCCAGGAATTCACGTGTCTAGCGACATCGTGAGGACTTTTTTGGGAAAAGTCAGCGGAAACGCTTGCGGCTACTTAAGGTTGTTATGGTAACATGACTCCATAAGGGAACGATCTGCCAACCGAATCGGAAAAGCGAACGGTCCATCTCAATTCCCTCGGCCGCACAACCACCTTAATGCGTATCTGTGGAGCCAATAAAAGGGACAAGTGCATCATCTCAAGTGCACCATTTTAAAACTTCTTGAAAGAAATTTTAAATGGCCTCCATAAAATACTGGTCCGCTCTGAAAAAAGTCAAACAATAGCCAGAAAAAGGCTTCTGTCAAACCGACAGAGTAAATAAGCGTGCCATTCAAACTTTTAATCTAAAGTGATCATTCTTATCCGCGGACACTGGTTGACACGAGGCAAGGATGAATGGCGTAGGGTGTTCATGCTAAGGACTCTACACATTCGCTCAAGATCTCCGCCTTTGTTGAGGCGGCCCTGTGGCGCCCGCCCGGTTGGCGAGCAGCCGGGGCTGCCCGGACAGGGGCGTCGAGCGTGGGAAGACTAACGTTCGACCTGCGAGGAGTGTGCCGTGTGCTTGCATGTGAGCGTTGATATTCCGCTCTAGATCTCCGCCTTTGTTGAGGCGGCCCTGTGGCGCCCGCCCGGTTGGCGAGCAGCCGGGGCTGCCCGGACAGGGGCGTCGAGCGTGGGAAGACTAACGTTCGACCTGCGAGGAGTGTGCTTGCATGTGAGCGTTGATATTCCGCTCTAGATCTCCGCCTTTGTTGAGGCGGCCCTGTGGCGCCCGCCCGGTTGGCGAGCAGCCGGGGCTGCCCGGACAGGGGCGTCGAGCGTGGGAAGACTAACGTTCGACCTGCGAGGAGTGTGCTTGCATGTGAGCGTTGATATTCCGCTCTAGATCTCCGCCTTTGTTGAGGCGGCCCTGTGGCGCCCGCCCGGTTGGCGAGCAGCCGGGGCTGCCCGGACAGGGGCGTCGAGCGTGGGAAGACTAACGTTCGACCTGCGAGGAGTGTGCCGTGTGCTTGCATGTGAGCGTTGATATTCCGCTCTAGATCTCCGCCTTTGTTGAGGCGGCCCTGTGGCGCCCGCCCGGTTGGCGAGCAGCCGGGGCTGCCCGGACAGGGGCGTCGAGCGTGGGAAGACTAACGTTCGACCTGCGAGGAGTGTACATGTTTTCTTTTCCCCTTCGTTCCCTGTTTGGTTTATAGGACGTGGTATGTCATCTCATCTTTTTTAAAAAAAAATTAATGCTCTTATAAAGCGGTTTTTTCCACTCAATTTTTTGTATTGTGCGCATTGCACTTCTGATGACATGCCATGTGATACACCATCTGTCCCCTTGTTTTTCAAGGGCTCAGTAAACGTTAACGACCGCAGCAGTTACCTCCTTGGGTCGGTTGGAAAGACTGCATGGTCCCTCGTGGTGAAGTAAACGAGCACAGATTTGATCCTCCGCGCTGCTTTCCCTGGGTGTATTTTTTGCGGTGTTGCCTGAGTTGTCGTGTAGAGGGCACCACAGTGTGGTCTCTAGTCCCATGGCTGCTGGTGTGCCTGGGTGGACGGTTGCAGTGTTCCTGGAGTTCCGTGTAGGGGGCACAACAGTTCGTTCTCTAGTCCTCTGGTGCTGCGCTTGGGTGGACGTCAAGCGGTGTGGCCAGAGCTGCTGTGTAGAGGGCAGCACAGTACGGACTCGATACTCGAAGAAGCTGTGGGTGCGCGGAGCTCACGTTTAGCCATACCATAGAGATGGCATGCAGCAGGTTGTTACAGAGCTGCCGTGAACAGGGCAACTCAAGTGTCGTTCCTCCTGTTTTGTGCAACAATTTTAAAATTCAGGAAATTAATTAAGGAAATTAGGGAAAGGAAATAACGTAATAGAGGGAAATTATTTCAAGGAAACTAATTAATTACAGGAAATTATTTAAAGGATATTAAGAAAATAAGGGAAAATTATTAAAGGAAAAGGAAAATAATTTCAGGAAATTAAATACAAGAAACGACCGCATACCGCGCTGCATACCGCGGCGGTTTGCAGCGCGGTATGCAGACCAGTATGCACTATGGTATGCACGTCGTATGGTACGCAGTTCGTAATTCCTCGAAATTATTTCAAGGAAACTAATTAATTACAGGAAATTATTTAAAGGATATTAAGAAAATAAGGGAAAATTAATAAAGGAAAAGGAAAATAATTTCAGGAAATTAAATACAAGAAACGACCGCATACCGCGCTGCATACCGCGGCGGTTTGCAGCGCGGTATGCAGACCAGTATGCACTATGGTATGCACGTCGTATGGTACGCAGTTCGTAATTCCTCTTAAGAAAATAAGGGAATATTGTTAAAGGAAAAGGAAAATAATTTCAGGAAATTAAATACAAGAAACGACCGCATACCGCGCTGCATACCGCGGCGGTTTGCAGCGCGGTATGCAGACCAGTATGCACTATGGTATGCACGTCGTATGGTACGCAGTTCGTAATTCCTCCTAAGGTTGGTGCACTAATGCTGTTTTCACTACTTTCACACTGAAAAAACAAAAGTGTATTTTGTATACTTTTTAAACGCGTATTCTGAAAAATACACTTTTCCTGAAGTGTAGTTCATGGTACACTTTTTAAAAGTTTACCAATTACACTTCTAAGAAACAGTATAGTTTGAAACTAATGCTTTTCTATATGGGATGAATAGTACCCCGTATGACCTGGGAGAGCGTTAGTTTGACGTATTTTAGCCGTACACATACGACAAATGCACTACCAATATACGCCAAAAATACGACATATTTACCGAGAAAAATACGCCGAAACTACGACAGATCTGCATCTATGCATTCGTCGTATTTTAAGCGTATTTTTGGCGTATATTTGCCGTTAAAACTGACACTTTTTACGCCCAAAATACGTCAAAAGTACGCTTTGCTCAAAAAGGGTGCTGAGAAAAAGGTATTCGAACCGGTGACTAGCCTCTGAAACCGTTTGGCACCGACTGACGCCTCGAACCACTGAGCCACATCGCATTCTTACAGTAATCAGGGCGACGCACCAACTCGAAGTTCAGCACGCCTTTGGCGTATTTTTGGCGTAATTTTGACGTTTTTCTCTGAGCATATGTTAAGAGACCAACATGCCCCTTTCCTAACCAAGTCGTGGTGTTGGCTCAGTGGTTTGAGGCATCGGTTGGTGCTTGACGATGGCAAAGGCTTGTCACGCGGGTTCGAATACCTTTTTCTCAGCACCCTTTTTGAGCAAAGCGTACCTTTGACGTATTTTGGGCGTAAAAAGTGTCAGTTTTAACGGCAAATATACGCCAAAAATACGTTTAAAATACGACGAATGCATAGATGCAGATCTGTCGTAGTTTTGGTGTATTTTTCTCGGTAAATATGTCGTATTTTTGGCGTATATTGGTAGTGCATTTGTCGTATGTGTACGGCTAAAATACGTCAAACTAACGCTCTCTCACCCGTGTAGGAAAGTAAGGCATTAATTTGTCATTTCTTTGTCATATGTACAATGATAAACCAATCACAAAGACATGACAACATAAAGTCAAAGAAATGTCAAGAAAATGACGAAAGTATGACAAACCGTTCGTGATTGCTTTGTCATTTTTTTGTGATGCATAGGTTATTAAGTTATCATAAGTATGTGAATTTTATGACAGGGAAACGAACACTTTTCAAGACAAATTAATGACAAAATTCAAGCGGGAGAAGAATTAACGGTTGGAAAAAACGGATTCCCGAGAGCGTCCTAGGAGTGATTCGAACAGACCATCTTCGGACTGAGAGCGTACGTCGCTAACTGCTGGGCCAGAGCAATTAACTGATAGAAAGATGAGCTGAATTCGTCCACAAGTTCGTGCAACCATACTAATGGGTTGATCCGAGTTAATCATGTGTTGCAAGCATTGCTAACCGCTGGGCCAAAGCAATCAGATACAGGGGCGTAGCGCTGGGGGGGGTCAGGGGGGTCATGACCCCCCCCCCCCCGAAAGCCCTTAATAGACCGCCTGATGGGTAGGCAACCCACAACAAATCCGCCTGTATGTAGGCAAAAAGTGCGACTTGACCCCCCCCCCCCTAAAGCGGAATCCTGGCTACGCCCCTGTCAGATACAACTAAAGAAAGCGCTGCATGCTCCGTTTAGTAGTGTTAGGGGTTCATTTCAGATTGTTTCACATAATAAAAATACGTTTGCCAGCCGAAAGTAATGAAGTTTTTCTATACTGTTGTACGAGGCATCCGAACGCAGCACCGTCCTGTTCGGTAGAAAGCTTATTGCATTGTAGTATCTTAACTGCAATGCTTGCAACACATGATTAACTCGGATCAACCCATTAGTATGGTTGCACGAACTTGTGGACGAATTCAGCTCGTCTTTACATCAGTTAATTGCTCTGGCCCAGCAGTTAGCGACGTGCGCTCTCAGTCCGAAGATGGTCTGTTCGAATCACTCCTAGGACGCTCTCGGGAATCCGTTTTTTCCAACCGTTTATTCTTCTCCCGCTTGATTTTTGTCATTAATTTGTCTTGAAAAGTGTTCGTTTCCCTGTCATAAAATTCACATACTTATGATAACTTAATGACCTATGCATCACAAAAAAATGACAAAGCAATCACGAACGGTTTGTCATACTTTCGTCATTTTCTTGACATTTCTTTGACTTTATGTTGTCATGTCTTTGTGATTGGTTTATCATTGTAAATATGACAAAGAAATGACAAATTAATGCCTTACTTTCCTACACGGGCAGGTCACACGGGACAGAAGGATAGGACTATGCTTTTGGAGTACGCTTTTACAAAGTGTACTTGCTACGCTTTTTAGAGCGTACAACTACACTTTTGTTTTATCAGTGCACAACAAAATTGTAATTTGGAATTTAGGACGGCACAGCTTAATGAGATGTGTAGTACACTGTAAACTGAGCACTGTGAATATCACTTTGGTGAGTTTATGGTGTATGCACACGGTGCGACTCGATCCTGGAAGTTTCAGGACGGAAGCGACCAGGTTTGCCAGTGCACCCGTTTCCAGGACTGAGCGCCCAATCTTTGATACACGCTTCCGTCCTTGAAAGGGGTGCGCGGGCAAGCCTGGTCGCTTCGGTCCTGAATCTTCCAAGACTGAGTCTCACCTTGTAGAAGATCAGTACTTTTCAAGTATGCATCTGTGGGCTCATGCACATAGGACAGGTGGTGATGTGCTCTGCACTGTAAGGTTCTTACAGATGATAAGGCTCTAACGGATGAAATTATCTGTAACATGCGAAGGTTTTTGTGCCACGGTAAGTTTACAGACGATTTTATCTGTATTACAGACCATTTTACAGATAAAGTGATCCGTATTGCAGATCACTTAATCCGTAACTTACTGTGGTTTAAAAACATTCGCATGTTACAGATTGGTCATCTTAGCGACTTTAGAGTGTGTACAAAGCTTACAAACCATTTGGCAGATTCGTATTACGAAGTAAAATTTGTCTCGCGAAGCGCTCTCGAAGTTTCACAATTGCGAAACACTCTTATTTCCATACAAACAACTTGTTTGTACACTACAATGAAAATTGAACAACCATAATATACATACCAAGCTGTTTGTAACACAAATAAATTAGATTGTATTACGAACAAAAGTTGTTTGTATTACAATGGTTATTTGTATGTCACGGTTTTTCAATGTTCATCGTAGTGTACAAACTTTTGCCCCGTTTTGTTTGCAAGGAAATTAGAGTGATCATGGTTCTTCGTAATACGAGGCGTTTCTAACAATGCTACCATTTTGTTCGTTGTTGCGAAGAAATAGTTCCTATCACACAGCAGTGCTTCGCAAGAATATTTCTGTGTCTAAGGGAAGGTGGGGAACAATGGGACACTTTTTTTTTGAGGCCCTGTCGAGAACAGAGTTTTTGATTTTAAAGTTCCGAAACTATTTGAATACATACTTAGGGGTGTCTTCTTTGATATCTCAGAGGAATTGGCATAGATATTCTAATCAGAATGCGATAATAGACGATTTTGTAAAAAAAATGTCAACTGTCCCATTGTGCCCCACTACGGGGCGCCCATAACGTGGGCGCGGGCTCGCTCAAACTCGTTTGACTGCCCTCTTTTCGTGTGGTCGGGACTCAGGGATCGGAAGGGAAAACTCAGGGTTACGTCGCTGCAAGACCGAAACAGGGGTTTATTACAGGCTTCAGTACATCGTTGATCTTACGCTCTAGGTGATACAAAGGTTGACGCGAGATCGTGGTGTTCCGATGGTGGTCGTGCGTCGTCGTGCTGCCCCGGGCCTCGGAAGGGCGCCCAGAGATCCGTCCGGGCGGTGATGGTGTCCGGGTCCAGAGAGAGCGAGGCCCTCGAGGGTTCCCCCTTTTATGCACTCCGCTCCCCCTTTCCCGGCTCCGACGTCGGCCGGCGGAGGGGGTGATCCCCGTCTGATCCCGCCAACCCGGAAGCTCCACGCTTGAAGAAGGGGTGAGCGCTGACGTCCGCCCCTCCGGCTTCGCCGCGCGAGGGGGCGTTTGGGCGATGGAAGATGCAAGGCGGTCCCCCTCCCCCGCGTCCGGACTGGTCGTCGCTCGGGAGTGGGGACCGCGCTCCGGGGTCCGGACGGCGTGGTTATCGATCGGAGCTCTCCCCGCCATGGTCAGAGCGCCGCGCGGCAGGCCTCCGCGCCTACTCCGGTGCTGGTTGGGTTGCCCGCCTGCCCGGCGCTCGTGGCCCGGCGCTGCTGCTGCCGCGCGCAGGCCGTACGCGGCGCGGAGAGGAGCCCCTCCGAGGTCGCCCGTTGTTGTGACGTCATCCGGGGCGTGATCCTCCCGGGCGGCACAACGGTCCCTGTAGGTAGGCACTCCAATCCGAACGGAGCCCTGCCCGCGGGCACTCCGCCGTCTTTCCACGGGTGGTGTGTCTCAACCAAAGGTGCTAACTTAAATCCGACTAAGCGTAGGCATGCCTCTGACCTTCCTTTAAAAATTAGTAACAAGCTGAGTTCCAAACTCCTAAAATTGGCGATGCTAGGTGTCGCAACGCATCGGGAAACGGTAGAAATGGCATTTCGAGTTTCCACTCCACTTACAGTACTCTCTTGGCCAAACATTAGCAAGGATCAACTCAAATGCTATGTATTGTGTTTCCAGTTTCCTTCTACGGTTCATAAATGACAACTTTGATCCGAATGTATCAGCTACGATCGGAGTTGATTTTAAGACCAAAAAGGTTACTGTTGACGGGAATACTGTGAAGCTGGCTATTTGGGTAAGTACTAAGTCCATAGTAAAGATGTTTGTGGTTTGCTGAAAACAACTATTGATTTGCCTTAATTTTTGACAGGACACTTCTGGTGTGGATAGATTCAGGACGCTAACACCAAGCAACTAGCGAAATGCGCAGGGAGCCATTGTGGTTTATGACGTTTCCAAACAAATGCAATTGTGGCTAGATCAACTTGATACCTCCACAACCTAAAGAAATATTGTTAAAATGATATTTTGAAACAAACTTGATCAGGTAATGTATTAATCTGATATCCTAAGTGCATGCTTTAAAAAAAAACTTTGAAAATTCACTTATCTGGCTTGTTCTCTTCAGGATACTAGAGAAGTGGCTACAGAGGAAGGAATCAAATTTGCTAGAAGACATGCAGCACTGTAGTACATTTAATCCAGTGCAAAGACTCGTGACAACGTTGTGTGCTTTTGAAGAACTTGTGCAAAAGATATTACCAGAATAATGAAAGATCTTAAAATTTTTTTCTTATTTCTTTTTGATTGGAACTAAGTCAATCTAAGGTTTTCAGAGCTTTAAATCTTAGGAGTTATGATATTACCCTAGAGCTAATTTTCTTTTTCTTTTTCCCTAATTAGAGAATACAACCCCCAGGTTTGTGGGAAGCATCAGCCAACCAAACTGGAACAGTTTCAGTATCACAGAATGACAGCAGTGCTGGTTATTTACCAAAGTGTGGGTGATGGTCATGCTCTTTGGCTTAAATTGGTATGACATAAAATGTATGGCTGTAGGGAAGAAGTGATTTTGAAGATCCTGTATTTTTACAGAAAAATATACAGAAGATCTGGTTGTGTTTTTTCAATAAATATAGAGAAAACCAATCATGTATTTTTGTTATAATTTTATGTATTCTATGTGGTCATGAAATGACTTTATGGCGTAGCTTGGTTAACATTCATTTTCACATTGCAGAACACACATACTACGATTTATCACCCACACCAATCCTCTGTTCAAACACGCACAAATTCACTTGTCCGCAAAATCTCTCCCTAGGGGCTCGACCTATAAGGCCTCGCCTTGAGCTAGTTGCTGAGCCTGACTGCATCTGCATCGGAATCGGAAAACCAACGGGCGATGCCCTCCGCTAGGTCGGGCGGTGGTGGGGGTAGCATAGCGGCTCGCTGGCTCGAGAGGCCGGATCGCCTGAAGGTAGGCACACGCCATGCACGGCTGCGTGGCGGGCTAGCATCGTCGCCCCCTGCAGCCAAGGACGTTTTTCGCAAGTTTAAGTACCTTCCAGACCTCCGATCGCAACGAGGTGTGCACCATTCGATTCGGCGTACTCACATTGACTCAAGGACCCCATGTTTCTTGAGAAATAGGGGGCGGATTTACGTAGAAAAGCGAGAAAAGCAAGAAAGGAGCCCCTGTAAGTAGGCGGGCCCGCCATGCACTGCTGCGTTGCGGGCTTGCATCTAACGGCACGCACGAAAAACGCCCCGCATGCGTAAACGGCTGAGATTTTCAAAAAACGTCTTGAACGAAAGTTGTAGGAAAAAGAAAGGACAATCAAAGCCACCCTATCCGAATAAGATGCGAGCTCAAAATTTTTCGACAACGAAGAAAAACGTTTTCTGTAACTTCGGGACAAGTTTTTGGAAAGAAGAAGTCATTTTAGATGGGGGGTCAAAGCAAGGCGTTTGTAGGGCTTTTCACAAGCTTCCACCCAGAGAAAACCGTTTGTTGATATGTTATTTAGTTTGGTCAGGAGGGAAGATTGAATCGGGAGGTGTCGGTGCCGTTCGCGAGCAGCGGTCGCGGGCGAGAGGGGAAGGGGCATGGAGGTGGGGATGGAGGGGAGGGGGAAGGAAACTGGATGGTTTGTTTTGGTGCACGCATGAGTTTATTCATTTATAAACCGGTCACGATTTGATTCATAATCCGCCGTGCGCAATGGCGCAAACGCGTCAACTTCTGTAACTGCACCTCAGCCAGCAGGCCTTAGTTGGTGCGCGGGACGCGCACCTGAGGGATACTACGGATAGTTTCAGGTTAGGTTGAGTTATGCTAGCGTTAGGTCTGTCGCGAGTAGAGTAAGACCTGTCGCGACCCCGTTAGGTTAGGTTAGAGTTGGTCGGACCATTTTGTTAGGTTAGGTCTGTCGCGAGTAGAGTAAGATCTGTCACGACCCCGTTAGGTTAGGGTGGGTTGGACCATTTACCTTGGTTAGGTTTGCATTATCACACCAAATTATTTGTCTCAATTCCTAGCATTCAGAAGTAAATCCACATGGAAAAGAGGCATAACTCATCTGGGCCCCTTACACGCTCCCCATTTAGCGGAAAATGGAAACAACTGAACTAAAGTCTGCATGACTCCGTTGAAAAAGTTAGCGACAGGAGATAACTCAATCTGTATGTTTATGAATCTAGTGCAAAAAGAATCACTTCAACTTAACCCTCTTTATTTTTACAACTTAAGTTGCACAAAAAAAAGCCAAAAAATATACCAGAGTAATAAACACTTTACGCAGACCATAATTCTAGTTGTATTGTCGTTGAATTCCACTTCGCTTAAAAAAATCAAGTTAAGATGACTTCGACTTCACTTCAACTTAACCCTCTTTATTTTTACAACTTAAGTTGCACAAAAAAAAGCCAAAAAATATACCAGAGTAATAAACACTTTACGCAGACCATAATTCTAGTTGTATTGTCGTTGAATTCCACTTCGCTTAAAAAAATCAAGTTAAGATGACTTCGTTAACCATTTTAACGGATATTGATGAGTTGAAGAACCCTCTACGGAGTGACCTGATACTTTGATGTATTTCTCAAAATTTTACTTATACTTTTTCAATTTATCATCCGCAACTTTACTTTTTGTTCTTCGAACAGTCTTCTGTTTCTCCTGAAAAAATTGGTGACCAAAATGGAGATTAGCAACAGAAAAAAATAATCGTCTTATGCGCTGCATTTATATATTTTTGGACTTTCCTGATATTTTATGTGTTTCTTGAGATATCCAATTTTCCTTTAATGGCTGACAGGTCCTTGTGGCACGTTTTGAACCCACAAAGTTTGAAACGGGGCCACGACTAAATCGTGTATATTGGTTAACGTTTGAGTGGAGTTACTCTGAAGTAGAAATTAAAAGCATCGGAACCAGTCTCTTGGTCTTTGCATCTACAATTGAAAAAATGATATTCCGTTCCGAAGCTACAACCAACACCGTTTCGTGGAGAGGAAATGGAAAGCACCTGTGAGAATACTTCAGTTTTAATAGAGAAGATTTGATTTGATGCACTTTTTCAAAGCAATAACTTATCCCGTAAGAGTCAAATCCAGGATCCTGTAATGGCGGACGAAGAATTTGGTATCGGCTCAGCCCCGGAGCTTGCTTCCGCCTAGTTAAGTTTAATTGCTGAGCCTGACTGCATCTGCATCGGAATCGGAAAACCAACGGGCGAAGCCCTCCGCTAGGTCGGGCGGTGGTGGGGGTAGCATAGCGGCTCGCTGGCTCGGGAGGCCGGATCGCCTGAAGGTAGGCACACGCCATGCACGGCTGTGTGGCGGGCTAGCATCGTCGCCCCCTGCAGCCAAGGACGTTTTTCGCAAGTTTAAGTACCTTCCAGACCTCCGATCGCAACGAGGTGTGCACCATTCGATGCGGCGTACTCACATTGACTCCAGGACCCCATGTTTCTTGAGAAATGGGGGCGGATTTACGTAGAAAAGCGAGAAAAGCAAGAAAGGAGCCCCCGTAAGTAGGCAGGCCCGCCATGCATTGCTGCGTTGCGGGCTTGCATCTAACGGCGCGCACGAAAAACGCCCCGCATGCGTTAACGGCTGAGATTTTCGAAAAATGTCTTCAACGAAAGTTGTAGGAAATAGAAAGGACAATCAAAGCCACCCTATCCGAATAAGATGCGAGCTCAAAATTTTTCGACAACAAAGAAAAACGTTTTCTGTAACTTCGGGACAAGTTTTTGGAATGAAGAAGTCATTTTAGATGGGGGGTCAAAGCGAGGCGTTAGTAGGGCTTTTCACAAGCTTCCACCCAGAGAAAACCGTTTGTTGATATGTTATTTAGTTTGGTCAGGAGGGAAGATTGAATCGGGAGGTGTCGGTGCCGTTCGCGAGCAGCGGCCGCGGGCGAGAGGGGAAGGGGCATGGAGGTGGGGATGGAGGCGAGGGGGAAGGAAACTGGATGGTCTGTTTTGGTGCACGCATGAGTTTATTCATTTATAAACCGGTCACAATTTGATTCATAATCCGCCGTGCGCAATTGCGCAAACGCGTCAACTTCTGTAACTGCACCTTAGCCAGCAGGCCTTAGTTGGTGCGCGGGGCGCGGGACGCGCACCTGAGGGATACTACGGATAGTTTTAGGTTAGGTTGAGTTATGCTAGCGTTAGGTCTGTCGCGAGTAGAGTAAGACCTGTCGCGACCCCGTTAGGTTAGGTTAGAGTTGGTTTGGACCATTTAGTTAGGTTAGGTCTGTCGCGAGTAGAGTAAGATCTGTCACGACCCCGTTAGGTTAGGGTGGGTTGGACCATTTACCTTGGTTAGGTTTGCATTATCACACCAAATTATTTGTCTCAATTCCTAGCATTCAGAAGTAAATCCACATGGAAAAGAGGCATAACTCAACTGGACCCCTTACACGCTCCCCATTTAGCGGAAAATGGAAACGACTAAAGTCTGCATGACTCCGTTGAAAAAGTTAGCAACAGAAGATAACTCAATCTGTATGTTTATGAATCAAGTGCAAAAAGAATCACTTCAACTTAACCCTCTTTATTTTTACAACTTAAGTTGCACAAAAGAAAGCCAAAAAATATACCAGGGTAATAAACACTTTACGCAGACCATAATTCTAGTTGTATTGTCTTTGAATTCCACTTCGCTTAGAAAAATTAAGTTAAGATGACTTCGTTATCCATTTTAACGGATATTGATAAGTTGAAGAACCCTCTACGGAGTGACCTGATACTTTGATGTATTTCTCAAAATTTTACTTATACTTTTTCAATTTCTCATCATCCGCACCTTTTTTTTTGTTCTTCGAACAGTCTTCTGTTTCTCCTGGAAAAAAATTGGTGGCCGAAATGGAGTTTTGGCGACGGAAAAAAATAATCGTCTTATGCGCTGCATTTATAAATTTTTGGACTTTCCTGATATTTTATGTGTTTGTTGAGATATCCAATTTTCCTTTAATGGCTGACAGGTCCTTGTGGCACGTTTTGAACCCACAAAGTTTGAAACGGGGCCACGACTAAATCGTGTATATTGGTTAACGTTTGAGTGGAGTTACTCTGAAGTAGAAATTAAAAGCCGGCACCAGTCTCTTGGTCTTTGCATCTACAATTGGAAAAATGATATTCCGTTCCGAAGCTACAACCAACACCGTTTCGTGGAGAGGAAATGGAAAGCACCTGTGAGAATACTTCAGTTTTAATAGAGAAGATTTGGTGATTTGATGCACTTTTTCAAAGCAATAACTTATCCCGTAAGAGTCAAATCCAGCATCCTGTAATGGCGGACGAAGAATTGGGTATTGGCTCAGCCCCGGAGCTTGCTTCCGCCTAGTTACGTTAAAACGCACCGGGTTTGGTCACTTAGCGCCTGCGGGCTGTGCGTAGGCACGCCCGCAACACACCCGAGTTCAACGGGCTCGCTCTCAGCGCCTGCGAGCTGAGGACAGCCAAGCCCGCAACACACTCGAGTTAAACGGATTGCCTACCCTAGGGTTTGCAGGCGCTCCCACAGACAGTTGCCCAGAGTGCATTGCTATAGACGGCTGGACCACAAATGATCGTATGTCCTTCAAGTGCATTAGGTACTTGTGTTTTTGTTTGTGTGCGTCGTCTCTTCGGCGCGCTCTAAACTAGGCGGAAGCAAGCTCCGGGGCTGAGCCGATACCAACGTCTTCGTCCGCCATTACAGGATGCTGGATTTGACTCTTACGGGATAAGTTATTGCTTTGAAAAGGTGCATCAAATCACCAAATCTTCTCTATTAAAACTGAAGTATTCTCACAGGTGCTTTCCATTTCCTCTCCACGAAACGGTGTTGGTTGTAGCTTCGGAACGGAATATCATTTTTCCAATTGTAGATGCAAAGACCAAGAGACTGGTGCCGATGCTTTTAATTTCTACTTCAGAGTTACTCCACTCAAACGTTAACCAATATACACGATTTAGTCGTGGCCCCGTTTCAAACTTTGTGGGTTCAAAACGTGCCACAAGGACCCGTCAGCCATTAAAGGAAAATTGGATATCTCAACAAACACATAAAATATCAGGAAAGTCCAAAAATTTATAAATGCAGCGCATAAGACGATTATTTTTTTCCGTTGCTAAACTCCATTTTGGTCACCAACTTTTTCAGGAGGAACAGAAGACTGTTCGAAGAACACAAAAAAAAAGTTGCGGATGATGATAAATTGAAAAATTATAAGTAAAATTTTGAGAACTACATCAAAGAATCAGGTCACTCCGTAGAGGGTTCTTCAACTCATCAATATCCGTAAATATTGATAACGAAGTCATCTTAACTTGATTTTTTTAAGCGAAGTGGAATTCAAAGACAATACAACTAGAATTATGGTCTGCGTAAAGTGTTTATTACTCTGTTATATTTTTTGGCTTTTTTTTTTGTGCAAGTTGTAAAAATAAAGAGGGTTAAGTTGAAGTGATTCTTTTTGCACTAGATTCATAAACATACAGATTGAGTTATCTCCTGTTGCTAACTTTTTCAACGGAGTCATGCAGACTTCAGTTCAGTTGTTTCCATTTTCCGATAAATGGGGAGCGTGTAAGGGGCCCAGATGAGTTATGCCTCTTTTCCATGTGGATTTACTTCTGAATGCTAGGAATTGAGACAAATAATTTGGTGTGATAATGCAAACCTAACCAAGGTAAATGGTCCAACCCACCCTAACCTAACGGGGTCGTGACAGATCTTACTCTACTCGCGACAGACCTAACCTAACAAAATGGTCCGACCAACTCTAACCTAACCTAACGGGGTCGCGACAGGTCTTACTCTACTCGCGACAGACCTAACGCTAGCATAACTCAACCTAACCTGAAACTATCCGTAGTATTCCTCAGGTGCGCGTCCCGCGCACCAACTAAGGCCTGCTGGCTGAGGTGCAGTTACAGAAGTTGACGCGTTTGCGCCATTGCGCACGGCGGATTATGAATCAAATCGTGACCGGTTTATAAATGAATAAACTCATGCGTGCACCAAAACAAACCATCCAGTTTCCTTGCCCCTCCCCTACATCCCCACCTCCATGCCCCTTCCCCTCTCGCCCGCGGCCGCTGCTCGCGAACGGCACCGACACCTCCCGAATCAATCTTCCCTCCTGACCAAACTAAATAACATATCAACAAACGGTTTTCTCTGGGTGGAAGCTTGTGAAAAGCCCTACTAACGCCTCGCTTTGACCCCCATCTAAAATGACTTCTTCATTCCAAAAACTTGTCCCGAAGTTACAGAAAACGTTTTTCTTCGTTGTCGAAAAATTTTGAGCTCGCATCTTATTCGGATAGGGTGGCTTTGATTGTCCTTTCTTTTTGCTGAGCCTGACTGCATCTGCATCGGAATCGGAAAACCAACGGGCGAAGCCCTCCGCTAGGTCGGGCGGTGGTGGGGGTAGCATAGCGGCTCGCTGGCTCGGGAGGCCGGATCGCCTGAAGGTAGGCACACGCCATGCACGGCTGTGTGGCGGGCTAGCATCGTCGCCCCCTGCAGCCAAGGACGTTTTTCGCAAGTTTAAGTACCTTCCAGACCTCCGATCGCAACGAGGTGTGCACCATTCGATGCGGCGTACTCACATTGACTCCAGGACCCCATGTTTCTTGAGAAATGGGGGCGGATTTACGTAGAAAAGCGAGAAAAGCAAGAAAGGAGCCCCCGTAAGTAGGCAGGCCCGCCATGCACTGCTGCGGTGCGGGCTTGCATCTAACGGCGCGCACGAAAAACGCCCCGCATGCGTAAACGGCTGAGATTTTCGAAAAATGTCTTCAACGAAAGTTGTAGGAAATAGAAAGGACAATCAAAGCCACCCTATCCGAATAAGATGCGAGCTCAAAATTTTTCGACAACAAAGAAAAACGTTTTCTGAAACTTCGGGACAAGTTTTTAGAATGAAGAAGTCATTTTAGATGGGGGGTCAAAGCGAGGCGTTTGTAGGGCTTTTCACAAGCTTCCACCCAGAGAAAACCGTTTGTTGATATGTTATTTAGTTTGGTCAGGAGGGAAGATTGAATCGGGAGGTGTCGGTGCCGTTCGCGAGCAGCGGCCGCGGGCGAGAGGGGAAGGGGCATGGAGGTGGGGATGGAGGGGAGGGGGAAGGAAACTGGATGGTCTGTTTTGGCGCACGCATGAGTTTATTCATGTATAAACCGGTCACAATTTGATTCATAATCCGCCGTGCGCAATGGCGCAAACGCGTCAACTTCTGTAACTGCACCTCAGCCAGCAGGCCTTAGTTGGTGCGCGGGACGCGCACCTGAGGGATACTACGGATAGTTTCAGGTTAGGTTGAGTTATGCTAGCGTTAGGTTTGTCGCGAGTAGAGTAAGACCTGTCGCGACCCTGTTAGGTTAGGTTAGAGTTGGTTGGACCATTTAGTTAGGTTAGGTCTGTCGCGAGTAGAGTAAGATCTGTCACGACCCCGTTAGGTTAGGTTAGAGTCGGTTGGACCATTTAGTTAGGTTAGGTCTGTCGCGAGTAGAGTAAGATCTGTCACGACCCCGTTAGGTTAGGGTGGGTTGGACCATTTACCTTGGTTAGGTTTGCATTATCACACCAAATTATTTGTCTCAATTCCTAGCATTCAGAATTAAATCCACATGGAAAAGAGGCATAACTCAACTGGACCCCTTACACGCTCCCCATTTAGCGGAAAATGGAAACGACTAAAGTCTGCATGACTCCGTTGAAAAAGTAAGCAAAAGAAGATAACTCAATCTGTATGTTTATGAATCAAGTGCAAAAAGAATCACTTCAACTTAACCCTCTTTATTTTTACAACTTAAGTTGTACAAAAGAAAGCCAAAAAATATACCAGGGTAATAAACACTTTACGCAGACCATAATTCTAGTTGTATTGTCTTTGAATTCAACTTCGCTTAGAAAAATTAAGTTAAGATGACTTCGTTATCCATTTTAACGGATATTGATAAGTTGAAGAACCCTCTACGGAGTGACCTGATACTTTGATGTATTTCTCAAAATTTTACTTATACTTTTTCAATTTCTCATCATCCGCACCTTTTTTTTTTGTACTTCGAACAGTCTTCTGTTTCTCCTGAAAAAATTGGTGGCCAAAATGGAGTTTAGCGACGGAAAAAAATAATCGTCTTATGCGCTGCATTTATAAATGTTTGGACTTTCCTGATATTTTATGTGTTTGTTGAGATATCCAATTTTCCTTTAATGGCTGACAGGTCCTTGTGGCACGTTTTGAACCCACAAAGTTTGAAACGGGGCCACGACTAAATCGTGTATATTGGTTAACGTTTGAGTGGAGTTACTCTGAAGTAGAAATTAAAAGCCGGCACCAGTCTCTTGGTCTTTGCATCTACAATTGGAAAAATGATATTCCGTTCCGAAGCTACAACCAACACCGTTTCGTGGAGAGGAAATGGAAAGCACCTGTGAGAATACTTCAGTTTTAATAGAGAAGATTTGGTGATTTGATGCACTTTTTCAAAGCAATAACTTATCCCGTAAGAGTCAAATCCAGCATCCTGTAATGGCGGACGAAGAATTGGGTATTGGCTCAGCCCCGGAGCTTGCTTCCGCCTAGTTCCTACAACTTTCGTTCAAGACGTTTTTTGAAAATCTCAGCCGTTTACGCATGCGGGGCGTTTTTCGTGCGCGCCGTTAGATGCAAGCCCGCAACGCAGCAGTGCATGGCGGGCCTGCCTACTTACAGGGGCTCCTTTCTTGCTTTTCTCGCTTTTCTAGGTAAATCCGCCCCCTATTTCTCAAGAAACATGGGGTCCTTGAGTCAATGTGAGTACGCCGCATCGAATGGTGCACACCTCGTTGCGATCGGAGGTCTGGAAGGTACTTAAACTTGCGAAAAACGTACTTGGCTGCAGGGGGCGACGATGCTAGCCCGCCACGCAGCTGTGCTTGGCGTGTGCCTACCTTCAGGCGATCCGGTCTCTCGAGCCAGCGAGCCGCTATGCTACCCCCACCACCGCCCGACCTACACACTAAATTACTATGTAGTTTTTTCGTGCATAGCTTTGCACGATATTGAGCATACGCGTGGAATGCACAGATTTGTGCGCAACAACGCACGTGGTGCTGCATAACTATGCACATTTTCATGCTTAGCTACGCACGAATTCGTGCATTTCCAAACGTATGCTCAATTTCGTTCAAAGCTATGCACAAAAAACTACATAGCAATTTAGTGTGTAGCGGAGGGCTTCGCCCGTTGGTTTTCCGATTCCGATGCAGATGCAGTCAGGCTCAGCAAACAGTGGGCCAGAAGACCGGTGGGGGCGGTCAAACTCCCGGACGCGTTTGGAGCTCCAGGTCGCTATATGGGACTCGAGCCGAACGCGTGACCCTGCCAATGGATTATTCTGGGAACGAGGAATCCATTGGTGGGGTCACACGGTCGGTTCGCGCCCCATTTAGCGTCTCTGGAGCGTCCGGGATTTTGACCACCGCCGCCGCCTCCACCGGTCTTCTGGCCCACTGTGCCCCACCTTGAGCGTGAGATAGGCGTAGCTCTCGTTGCGCACGCACAGCACGTGCGTGCCCTTCTTGGCCACGTCGTCCAGCTTGCTGAAGGGTGCCGTGGAGTGGCCCGAGGCCAGGTAGCTGATGAGCACCGCGGAGTACGAGTTGCACATCAGGTAGCCGAAGAGCAGCGCCGTGACGATGATCAGGCGGAGGGAGACACAGTTGGGGTTCTCTTGCCAACCTGGACGCGGACAATCTTCGTGTCTTACCGTAAACTGGGATGACTTCCGCTAAGAATCACATCGGCACAAAGTCTCCTAATTTTCGGAACGCGACATTAAAAATTGCCATCAGTTGTCAGTTTTTCTTTAGACTCTGTGCGACTCACACACACACACACATAGTGATATCCTACCGTGAATGCCACTCCTGCAGAATGATACCACCAGCCCGACTCTCACGCACTCACCCTGGGTGCAGAGGCAGCCCAGCAAGGCCAGGAAGGAGTGGCCCAGCGAGGTGTTGGCCGGCTCCATGCCGGACCCCATGCCCACGGCCGTCCGGAGCCACACCATGGCCCGGAGCACCACGCACAGCAGCAGCACGGCGGCCAGCGTCATGACCCACATGGAGGGGCTCGGCGCGCGGATGTACAAGTTGGCCCAAAAAAAAAAAAAAAAAAAAAAAAAAAAAAAAACGTTTCATGAGTGGGTGACTGTCGGCACTTCAGGACGGCTTGGTCGGTCCGGCTGAGATTTTCATACACCATGACAGAGGTAGTGGCAGCAAGTGGCAGTGAAGACATTGGTGGTGACATTATTTATTTGGCAGGGAATGTTATTTTAAATTACAGGTTCAGATCCTCGAACGAATCAACGTTAAACATGTCATGATTGCGGCAGTGCAGCGAGCGCACTCTAAAAAGTCTGCGAAGAATCTGCTTCGTAACTACGAAGAAATTGAAGGCATTGTAGAATTGCTTCGTATTACGAAGAAATGCTTCGTATTACGAAGGATTTTGCTTCATAATACGAAGCATTTCTTCGTCGATTTTACAATGCCTTCGTTTTCTTCGCATTACAAAGCGATGCTTCGTAGACTTTTTACTGTGCGACGAGGAATAAGCAATGTCGTAGGCGCGGATGTTGGCCGCACTCTAAAAAGTCTTCGGAGAATCTGCTTCGTAACTACGAAGAAAATGAAGGCGAGGGGGTGTGCACTCTCAAAACGAGTGACCCGACTAATACGCTATTACGCTCTATTACGCCTCAAAATTGTTGAAATTTGCCTGAAAAAACCCTAAAACAACCCCAAAACAATCAAAAAACAGGCAAAATCATGACAATGTCGGCTAATACGCTACTATTACGCGAACTATTACGGATTGAGCGACCCGACTTATACACGAGTGCATACCCCCTCGAGTGAAGGCATTGTAGAATTGCTTCTTATAACGAAGAAACGCTTCGTATAACGAAGAAATGCTTCGTATAACGAAGAAATGCTTCGTATTACGACGAAATGCTTCGTATAACGAAGAAATGCTTCGTATAACGAAGAAATGCTTCGTATTACGAAGAAATACTTCGTATTACGAAGAAATGCTTCGTATAACGAAGAAATGCTTCGTATAACGAAGAAAAGCTTCGTATAATAAAGAAATGCTAATGCTTCGTATAACGAAGAAATGCTTCGTATAACGAAGAAATGCTTCGTATAACGAAGAAATGCTTCGTATTACGAAGAAATGCTTCGTATAACGAAGAAATGCTTCGTATTACGAAGAAATACTTCGTATTACGAAGAAATGCTTCGTATAACGAAGAAATTCTTCGTATAACGAAGAAATGCTTCGTATTACGAAGGATTTTGCTTCATAAAACAAAGCATGTCTTCGTAGATTTTACAATGCCTTCGTTTCATTTCCGTATTACTTAGCAAAAGGCCTAGTGCGTGGATTTTTTCTGTGCGCCTCCTTGGCCTATTCCTTGTCCGCGTTCCTGGCCGCACCCTTGGGCGCGCTCAGGGTCTGCAGCTCGAGCAGCAGCGCCTCCTGGGTGGCGCGGTCGTCGCTGGCGCGGTACTTGCCCTCGGGCAGGAAGCGGCGCGTCACCGGGGCCACGAGGCGCGGGTCCACGTCGGCCAGGTCGTTGCGCCAGCCGGCCAGCGCGGCCAGGCTCGCCACCGCCAGCCCCGTCAGGATGGCCAGCGGCTGGTACCACAGGTAGGACAGGCGGAACAGCCAGAACACCTCGGAGCTGCAAGCACACGCCGCACTCTCAAAACATGCACTACAAGCTTCCAAATACATATTACACTCTCAGACCCGTATTGACTTTTTATCTCTTGCCAAAACGTTTTTTGTGCAAACGTAATATGTTCTATTTTGTCTATAGGTTTGCACTTTTTTGTCTATTATATAGGGAATTTAGTCTATTAAACCTAACTTTTTGTCAATAGCAACGTACTTTTTGATTTCTACATGATCTATTGACAATCTCATCTTAAAAACGATCAAAACTGTGCATAGCTAAAGAGAAAATAGTACGATTTACGTTTGCTCAAAAAGCCCCATAAGCAATAGACATAATAGTCCATATGAGGCTGAGAGTGTACCTATGATGAGTGCGGGGAAGAACTGAACACCTACCTTAAGAGTCGGGGAATAAAAGGACACCCCATTTATAGACTTGAGACTAAATTACCATGTACTTCTCTTGTACATAAGCTTTGCACAAAATTGTGGCGCCTTAATTCGAGCGTTTTACGCGCATGCTCAATTTTGTGCAAAAGCTATGCACAAAAAACCTACGTAGAAATTTAGTGAGGACTTTGTTTTCTGTCGGGTGTCAAGAACCAGTGGAGAAAAAAAGGAATCAAAAAGCGAGGAAACAGTGGGAACGAACTTACTGCTTTGATTACTTTTGTTCTTCACTCGGCGACGAGCGAAAGCGTCAAGCGTCTGAGGGCAAGGGGTCCTCCACTCAAACAATCTGTGTACGCTACGAGGAGACAATCGCACAATCTTGCGTCAAAAACGCCTGTAAGTAGGCAAAAAGCGCGACGAAACCATACAGAATCCTAAGCACACTCCAAATCGAAAGGCTGTCATATTTCCACCCTTTACTGGCGGGTATGTTGGGGAAGAACAGCTGTATGGAACTGAAATCTTAGCTCTGAGCCACCCCTTGACCAGTGATTTCAACTCGCAATGAAAATTTGAGTGTGAAATTCTTATTAAATAGATGTCGAGATGCCTCCGGTTGGCCGCGGGAATGTACGTCTCTTGCTTTGTACTTTTCTTCCCCAACTTATTACACCCGATTGGCGGCAGTATTTTGTACCTCCTTTTACACACCGTCTACTAAATGGCGCGCAATTGGCGGTAATACTTTGTACCGCCTTTTTCGTGCAGTTTGTAGAGTGCTTAATTGGCGGGCTCCAGATTTTACCTCCAATAGAAGATAGTACAGATTTTACCGCCTTTCCAACACCACGTGTACCGCCAGTAGATTTGTAGTGCAATCCAACACAATCAAACAATCTAGGCAAATTCAGAGTGAGAGACCCGTCCTCGGTTTGGACGTCCCCCTACTTGTCGTGCGGCTTGAGGTGCGCCAGCGTCACGTTGTTCGGCGCGAGGTGCGGGCATCCGTCCACGGACACGGGCTTGGGCGTGTGCTGCAGCGCGCCGCTCAGGATGTTGGCCTGCGCGCCGATGACCGTCACGCCCACCGTGGCTGCCGCCACGGCCGCGCCCAGCAGCGCGGCGCGCGTGTTGACCCAGGGCAGGAACAGCCCCGCGATGAAGAGCGTGAACTGCGGCGCCGCCGCGATGGCCGAAAGGCTCACGTTGAGCTGCGGGCGGGGAGGCAGGGCTTAGCAGCTCACCATGAAATTTAAGGTTGTCACCACTTAATGACACTTTCGAGACTAATTTTAGTCATAAGAATGTCATCAAACCAGTTGATGACAAAGTTGTCACGCCCGTGCAATTAGGTTGGGAGCTATGATGAAAATGTAACAAATTTATCATGAAATTTTGAGCTCTGTTACAGAGACTTCAGCGCCAGCATACACTGTGGCCAAAGTTACGGAGAAATATGTAAAAAAAAACTTGTTTTAATTCTCCGTACACAAAACCTAACATTTCCGTAACTCTCTCGTCAATCAGCTCCGTAATACTTACAGTCTTCTTCTTAGGACTTACAGTTTTCTCCGTGCAACTCAATGGTCTGCAATGGGCATGCGAAGAAGACTGTATGTCCTACAGAGAATATTGATAAGAGGCTACGGAAAATGTTGTGTTTTGAACCATGGCAAAAAATTAACCGACTTTTCCGTACTTTTTGCCACAGTGTAATACAAAGAGAAATTTCCTCATGATACATGCCGATTCATCTTGGGTTTTCATTGTAGGGTACAAAGAAAACCCTTCGTAATACGAAATAAAACTTTCGTATTATACTTACGCAATTTCTATCGTATCATGGGACATTTCTTCGTAAGACCTGTAGAATGTACCAATGGAGTGGCAGCGCACTAAATATTTATGTAGAATTTTGTACGTGGTGATGCATAACTTTAAGCCTGCGAGACGTTTCGCGTAAAATTGTGCACAAATTTGCATAAATTTGTGCAGTTTTACGCATAAAATTATGCATATTCCCCGCATGCACAAAATCGTGCAAGTGACACGCACAAAATTCTACATAAACATTATTCAGTGTGAGTGTAGTGTAGGGCACACACGCTCAATTTCTTACGATCATTTTTACGCATATTACGATGATGTCACCGTAAGGTACGCTTAAATTTGCACATACGTAATATGCACAGTTGTCTGTGTAAGGTATGCATGATTTATCCGTATTACGCATGCTTTCTACATAAGCTACGTATGATTTCATCGTATTACACACTAAATTACTATGAAGTTTTTTCGTGCATAGCTTTGCACGATATTGAGCATACGCGTGGAATGCACAGATTTGTGCGCAACAACGCACGTGGTGCTGCGTAACAATGCACATTTTCATGATTAGCTACGCACGAATTCGTGCATTTCCAAACGTATGCTCAATTTCGTTCAAAGCTATGCACAAAAAACTACATAACAATTTAGTGTGTACGCGTGATTCAGGGTAAGGTACGATGAATTTTACTGTCGTATGCATGTTTTCATTTCAACGTATGTTATGCAGATCGTTTTAGCGTGGAGTGCAGTACCTGGATCACCATGCCGAGGTGCTCCACGACGAACATGAGGGCGAGGCAGAGCAGCCCCGCGCCCACCACGACCCCCCTGAGCAGCCAGCGCGTCTGGCGCTCCGACGGCGACCAGCCCGCCATGCTGCGCAGCCAGTCCTCCAGCACCACGGCGGAGATGGAGTTGAGCCCCGTGGACAGCGAGCTCATGGCGGCGCTGAGGGCAGAGATACTTCAACAATCTGCCATTCCATTGGCGACGAAAGTTTCGATTATTGATTATTAGGATGAAGCGCGCGTTGAAAATCTTGCGAAATATTCCGAGCACATGTAAGGTACAAGCAATTTTGTTTGGTATACAACGAAATAGTTCGTAAATAGACCCTTTCGCTCGCCGCAGAGTGTTATGCACTAAAAACCTACGTGAAAATTTAGTGAGAACTTAGTTTTTCTGTAGGGTATCAAGAACCAGTCGAGGACAAAAGTAATCAAAAAGCCAGGAACCAGTAGGGGGGTTCCTGGTTCCTGGCCTTTTGACTCGGTGACGAGCGAAAGGGTCTAACACGAAGTATTTCCTTGGTAAGCTTATACATGCTCAAAGTACTTTGGTATGACAAGCTACTTTTTTTGTATCCTGAGGTTTTCAGAGTGCGTAAACCAACGTAAACCGCACAGTAAATAGTCAAAGCATCGCTTCGAAATACCGAAGAAAATAAATGCATTTAAAAATTCACACACTAAACTCTTGTGGACTTTTTTAATGCATAATTATGCACTTTTTATGCATAGCTATGCATGCACAGATACATACGTAAGGTGTGTATAATATTATGCATCATTGTGTACATTTTGTGCATCTTCTTGCATAAAATGTACACAGTGATGCATAATATTATACACACCTTACGTACGTTTCTGTGCATGCATAATTATGCATTAAAAACTCCACAAGATTTTAGTGTGCAGAAGAAATACTTCATACTTATGAAGCAAAGTCCTTCGGAATGCGAAACATTTCTGCATGTTACGAAGGAATCCTACATCTTTTCCCTCGTAGTTATGAAGCATTGATGCTTCACACAATATTCATGGACAGGTCAATGTAACGTGAAATTAATGAAGCGTTACATTTGAGGAGCAGTTTAATGTCGTTTTAAGGATAAAGTGACGTCTATGTTTTCCCGCGGAAGATCTTTCGGAAAGTTCCCTTCTCAAAAGCAAGAGCGGGCCCCAAGAGGGGTGGGGGTGGGGGAGCGATGGGGTAGAGAAATGTCTCAAAAGTTGCCTACACCCCAACACCCTGCCGCCCGACACCCCTGATGGACTCGTCGCACCTAAACACGCCGGCGATGAAGAGGCCCGTGAGCCCTGGCACGTCGGCGAGCACGTCCAGGACGAACAGGGGGACGATCTGGTCCCTCTTCTGGGCGATCTGGAACAGCGGACCGTTAGGAGGTGAGAGCTGATGGTCCTCCGGAACGAGTACTATCCGAGAATCAGTCATTATGTGACGAACCCCGACTGTGAGCGGGTCGCAGTCGTGGTAGTAGGCGGCCGCCGTGAAGCCGCAGAAGCAGGCCAGCAAGTTGAGGCCGACGGTGCAGACCATGAAGATGGCGGTGGCGTGGTAGCAGGCGCGCAGGCTGGGCAGCGCCATGTAGCGCTGAATGATGCTCTGGCTGAGGCCCAGGTCGGCCGTGTGCCGCACCACGCCGCCCAGCAGCAGCGAGAAGATGGTGTGCCGGGTGGTGGGGTCCAGGTCCCACCTGCGGACATGAGGTGTCTAGTGATGTGCGAAGCCTTTTCCAATCTCGAATCAAATCGATCGGAGGAAAATATTTCCGAATCGAATCAGGGCTCCGATTCGAACACTAATCACAGTGGGTCCTTGAAGGGCTAAAATAAGCACTTTTTTGCTGATTTGGTCCCATATGAGACTTTACATTTTTGTTTCGTTTTTGAATCGAATCGATTGCACCTGATGCGATTCGATTCGGTTCCGAAGCACTTGCACACCACTAGAGATATGTCTTTGACTCACACGCTCAGATGGCATTAAAACGGAATGGTATATTTTGGCACAGCTAGGTACGTTTAAAGTTGAGCATAATACATGCACATTTTTCAACGCTTGATTAGATTGTACCACACATTCATCATTTTGAGGAATGCTTAGCTTGCAGTGCGCACGTTTCACATAAATGAGGGCAATGCCCCCCCTTTTATTGGTACTAGGTAGGATGCCGAGAAGGCAAGAAAAAAGCACTAATGCACGACTTTACCCCCTGCGTGGAAAAATCTTGGAGCCACGCCTGCTCTCTCTGGCCGAAGAAGATGGTCTGTAGTACCCTTGCCAGTTAGAATGGTTCCTACGCCCAGAAGAAGATATAGTGCCTGGGCTTTGTCTCAGAAGAGCCCTCGATAATGCACTTTTTGTTCACGCGATGCCTATTCGATTTTTCGATAGTTAGGGCCTAAATGAAGGATTTTGCCCGAAGAGGCAATCCAAATTCCCCTTAAGAAAATTTTTACAGCCTACCAAAAAAAGCGTGGCGCCTTAAGACGGGAGGTCCGGGAAGGCAACCCGCAGCACGAGCGCTCCCGTTTCCACGCATTCCCGACTTTCAAACGGTAGAAAAGGGGTTAAAAGTGACGTAATCGAGTGCGGTTTTTTCCTGCGGTTCTAGGGACCCACTGGAAGGATTTCGCGCAGAGAGGCATTCAATTTGGCCCATAGGCAATCGCTGACAAGCGTCCAAAGTTCACTGTACTGACTTTTTTCCAAATTTGTTTGATTTCGTAAAAGTGACAGAAAATCAACTCAGATTCGACCTAAATGTGTTAGCATGTCTGGTAGGAGGTCACACCAAAGCGTGCAAGGAGGGGTTTTTGCCTATGTGCTACGTGAAGTCTGTCTTTTGCGCTTATCAAAATATAAATTTATTGTTCCGCCCTGCCCGCCGGCAATTGTTTGATTTTGAACATGTATGGCGACTGCGAAGGCAACTCCGTTGTCACCATCGAATAGGAAATTTTAAGTAGTATCGAAAAGTCACCTAGATCGTTCGATTAGGCTACGTAGTGCCAAAGTTACGTCCAATTTAGTGTTGCCGAGCGGTCAAAATCCACTGCGCGCCACCGCACCGCCCGCCGTGCGTAGTTTTCTTTAGAGCGGTCCATATCACGTCGAGTTAAAATTTGATCAATTTTGCGTAGCCTTGCTGCACTCACACTGGGGCTTCAAGGCGCGTCGTGTCCAGGTTCCGCTGCCACACCGTGCCCAGCCCGCCCACCTCTATGACGCCCTTGGCGGCCACCAGCCCCACGCAGAGCAGCATCATGACGGCCTGCACCGCGTCCGTCCACACCACGGCCTTGACGCCACCCTGAGGGAAGACACAGAGTTACACTACAAGATCAAATGCGTGCTTAGTAGGTACTCAAGTGTCGGAGCGTATACTTACAGGCAGACAATTATAGATGTATGCTTGGCAAGCACACAGCTATAGGCGTATGCTTGGCCGAGCACGGTTTTATCCCAACAATTAAAAGGCACACTCCTAAAGCTGTGTGCTTGGCCAAGCATACACCTGTAGCTGTGTGCCTGCCAAGCATACATGTATAGATGTGTGCTTGTAAGTACGCTCCCATAGCTGTGTACTAAGCACACATTTGATCTTGTAGTGTACTCTGGAACTGAAATGTGTGCCAAGCACGCACTACCTGGAGTCACCACGAGGCACGCACTTGTTTGCAGCATGCCTTGCAGGCGCGACTAGTTGCCTGCCATTGCCATAGGCATGTGCACGCCTTGTGGTTGTGCCCGAGACAAGACGCTCATCGGGGAAAAGGCGGGGGCCACACGGGCAACATCCGGGGAAGGGGCGGGGAAAACACGGGGAACTCCGGGAAAAACACGGAAAGCTCAAAACGCGTCTAGAATTTTGGCTGCCTATGACGTCTTCTGGCCCACTGTGCGCTCTCAGTGCCGGCCCGAGAAGTCAAAAATGGACGGCTGGGCAGGCAGCCTCTATCCGTCCACCATGAAGTGCTCCGCAACCGTCCGCATCACCAAGGACCGGTCAGGCGCACTCCCCTGGACATTTCCGCAGCAAAAGACGCATTCCCGGTGGTTTTCCGGTAAAAATTGAGTTCCCCGTGTTTTCCCCAGGGTTTCCCCGGAGTTCCCCGGGTTTTCCCCGCCCCTTCCCCGGATGTTGCCCGTGTGGCCCCCGCCTCTTCCCCGATGGGCGTCTTGTCTCGCGTGCTTGAAACACACTTGAGTTTGCAGAGTATTGACAGTTTTTACTCTCGTTCAGTATCGTGACGGTGAAAGAAACTCTCGCAACCCGAACGAGGCGGCTTCACCGCACGCTCAATTTCTTACGATCATTTTTATGCATATTACGATGATTTGTCACCGTAAGGTACGCTTAAATTTGCACATACGTAATATGCACAGTTGTCTACGTAAGGTATGCATGATATAACCATATTACGCATGCTTTCTACATAAGCTACGTATGATTTCATCGTATTACGCGTGATTCAGCGTAAGGTACGATGAATTTTATTGTAGTATGCATGTTTTCATTTCAACGTATGTTATGCAGATCGTGTTAGCGTAAGAATATCACGCTCAATTTCTTACGATCATTTTTATGCATATTACGATGATTAGTCACCGTAAGGTACGCTTTAATTTGCACATACGTAATATGCACAGTTGTCTACGTAAGGTATGCATGATTAAACTGTATTACGCATGCTTTCTACATAAGCCACGTATGATTTCATCGTATTACGCATGATTCAGCGTAAGGTACGATGAATTTTATTGTAGTATGTATGTTTTCATTTCAACGTACGTTATGCAGATCGTTTTAGCGTAAGAATATGAGAGTGATGAGAGTGCGGGCTTCACTCAAAATGTATGTTTGTACTCATGTCAGTACATCCCTCTGCTAAGCCTGCGCCTCCAAGCGCGTGCTAAATGAGTAGACGGCAAAAGAAGTACATGAAATTCCCGGGCCCACCCTGAGACAAGAGACTTACTACTTACTTGCCATGAGCCGCTGGGGAATTCCAGGTGCTGCTTTTGACGTGTAGTACACACTTAAAAGTCCACACTCCAAGGCGCGTGCTTACAAGCATGCTTCGCGGAGTGAGCTGATTACACACATATGTTTTGTGTGTTGGTTTCAATTTGTCATGAGTCTCTCTTCTCCTATTTCTAAAGATGCAAAAAGAATAGCGCATCCAAAAGTGAGACGCCTCGCTCCGCCACGCTCGGTATTCAGAGAATTTCGTTTACCGTATGTCGAGGTATTATCAGCGGTAGACTTGCTCACCACCGTTGTGTAGTAAATGCAGATTAGACACACAACAGGCCCCACCACATGGAGGTTGATTCTCGTCACTGGAATCAACGAAAAAAAAATGTTGTTGCGCCTTATGAAATTTGTTTACAGTACAAAGCACTTCTACGGGGATCACAGAAGTACCACGATTTTGGCCGCAGTTTTCTCACCCTCTCCGTAGACTTGAATCTCTCATGTTTACTGCACTCAGGAATGACCCTCCATCAAGAAAAAATAGAATAGAAGACAACTTGCAACTTTCAACAGAAAGAAATGCTGGCTTACACATTGCAAATCCAAGTGGGGGACAGGCGTGCTCTGGATAACGTGGGACATAATGTCTCGAGTTTGTAAGGCATGGAACAAATACATGTCCTACGCTTACAAGCTACGGAAACTAAATTTAATTGTTACTCTACAAATATAAAAGCGTACATTGTATGCTCTACCTGGAGCGTGCCTGCAAGCACGCTCTAGCTAGCGCATGCCTGCCAAGCATGCACTAACAAGTGCATACCTGCCATGTACGCACTTACTGGAGCAGACAACTCCCTATCCCTTATGCACCAGATATATGCTCCAGTAAGCGTGTACATGGCAGGTATGCACAAGTTAGTGCATGCTTGGCAGGCATGCGCTAGCCAGAGCGTGCTTGCAGGCATGCTCCAGGTAGAGCATACAATGTGTGCTTTTCGATTTGCACAGTATCAACTGTTCTTTTGGAATCGCTGCGAACTAACGTTGGTTGTCACAACTGATTTTTTTTTCTTCCGTGTACGAGCTTTCGTCTCACCTTGTTCAAACGCCAGGGCGGGCACGTAGATGACGATCGGGAGCCACACAATCTGGAAGCATCATGGTTCGGTTACGACGGAACTGAGAATAAAAGAGTCTTGATCAATACCAAATTTTGGTCGAGGTTTGCTTTATCACCCAAATTCGGGTGCGGACTATTCGAGATTATTTTAACGCACAAATTTGGGCGAAGGTTCCCTCACCCAAATTTGGGCGATAGCATTAGCATAGGGAATGTTTGGAACGCATAATCGCACGCAAGGTGCGATGTGGCTACGGCGTCACTGAGAATGAAAGTCTTGATCAATACCCAACTTTGTGCGAAGAACACTTTATCACCCAAATCTGGGTGAAAGAGGGTGCGTCGGTGCGTCAGTGCGTCAGCTATGAGGCAACTTAGAATTCTCACCCAAATTTGGGTGAGGAAATAAAGAATTCCTCACCCAAAATTTTAGTCCTGATCATGACTCTTTCATTCTCAGTGGTGGTGCAGTGTCTCCTCTCTAAATGTCTCACGAAAAACCCATAATACGAAAGAAATGGCGCAAGCATAATACGAACGTAGTTTTTCTTCGTATAACGAAGGTTTTTCTTTTCACCTGACAATGAAAACCCAAAACAAGGTTGGTATTATGAAGAAATTTAGCTCTATGCTTGCGCCGAATTTACTGAAACGCACACTAAATCCTTGTGTACTTTTTTGTACATAGTTATGCACGATTTTGCACATGCGTTGTTATGCATAACATTATACGTTGTTATGCATAATTTATTCATAACTACGTATAAATAATACGTTGTAACGCGCAGAAGCCTGCTAATGTGCACAATCGTGCATAACTACGTACAAAAAAAGTGTGCATAAGGATTTAATGTGCGTAGCTCAAATTTCATTGTGAGACATTTTGAGTGTCGATTAATCCATGACATCATAAATGCTAAGTTCATTGCGTTTGGAGTCACAGGGCAGATTTCGCGGTGCGGAATCCAAAAAGTCTACAAAACATTTGCTTCGTAGCTACGAAGAAAATGAAGGCATTGTCGAATTGCTTCCTATTACAAGGTAGGTTTACGCCAGACCGTGTCTTGTCGTAACAGGCTTCGCGATGCTGCGCCAGTTACGACAATCCACGCCTGGCGTTACACCTACCTTGGCCTGCGGCGCTTCCCTGCTTGCCTTCGGCAAGCTGTCTCAAGGATTTTTAAGGCATTGAGTAATGCACCACGTGAAATCTGCAATAAAATTTTTTAGTCGGTCGATCCCCTTTTTTAAAGATCCTGATTCGGCAAACTGATGAAGTCGGGCTCCTAGACCCCCCTTCCGACCCCTCTTTGAAAAGGTCTTGCCGAGACCTATCGAAATCTGCAATAAAATATTTTAGTCGGTCGATCCCCTTTTTCAAGATCCTGATTCGGCCAACTGATGAAGTCGGGCTCCTAGACCCCCCTTCCGACCCCTCTTTGAAAAGGTCTTGCCGAGACCTATCGAAATCTGCAATAAAAATTTTTAGTCGGTCGACCCCCTTTTTTTTTTCAAGATGAAGGGTTGAAGTTGATTATGTTAGTAAATTCGGGCCGAGGTAGCCAATTCGCAGTTAAAAGTTTGGTCAGGGGTTGAAATTGATTTCATCTTCGTCATCAGGAACTTCAAAAACATAAGAAACAATGTAAAAATGTCTCTAAAATATAAAGTAACTAAAAAGTTGCACTTTTTCTGCCGTTTTTTAGTGTTTTTTCGTTAGTACGACTGAATGGAATGAGATAAAAAGTTGAATTTTTGCGTGTGGCGAGCCAAGGACATACCTAATAACTCTGCAAAATCTCAGACAGATCGGCCGAGCCGTTCAGGAGGAGTAGTGCTGACACACAGACACACGCACACACAGACAGACAAAACTTTCCAGCCCCAGTGAAGTAACTGGCTTCGCTAATCGCTCAGCCAATGAAGCATGCTGCGTATTACAAAGGATTTTGCTTCATAATGCAAAAGCATTTCTTCGTAGATTTAACAATGCCTTCATTTCTTTCGTATTACAAAGTGATGCTTTGCAGACTTTTTACTGTACGTCGGCAGAGCGGTGTTGCAGGCACCGCGGCCCTTGTGTTGGTCTCTCTCGCACTAACGCAGCACTGCATAGGCCCTTATCTCCTTTTCCTCATATAAACTCGCTGTTGGTTTCTTCACACTCACGTGGCTGACGAGGAACAGGCACGATGCGATGAAGCGGGCTCTCCGGCTGAAGCGGCGGTCCAGGTACTGGACAAGACAGAATTTCACTACCGGCGGGGAAAATAAACAGAGGCCGATTTTAGGTGTGACTTTTAATCATCATTACCACAATGCGGCCATGTCGACGGGTCCTACACTCTCAGTCTCGTATGACTTTTTATCTCTTGCCACACAGATAAATTCCTACAAAGACCTGCTCTTTGTGATACAAAGAAAACGGCGGCTTCGCAGCCTACGAAGGAAATCGTTTGTAATACAAACGATTCTGTTTGTAATACAAAGTAAAAATAATTTGTAGCCCACGAACAACTTCTTCGCAGCCTGCGAAGAATTTTTTCTTTGCATTACAAACAAGATAGTTCGTATTGCAAACGATTTTCTTCGTAGGCTGCGAAGCCGCCGTTTTCTTTGTATTACAAAGAGCAGTTCTTTGTAGGGTTTTAAGTGTGCAAAAGGTTTTTTGTGCAAACGTAATATGTACTATTTTATCTTTAGCTTTGCACGGTTTTGTCAATTACATAGGGTATTTAGTCCAGTAAACCTCACTTTTTGCCAATTGCAAAGTACTTTTTGATTTCTACATGATCTATTGACAATTTCATCTTAAAAAAGATCAAAATTGTGCATACCTAAAGAGAAAATAGTACAATTTACGATTGCTCAAAAAGCTCCATAAGCAAGAGACATAAAAGTCCATACGAGACTGAGAGTGTATTCAAAAGATCTTATCTAGGCGCTCCCCCAAAAAGAATCTTATCTGAAACGCAGGCGAATGTCACTAAGTTTGATCATTTGAAACACCTACACATCAATATAATTTGTGATTTCATTCCCTTCAACAAAATGATGAAATATCAAAGAAACCAATAGTGCTTGTAGTGATGTGGTCCGCTTACTCTCGTATCCGCCTCAAATGATCAAACATGACGAAAGTCACACGCGTTTCAGATAAGATTCTTTTGGGGGGGACGCCCAAATAAGGTCTTTTGAATAAGACCTCTCGATGTGTCCGACCATTCAACAAGTTTCAGATATTCGGGCTCACCTCGTACACGGACAGCGTTCGGAGGTTCCTGAAGACGGGCAGCAGCTGGTAGCCGAGGAGCAGGCCGGCCAGCGGGTAGGCCAGCGCGTTGTACACCACCTGGCCGCCGAACACGTACACCTCGGCCGGGTAGCCCAGCAGCGCGATGCCGGAGATGAAGCTGGCCACAGCGAAGTAGAGCAGTGTTTTTCCAAACATTCGAAGAGGTATACTTGTTCCAATAAGTGACTTGTCGTGACTTGTTCCAACAAGTGACTTGTCGTGACTTGTTCCAACAAGTGAATTGTTTTCACTTGTTCCAATAATTAAATGGTCATAGTTCAAGAAATAGCGCTTTTTTGGGGAGTGTGGTTCCTTTAAAATTTCGGTTAGATTTCAACAGGTTCCTCCGGCACTGTGGGAAAAAGTTACGGAAAATTCTGGCAACACTTTCGCACGAAATGTTTAGGTAGAATTTTGTACCTGTAACTTGCACGATTTTGTGCATGCGTGGAATTTGCATAATATAAAGCGTAAAAATGCATACACTCATGCAAATTTGGGCACAATTTTATGCAAAACGTTACGCAGGTTTAAGGTCATGCTTCACTACGCACGAAATTGCACATAACTGTTTCCTGAACCCAACATTTTCCGTAGCGAACGTAGAGAACGAATGAATCTTAATCAGGACTAAGATTTTGGGCGAGGTATTCTTTATCACCCAAATTTGGGTGAGAATCATTTCATCACCCAAAATTGGGCGAAAAGGTTTCCTCACCCAAATTTGGGTGATAATACCATGTAGCTGTATAGGTGGCTGATACACCCTTTACCACCCAAATTTGGGTGAGAAAACCTTCCTTACCCAAAGTAGCGCGATAAAGGATATCTCACCCAAAATTGGGTATTGATTGAGACTCTTTATTCTCAGTGCTCTTGATAATCTTCTCCTTAGGACTTACAGTCTTCTCCGTGCAACTCAACGGTCCGCAACGGGCATGCGGAGGAGAGATGACTGTAAGTCGTACGGAAAATACTGACAAGAGGCTACGAAAGATTTTGGGTTTTGGTGCATGTACGGAGAATCATGGCAAAAAAATTAACTGATTTTTCCGTAGTTTTTGGCCCGCCCTTCTATTTTTTAAAAAAAGGGGTGGGTATATGCATTTACCTCCGTGTGTTGTTGTTGTTGTTGATGTTGTCGTCTGTGTACAAGGAGGGAGTTAAGCTAGAGTAACCAGATTTGGAGGGTACTTCAGGAGTGCCGTCCGAACGAACAATCCGGCGGTGCAAATCCTGTCCGGGCCGCAGAAGGGCTGCTGCAGGTGGATCATGGTTTACATGAGCGGGAGGGAGATTTCCGCCATTATTGGTGCTAGCAAGGCAAATAGGGGTATTTTTAGAATCAGGGCGACGAGATAAGTTGATTGGGCCAGGTCTCAACACAATCGGACACTGTCATGAATTCACCAGATCAGGGTTTTGATAAAAGGGGGTCGACCGACTAAAAAATTTGTTTGTAGATTTCGATAGGTCTTGGCAAGACCTTTCCAGCGAGGGGTCGGAAGGGGGGTCTGTGAGCTCGCCTTCATGTGTTGTGGGAATCAGTGCAACGAATGTTTTGCACTTTAACTGTAGCTCAGTGGGAATAGAAGGGCGGGCCTCAGTCACGATGTTACATGGATAACTTTGCGTTTCCCCTGCACGGGGTGTGTGGTCCGAGGGTCGAAGGTCCGAGAGTTGGCCTCCGATTTAGCCCTGCTAAGTCTGATGCGAGGGCCGCAGGCCCGAGAAGAAGCCGCCGGCAGGTCAAGCCGGGCCGGGCCCCGTCGAACCGAGTTGCCGGCGCAGCGAAGCGGAGCTGGCAACTTGGTTCGACGGAAGGGCGGGCCCTCGCTTGTTTGCCACAGTGTTCATTTCGGAACAAACTTCGGTGACCTGGAAGACTTCAATTAAATGCACTGTTAAAAAATTTGCCGTAAATTTACGAAGATTACTCTGGAAAGTTTTATAAACGAGAGCTTTGTAAAATGTTGTTAATGAAATATGTCATGAAGTCTTAAAATGCGTCGTTAACATCAATTTACAAGATACTTAGTAAATCAACAAAATATTCCGTTAATCATTGGAAGCAACATTAACCCTCGCATGCACGAAATAGTAGCGGGACAAACTGTTCGTCGGAGAATCTAAACCAGGACTTCCTTGCCTGCTGGCAGCCTAGCTACCACGGCTCTGCTGGGGTGTTCGTAATAGAACTTGACCAGCAAGGGCCTTCAAACCTCGATACCCGGTCGGATTTGGCGATCTCTGCGACGTATTTTGTAAATTTCAAAACTGTTTCATTTCTTAACAAAATGTTCTCTATGAACGTCAAAAATATCGTAAAGCTGGTAATACAAGATATATAATGTCAATGTACGAAATAATCTCTCAATTTCTTTAAATATTTTTAAAAGAATAGTTAACAAAGTGTATCGTGTTAAAATATTTTGTAAATTAACAAAACTTTGTAACAGTGTGACTGACATTGTTTTTCTTAAATGAGACTAATTTACGACTCCAATGCATGAATTTGGTGTTGAGAACGTCAGGGTGATGTGGACCCAGAAAACGCTTGCATTGAATCAATACAAAAATGTTGGTTAAGTGAAGCGTCTACATAAACAACGTTACTAATTAAAGCATAAAATTGTCAATTTGCGATTTTTTTCATTTTTTTCCCCAAATAATGCAACTTTTATTTAAAAAATGGAGCGCCAGCAGCTTACCTGGCGAACAGCGACAGTGCGACAGGAATGGTGCCCATGCTGCGCCCCCCGACGAGGTAGTCCGTCTCCGACTCGTTGCCCTGCGGCGCGCAGTACGCGAAGTACACCCCGATGAGGGTGGACACGGCCAGCATGATGGCGAACACGGTCATGTCCGCCCAGCCCATGGTGGTTAGGACGTCGTCCTCCGCCACCAGCAGCGGGTCGAGCGTCGTGGTGTCCATGGCCTGAAAGAGGAACCCGTATGCTGCGGCCAACCCTCATCACAGTGGGGCAGAAGACGGCGCAGGCGGCCAAAACTCCAGACGCACAATGTGAGCCCCATTTAGCGACTCTGGAGATTAAAACGCGTCTAGAATGTCGGCCACCTGCGCAGGTCTTCTGGCCCACTGTACGCTACTCAACACTGGTATTCAACAAACGTGACTTTGTCACATCGACCCCTCGGAAGAAACCATTTTAACTCGCCGGGGGCGCCAGGAGACCATCTTAACCCGTACACAAAACAAGTTAAGACAAGGTAGGTGTACGCCAGAACGTATCCATGCGGCGTTACACCTTCCTTGGCCTGCGGCGCTCCCGTTCCAAGGTTTGTTCAGGCAATGCACTACGTGATAAAGGGTATAGATTATGTAAATAAATTCGGGTCGAGGTAGTCCCTACGCGGTTGAAACTGGTTGGTTGTGGGCCGAAATTGATTTCATTTTCGTCATCAGCACCTTTCAAAACATACAAAACTGTGTAAAAATGTCTCTTAAATGAAAAGTCACTCAAAAGTTATACTTTTTCTGCCGGTTTTTTTTTGTGTTTTTTCGTTGGTACGACTGAAAGAATTGGGATAGACAGCTGAATTTTGGCGTGTGGCGAGCCAAGGATATACCCAACAACCCTGCAAAATCTCGATCGGCCAAGCGGCCGTTTGAGAGGAGTAGAGCGGACACACAGACAGACCGACAGACAGACAGACAGGAAAAGTTTTTCAACCTCAGTGAAGTAACTGCACGGTAAAAACGGTTCCCGGTTTTCCTAGGAAGCCTGTAGAAAAGACATAGGCGATTCCAGGGAGTTCCTGGGAAAACCAGGAACCGTGTTAACCGTGTGGCTTCGCTAATCGCTCAGGCAATAAGCGCCCTTGCGAATAAGGATGGTTTTCCTCGAAGCTAGCCCATCCTCGCTGGGAGATTATCTTAAACTCTCTTACCCTGGTAGGGGTCGATGATGTCGCGTTCGTTTATACGTTGATCCACGTTCAAACAGATGTGACGTCCTGCTTAAGCGACTGTGTTGTCACGCGTTCAAACGAATGTTAGATCATATTCAAACGAACGTGACAAAATTCACATTCTGACAAAAATGACGTCACATTCGTTGAATGACAGTGGCACCCTCTCATTTCGAAACCCACCTGCGGTGATTCCAGTATCTGCGTGGAGACTTGGGCGAATTGACGGGCGCGGGCCGCCGCGGGTACAGAGACGAGTGCCCGCAGGAGGCGTCCTCGAGAGGCACCGTGAGGCGCCTCCCTCGCGCTATGCCCGCCGGCACAGGGTCCTTATCAGTTGGCCTCGCGGGGCAGCCTCAGGGCACGGCGTCTTGGGCTGCCGGTTGAGTAGTTCCTGTAAAGCAGTGCCGCGCAAGAGTGGTGGTGTGTGTGTGTGGGGTTTTTCTAAGCGAAGTGGAATTCAAAGACAATACAACTAGAATTATGGACTGCGTAAAGTGTTTATTACTCTGGTATATTTTTTGGCTTTCTTTTGTGCAACTTAAGTTGTAAAAATAAAGAGGGTTAAGTTGAAGTGATTCTTTTTGCACTAGATTCATACACATACAGATTGAGTTATTTTCTGTTGCTAACTTTTTCAACGGAGTCATGCAAACTTTAGTTGTTTCCATTTTCCTCTCAATGGGGAGCGTGTAAGGGGCCCAGTTGAGTTATGCCTCTTTTCCATGTGGATTTACTTTTGAATGCTAGGAATTGAGACAAATAATTTGGTGTGATAATGCAAACCTAACCAAGGTAAATGGTCCAACCCACCTTAACCTAACGGGGTCGTGACAGATCTTACTCTACTCGCGACAGACCTAACCTAACTAAATGGTCCAACCAACTCAAACCTAACCTAACGGGGTCGCGACAGGTCTTACTCTACTCGCGACAAACCTAACGCTAGCATAACTCAACCTAACCTGAAACTATACGTAGTATCCCTCAGGTGCGCGTCCCGCGCACCAACTACACTGTAAATCAAATGGTGATACATCTCACCATCTGAGGGGTGAGACAGAACTGTCTCACCGAAAAAGGGTGATACTAAAGTGTATCACCGTAAAAAGGTCGTACACGAATGTATCACCGAAAAAAGGTCGTACTCAAATGTATCACCGAAAAAGAGTGATACTTCCTCAGGAAAACAAGGGCCCATCTCACTGATGTCGGACCATTTTTCGGTGATACATTTGTGTACGACCTTTTTTTCGGTGATACATTCGTGTATGACTTTTTTTTCGGTGTGACTTTTTGTATCACCGGAAATGGGTGAGACGTCTCACCCTTTGAATTGCAGTGTAAGGCCTGCTGGCTGAGGTGCAGTTACAGAAGTTGACGCGTTTGCGCCATTGCGCACGGTGGATTATGAATCAAATTGTGACCGGTTTATAAATGAATAAGGGGCCATCCATTAATTACGTAAGGACCTCGAGGGGGGGAGGGGGTCTGTAAAATCTATACATACACTTACGTGGGGGGAAGCGGGGGTCTAGGATTTCTTACGTAAGACACATAAAACACCAAAATGATCGGGAAATCGGCTTCCGTACACTACGACACGTTATTTTCGCGCGCCGCAATTCTTTATATTATTTTATATTTTTGACAATAAAAATAGCAGAAAAATGTCGTTGTTTAATTTAATTAGGCTATCCTTGACAAATTCTACCGTTTTTTACGTTTTTTGCTATTTTTTTCGCAAAATCTTACGTAAGGTGGGAGTGGGTGGGTCGAGCGAATCTTATTAGCCCTTACAGAGGGGGTGAGGGGGTCAAAAATGGCCCAAAACGTCCTTACGTAATTAATGGATGGCCCCTAAACTCATGCGTGCACCAAAACAGACCATCCAGTTTCCTTTCCCCTCCCCTCCATCCCCACCTCCATGCCCCTTCCCCTCTCGCCCGCGGCCGCTGCTCGCGAACGGCACCGATACCTCCCGATTCAATCTTCCCTCCTGACCAAACTAAATAACATATCAACAAACGGTTTTCTCTGGGTGGAAGCCGCTATGCTACCCCCACCACCGCTCGACCTAGCGGTTGGTTTTCCGATTCCGATGCAGATGCAGTTAGGCTCAGCAATAAACGCATGATAGGCAGGCAACTCTGAGTAAGAATGGGCACCTGGCGCCTGGCAACCACATGTGAGATGTAGGTGAAGCACCTGGTAGGTAGGCAGCCGCACGTAAGCGGGTCGTGCGCCTGGTTAGTAGGCACCCGGCCAACACGTCCTGGATGTGAAACTGGCTTGCGTTGCCCCCTGCGCCCCGGAACATCATGGCCTTGAGAACGGCACGCACGCTGGATGAGAAACACGATATGGCGGGGCCGAACCGGTACTGGCTTGCGTTGCCCCCTTCCCATGTGAGATGTGGGTGAAGCACCTGGTGGGTAGGCAGACGGACGTAAACGGATGGCGCGCCTGGTGGGTAGGCAACCGGCTAAACGGACACTCGAAGCGCCTGATGGGTAGGCAGCCCCGGAACATCGTGGCCTTGAGAACGGCACGTATGTCTGGATGAGAAACACGACATGGCGGCGTCGAACTGGCTCTGGCTTGCGTTGGCCCTGCCCCCTGGCAGGGTAGGCAATGCAAGACGGGGCCTGTTATACTACTAGAAATTTCGTATGATTTCGCCGTGTTTTGAGGCCCAACTTTTGCTAGTTGTTGCTAGTTTTGCTAGTGCCGTTTGTTGGGAAAGATTTCGTATTTCAAGAGATTTCAGGTGCGCTGGTGAAACCATGATTTTGCGAGTAGTTGCCCCCACGAGTTGTGTGGGGCTATACGCGGGGACGGGGTTCCCCCGCCCACTCACAACGTCCATACCGTTTTTCGTCCTTTGGAACAAATTAGCCTTATAATCTGTTTCTTTTTGGTTCTTTTTAAATTTTTTAGTTTTATCACATGTTTTATGAAGTATAATTTTTTCTGAACAAATTAAAGAAATGTTACTTGTTGGAGATCGAATTTTGAACAGGTCTTATGCTGGGCTTTTTTTCAGATGGTTAATGACCCCTAAGATTTCTCTCATATCAAAGTCTGTACGAATGTTTGTACGTTACGGAAAGTTTTGTGCAGCAATATTATTTATGGAATTTAGATTCTAATACAGATGCTTTAGTCCGTAATACAAAGATTTTGGTTTCCGTAAGTTACAGATACCACCAAATGCATCAGTATAATGGCTGCACAAAAATATCCGTTCCGCACAAACCCTGTGTCCGTAAATAGTACACTGTTCAACCAAGTGTGGGGAATTCTACACTTCCTGCAAAGTTTGCCGTCTCTACACGTCAAGTGTGGCATGGCATGGCGCAAACGTGAAGAACTCCGGACCTGAAGTGTGGCGACCGCTAAATCTGCACTGCCAAAGTTAGGAGACCGAAAATTATACGCATCTGCATTTCAGCGGTGTGGAGTTCTCTACATTTGTTTTCACAGTGTACTTTAGTGAGTATAGGGCGATGACGACTGCCCGAATTCTTCGCGTGATGGCGCAGATTTGCGTCTTCGTCGTGCTGTGAAACTGGCTTGCCGTATAAAAGCATCAGAATCATTCAAGCTAATTGTCACTTCCCCCCCTCTGTGCCCTTGGTGCTGGTGCCCACTAATGTGCACAAGCGTCTTCGCGCTATTAAAAAAAACTCAGTATGAGTCTCAGAGTGTTCGTTTATCTCCAAGACCCACCAAGACCGGCCAAGACAAAAGTAACCAAAAATCCAGGAACCATTTGGGACGTTCCTACTGGTTCCTGGCTTTTTGATTGCTTTTGGTCTTTACTCGGCGACGAGCGAAAGGGTCTATTCCAGGACAGGAAGCATCCTTGTCTGCTTGTTTCTTCCTAGCAGATACCGCACTTCATACCGCACTTCACTGACTTTTTAAAGTACGTCTGGTTTCATCGGCACTAACATTCGAACAAGGCTCTTGCGTTAGCAGTCGCAACGGAACTGCCAAAGTTGCCCATGTGAAGAAGAGAGGAAGCCCTACTGCAGTGGTAAGAAACTAATGCGTAATATAACCGTCGTTATCAAGCGTAATCGGGCGCACGAAATGAAGCGTAACAGGCTCATCCTCCCAGACTCACCGTATCGAAATGCATGGTCTATGCACCATTTTTAAGACAAACGTAATCAAGCGAAACTTTATGCTTGACTCAGGCAAGAGAAGTAAGCTGAATTTTTACCAGTGTGGTCTTTAATGTGGGTTTAGTCAATTGGATCAATTCTGGAGTAAATAACCTTGATTACTTCATAGTGATTCGCCAAATTTGGGCGATACTTCGACGCCTCCTAATAGAACAATCCTGACTGTCAGTGCAGATCCAAGACAATCCTAACTGCCAGGGCTTATCCGAAACATTCCTAACTGCAAAGTTAGCTAAAACTGGTTTTGAACTCTCTTTACTGAAAATCAGTGAATCGTGATATCCCTTAAGTATAATGTCCACGCTCTTAAATAAGGATGAAACTTTCTAAAAAGCTTTTCGGCAAGTTGTTTTATGTAGTGTGTAAGCGTCACGGACTTGAAGAAAAGAACGATTTTCACGTCATGTGCAGTTAGGATAGTTCTGTATCGACACTGAAAGTTAGGATTGTCTTGGGCCTGCAATGACAGTTAGGATTGTCTTGAATCTGCACTGACAGGATTATTTTATTAGGACGCGTGGACTTATGTTTATCGCCTCTTTGAAGGTAAGATATTTTAATACACCCGTTGTTGTTTGTATCGCCAAAAAAGATATTCAAGTATCGACTTTGGGATTTGGAGTGATGAGTGTTTAAGGGGTTGGTACTCACTAAAAACAGGGGGCGGAAACAACCCAGGGAGCGGGTGAAACCATGCTCCCCGCTTCAGCAAAGGGGTTCAGGAGAACTTCGAGATCATGAAAACTAAGCCGTTGTTTGAAACATGCTTTGCACAGATCGAAAGAGCATGAAATTTGGGGTGCATTAGGCTTATTAGCCTTCTCGAAACACTGAATTTTTACCCACAATAAATGTAAGTAAAAATGCCGAAAACTGCAATAAAGCCTGAAAACAGCTGAAAACCCCGGTGACGCCGTCAATGTGTCTACATATCCTCTGTAGTTGAAGTTAAATTGGGAAGTTTCGGGAAGGCTAATATGTCTAATGCACTCTAAATTTCATCCTCTTTCCATCTGTGCAAAGCGTGTGCCAAACAATGGCCGTGTTTTCATAATCTCGAAGTTTCCCCTAACCTCTGCAGAAGCGGGGAGCATAGCTTCACGCCGAGGGGGAAAGCACTCGCGTAATAGTCGGGTCACTCTGTCCGTAATAGCACGCGTAATAGTGTGCGTAATAGTAGCGTAATAGCCGAAATGTTTCAAATTTGATCTATTTTAGGGGTTTTTAAATTCCTAAAATTTTGAGGCGTAATAGAGCGTTATAGACGTAATAGTCGGGTCACAGGTTTTAAGAGTGATTTCCCCCTCGCTTCACGCGCTCTCTAGGTCGTTTCTGCCCCCTGCTAAAAAGTTCCCTTCCAAATTTCACTCCCGACGGTGCTAAACTCGCACTATAGCCAGTGCCAACTCCCCAAACCACTCTCTACGGTGCAATCAGCGCTTGTTTGCACTTCTGAGTGCGAAAATGGACCAAAAAATGCTGAGTCGGTGAGGTAGTGCACTTGCAAGCGCAAAATTGTTTCACCCGGGAAAAGTGCGAAGTTTCTCGCCTCTGATTGGTTCCCATGCGGCGCGTATGTTTGAAATACGCGCGTCAAGGGCACGAAGTTGTTGGTTGGGCGAAAACGACGGGGAAGTGTGACAACTTTACACTGGTAGCCAAGGAATGTGACGTCACGTTCGTTTTCACGTGAAAACGGCAATGTTAGTTTGAGCGTGACAAACGGTGAAAATTAACGGTCAAACGAATGTGACACACAGAACCACATTGTCATGTTACTTTGGGTGTGACACGCAATCACCAGGCGAACTGTCACATTAAAACGAATGTGACACATGGTACCCATTGACATATGTCGTGTCACATTCAAACGAATGTGACACCTATGTACTGTCAAGTTCGTTTAAATGTGACATGCCCGCATTGTCACATTGAAACGAACGTGACACCGGTGACACCCCATAATTTGACAATCATGGCGTGTCACATTCAAATGAATGTGACAATTCGGGCATGTCACATTCAAACGAACGTGACAGTACATAGGTGTCACATTCGTTTTGATGCGACACGACATATGTCAATGGGTGCCATGTGTCACATTCGTTTTAATGTGACAGTTCACCTGCTGATTGCGCGTAACACCCACAGTAATGTGACAAAGCGGTTCTGTGTCACATTCTTTTGACCGTAAATTTTCGCCGTTTGTCACGCTCAAACAAACATCGCCGTTTTCACGTGAAAACGAACGTGACGTCACATTCTTTGGCTACCAGTGTAATTGCCTTCATAAAAGCCTCACTGGAAGAAAACATGAAGGTCGTGGCTGCTAATCTTAATGCCTGTCTCCACTGTACATCCAAAGAAGGTGTCTACTGTACCCAAGGAAGAAGGAGTCTAGGATGCAGCAGACACTGTACCTTGGAAACTGTCCAGACACTGCAAACATTATAAATTTAAAATAAAGGCAAAATTTTTAATCTGCAATAGAATTGATTTTATGATGGAAATGAATTTATCTTACCGAGAGGAACAAATAATAATAATCATGTTATGGTCTCAGACTTGAAGTTCAGCAGCAATCGGCGTCAGAAGTTTCTAAAAGTACGTTTTTGGACGCAAAAATCTCGGACTCGAAAAATTTAGGTCCAAAATCGTACTTTCAGAACTTCTGACGCCAAATTCTGTTTGAATTTCAAGTCTGAGGTCATAACATGCCTGTCTCATTTTGTTCTTCTTGTTGAGATGTATTTATTGCCGCCATCGAATCGACATCGCGAATATGAAATTTTGCCTTTATTTTACATTTACACTGAATTCGGTGTCGGAACAGTTTCCAAGGTTCAGTGAATTCTGTTCCTTGAGGTACAGTGAAGAGAGGCATTAAGATTAACAGTCACAACCTTCATTTTTTTCTCATAGTGCCTAGGCTTGAAGACTTCACTCAATTTGATTTTTGATTTTAAAATTTTATGTTCAAAAAATACTTCTGTTCAATCAACTTCTGTAATACAAACTTATTGATTCCATTTCCCTGTGGATAGTTTGATTTTTTTAAATTAATGCCTCTGTATAGTTTTGACTCTGTATTATCTTATTCATTTATTGAAACTTATCATGCCATAAGTCTTTCTTCTAGTCTAATGAATCTTTCCCCAAAGGGAACTTGATGTTTTATCACTCAGAAAAGAAGAACTGCGCTTCAAAGAGTAAAAAAACACTATGGGGGGGTAAAATTAGCACTTTTGGCGTTTTTTACTCCTCGTTCCGCCTTTGTACTGGGGAGTGCTATCGACTTACTGCTTTGAACTCTGAAGTGCAAAATTAGCACCTCTAGGAGTGGTCATATTTTGGCACTGCGAAAGTGCGAAATTTGCACTACAAGGAGTTAATCAGCTAGAAAAGTTTTTGTGAGTACCTGCCATTCAAAAATATATGAGTTTGGTGTAAAATAAAGAGACAAGAAAACCGATCGTTGCATGATACATAGGTATAATGAGGTGAAAAATGGACAAGACATATGATATTGAACTTATAAGTTATTGAAGAAATGATCGCATGGCACTGTTCACAGCTAGGGGTTCGCCCTGGTTGACGAAATGGTTTGCCTCGTCTATGACCAAAGTTTTGAGGTTTTCGATTGAAGATTCGAGCATGGCAACGCACTTGATGTCCAGCGCAATGTCCTGGGCGCCGAATAAAAATAGCCCCTCTGGTCTTGGCCCGCTGCTTGTCGTTGCGCCCACGAAGTCCGGGAACAGACCCTGCCGAATGATTGTCTGGTAGGCAGCCTTGTAGTAGCGCAGTGGAGGTGATAGAGCGCCTTGTAAATTTGAATCAAAATTAATTATTGAGCAATTTTTCGGTCGCTTTAGTTTTCAAAATGTAACATGAGGTGCTCCCTCACCTCGCTGAGAAGAGGTGTATTTATACGCCTCAATATCATCATCCGTAATGTACGGACTACTTGTTTTGTTACCCAACAGTAGTTCTCGTAGCATTCCAAAGTCATCGAAACTCATGAATAATTCAGCCAGGTATGGTATTTGGAATAGAAACGTATACCTGTTAGCAGATAATTTCATTATCCAAAATTTTTTTTTTTAATTTAGCACAGCTTAAATGACAAAAACGAACATACCATGATTTGACAGATTGGAAGGAGGAAAACGATATTAGAAGTTGCGTAAACACCTTTAAAGAAGGTCCGTTCATCAATATGTACTTGTCAACCATTTCTGGGTATCTCTCCAGGAAAGACCACGATAGGACAGCGCCCCAGTCATGGCCAACAAGGATGAATTTCTTCCTCCCTGTAGGATGAACCAAAATAAGTTCATGTCATCAATTTATGGAAAAGCTCATACAGCACATTCGCTGTGGCATAAAACTGCGGAAATGTCAGTTCAACTTTTATGTCAAGATTCTCTGTACCCTCCACCCAACACTTTCCGTAGCCTCTTGTCAATACGGTTTTCTCCGCGCGACTCACAGTCTTCTCCGCATGCCCTTTGCAGACTATTGAGGTGCACGGAGCCGAAAGACTGTAAGTCCTACGGAGGACAGTCAAGAGTGTACGGAAAATGTTGGGTTCTGGGTACGAAGAATTAGCAGAAGTTGATAACAGATTTCTCCGTAACTCTTTGCCACAGGGTTCCTCTCAAGGCTCAAATTTCACAAATGTACAGCTTGCACGCACATACCAAGCTCCGTTACGATCCCTTTGATGTCCTCCACTAGATCAATCACGTTATAATCAAATATGTCAGTCGGCTTGTCTGAGTCGCCGTATCCTCGCATATCCACTGCTACCGTCCTGAAACGAAGGTGGAGATTCATTTTATGCCCGACGGGACACTTAAACTCATTTAAAAATACGTCCGCAAGCCACCGACCAGTAGTCTGTACTGAACTCTCGGATTTGATGTCTCCAGGAATACCAAAAATCGGGGAAGCCGTGCACAAATAACATCAACGGCTTGGATCTGTCTCCTTTCTCAACATAGTGAAACTTCAAGCCCTGCAATGCAGCAAACACAGATTAATTTTATTTAGATCAATGAAAATACTTCGGGCGGTCCTATTCAAAAGATCTCATTTTACCGTTTTCGCATAATAAACAATCTTATTTTGTCCATTTCCGTGTTTCCGTACAAAGAAAAATATCTCGAACACTAGCGATTTTCGCCACACACTAAATTACTATGTAGGTTTTTATACGCGCCCGCGCACGAAATTCAACATGCACTTTGTAACGCACAAATTTGTACGTGACAATGCACGATTTAGTGCGCGGGAATGCAGAAAATCGTGCGTTATTGCGCACAATTCTGTGCGGAACTAGTGCATGTTTAATTTCGTGCGTTACGTATGCACAAAAACCTACATAGTAATTTAGTGTGCAAGGTTGATCATTAAGGACGGATTAGAAAGTAAGCGGAATGTACTTCTACGAGCACAACTTCGTTCTTTCGTCTTTCCTCTTCAAGTTTGTGGGTTTCATGAAGATCTATTTTAATGTGTAGCTGTCCCAAATGATCAAACTTACGGAAATACACTCGTGCTTAAGAAAAGAATCTTTATACGGTAATATCCAGGCATAAGATCTTACTATAAATCGAAAGATCAGACAAACTTATCGCCACTCTAGAGGCGAGACAAAAATTCTTGCTAAGTTTTGGTCAGACGTGAAAGTCATGCGAAAATTTGGTCAGACGGAAATATCTCGCCACGACATAGCGAGGCTTCTTTGTCAGACCACAAAATGGTGAGACTTTTGAGTAGTAGTCCCAGTAAATGCGGTCCATGCGGACTGTACTTAGGCCAGGCAAAAAGTCTCAGCGTCTTGTGGCGAAACATTTTGGTCCGACCAATTGTCTCGACCAAAACTTGGCAACACTTTTTGTCTCGCTATATTTCAGCGTTCAGTCTTTCCATTTAATTTTCAGTGCTGTTCAACGGAACCGGTAAGAAAAGATCGCGGAAAAGATCTTTTGAATAAGACTCCTCGACTTGTAACGTTTTTTTGGGTTTTTTTTTTTTAGCGCCTGCGGCAAGGAGGATAGGCACGCCCGCCAGACGCGCCTGTCTTGGTTGCCTACCCTCGGTCCGCAGGCGCGCAGCCCTGCCTCACTGACAAAAGTTTTCGTAATTTTACGACAAATTTGATCATAAACGCTTCTTAATTTTTACGAATGCTTCGTGAAATACGTTCTATGAAACATTCATAAGAAAAGGATTACGAATCCTTCGTAATTTTTTTGGAAAAATTGCCTGAAAGTGACCGAAAAGTACCCAAAATCTATGAGTTGTTCGTAAAATAATGAACCATTCATCGTTAAGTTTTTCGTAAATTTACAATTTTACAATGGGAACATACTGTACAAGGATGGCTCATTTAAAAAACCTTATGAAACATTCTTAAAATTACGAATGATTCGTAATATTATGAATAGCTCATAGAGAAAAATATGAATTATTCATAAAAGTAAGAATAATTCGTACTTTTAAGAGAAAAATTATGAAACAGCAACAATCACGAACAAATCGTGATGCTTTAACGAAAAAACTTGGAAACGAAACATTCATAATGAAATATTATGGATTATTCATATGTCTTATGAAGCATTCGTAAAAAAACGAGTTATTCATAAAAATAATGAATCATTCGTCATAAAATTATTCGTAAAACTATGAATGTACTATGGGAAAATACTATACAAGAATGGTTCATAATTTTACGACTTTTCTTTTATCAGTGCTGCTACTACCTTCTACCTTGACCGTGAGGTAGGCGTGCTGGCCTAGGCCCGGGTCCTGCAGGCACTTCGGCGGCACGACGCGCCGCTTATAGGTGAAAAGCCACCGCGGCGTGGTCATCTGCTTGCACACCATGAGCGTCACCGCGTAGCACGCGGCGAGCAGGCACTTGATGCTGATGTACATGACGGCCGCCAAGACCCAGATCGCGTGGGCGGTCCGCTTGGGCTCCATGCCGGCGACGTGGGGACTGCACAGTGGGCCAGAACACCATGAATGTTTTCGTTCAATTTCATTACGTGACGTCACAGTTTGTTTGTTTTTTTTCGTTTCTTTGTGCAGATGAACTTCGAGGGGTCAAGATCCTATCTGGGCGTTCCCCCCAAAAGAATCTTATCTGAAACGCTTGTGCATTTCGCCAAGTTTGATCATTTTGGAACGGATACGAGAGAAAGAGGAAAATATTACAACACTGTTAGAAAAGTTGTCGTAAATTAGTGACGTATCAGCCAGAAAAAGTGCAACTCTTAAGTGACTTTACATTTTTAAGACATTTTTACATGGTTTCATATGTTTTCGAAGGTGCTGATGACGAAAGTGAAATTAATTTCGAACCCCAACCAAAGTTTCAATAGAGTAGGAGCTACCTCGACCCGAATTTTCTAACATAGTCTAAATCAACCCTTCATTGCGCGGTGCACCACTCATTGCCACAACCCACAACAAACCTTGAAACAGCTTGCCGAATGCAAGCAGGGAGCGCCGCAGGCCAAGGTACGTGTAAAATCCAGGCGTGGATTGTCGCAACTGGCGCAGCATCGCGAAGCCTGTTCCGACAAAGGCACGGTCTGGCGTACACCTACCTTGTTGATTTGTAGCTGTTCCAAATGATCAAACTTAGAGAAATTCTCGTGCTTTTAAGGGAAACGCCCACTTAAGATCTTTTAAATAGAACCCGTCGACTTTTCGTATACAAATACGCGTTGACGCGATTTTGTGATATTAAGGGAAAATATATGGAGTTTTTCGTGCGAAAATTGTACGACGAAATCATCTGCACAAAAAACTGTGATGTCTCGTACAAAATTTAACATAACATGTAGTGTGAAAGTCGGTGGAGGCGATCAAAATCCAAGACGCATTCTGAGCTCCAAAATCGCTTAATCAAACTCGAACCGAACGTGTGACCCCACAATGAACAATAGACTGCTCTTTCTTATGAGGAATCCATCCACACGGCACAATCTATTCCTGGTTTTCCCAGGTTGCGTACTGGAAAGACATAGGCAGTTTCCAGGGAGTTCCTGGGAAAACCAGGAAGCATTTTTGTCGTGCAGTGGTGGTCACACATTCGGTTCCGGTCCAATAATTTAGTTACTTTGAGCTCAATATACGCGTCTGGAGTTTTTTGGCCGCCTGCGCTGGTCTTCTGACTTACTGTCGTCTGGGAGTCGAGACGACGGCCGCTTCCCGCACTCCTCGTCTTGCGCCAGGCACGGGAGCGACACTCCTGGGACCCTTCCACACCACACACAGTCGGCTCGATAACTGACGGTCACCGCCTAGGCAAGGCCGGGTTCCCCCCCCCCCCCCTCCCCCCTCAGCTTGATTCGAAAATACGAGATACTGGGTCGAGGAGGGACAAGCGGCTCTCGAACCGCGAGACACAACAAAAACAGCGCGGCCACGTCTGCCGGCAGTGGCGGAGCCGGTCTTGCAAAGTACCACTTTTTGCTTTTTTACGGGCCAAGTGTTGCCGTTTTGGCTCGTCCCGTATTTATAAAGCAAAACCCGGACGGGCATAGTACACACTAAATGTTTATGCTGATTTTGTTACGGTGTAGCTATATAGAACTGGCACGATTTCCGTACCATCTTGTCAATACGGTTTTCTCCGCGCGACTCAGTCTTCCCCGCATGCCCATCAAAAGTAGCTTCTGATACGTCGCTAATTTACGACCATTTTTCTAACAGTGAAGAATAGATATAAGTTAATACACTATATTCAGTCATAAATGCGAGCCACCATCACAACGTCCTCCCTGCAGGGTGTTCTTGAGGTAATTTGCTCATTACTCACACAGCAATAATTTGTGACCGCACGGGGAGGATAATGCGTGGGTCCTGGGCTCGCTCAAACGGACACTGCAGTGGCCTAAAAGGCGCACCACAGTTTCCACGCGGGCGTCCCTGGGACGGCCTTTCAGTCAGCTGAACTGTATACATTGTATGCAGTAAATACACACATTGTATGTCCAATGCCACGCCAATATTTATTTTACAAAGTCAGTTATATCTGGTAAGAATCATACCTGATGAGATTTCATGTACATGGACAATAATTGCTGAGCGAAGCGAAGCACCCTGTTTGGGTTTTTGAACAGTCAAATTGTCTCCCCCCCCCCGGATACGTTTAGTTTACTAGAGGTATCTTCCTCTTTTTATTTATACGATATTCATATATGTATGCATAGGCCTAGCTCTATAGCCCAAGCTCTACAGGCCAAGCTCCGTAGGCCAAGCTTCATAGCCCAAGCTTCATAGGCCAGTCTCTTTAGGTGCAACTCTATAGGCCAACATGCATTTGCATCTGCAAAAAAACTCAGCTCAGCATCAAGGCCGAAGGCTTCTCCCTGGCTCGTTATGTAAACGTATGCAAATAAGGACCGTGATCACCGAACTTTCATGGGCACGGTAAACGCTGTAGTTCTAGGTACGGTAAACACCGTAATTCTAAGTACGGCAAATCCTGTTATGAATTAACGGCGAAAACCGTACATTTTTCTTACAGTGTTATGACCAAAATTTTGATTTCAAGTTTAAAGGTAACTTATGTTTTTCAGGGGATTGCTGACGAAAACGACATCCTCTTCAAACTCAGACACGTTTGAATATCTTAAGGGTCAATTACGACTAAATTTCTTGATTTTCTGTTATAAGTTTGACATTGATTCAAACGTTTTTGGAAGCACAGGGATTTAGTGTGCTGTAATGTTAATATTGGAATAAGGCAATTTCTCATACAGAACCTAACCCCCTAGCAGTGTTGAGTGTAGTGAAGTATTTCTCATAATGTAGTACCTCCCGGGTTCGCGGAGTAATCTGGGTTTCTCTGTTGTGTGACCGCACAATAACTACGTGAAGTTTCGTGAACCGAATCTCTGTGTTTCAATAGTGAAACTTCCTAAACCTGGCATATATTACAACAGTTAATGACGATTGACAGAACTTTTTAAAGCCAGGCTTGCCGTCATTTTTGTGTCTTTCAGAGGAAACCAGCATGGAAACACTACAAATCCAAAGGTCAGACTTCTTGCCACTCCAGAGGCGAGACAGAAAGTCTCGCCAAGTTCTAATCAGACCTGAAAGTCTCCCAAAATTTTTTTAGACACAAATGTCTCGCCACAAAATGGTGAGACTTTTTTGTCTGACCACGAGACAAGCCGCATGGACCGTATTGAATAGGTTCAAAGGTCTGATCATACTGCGGTCAAACAAAAAAGTCTCACCATTATGTGGCGAGACATTTGTGTCTGACCAAATTTTGGCGAGACCTTCTGGTGTGACCAAAACTTAGCGATACTTTTTGTCTCGCCATATTTTGGCGCAAAGTCTTTTCATTCAATTTTCAGTGAACAGCTCTCCTTCCTGACCAGCTGCAGGCATTCGGTACGGAAGCAGACGGCGAGTAGTTTTTAAACCACTGCTCACCTTGGGAGGCTCTAGGAGTTCGCATTACGCACCCGTGCCGGCGCGGCGCGGCCCGGGAGGGGGGGGGAGGAATCTTGCTGGCAGCAAAAAGGAGGACTGACTGTTTTCACACTAAATTACTATGTAGTGGAATGCACAAAATCATTCGCAACGGCCCACTATCACGTCCTAAGCTACGCACATGTTCGCGCATTTTGATACGCGTGCTCAATTTTGTGCAAAGCTGGTGCCGAAAAAATTTCTCGGTAGTTCAGTGTATGGGCAAGAGTTCGAACTCTGCATGAAAAGAGGCGGGTTTAGGACTTTAAAGTGCTGAGTTTAATTGGATCGTTTATTACTTCCTGCGTCATGGCGGCTGAATGCTCTGCCTCCTTCGATGCATGCCTACTCTGTAAACTTAAGTGTGAACATGGTTGTCTCTTTTAAAGAGTCGACCTGATGGTCGACGCTTATCATAGTCCACTTGACAGGCATGCTGTTAAAAAAAGGTGTGTACATAGCAATTTCGCATGCGCATGTGTTATTGAGCAGGGCAGGATATGGCCACATTCGCCACGTAAACACTTAATCACAGTAGGCCAGTCAAGAAGACAATAGGAAGTGCCAAAGGCCCCTTGTACTGGGAGAAACAAGGATAGAAACAGTGAGGAACAGGTCTAGGTCTGGTCAACAATTTGCCTGGCCCGTCCGTACCTGCCAGGATCCTCTGTACTGCTCCGTGACCCTTTACATGAGTTCATATGGAACAAGTCCAGCCGTTCCGTTCTTTTTCCGCACTATATTCTTCTGTACAATGTTCAAAAGTACGTACACACTAAATGTCATGAGACTTTTTTTTTTGTCCCATGAATGATGCAATTTTATGCACAGCCTTCGCCGATGCGATTTTGTGTCCACCAGGTGGTAAAGATTGTCCAATACTTATTGCAAATTGCTATTTCCTTGTACTGTTTCTATCACCTGGAGGGCACAAAATTGTATCACCGACGGATGTGCTTAAAATTGCATCATTCATCGGACCGAAAAAGTCCCATGATATTTAGAGTATACTAGACCAACAACATTGAGTCGTTGCGGCTAATCATTGCCGAACTTTGAACCGGTCATCGCTACGCACCGCGCGTTCCACCTGGCACGACGCACTCGCGTCGGGGGGGAGGGGGGGGATCCTCCTGCGTCACATCACAAATACGTCTCGCAGTGGGCCAGGACCCGTGTGATCGTCGGACCAAAATTCAGACGCCCGGAACTTTCGGACCCTGAATTCCCAAGTTGGTACACTGCAATTCCATTGGTAAGTTTGCTTGCCAGTCCAGTGGCGCTCCGTTTTGAATGCCAAAATTTGGCGTCCAAGTTCACCGGAATGCCAAATTTTGGCATTCGAAGAGGCCAATCCGGGCCCAGAAGGCCAAATTTTGGCATTCAAAACGGAGCGCCACTGGACTGGCAAGCAAACTTACCAATCGAATTGCAGTGTATTTTTAGATATTCTACATTTTACTTCGTTGCAGTTTTCAACCAAGCCAACTGGGTTCCACATACCCCATCACTTTTCTCTGATACAATTTACTGAAGTCCTTCAAACTGCCCAGTGCACTATTTGCTAAGGGTCAGCGCAAAGGAAGTTATTTGTTACTACAACGCCCCAAAACACATTTTCGCCGTATAATTTGAAGATCGCCCGGTTTTGGTGCAACAGGCAGATGTGAAGTTGACCTTCCAGAGGCACACCACTCAGACGCGTCCAGGCGCTAACTCATAGATTTTCGGTTTTAAAAAAATCATCACTGAAAAGTCTATCGGCGTGACTTCGTGCCGCTGGAGGGGCCTCAATTAAGTGTCACGCCTAATAACAATATGACAAAAAAGTCAAGCCAAAGGTCGGCGTGACCCTGAAATTCTCGCCAATTTTTAGCGTGAATTTCCTGTCATGCCGGCTGTTGGCATGACTTTTATCGTAAAACGCATTGTACTCACCAATCCACGCATTCACGCCAGATAACGGAGTGGCTCACACGTCATGCCGTTTCTCGGCGTGAATTTCCTGTTGCGCCAATTTTTGGCGTGACTTTTTGTGACGCCATAATTTTGCCATGAGTTCAACCATTTAATTTTCAGTGAAACACTATCGCCTCTGAAAATATCATCCATTACAAATAAATAGTTTGGGAGAAAAATAAATGCAAAACAAGGGCTGTAAAAAAATGGTCTTCAAACAGTCTAGGGTTGGAACCCCACCCCCACCCCCCACCCCAAAAAACATATTTAAAAAAATTGTGCTTCACCTTTAGCCGTTTTGATCGGACTTCATGCATGTAACAGAATCTAATTGCATTAGAACATAAGTATCCGCGACGTGTAGTGACAAAGTGATACAGGCGCCTGAAGCCAAGTCAGTGTTTGAAAAGGTCGAAACTCAGGGGCGGACTGGAACTATGGCCCCGGCAGTTTAGGCGGGCGGGTGGAGTATTCCCGCCCGGGCCGAGGGTTGGCATGGCAGGCATGGCGGGGCACGCCCCGTAGTGCGCAGAGCGCGCGGCGCTCCACAGTGGGCCAGAAGACCGGCGCAGGCGGCCTAAACTAGACGCGTTTTGAGCCCTGGAGTCGCTAAATGGGACTTGAACCGAACGTGACGCCGGCCACCGCGGCCAGCACCAGCACCACCACGGTCATGGCTAGCGAGGACCACTTAGGTGCACGCATGCAGCCCGGCACTGAAAAACCAAACGTGGTCTAGACGACACGAACCGACGTGGTAAATGAACGCCATTTGGACCGCATCAGTTGGTGTGGTCTAGAACATGCTTGGTTTTTCAGTGGACTAACCGTCCGTGGCTTTCTTCAGAGCAGCTAGTGAAAATCAGTTCAGGAATATGCAGTTTTTTGTATTAGTCGCTATGTGCTGCAAAGTAGCGAGGTGTTGGACGGTGAATTTTTTTTACGCCTTGTTTTTTTGGTACACTAGTTTCTACGACCGTACTGAGATGAACGTCAAAATGAACGTGGGCTAACTGTTATGTAAATACCCGGTCCTCATCCCTGTAGCCATACCACTGTGCGGGTGCAGGTCAATAAAAAGTTCCAGTTTTGAATTAAATAGGATACACTGGGAGAAAAAATGAAGGTTGTCACTGTTAATCTTAATGTCACACAGTTCATCGAAATAGCAGAATCCGCAACGGTTCTGCACAGAAAACGCCAGTAAATGAATCTGAATTTGGTAGCACAGACACTGGAATTGGCTCACAGAAACCGCCAAGGGGTTACGGAATTAATGGCCAACCTAACCCCACCGCTTCTCTAGATGCATTTGTTGTTTGGGAATTCTGATGCGCGTGCGTACTTTTTCTTGCATTGACAAGTGTATGAAGTAATCTTTTACATACGCGGTACATCTACACCCTTTATTTCCAACTATATAAGACCTCAAAGTCGCGAGGTGGACCGAATCTCATCTGACAAAAACAATGCAGTGTGTTCGGATTCCGTGTCAGGAGTGCACGGATTCCGTCGCTTGTGTGCAGAATGGGTTTGCTGTTGGCGGTTTCGATTCAAAACCACCACGGATCCATTTACCTGTCAGTTTCTACGATTTAGGGCTCCCAGACCACTACTGATTCTGCTATTTCAATTCAATGTGCACTTTGCACTGTACATCGAAAGAAGGTGTTTACCGTACCCAGGGATACAGCAGGCACTGTACCTCAAGGAACGGAATTCACTGTACCCTGGGAACATGCATTCATTGTACCTCGGCAACTGTTCAGACACCGAATTCATCATAAATGTAAAATGAAGGCACAATTTCAAATTTGCGATTGAAACGAGTCGATGGCGAAAATGAATACATCTTAACAAGACGAAAAAAAAAATATGATAGTTATAGCCTCAGATTTGAAGTTCAGCAGCAATCGGCGTCAGAAATTTCTAAAAGTACGATTTTGGACTTCTCTTAGAAACTCGGATACCTATAAGTGGGCCCTGCGGCTGTTATCGCGATACTTGCCGCTTTGCTCGACTTTGTACTCAACCGCCGCTGTTGCGCCCCCCAGCGCAGGTTCAAACCATTCGCGGGCGCGGCCGCTGCATCCGCCGCAGCCGCGACCCATATCCCTAGTGTCAGCGAAATTAGCCGCCGGGCGCGTCGCGAAGGGCCCGAGTCCCGGAGCGACGCGGCGGGCAGTCGCAGCCCAGCCAGGAGTGAGAACAGGAGAGCCAGAGGGTGATCCAGTGTGACCGGGGGATAGGCCGCGTGTTAAGGGTTACGTCTTGGAATCTTTAACCATGGTCAGTCATAACGGGCCTTAGTCACTCCGATAGTTAGCTATCAAAACACCGCGACTCGCGTAGCCACGTACCAGGTGGTCCAGGAACGCCGAGACAAAAAGATTGCAGGCTTCACGCCCGCAGCCGCGCGCACGGGCTTGCCTATACTCCGCTCTGCGGGCGCCGGAACGCTCTAGAGTGGCCACTCGCCCAGACTTCGGTCAGGTTGGCCTCACGAAGACTGGCAGGGTAGGTTAAGCCTCCAGGGTGGGTTAGCTTGGCCCCTTGGCCGTTTCGGACCCCTGCCCCCTTTTCCCCAAATCCGGGTTAGCGGACGGACAGACCACCGCTCACATGACGGCGGACAGACAGTAGGCCATCGGACAGACAGTCAGGCGCCTGTTCGCTAGCCCGCCTGCCGCATGCCCGTCCGATGGCCTGTCTGTCTGTCCGCCGTCATGTGAGCCACGGTCATGCACCCTGATTCACCGTAGCCAACAGTGACATTTACCGTACCGTACAGTGATATTCACCGTAGCTTACAGTGAAATTCACCGTAAGCTACAGTACTGCAGGGTCCGCCGTAGCTTACAGTGAAATTCACCGTAAGCTTTTATTAGTGCGTTCCGGCGCCCGCAGAGCGGAGGATAGGCAAGCCCGTGCGCGCGGCTGGGGGCGTGAAGCCTGCAATCTTTTTGTCTCGGCGTTCCTGGACCAGCGCAGAAAATCACAGAAACGAGTGATTATTGGTCACAACTAGAGATTTTCACTTCAGTTTTCTGCAAACTGAAGAGTGTACATGTCGCCGTCCCTTATATTTTGAAATTAAACTGAGACGAAAGTTCGTGGTTAGGGTGTTTCGTCATATGGAATTTTGGGTCCATCAGTGGTTTTTCTGAAAGACCCTGGTACAAAACGAAGCTGTGCCAAGTTTGAGCCCGATCCGATAACGCCAAGTGGAGGCGCATCGAGCCTGAAGTTTTTGGGGTCAGCAGCGATTTCGCGCGCACTGTCACATCTGTCCCCGCCTGGCGCGGTCCATCCCCACAGGAACCGTGCAGGTACGCTCACAAGGTTCCATGGTAAGCGTTTATCAACACGGCAGATCTAGGCAGATCGACCGTGACCATCTCGCTGAAGGGTAGGTGAAGCAAAGTCGAATTTTCAGTCGCCCTACCGTACGGCCAAACGGCTCGAGGCAGCAGCTTCTTATTTCGTGTGTCGACTGGACCAGACCACAAACCGATTTAATATCTAGCGGTCACGGTAGCGCACCGCGTCCCTCGCGGAAACGCGACGCGAATGTCGCGACGCGCCAACAAGCTCCGGCCGAGCGTTTGAACCCGGCCCGGCAGTGGCCGTGCCGTGCCGCTCCCCTGCACTACAAGATCAAATGTGTGCTTAGTACACAGCTGTAGGAGCGTACTTACAAGCACACATCTATAGATGTATGCTTTGGCCAAGCACACAGCTATAGATGTATGCTTGGCCAAGCACACTTTTATCCCACCCATTAAAAGACAGGCTCCTACAGCTGTGTACTTGGCCAAGCATACATCTATAGATGTGTGCTTGTAAGTACGCTCCCACAGCTGTGTACTAAGCACACATTTGATCTTGTAGTGTGGCCGAATCAGCGCGCTGCCTGGAGCCGGCTTGGCACGCTATTCGTGGTGCCAAATTGTTCGATTTCATGAAAATACACCTCTTTCAAAGTTTGGTGGCGCTTCGATGTTGCACGGCCGAGCCTGTCAGGCTCTCAGTGAGGGGCCTATTGGCTCAGCCCCGGAGCTTGGTTCCGCCTAGTACTATCAGACCTGTTTGCAGGTCCCGCAGCGTCCCGCTGAGGGCTGGGCTGCCGCACGGACGCCGTGAGAACCACCTCCTTTCGGACACCAACGTACGATGGGTTGCCTGCCCCTCCGGAGCGAAGCTTCGTCGAGGAGGAACAGAAAGTAGCGGGAAGTTCTTTCGAGGCTCTAACTGAAAACACCCTCTACAAGCCACTTGTTGATACTTGCTCATGCAATCTCGAACCTTTGGGCTATTCCGTTATTCAATGTTTTTGCTCTCTTGACAACACTGGTAAAACTAAAGCGTAACTCTATGCTTGCGTCAAGCTTAAAGTTACGCTTGAAGACGTTACGCTTAAAATGAAGCACAGACTAGAAATTTCCCCATGAATTACGATAGGGGATAGCTTGGCGGATGAGCCTGTTATACGCTTGATTTCTAGCGTAAACTGATTACGCTTGAAAACAGAGGGAAATACTACGCTTTAGTTTTACCAGTGAATTTATAGGATATGAGATGTGTTAATTGGTACTACGTATAATCGATACGATGTTTTGGATTTCTTCAAAATTTATATGATATATAAGACATATCCGAAACCGTCAGTCGTACTTTACCTTTCAAACCCGATACCATTAGTGTAAGTTTGAGCGCAACCTCCACCCGTGTCTTGGTGGCCCAGAGTACAGAGGAAGTGGGCGCCCTGAAAGAGGGCCTGGGTTCGACTCCCAGGCGTGATACAATGCTCACGCCTTGTTTCGCGAGTCTTCCCTGTGACGTGTCAAAAGGGTGGATTACCTTTCCGGCGCGGGAGCGCGCGGCGACCCATCACAATCACACTTGAGAGGGCAATCCTGGCCAAAAGAAAAGGGAAACTCTGGCCCTTCCTTTCTGCGAGTAAAACGAAAAAGACTTCCCCTCATCGGGGGAAAATGATGTTATTCTCGGGATTCGAACCCAGACCCTCCCTCAGCGCCTTGAGCCACCGGAACACCTGTCGTTACAATGACCAAACTCGGACTGATGCTACCGGATTTTTATTTTAGAAGTAAACCGAGGCAAATATTGTGATGCTTTGTTACGAACCCGGATTTTGTTTGTGTCCTGTTGTTCTGTTTCGATGTTATGAATCACTCAATAAAGCCAAAAAGGGATTTTTTTTCTTTTCTGATGTTGAGTTTGTCTCCAATACAACCACGAACTCCTCTAAGAACTCTTGGATATCCAATGCACCATTTTGCATTTACTGCTGAATAAGCAAAGCATGAGCAAAGCTTCTCTCTTGTTCCTGCGGTTTTTGTGTCCAAGTGAGCCGAAAGTGAGCAAACAAAATGTTGGTCACTGGCAAAGAATTATCTCAAACAAAAATGTTGCAAACTGATCAGCTGTTCTATTAAACATTTCTGTTTGGAGTTAGCTCTCTTTTACTTGTCTCCTTAATGACTTGCTTTAACTGGTGGCTTGGTCCTGGATGGCATAGGACAGCAAGTCCAGTAACAAGCAAATGGATAAAAACACTCAACACCTACTCATTCTGCTAATGTAAAATCTATCAAATGAATTTTTAATTTCTGTCTGAGAATATTAACAATTCTCTTTGAGAATGAATCAAACTAAAAGTTTTTGATCTCTGAAAAGTTACCATCCATCTGGTACATAAATCTGCTTTCCAGCATTTGCCGCTCCTAGATTTTGGATGATTCGTGAAAGTTAAGTAAACTTAAAGGGAGCGGCATTTGTCTTTTAGTGAGACACATTTTAGTTCATCATTAATTCCAACTATATTACAGTGTAATATTTCTGTATACCAATATGATAATCCTGCAAATGCCACTTCCCAACCATAAATTGCAAATATGGAAGTACGTACTGTAAAAGAAATGACTTACATACTGAGATAAGTATACAGAGTGCAGAGTCAATTAACTCCTCATATCTGATTATACCATGTGGGAAGGGAAAAAAAAACCAGTCAGAACACATATCTTGATCAACGAAATTTTATTCTTCACCTTGTTGACTGTGGTGATGACAAGGTGTTCTTGCATTGGACACGCAAAAGACAGCATTGAAACAATTAAAGTGGGGCAGGTAAGTTCATGCCGAAAACCTCATATTCTCTTGAAAGATAAGACAAAGATATTTAAAATAAAATAGAGAAAATTTAGAGCATTGGAAACAATGCTACATACGATAAAATAATACATATTCTGGCTGAGTAGAAAAACAGTAGATAAAACAGAGAAGAATTTACCAACGTTTAGCAATAGTCTAGCAGGAATGCATTCTTTTGTATCGTTTGTTCCAGATGTAAATTCATTTAATGCTGAGTGGAAATATTTTTATGTTGAGAAACAGTGACCTCTGTACATTAAGTGGTTAAGCTAGCTCATTACTGTATTTTCTTGGAATTTATATCATGCAAGTGAATGAATAATCAAAATATTACCTCAACTGGAGTGGCTACAGCACTGATTGAAAGTTTATCGTTGTATCAAGATGTGGATCCAACCGCTTTCTAAAAAATAGACAACACACATAAAATTAAAACAGGAAAAAGATTTACAAGGGCACATTTTTGGTTTTGTAGTTTACTTTTTAAATAAACTTGTGCATTAAGCCTCATATTCCATTGAGCTGAAGTGACTCGTCAAATTCAGGCACCAGATCTTAAATGAAAATCCTTATTGACAACAGTCAAACAAAAGCATTTGAATCTAAAACCATGACAGAAAGAGCAGGAATCTGATGTGATGTCTCAGAATTGGTTCAAACTTGGAGGATAGGGAGGGATCTCGTCGTGACCATCCCCATAAAAGGAGTTTCTTTTTTTTAATTTACTTCTTTGGCAATAAAAACTATCTAAGTGACTTTGGTAAAAATTCTGGAAAGGAAAACTCGAATAGTGCTCTGCTATGGAATTGCATGGCAAATATACATCTGTCTCGCTTTCATTGAATTGGTGCAGCAGTGCTCTTGAGCCCAAGTTTTAGTTTAAATGTCCCACAAAAGTTAAGTTTTGGTCCAAAAATGAATAATTTGTTTACTGAAAAAGAAAAACAACTTTTTAACCTTCAAGAACAAATTGGTCCCAATTCAGTGATGAAATACTCCACTACACTATGACATAGTTGTTCGGAGTTTAACTGCCCATGGACACTTCCACCATCTCCAATTTACCTCGATAACTTGAACCTCAGGCATATGAGGGTTTTCTTTTTCCAAATGTTCTAACATTGCCTCCAAGCTCTGGATCTTCAGTTGATATCGCTTGGCTCTTCTCTTTATGTTTGACAGATAGCATCTCAAAATAAAAAACTTCTTCTTTAAAAGTCCAATGATTCCTGAGCTTTCTCCAGGGTGCTAAAATCAGTTATGTCGAGGTCACCAACATGTGCATTCCTCCTCCCTCCTGTGCTCTTGGGTGGTGAAGATACTGGTGACCCACTATGAGTACAACAAAAACAAACAAAAAAAAAACCAAGGTTTAGGGTTAAAGCTATTAAATATTTCATGAAACTGAAAATAGGATCATAATACCTGGTACTCATTGATAAGCTATCAGAAGAACTGTCTTCCTTCATCAAGGGCTGATTTTCATCACTGTCAACAGAAAAGTGGTCATCTTAGACACATAACTATGAGATATCTACCATAGAGCGGAGACATTATGGACCAAGAATTACAATTCAAGCTCAGAAACCAACGGCTTTGGACTAGGATTGTTCTCTTTCTCCTCTTTATGCACTTCAACATGTAAAATATTATCACTCAGTGTCCACTCAATTCTATTCTTCTCCACTGGTTGCTTGATGGTCTTCCAGGGATCACTGAACGTTCTCTCTAAATCTTGTAAGAGTGGTGACATAGGCACATCAATAGCCATTGTATCTTTGTCTGCAGCAAGTGTTTCTTGAGACCCAGTATCAGGAAGTACTTCTTCACTTTCTAGAATAAAATCCTTGTCAAAATCGTTGAGTTTGTCTAGGGCACGATAGGAATGCATTGTAGGTACTAAAAGACATTTATAAGCTGTTTCCATTTTAAATCTGCAAAACAACCAATTGCAGTTTTCTGTAAAGCGTGCACGTATTAAAGTTATAACTTGGCCAAAAAAAAAAAAAACTCACTTGGGTCTTGGGTGCCTTGGTTGGAATGGCAGTTCTGGATAAGCGGCCACTTGGAAGGTACAAGTCCTACTCAAAATGTGCTTCGCACAACATTGTTCCTGTCTGGGGTTTAGAAGTCCAGCCATAACTGTGATTGTACTTGTTCACAAAAGATATCCACTGTTCTCTAACATCATCTTGAGTAGGAAACCTGTGATAAAAAGTTAAATTCATGGAAACGAGCAGGTATACCTGGCCCATATAGTTCATTCGAAACCGTCAACAAACTTACATGTGATGCCTCACCCCCAAGGTCTTCTGGTTCAATAAATCTCTATTCGTGCAAGCAAATAGCACACAAAACTTTGGCATGTTGAATTCATATACTACACATACATCATTTTAGTTTTACTTAAAAGCAGCCAAGCGTTTGACCTGGTCCAACATAAAATAAAGCACACATCAGCTCCACACTATGCTTTGCTCTGTGGCCATCCTTATTGCATTTACACACCACAGCACTTACCTCTTTTCTTGATTTCTCATTCTCCTTTAATAAGGACAAGTTTTGATTAACTAACTTCTTCTCCTCGGCCATTAGCTTCACCTCATCAACACTGCCCACTGCACACCTGGCTTGCGAACTTTGATGGTTATTTCTGGCTGAATACACTTTAAACAAAGTAAGGTTAATGATGCAGTAAAAAATATGGAGTGGAAGAAAATATTGTTGGGAACAACAACACTCACCATCCTTCAATACATGCTTCCAAAGCACAGCCTGTGCACCGATGTATTTCATACTTGCAGTTCCTTGAGAGTATCCCCAGACAGCCTCAGAAAGTGGACTGAAGGTGACGGTTGAAACTGTCACTTGCTGGAGTTGTTGTTGTAAGTTTGAGCCGAACAACGTAGGGGCAGCACCGGGTTTCAATGTTAACCTTCCAGCTTTGTCCAGTTTAAAGAGGTCGGCCTCGAAATGTACCTAGGCAGAGGAACAAATGTACATTTTTAAAAAAATAGAAGAAAACGCTGTCACATGAGTACTTTAACCTCAGAGGACACAACTCAAATAGGCTCTACGGCATCATAACCAAACACGTTGACAAAGAAAGTACTAATGTTAGACTAGGTGGAGTGAATTCACATCGGGAATCATAAATTATCCTTCAATAAAATTACTACGAGCATGTTTACCTCACAAATGCGGAACTGCAGCGGTGTAGATTCTGGTAAGCCGAGTACCTTCAGCCAGTCCGAGCGTCTAGTCCTCGTTATTAAAAAAAAGGGCAAATCCATCTTCCGACCTATTCTTGCACTTAATAGCTGAACAGCCAGGCATTTAATCGGTGTGATGATGACTCACCCGCGAAACATGAACTAAATACTAAACATTGACTAATACAAGAGCGAACTGGCGAACACGTTGTTTTTGTTTACAACATGCCCTTCCCCACCCTTCGTTTCGTCTCCTCTTTCCCCTCCCTTCGCGCGTTGGCGGGGGCTGACGCATGCGCAGTGGTCCGTCCGACTGTCGTCTGTTGAACTGTCGTCTGTCTGTCTACCTGTGTATTATTTGCAGTTGCCGCAGAGCAATCCGAGTCCGGTTTGTTTGTGCTTGTGCTGTGCGCTGAGTCTGTAAGTTTGTTGCGGCTTGGCTACCTGTTCTGAAATCTGAGGTGTGTTTCAGTTCCTTCCGCTCCGCTTCTTTATTGGCGGTGTGCGTAGGAATCAGCGGAAAAGGAATTAAGGCTAATTCTTTTTCGGGTTTGAGAGAGTGATTAGGTTAAGTGGCCGGGTGTCGAGTTCCATACGATATTTCTTGTGGTTGCCTTTCCATCATCAGTGAACTGGCGGTGGTAAAATGGGGGATGGGTGGAGTGCTCTGTAGGGTTCGCTCCGTCCAATCGATCACGCAGCTCAGGACCATATAATAGTCGATGATCCTCCGGAGGGAATGACCAAAGACCGCCCCCCTTCCCCCTCCTGCAGCGCAGAGCCTCACATAGTCAAGGCATTCTTCTTATTTAAAAAAAATTGTATTCTAAGAGAAAAAGTAACTGGGGGGGTTAGTCACCCCTTGCTTGATAACAACTTAAGGCCCACTTGGAAGTGTGGTGATTTGTAGGTGACGCGCTGCATGTAGAAAATCCAAAGGCATTTACGTTCGCTCTTGTTTTCTAAATTAAAGTATTATCCACTATTCTCGTCTCGAACTGTTTGAAATATGCAACATAAGGTCAGGTGGGAAGCATGCCCTTGATTTGAATTAATGCTTCAACCACGGTGTTTCTGCAAAGCTTGGTCTGATTCTTTAACTGTTTCAATCAGATTGTAAATGATGTTACCTGAATTTCCAAGCCTTGAGTGATTAGTACAATAGTTTCCCAATAATCTTTTTTCATCTACTAAAGGCCTTGTTTTAAAAAATAAATTAAAATTTTCTAAGGTAGCCGTTTTGTGTTCCAGAACCATCGTCAGACACCATGGGAGAGTTTTATGAAGGACCAAAAATAGTCCTGTTCAACATAAACACTACAGGACTCCAAACTTCAGCAGCAATGTTGCAGCTTAGCGCAAAATTCAAAAACTCTATTTACAATGCTTATGTACTTCCCAATCGTGCTATTGACCCAGGGGCACATGCAGTGAATAAAATTGTGTGCGAAAGTGGGCAACTCTTTGTGGATGGAATAGAAAAGGTGCCCAAACCTTTTCATGTTGCTGTTGCTGGTTTCCTGAAATTTTTAAGTAGATTGAATTGTAAAGTTATTCTTGCTGGGCATGGTGCCCAAAATTTCCACTCATATCACTTGCTAAAAGCAGTAAGTGCTGTTGGGCTCATGGAAAATTTTAGAAAAATATGTCTGGGGTTTGTTGATACAATACCTTTGTTCAGGGAGCTTTGCCCTGACGCTGGTGGGTATAGACTGGAAGACTTGATGGTCATGTACGAGTTATTTGTTTTGAACCTGCATAATTCTGTAAATAAATGCAAGTTACTGGAAGAAGTACTAGAGGCAAGTCAAGTAACCTATGAGGACATTGTTGGCAAGTTATTGCAGTATTAGACAATCTCATTTGAAACCTAGCTCATAGTATGCTCCTTGTGGTATCTATCCTTTAGTCAAACGTGTGTTTAAGGGATCCATGCAATTTGGCATCCAATGTTGGATCCTACTCAACTTAAGACGATCAGGTGTGGCACTTCAGGAGCACCTCAGGCAAGATGTTGATAATTTATATCTAAGTTAAATAATCAACTTGCATATGTGCAATGCTGTTCCTAAACTGAGTTTCTTTTTAATCTTTAGGTATAAATTGGTGTACCTAGATCATCTTTGTTTTAATTTTAAGTAAAAGAATGCACATGTTCTTTGTAGAAGTAAGGGTTGTAAGAATTGTTTAATGTTTCAATGTATCTGTTGTAAGTTTTTATTTGATGTGAGAATGCACATATACTTTGCATGAATAGGGGTTTTAAGAATTTTTATTGATCTTCATTTGATTTTACCTGAATTCGTCTCATGTCTGCTTTAGCGTCATAGCCCTTCACATTGATTGCTGAATGTAAGTAGATGCAAGATTGACTGTAATGCTGGATATTTGTTAAATGAAAAGAAGTACCAGCTTCTACTAATTTAAAATAACCCAATATTTGGTTTCTCCAATAAAAAAAAAAGAATCCAAATAAAAGACTATTTTTTTGCTGCACCATATCCCTTCTAATAGTGACATACTAAGGAAAGAGCCCTCTGGCAGGAACGTAATACAAAAAATCTGCATTTTACAAACAACAAAAACAGACATGATTTCATTTATCTTTTGATTAACATCATGATAGGCAGTTACAAAAAGAGGTACAGAAATGCTTGTTCCCACACAAGAAAAGCAATAAAAAAGAGGACACCACGAGGAGTCCAATGGATAATAATTTCAATGAGCAGAATGCAGTCCGAATGGATGCGGATGTGAATTAGCAAAATTCAACACCAAATTATTGGGAGGACCCTCAACTCCTCACACAACCCCTCACCCCTCAATGGGTCCTCACAGAGGGTGAAAGAAAGAGAGAGGGACTGGGGGGCGAGATGGGGGAGAAAAAAAGAGGCACAGGGGGTGCAATGGTGAGAGAGAGGCGGACCGGGGGGTGCAGTGGGAGTGAAAGAAAGAGAGGGACAGAGGGGCGGGGGACGAGAGAGAGGGAGAGAACAAAGAGTGCACTGCTCTCAGGATCGAGGTGCCGCAGCGTTGCCAAGGCCAGCGGCCCTACACCCGGTAGCGCTCGCGCAGCGCCTCGTCCTCGGCGCGGTGCTGCTCGGCCCGGCGCAGCATGGCCTGCAGGTCGCGGTCGCTGAGCCGCGCCTCGCTGTGCAGCGTCACGCTCGCCTCCTCGTTGGTGGACTTCTCCCGCGCCGTGACCGTCAGCACGCCGGCCGCGTCCAGCGAGAAGGTGGTGGCGATGTCCACGTCCCCCTGCGGCAGCGAGGGGATGCTCAGCGTGAAGTCGCCCAGCACGTGGTTGTCCTCCCACTTGGCTCGCTCCCCCTGGCACACCTGGCAAAGCAAGTCAGAGTCAGACAGAGAAACAACTCCCACCCTGCGGGTTGCGGCCATTGTCACGGCGTTGGGAGAAGTTTTGAACAGGCGTGGATCCAGGGGGGAAGAGGGGGGTGGGGGGCAGGGGGCGTTGCATTGTGGGCCAGAAGACCGGCGGAGGCGGCCGAAACTCTGGAGGAGTTTTGAGCTCCAGAGTCGCTGAACGGGACTCGAACCGTGCGTGTGACCGTGTGACCCCACCAATGGATTCCTCGTTTGGAAAGCAATCCATGGATGGGGTTCGAGCTCGGTTCAAGTTCGAGTCCCACTTAGCGACTGTGGAGCCAGGCGCGGATCCAGGGGGCGGGGGGGGGGGGGGGTACCGGGGGCGAGTGCCCTTCCCGAACGGAAATTCTGGATCCGCGTCTGTGTGGAGCAAGAAACGCGTCCAGAGTTTTGACCGCCGGCACCGGTCTTCTGGCCCACTGTGCGTTGGGGACGTCGCCACTTCCTTGAAAAGTATGCAACAAGTCGCACTATGACCCTTAGACAACTTTCATAAAATCCCTCCTCCTCCCACTCCCCCTCCCATAGTCATCTGGACCTATCTTCCACGTGACGCCGCCTTCCTCCTCTTCGTGAAACCCGTCTTTCTATCCCCTAGTTATAAATTTTAAAACAAAAAAAGAACTACTTGACTCGATTGTTTCATGCACAGAGTGAATAGTGAACAATCATGTTCATAATTAATTTTTTGTAACTGATCATTTCATTAGTTTACAGATAGAAATAGAAAGTTAACAACAAAAAAAAAGCAGCAACTGAGTGTACATGATTTGTTATTCAGCTGGTGGTCTTAGTGAACAAACCTGCTTCAAAAAGCAAATGACGTTGGTAGTTATAATTGTTAGAGCACTATGGGTCCTTCAAAACCAAATGGAGCGTCAGTGAAAATAATTCGAAGGAAATAGATGCAATCATGCACATCTAAAAGTGATAATTAGTTTAAGTATAAGGAAACAAATGGATGCTAGTTATGGGATAGAGTACCTAAAATTTATCTTTCCAGCAACAAAGGAACTCGTAACATTTTGGGTACCCTTCAGATAGTATGTACAATGTTTTCTTCACCATTAGATCAGTTATAGTTTTAGAATTTAAAAAAATAAATAAAAAATAAGCATTTATAATACATAATTAGCCAAAAGGAATCCACAACTTACTTTGAACTCTGCCTCTTCCTGGTTGTCACTAGCTGAGGTGAAACCCTTCGTGATCTGGAAAGGCAGTGGAGTGTTGCGTGGGATAAGAACAGCCACCAGCCCATCAGATAAGGCTATGCCCAGGGACAGGGAGGTCACATCTCGCATTACGACCTGGACAAATAAACCAGCATGAGAAACCAGCATCAGAAAAAACATCGGCAATTGTATTTGTTGAAAAGAGGGCAGTTAATGGAGACAAACCTGCTTCGCTCCATCCTGGCCTGTAAGAGCTGCTGCATGGATTGCAGCACCTTGCGCAACAGCCTCATCTGGATTCACGGATTTGTTCAACTCTTTGCCATTGAAGAATTCCTGAACCATGTTGCGCACCTTGGGGATTCGTGTTGAACCCCCAACCATCACAATGTCATCAATGTCCTCCTTAGTGACCTGTAACGCAAACAGAAGAAAAATTTAAATTAATGTTCATGGTCTTTCTAACATTATCTCTCCTACTACATGAAATGAGCGTAATGACAAAAGACTTCCTAAAGCAAAATTAGTTCCACCCCAGGCGAGGAAAAAGAACACACCGAACACCTCTGCCCTCTGTAAGTTATCTTAAGGAGGCAAATAAAATCTGTCACAATATTCAACAGTTCATTCCTTCCATTCTGGACATTCTGTGTAAAGCTGGTGAGCTCAGGTACACGTATATATGGCCAAAGACAGTAAGTTGAGTGACACTGCAGAGAAGTTTCCCATGGAGAAGGTGAGGAAGAAATCCTTTTCACCAAATAAAGAAAGTAAATTTAGGAATAAGAGAAATTTTTCACAAAAGAAAATGAACAAAGCTTATTAAAAAGATTATTTGGCAATAGCCATTACAATTTCAAAATGCATTGCTGTCATGTGGTCTACAGGTCAAATGTTTAATGCATGGGAATGATGAACCAAGACACACGAGTGTGAAGAAGAATAGAGGACCATCTTTTCATCACGTTACTGCACCGAACGTATGTGTTTGACGCTGGGTAATGAGACTCAAAGGTGGTGCCCAACGCCTAGCGCCTGCGAACGACGGGGTAGGCAACCCATCCGACACGCAAGAGTAACAGGCAGGCCCAACCACGCGGCGCTCCGAGGCACAGTGGCAGTCAAAATCCCGGACGTTTTCAGCTCCAGAGTCGTTAAATGGGACTGGAACCGAACGTGTGACCCCACCAATGGGTTGCTCACCGAACGAGGAATGCATTTTTGGGGTCACATGTTCCGTTCCAGCCCTGTTTAGCCACTCTGGTCGCCTTTGCCGGTATTATGGCCCACTGTGCGACGAGCTACACCATCTGCGCCCAAGCACAGGGCAGTCCCTTCCCAGCTGAATGTACCGTTATAGTTGGGTAATATCACATGGCATAATACACCTGACGGTGTTGAATTGGAAAGGAAGATAGGTCTTACTCTGCACGCACACTGACATTTTGTTTGTAGCCACATCTGAGCTGAACCTTGTCCCGTCCCAGTCCTTAGGTAAAAACAGAATGTCGGCGATGAACAATCATAAAATGATTGTTTGAAAGACCTTCAAAACTATCCACAGAATCTAAGAAAAATAGGGCGAAAAAGTTCAAGAATGCGTTGAAGCCTCATTTCATTTGTCGACTAATTCTCAACAACCGTCTCTAATTAGGAGTGTCATGATTACCACAACTAACATTTAGGCTGATAAAGATACAAACAAGCACCCATGCATTTGAAAATGAAATTTCCTTCCAGAGATATTACCTACTCAAAAGCCCATTGAAGACGACTCTCTAACTTTCCATTTTGTACTCGGTGGTAATTACCTTGGCTTCTCTCAGCACAATGGGCAAAATGTCTACAGCTTTCTTGAAGTACGGCGTGCACAGGTCCTCGAAGAGAGCGCGGGTGATGTCCTTCTTGTAGCCCTTGCCGTGGCGGTTCAGGAAGACGTTGAAGGTGGCTTGAGGGAGGGTGGAAAGCTTGCGCTTCACCAATTCACAGGCTCCACGAAGCTCGTGCAGTGTCTCTGGCTCTTCCTCTGACCTGATCGTGACCCCAAGCGACAGCTTGATGTCCTGGCACACGTCAGACAAAATACGAAGTCAGTTTGAAACGAAAAAAAGACCTCTGAAGGATTCACAGAATTTTCATCTATGCCTTGAAAATCATGCGAGGAAGTCAATATATTGCATGTAACTCAAGGGGTCCTGAGTCAGTGCGCCAAAAACAACAGGCGCGCCCCCATCAGTCAACATAACACCAGACTTCTTCAATATCAACTTATCAGTTGAAACATTTGTCCAGAAATGCTTAACACAAGGTGCAGAAATGAGAACCAAAGCCTCTTGATGAAACGATAATATACAGAGACATACAGAAAAGTCATTTTCATAGTCGATATATGAAGATGTCGCGCAGACTAAAACTTCGTAATTGTGCTTTGGATTGTCTGCACTGGCGTTACGTGAAAAGAAATAAATCGCTGTCGGGGAAGTTTCATTGTATGATTATTTAGGAGTAACTTACGTCAAGGACATAGTCCAGCAGGATGGAGTCAAAATCTTGTCCTCCCAAGTGGGTATCTCCTCCATGAGCCAAGATTTTGAATTCATCACCCCGTATTTTAAGAACACTGACATCAAAAGTTCCGCCCCCGAGGTCAAATATCAATGCTGTTGAGTTCTTTACTTGGCCAAAACCGAAAGCCATGGCAGCTGCCGTCGGCTCAGGCAAGATGGCTATCACATCTAGCCCAGCCAGTTGGCCTGCAACAAACAAACAAGCAAGGGTTAAAATAACTAAATAAAAGCCAAGATAACTCAGTTCCAAGGCACGAAAGAATCAAACTTGGAACAATGCATTTTTGAAAAAGCATGGACAAATTGGCTAGCATGAAAATCCTGAACTCAGTACTGGAATGAATCTTTGGGGGAGTACATTCATGGGTAAGTAAAATTGACGAAGAAGACTAAAACATTTAAGTGGCACATCGAAATTTAAACTCTTCATAAATAGCAATCGATGTCACCATAGTAGCTTAATGCATCCCAAGGAACAGTCGTAAACGGGCCTCACTGTTCATAAACGAATGTGACGTCTTGATAGAAGATGTTGCTAGGTTGTAACCACGCTTGGCTCGACCACTACAATACGCGGTCAGAAAAATTATGATCGAACGAATATCATGTAACATTCGGTGTAAGAGCGGTAGTGTTTAATGAGCAACACACTGGGAATACAGGAAAGTGACATCTCATTCGTTTCGACGTGATGTCACGGTCGTATGGATTTCGAGTGCAAGCGACAATCTTAACTTGACAATTATGTCCCTTCATTTACCCGCACTTCTGGCCACTCTAAGAGTACTGAAGACCGCAAAGTTCAGCCGACTCGACCCAATGAAACACCCGCAGCCGGCACTGGATTTGGACTGACCGGTGAGGAGTGGGGAACACAGACAAGCGCCTGTGAGGGCGAGCGTAGGCCACGCTCCCAACAGACGCGGTCGGCGGGCTGGCCTACATCGCACTTCGCAGGCGCTAAGAAGCAATCGTCGTCCACACAACGTGAGTTTGGAGGAAGGCTCCTCTCAAAACAGACGCGAGAAATGACGTGAGCGGTGCGCACTTCTCGCATAGGGAAGAAGATGCACGAACCCATCATACCCAGTTCACTCTACATCTCCCTGCATAAAAAACCGATTCGACAAAATAGTAGCAAAAATGTCAATAGAAATGATACCCAGTTCACACTGAATCTCCCGGGATAAAAACCCGATTCGACAAAATAGCAAAAATGTCAATGAGAATTTTTAGTGTATCGCCACAAATAACATTCGTCCGAAAGGCGAAGAAAGAAACAGACAGTGACACACTATGAAGGGGAAGGGACAGAAAAGCGTAGAATGATAAAATGGTAGCAGGTACCTGCAGCAATGGTCGCTTGCTTCTGCGAATCGTTGAAGTAGGCCGGGACCGTGACAACCGCTTTCGTAATGGTGGTTTCGAGGCTGTCCTCCGCCGTTATCTTCATGCCCTCCAAAACTTTGGCAGAAACCTGCAGAGCACAAGGGTGAGGTCAATGAAAAGAAAGAATGAAATCGACTGTCAGTGAACTGGCCCGGCATTCACGATGCTGGATGGACAATGATGGCCACTCATTCCACGAACGTGAGGTCACGCGTTATGGAACGCGAAATGTGTCTTGTTTGATTGAATGCCGACGTCACATACGTTTCAATGTAAATCATCGTCCAAACACGGTCCGAATCGGGTCGAATTAGGAGTCGATACGTATCTAAACCAATGTGACAAAGTTCTAAAACGAACGCTAGAACATTTTTCACGTTTTAACAAACGAACGTAACGTCACCGTAGACTGGGGTAACTTCGGTCACGCGGGGTTATTTCGGTCACGCTCCCCTGTCGGCCTGCATGGAAATCTACGAACGACACGCCCACACCTGTCAGCAGTTACCCCCGACCATGAGGTAACTTCGGACAGAGGCGGCATACTTACACAATAAATGTATTAGGTAGAATTTGCACGATTTTGTGCATACGTGAAATTAGCATAATATTATGCGTATAAATGCATAAATTTATGCAAATTTGCGCATAATTTAATGCAAATCGTTACGCAGGTTTAAAATTGTGCATCGCCACGTACAAAATTCTACATTAACATTTAGCGTGTAAATTTCCATGCAGGCCGAGAGGGGAGCCTGACCGAAATTTGACCGGGTGTCCGAAGTTGCCCCAGTTCACAGCAAGAATTAGAGTGATTTACTTTACTTACCTGTTCCGCCGTCACCAACTCCGGCAGGCCATCCTTCACGATCTCGTACTTGGGCGTGCCGCCGTCGTTGACGACCGTGAATGGCCAGCCGCGCAAGTCCTGCTGGACCTCGAGGTCATCGTACCTCCGGCCGAGCAGGCGCTTCGAATCTGTGCCATGGACAAACGACGCACAAAACATTCAGTGACAGAATTCTGAAAAACACTAAAAGTCACTGATTTTCTCACCCTCGGACGCTGAATTTGAAAATGGGAGCGCACGGTTAGTTTTTAAGAAAATACCCTGACAGTTGCGTTAGATTCCAGGGAACTCATTGGAAATCGAAGAAGACGCTATCCTCGCGATAAAAATCGACTCTCAGTCAACATTTTCACAAGATTACAACTTTGAAATGCTATTTTCACTTTCACGTGTGTGACACGAGACTTTACTATCTTTCACGCACACAAGAATTTTCGTAACAATTCAACTTCAACAACGCTGACTGTTACGGACGGAAAGACCTGACTATTACGCGAGTGCAAGTGCACACCCCTCGGCTCAAAGCAAAATGGAGTGGCGCACGTTTTATTTTTCACCCACTGCATTTAAAAAAAAATTAAGGTGTCCTTTCACAGCAAATAGGTCCGGTTAGAACATAATTACCGGTGTACAGAAAAACCTTAACCAAAAACGGTGCTCCCATTAACGACCACACCCCCATCGACCCACAGAGTAACATCATTTTCCACACCTCCAAAGTGTGCGCCTGGAAGAAGTCAGAGATGTCAGGCCTTCTGCGAAAAGCCTTACTCCGTACGTCCAAGAGCAATCTGGCTGAGGTACGATGCAAAGGGAAACTGTCCACCAATTTTGAACGCACCATTTCCTGTGGCGGATTCTCTGCAAACACAAGTGTGTGCCAAGCACGCAGTACAAGGAGTCAACCCAAGGCATGCACTTCTTTGCTGCATGCCTGCAGGCACACACTCCTTGGCTGCATGCCTCAGGCACGCACTTGCTTGTTCCATGCATGCATTAGCTACGCGCATGCAGCAAGTGTGTCCCAGGCATGCAGCAAAGAAGTGTGTGCCTACAAGGCATGCAGCATGCAGCAAAGTGCATGCTTTGGGTTGACACTATGTAGTGCGTGCTTGACACACACACTTGAGTTTGCAGAGTTATTCCTTCCGTGCCAGCTAACTTACCGAAAAGAGTGTTCTTGTTGGCCAGCTCCTTGGCGGCCTCGCCGACGTACTCCTCGGTGTCGGTGAAGGCCACGTAGCTCGGGGTCGTCCTCTTGCCCGCGTCGTTCTGGATGATCTCCACCTTGCGCTTGCGGTACACGCCCACCACCGAGTACGTGGTACCCAGGTCGATGCCCACGGCGGGGGCGGAGCCTGCAGTCGCCATCACTAGCCTGTGCGGGAGGAAACTGTCAGTGCACGTTGAAAGGCGTATAGGACACTGGGGGAGAAAAAAACAGGACAGAAAAGTACGGAACAAGTCTAGTCAACCATTTGCCTGAACACTGTAAAAAATTTTTGTCACTTTATGACCAAATCGTGGATGACATTTTCATCAAAGCTCCACAGCAAAATGTTTATGTAGAATCTTATGCGTGTAACTTGCACGATTTGATGCATGCGCGGAAGTTGCATGATATCATGCGTAAAACTGCATGAATTGATGTGAATTTCGGCACAATATTATGCAAGACGTTACCCAGGATTAAAATCATACCTATACTAGCCAGAGGAAGGCCTTCGGCCTTGATGCTGAGCTGCCCTTTTTTGCAGATGCAAATGCATGTTGGCCTATAAAGCTGCACCTATAGAGCTTGGCCTATGGAGCTTGGCCTATGGAGCTTGGCCTACACTCTCAGAACAAATGTCGTTAAATCAACAACAAAATGTTGATTAATTTTTATTAAGAAAAGTATTGTCAAAATAACAAGCTGGTTCTTTCGTTGATTCAACAACAAAATGTTGTTGATGAAATAACGATACGTTAGGCTGTGAGAGCGCCATCTGCGCGGCCATCTGGTCATCTTTAGTATTATTCGGTGATAGTTAACAAAATTTAACTGTCATGTCAATGAGCTATTCCATCGACAAACCTTTAACCGACGGAAAAAGGTTGTTAGAGCTACAGCAATATTTTGTTAACAATGTACGTCGTTAAAAGAACGACAAGATATTGTTGAAAGGTAGAAATTTATCGTAATAATCAAGTTACAAGAATTTGTCGTCGATTTAACGACATAGTTTGTTAAATTTCCTCGTTATAACAACATATGTTTTCGAAATGACAGCAATATATTGTTAACAACACGTATCGTTAGAACCCATGTCGTAGATTCAACAAGGAATTTTTAACAGTGTATGGAGCTTGGCCTATGAAGCTTGCACTGTAAAAATTTCTGTACTCTTGTACGGAAAATGTACGGAAGAATATAGTACGGAAGTACCGACAAAAGTACGGAACGTCCGTACCTGTCCCATATAAGTACGGAAAAAAGTACAGAAAGTTCCGTACTTGGCAAGTTCGGACGGTTCAGGCAAATTGTTGACCAAACATGTTCCGTACTTTTTCCGTACTTCTTTCTACCAGTGTGGCCCATGGAGCTTGGCCGATAGAGCTTGGCCTATGCATACATATATGATTTTAGTAAAAATAAAAAGAGGAAGATACCTCTAGTAAACAAAAGGTATCGGGGGGGGGGGGACTATTCGACTGTTCAAAATCCCAAACAGGGTGCTTCGCCTCGCTCAGCAATAAAAATGTAGCGTCCTATACTTGCTGCACTTCAATGAAGTTTGTTCGGACCAAACCTTTTGGAAAAACGTTTACAACATGCCATCCTCGGGCCTAACGGGACAGTTTGCAGAGAGGCTGAGTTTCTGACGGAAAATGACGAGCTAAATCTTCCTTCTCAGTACGCTGAGTACAACATCTCCTACACTTTAAATTTCTGACCAAGATATTTCGTATATTACGAAGGAAATGGCGCAAATATAATACAAACGCAGTTTTTCTTCGTATTACGAAAAATTTTCTTAAAACTGTTCAATTTTGCTTCGTATTGTGCTTGCGCCGAACTCACTGTAATAATCTAGCTCACATTTCATTGTGAGACATTTAGAGTGTAGTGAGCACTTCCACAGGACATCACATTCGATTCAACGTAAAAACTAATGCAGGTAATGGAGCGTGACACCAAACTAGCTAGTGGTGTGCGAAGTGGCATTTTTCAAAGTCGAATCGAATCGGATTTGTATTTTTTCCCCCGAATCGAATCGAATGTTAATTTTTTCGCTCGAATCGAATGTCCCTACTTCGAATCCGATTCGAATCGAATCAAACAATGTACAGTTATGAATCGCAATCGTGGACAAACTGGCAACTTGGGACTAGTAAATGTTCCTTAAATCACAGAATGATTGGATTGTGACTCATTTAGACGTGGTAAAGTGTAAAAGAAAAATATTGGCAATACTGCGCGGGCTCCACATTTCGAATACGAACGAAAGGTGTCCGGTTTTCTCGAATCACCTAAATCCGAATCCTGTTCATTCGAAATCGATCCGAATAGAAGGTAGCATGATTCGATTCGATTCGGATTCGAAGGCTTCGCACGTCACTAAATCTAGCGAATCAATTGTCGCGTTACTTGAATGTGACATCAAATGGATGTCACGTTTGTTAGAATGCGACACTGAAGAGGCATGTTATGATGAGATACGCACCGTCACGTTAGTTCGAAAAGCATAAAAACCCTCGTAAAATGCTGTCATCTTCATGTGACACATTCAAACGAGCGTGACAGTCGCATGATGCAACATGGAAACAAAAGTGACAGTTTGGATGCTTCGGTGACACGCTCGAACACACTACACTTTTCATGCTCAAACAAATGTTTCCCGGACTACCAGTCAGGCTGCAAATAAATGAATGAATGGGAACAAACTCAACAAACTACAGTATGCATACAATCCGAGGGGTGACCCACTGTAAAATTTTGTGTACAATGATTGTGGGAATGTGCTTGAATGTGTAAGATTTCTGGCGTAATAGCCACACATGTTGCCGACTTCGCCACCTTAATGTGGGAATGTGTTAAAATTTTGTACAATGAGTGTGTGAAGTTGTTCCCCCCTCGATACAATCCTACATCAAAAGACAATAATGGCTATATCCGAAACGAAAGAAGAGCAAAATGAGAGGCCGCAAAAAATTTCTCAAATCGTTTAATAGTGCAATAATCAAAGTGCCCTTTCACTATTAAACAACGGAAGTGACGTCATGTTCAATGATGTTATGATCTAACGTTCTATGGAACGTCTGATTCAAGTATGTGACATGGATGAATCCAATATTTCAACGGAGGTTCGCATCCGCATCCAAAACAAAATTTAATAAAATGTGACAACAAGAAATTTGGGTATAAGTGACACGTTTCTGCGATTCAAATGCTGACGAAAGTAACGTCACTTTCGTTGAAAAGCATGGTTAATGCATAAGTAAAAGCGAAAAGAATTAAGAGATTCATCATTGATTGGAGGTTGACGCCAAGAATCGCATCAGCACTTCTTCCGCCTGTCTTTCCTACCGTTTCCGGCTTTACGTATCGCTCTTCATCGTGTGGGCGCCCGCAAAAGCCCTCCATTCATTTCGATTCTAGATATCCAGGGAGACCACACTGGTAAAACTGGGGCGTAGATCTACGCTTCATTCAAGAATGAACTACGCTTGAACCACAAGTTCGCAACTTGCAAACAAGTGCTTTGCAATTAGCAAACAATCTGTTTGCATTATAAACCCTTGCAAACACATTATTCCCAAAATTGCGAACTACCAGTTCGTAATACAATCAAGCCAAATTCTTCGCAAGCTGCAAACCAAATAGTAGTGTGTAGTGCGAACACATTATTCGCAAGGTTTTTAGAGTGTAAGTTGAATGATCAGCTGATTTTCGTACTGTCGTACTCACCGAATCCTCTAGCAGAGAAATCCGTCGGCACTCTCCTTCTCGGTCAGACCGGCAGACGGAACGAGAACAAACGAAAGGCAGGTCCCAGGGCCAGGGCTGCTTCTCGGCGGCTACGAGTGACTGCTCCACTCGCTGTTGTTGTTTATGAAGTTGACTCGACGGACGCGGCAGCCGGCGTCGCACTGGCACAGGGCGGCACTGGGCTCAGGCGAGTAGTGGACAGAACACCACACCGCACGTCCGCGCGCTGCGACAGCAGACAGCTCACTGACTCTCTTTCTCTCCGCACACACACACAGAGTGCCTCCCGCTCGCTGGCGAGCCCAGACGTCGTCAGCTTTGTGACGTATACGTCGCAAGGGGAATACGGGCGGCACACGACTGCGACGGGCGATTTCGGACGCAGCCGGCCTGCACCTACCGATAGAGTGGCTCGCTCCCAAGGAGTGTGAGTGGCTGTCTCAGAAAGGAGAAGATAAGGTTCGCGATCGCGGTCGTCCTTGTCACGGCGTATCCATCCGGCGAACCCGAACCGGCGTAACGTCCGATCGGGCCCGCGCGCGCTCGGCTGCAGAGCCCACGGTGGCTTGACCGCGGGGCGGGGAATACAGTTTGCAATTGCAGCGACGCGTTGATCTCTTTACTGTGGTGCTGCAAGGTGTGACTTCGGGGAACCTTCGGGGAATGGTAAAGAACAAATGAAGTCGTCCATCAATGTATTGGACCGAATGTAAGGAGTAACATCTGGATCCAGCCGATCGAGGTTCGGCTCTCAAATTGAACAAGCGTTGCCGGCGATTGTGAGAGAATCATAGAAATACTCGGAAATATCTTATGTAAGTCAGAACTTTACAGATCCTTCGAGAAATGTAATGATACCATAATGATAACAAGATTGGTTGGCTTTTTTAGAGAGGCACTTCTAACTTCCGGTTTTGCGTCGTCCTAGGTCTAGGTAGGGGTGACGCTTCCTATTCTAATACAATTTGTCACTTCAGGCGACGATGAGTAGTTGTTAAAGTGGTAAAATTTGTTCGAAAAGTACATCAGATTGTAGGAGTGTTTATTCCAAACACGATTATGAACGTTTCTTCCCTATATCCAATTTAAGGATTCTCTTGTTCCGTTTGTTTCCAAGTACAGGCTTCATGTCCGTATGTTGTCCTCAAGCCAGCGCACTTGTGTGTGTAGGCGATATTTAAAATTCAGGCCATTGTTCCACTAGACACAAAATTCTTCATTGAACCTCTGAAATTCAAAAGGTGAGACATCCGACCAATTTTTGGCAATTCAAAAAATATGACCGATAAAAAGGTCATACACAAATGTATGACCGAAGAAAGGTCATTCTAGAATGTATGACCGAATAACGGTCATACTCAAATGCACACTGGTAAAACTAAAGCGTATTATCACTCTCTGTTTTCAAGCGTAATCAGTTTACGCTTGAAATCAACCGTAACAGGCTCATCCGCCAAGATGTCCCCTATCTAAATGCATGGGGGAATTTCCAGAGTATGCTTCATTTCAAGCGTAACTCTATGCTTGACTCAAGCATAGAGTTACGCTTTAGGTTTACCAGTGCATGACCGAAGGAGGTCAGACAAAGCGAGGCTGGACCTCGTTTAGCTTGTGGATATATCAACCTTCATCGGTGATACAAAAAAAGTATCACCCATTTTCGGTCTTACATTTGTGTATAACCTTAACAAAGGTCATACATTTGTGTATGACCTTTACGAAGGTCATACATTTGTGTATGACCTTTACAAAGGTCATACATTTGTGTATGACCTTTACAAAGGTCATACATTTGTGTATGACCTTTACAAAGGTCATACATTTGTGTATGACCTTCACATCGGTCATACACTGGTGTATGACCCTTTTTTCGGTCTAACATTTTAGTATCGCCTCTTAAAGGGTCAGAAGTCTGACCTCTCTATTTTCAGTGACGTAAGACGTAAATATTGAAATAGGTCTGTGCAGTATATATGCGCTAGCTCACGCGTTGTTAAATTATTCTCGTCATCGTCGAGTGAAGCTTAATAATAAGAATCATAAAGCCGGAAATGGCGCAGGCATTTCTAGCTATGACTAGCGATGACTAGCTAGAACGGTCTGTGAAGCCCAGTACACACTAAATTACTATGTAGTTTTTTCGTGCATAGCTTTGCACGATATTGAGCATACGCGTGGAATGCACAGATTTATACGCAACAACGCACGTGGTGCTGCATAACAATGCACATTTTCATGCTTAGCTACGCACGAATTCGTGCATTTCCAAACGTATGCTCAATTTCGTTCAAAGCTATGCACAAAAAACTACATAGCAATTTAGTGTGTACACAAGCATTAAACTGAACCTTGCTATGTACACCGAGAATCGTGTAGCAGGCTGGGAGCACATGCATATTGAACCCTTCAATCCTTTAATTTTTTTTCGCAGTCACGAAGTTGAAAATATCGTTAAATATTACCAGGTTATTCGGATTGTCGCACCACGGCTAGGGTCAGGCACTACGAACTAGCGCAGCCTCCGTCCAACTTCTGTAGGAGTCCATCAAATTTTTGTGACTGAGTGAACTGGCCTCACGGTCCCGCATCGAAGATGGCTGGTAAAGGTGAGTTTTTCTCTCATGTTCGTAACAGCGAAACCGACACACGAAATTACTAGGCAGCGTTTTGTGCACGGCTTCGCACGAAATAGAGCTTGTCTTAAGACACAAGTAACAAGACAATGCACAAATTCGTGCGTACCTGGCTAAAAATTACGGAGAAATCTGTACGCAACTTGTGCTAGTTCTCCGTATCCAGAACCCAACATTTTCTGTAGCTCTCCTGACAGTCTTCTCCGTAGAACTTACATTCTTCTCTGTAGAACTTGTCTTCTCCGTAGGACCAACATTCTTCTCTGTATACACTGTAAATATCATGGGAAATTTTTGTCCTCTAAATGATGCAGTTTTAAGCACATCCATCGGTGATGCAATTTTGTGTCCACCAGGTGATACAAATTGTTCAATGCTTACTGCAAATTGCTTTTTTCTTGTACAATTTCTATCACCTGGAGGACACAAAATTGTACCACCGACGGATGTTCTTAAAACTGCATTATTCATGGGACAAAAAAAAAAGTCCCATGACATTCCGTGCACCTCAATGGTCTGCGACGGGCATGCGGGGTAAAGTAAGTAAAGTAAGTCCTGCGGAGAATATTGACAAGAGGTCACGGACAATGTTGGGTTGTGGGAACGCAGAAACGTGGAAAAAAATTAACAGGCTTTTCCGTTGTTTTTTTTTTTTTTTTTTTTTTGCGCCACCGTGCGGGGTTTTGAGTGCTAACTCTGCGGCCCTCCTTTGTTGTTTGTTGGTGCAGAAGTGACTCAGCAGCCGCTGCCCGCTGGGCCCCCTGTGGGCATCGACCTGGGCACCACGTTCTCCGTGGTGGCGGTGTGCCGCAAAGGCAAGGTGGAGATACTGGCCAACGACAGTGGCAGCCGCACCACCCCCAGCGTGGTTGGATTCTTGGACGACGAGGCCTTCGTTGGGGAGGCCGCCAGGGACCTGCCCGCTGCGAGCCAGGTGTACGGTAGGCGCACTCCCTCTTTCTCCCAAACGCCTGAAACCTTGCGAAGTATTTTGTGCGTATGTAAGGTTCTAACTATTTAGTTTGTTACTCGAAGAAACAGTTCGTAACTTACGAAGTATTTTCTTTGTAAGCTCATGCATGCTCAAAATACTTTGTTATAGCAAACTACTTTTGTTAGTAAAGTCGAAAATTGTTCGTAAGGTTTGCATAGTGCACTGAAAGATCTCTTGGAGCACTGAAAATGAAATATTTACGACTGTTTTGTGGTTTGAATCAAAATTCTCTCAAAATCTTGTCATGAATTGTTCTTACACCCTATATGACGTTGGAAAACATTCTTACAACTTTTTGGCTAGAATTTCAATTCTGACCGCTGCAGAGGCAGAGGTGAGAATTCTCACCACACAAATGAGATTTTCGATGCTCGCCACACAGGGGTGAGAATTTTCCCCCCTCGCGGCCCGCGGCCCTGCCCTCCTCGGTCTGCAGCCCCTGCAGCCACGGCCCCCGGCGGCCCGCGGCCCTCCCGGGCGGGCGGGAAAATCCAACCCGCCCGCCCGGGCCAGTCCGCCCCTGGCCCTACTTGGTAGAAAGAGAAACAATCGAGTCTGGGGTGCTCGGTCTCGTCCCGGTTCCTTTGGAACTCAGAACGCGATAATAAACGGAGATCAGCAAAATGGGGTCGAAATTGGACCTTTGAAAAACATTGGCGACCCCTAACTATTATTTGACCGGACTCAGTTTTAGTGTCGGCTCATCAAATAGATGAAAGAACAATTATCCGCTTGCGCCGGTATGAATTTCGAAAAATCGTGGTTTTCAATACCCCTTGTTCACTGCGTCCCGATGTGTCGTCATGACAGACGTCAAGCGGCTCATCGGCCGGCCCTGGAATGACGACAAAGTGCAGGCCGACCGGAAGATGTGGCCCTTCGACTTGGTGGAGGAGTATGGAGTGCCGAACATCGCGGTCAACTTTGACGGGGAGACGCAGATCTTCGTGCCGGAAGAGGTAAGCACCTCAGTTCTCGCGAAGCATGTTTTAATTGTTTGTAATGTGAATACAACGAACACTCTAAAAAGCCTACGAAGAATCTGCCTTGAAACTACGACAAAAATGAAGGCATTGTAGAATTGCTTCGTATTGCAAAGGATTTTGCTTCATAATACGAAGCATTGCTTCGTAGATTTTACGATGCCTTCGTTTTCTTCGTATTACGAAGCGATGCTTCGTAGACTTTTTACAGTGAAGGTATTCAACGCCAACGCCTTTGGCAGTGGCGTATTTAGTCCGGCTGCGTCGGAGCGGCGACTGCGACAGAATCCCACACTCTCAGAACAAATGTCGTTAAATCAACAACAAAATGTTGATTAATTTTTATTAAGAAAAGTATTGTCAAAATAACAAGCTGGTTCTTTCGTTGATTCAACAACAAAATGTTGTTGATGAAATAACGATACGTTAGGCTGTGAGAGCGCCATCTGCGCGGCCATCTGGTCATCTTTAGTATTATTCGGTGATAGTTAACAAAATTTAACTGTCATGTCAATGAGCTATTCCATCGACAAACCTTTAACCGACGGAAAAAGGTTGTTAGAGCTACAGCAATATTTTGTTAACAATGTACGTCGTTAAAAGAACGACAAGATATTGTTGAAAGGTAGAAATTTATCGTAATAATCAAGTTACAAGAATTTGTCGTCGATTTAACGACATAGTTTGTTAAATTTCCTCGTTATAACAACATATGTTTTCGAAATGACAGCAATATATTGTTAACAACACGTATCGTTAGAACCCATGTCGTAGATTCAACAAGGAATTTTTAACAGTGCACCTGGCTGTGCGAGCGCAAGCGAGACGCAACGGGGGGGCGAGTCTGCGTCAGAAACAGCAGATCGCCCCCCCTTGTGTCTCGCTTGCGCTCGCACAGCCAGGTGGGATTCTGTCGCAGTCGCACTATTTCCTAATTACGCCTCTGGCCTTTGGAAGGGCATTCAAATTTTGCCCAGCAGTCGTCCTCCTATTCACGCCCCTCCCAAGGGTCCTCTGCTGATCCATGGTGATGCTATGTTCCAGATCTCGGCCATGGTGCTGAAGAACCTCAAGAAGACCGCCGAGGACGCCCTGGGCCAGACGGTGACGAAGGCTGTCATCACCGTGCCGGCCTACTTCAACGAGCGCCAGCGCCAGGCCACCAAGGACGCGGGTGAGGAGACATCGCAAATTCCATCCCCGTGCACTGCGCAGTGTACAGTGTGCGAGGCCTCGAGGCCTCCCTTGGCGGTGTCGGGGCTTTGAGTTCGACACAGCACTGAAAAACCAAACGTGGTCAACTCCGCACCACTATGATGTGGTCAAATAGAATGAACACATCAAACATGGTCTCCATCGCACCAACTGATGCGGGTAAAATGGCACTCATTTGACCGCATGAGTTGCTGCGGAGTAGACCACGTGTGATTTTTCTGTGAGGCCCATCCCCAGCGGATAACATGCGTGCACACTAACAAATTGAGTCAGGACCCAAGTCGCAGGAGTTTCTGACTCAATTCAGGTGGTGCCTGATTCAAAATGTGCTCGTAAATGGGCCGTTAACGTTTGTTAAATTTGACATAGTGCCGCTCCCCCTCTTCTGGCGCCTGCGTCACTTGTTCGTACTACTGTACAGAGAAATACGTTAGATTTTTCGCAAGGTTTTAGCGCTAGTACCAAGTACACTTTCAGAGTCACGGAAATTCCCGGTGACAAATATTGCCTGTGATCTACAGAAAATTCTATGAACTTGAGTCTTGGACTTTTAGATCTTTTGATCTTTTAGAAAAGAAAGGAGAAGCTTTCCAAATTTTCTATCAAAGCTTTAAAAGCCACTTTCAAGTAAACGTGGTGCGCGCAAGGGTGCGCGTCACATGTTCACCACTCCTCTTTATGCTAAGGTGCCATCGCCGGCCTGGAGGTGGTGGGCATGATCAACGAGCCCACGGCGGCCGCCATCGCCTACGGCCTCGACAAGAAGTCGACCGAGAAGAAGACGGTGTTTATCTACGACCTGGGCGGCGGCACGTTCGACGTGTCGGTGATGGTCATCGAGGGCTCCGAGTTCAGGGTCGTGGCGTCGGGTGGAGACACGCACCTCGGCGGCCAGGACTTCGACACGCAGCTGCTGAACCACTGCATCGAGGTAGGCTACGTTTTATTCGAAGCGGGGGGAGGGGGGGGCACCACTTTAATTTTGGTGGACGTTTTCCTTGAAATAACGTAAATTGATCTTTAAATAACGATGAAGTAACGTGAAATGACTTGGAAATAACGTGAAATGGCTTTGGAATAGCGTGAAATAACGCTAAGATAATGGTAAACTAACGTTGATATAACGTGAAATAATTTGTAATTGAAATAACGGTGATCAAAATTTTTCGAAGTTTGTTTGCCCCTCGATTCGAGATGCGATCTTTCGCCCTTATAGTAAATGCGCATAGACTTTTGATACACTATTATTGCCATGTTTGCGAGGGGTTACCCACTTCTTCTTTTGGTGTACACACGATTCCGGATTCCCACGATTCCTGGAACGAATCCCATGGAAAAAGTAAAGATATTTAAAGAAATTTCTTTATTTCTGAGTGTCTTGGGACACTATTGCAAGATGACGAAGACATGCCATCAAAATTACAAACATTTTTAATAAAGTATCGAAAAAATTGCTAATGATTCCCGGGTTTGAGTGTACACTTGATTCCTGGAGTGGGTAACCCCTCACATATTTGTGCATGTGCAAGTTACGTACTAATTTGTACGTAAATTATTCGGTCGGGAAGCGGATCCTCCCCACCACTTCCCCACCGTTCCCCGCTGGTTGGCCCCCAGGCGAGGGGTTTGTTGGCCCCCAGACGGGGGGGAATATGCGGGGAACAGTGGGGAAGTGGTGGGGGAAACCCGCTTTCCGACCCAATGTAGATTTTCATAAATACTTCAGCACAAGACGAGACTATTGTACATATTTTAGGTTTTAAATTATATATAGCTTACATATGCACAAATTTGATCACAATTATGGACAATAAACGTACTTAAATATTTAGTGTGTATGCACGATAAAGTAATGTGCGCTCAAAATACTTCGAAGGGTTCCCAATGTGTGCGGGCTTGCAGGGCATCCGCACCCAGCACGGCATCGACCTGTGGGCCCTGAAGGACCAGCAGACGATGCAGGACCTGCGCCGGGCGTGCGAGCTGGCCAAGCGCAAGCTGTCCAGCCTCCACGAGGCGCCGTTGTCTGTGTTCCTGTCGCGCTACCAGCGCGGCTACTCCACTAAGATCAGCCGGGCCCGCTTCGAGGACCTCTGCGCCGACATGTTTCGCAGGACCATCGAGGTGTCCAGCGAGGTGCTGGCCGAATCCAAGGTGGGGTCACGCTTTTGCACGGCGAGAATGGCGGAAAATAGATGCACTGACATTGCTCAAGCCTCAAGGGAGACACAGAGATAGTGCATGAAGTATTGCTCTGAAATACGAAGAAAACTATGGTATTGCGAAGTTTTCGAAGACATGCCCTTAATTTCAAGTAGATGTTTGGTAGACTTTTTCGAATGCAAAGAGATGTCGGTTGGATGTGAAAGCACGCTCATGTCCTTGCGCATTAAAAAAAAAATTCGAAGCATCTGCTTCGGTATTATACGAAGAAGCTGAAGGCATCGTAGAATTGCTTCGTGTAAAGTAAACAAATGCTTCTTGTAACGAAGAATTTTGCTTCATAGTACGAAGCATTTCTTCGAAGACTTCTCATTGCCTTGGTTTTATTCGCATTATAAAATCAATCTTTTGCAGACTTTTCTCCGTGTGAATAACGAACAAGTTCCGAGGAAAGTTGCATAGTTTTATCATTCGTAAGCCTTGAAAGTAGTTCTCCGTGTCGTCTCAAAAGTCGTAGAAGGTAGCAGGATACCTCATCGACGATTGTAGTGAATCTTACTTAATGATTATGTTCGAATTACTTGGCTCTTCAGTGCGGTCATGTGTGCATCGCTTCAGTAACACTAAGTGTATTTCTGAAATTTACTACGTGTTCTCACACAAATTTTAACAAGGTAACTTACTCGCACTAAGTTGTGCGCGGAATCGAGCGAAATCGTGCGAAATGGCGTACGAAATAGCAAGAAAAGCACGGATGCGCAAAGTTGTGTGAGACCTCGTAAAAACGGTACAAATGAATGTGTGTAGAACCTATGACCGTAACTGCATGCTCCCTCACGTGTGCTCGCAACCTAACCGTGCTGATGGTGTAGCTGAACTAACTGGGTGTGTGTGGTCCTTGAGGTTCCGCGCGGCGCCATCGACGAGGTGGTGCTGGTGGGCGGCTCTACGCGCATCCCCAAGGTGCGCGCCATGCTGGCCGCGCTGTTCGGCGGCAAGCAGCCCCGCCAGTCCATCAACCCGGACGAGGCCGTGGCGTACGGCGCCGCGGTGCACGCCGCCGTCCTGGCGGGGGACAAGTTCGTCGACAAGCGGGTGCAGCTCAAGGACGTGACGCCGCTGTCGCTCGGCATCGAGCTGGTAGGAGGAAGGTTCTCTGCTGTGATCAAGAAGAACACTCCGATCCCCTGCAAGCTTACAAGAAACGACTATTGTTCTGTGTTCGACAACCAGGAGAGGTGTCTCATAAGCGTAAGTGAAAGTGCCCGAAATATCACCTCCGCCCCGAATGGATAAATTGGCTCAGTCTCCTAAAAGTGGGCAACTTTTCGGGCTCGAGATGTTTCCATGGGATCCTTTAGGTGACGACGGAGCAACTTTACTGATGTTCCGTTTTTTTCCCGTGCTTTACATTCTGCATAATTCACGTTCTAAAGTATGGGCCTTTTTCTGCAGTGTGCACAAGACGCCTCATGGGTGGGATATTCGTGGGAATGGAGGGTGGGGCACCGTGTGACAGGGTTCACGTGGATTCTTTTCCTGTTTTACGCTGAGCTCGCTTGTTGCCTTCAAAGCCCATCCTGACCGACCACTTCCTATGGGCACCATTTCTAGTCTATTCCGTATTCATGCTCAAAGAAGCACATCTTGGTGCTTGGTTCTGCCACGCACGAATGCGATCATTTGAGGGCTTATCCTCATTTTCATGAAAAGCTGCGTACGAAAAACAACATAGTGAGTCAATCTGTTCAGTTTGTTTCCACCTAAAGGTGAAGTTAGGATGACGTAATTGCCTAAGTTTCGACTTTTACCACACACAATCAGAGGAGAAATCTCTGCTCACAACGCTCACAGTAATGACCTTTTAAGGTTTTCATGTCGTAACGATATCGCTCTTGTGATTGCAGGTGTACCAGGGCGAGCGCCCCCTCGTCAAGGACAATCATTACCTGAACAAGAAGTTTAGTGTGGACCTCCCGCCTATGCCCGCTGGCCAGGCCAAGATAGACGTGACGTTCGAGATCGACTCCGACGGCTTGTTGACGGTGACGGCCCTGGAGACTAGCACCAGGAGGGAGTTCAAGGTCACGATCTCGCGGACCGAAGCCCATCTCAGCGAGAAGGACATCCAGGACCTCATCGAGAAGGCCGGACGCTTCCAACACCAAGACCGAGCCGAACTTCGGCACGTCGAAGACGCACTCCGGAATCGAAGACTGTTGTAAAAAGCTTTACTGGTTTCTATTTCATTGTTCTGGTTTGGCTCCGCTGTATGTACATGGGAGACTTGTTTCTTACTCTAATCTGTTATTGAGAATCAAATCTACTTCCAACAACTATGTACTTCTATTATTCCACCACTTCCACCTGTCGGATATGAAACAAGGCTAGAGTGCCTCAGCAGATCATTTTTACGCTGTTGAACACCATCAATCGCGTCGAGCTGTAGCCTGCGGATTTTTGTTTTTGGGTCATTCTACAGATATGTTACAGTTTGATGTCCCTGCCCCCTCGTGCCCAAACGGTTCGTCCCAGAGAGACGCAGTTTGCGCGATGAGGTGGTGTGCATTTAAGTGATCCACTATTTGGTTTGAAAAAGTCTGAGGTTTTCAGGTGGCTGTGGCCTCCGGCAGGTGCAAAATGTATACTCCATTGCTGTCCCGATGCATAGTTCACCAAGTTTGCGCCTCTCGTATGTTTAAACGAGACACAGGACAATCGTTCCCGAGGGTTCTATTTGAAAGGGCACTCCCAATACTCCAATTTGATCTTACCGACTTTCATTAAAGCTTGAGCAATATCAAGGAAGAAAAGCCTGACCTCGCCATGACCCCCACTCTCAGAACAAATGTCGTTAAATCAACAACAAAATGTTGATTAATTTTTATTAAGAAAATTATTGTCAAAATAACAAGCTGGTTCTTTCGTTGATTCAACAACAAAATGTTGTTGATGAAATAACGATACGTTAGGCTGTGAGAGCGCCATCTGCGCGGCCATCTGGCCATCTTCAGTATTATTCGGTGATAGTTAACAAAATTTAATTGTCATGTCAATGAGCTATTCCATCGACAAACCTTTAACCGACAGAAAAAGGTTGTTAGAGCTACAGCAATATTTTGTAAACAATGTAGGTCGTTAAAAGAACGACAAGATACTGTTGAAAGGTAGGTTGTTCCGGTAACGAAAATTTATCGTAATAAGCAAGTTACAAGAATTTGTCGTCGATTTAACGACATAGTTTGTTAAATTTCCTCGTTATAACAACATATGTTTTCGAAATGACAGCAATATATTGTTAACAACAAGTATCGTTAGAACCCATGTCGTAGATTCAACAAGGAATTTTTAACAGTGGCCCTCCGATCCTCCTGATATTTTGGGGGCTCTTTAGGCACCTAATGGGTAGTCCATACCCCGAAAATATTTTGTGGATGAGCTGTACCGAACTTTAGTTTCATTTTTGGTGGGGTTACATGTTAGGTTCGAGTCTTGTTTAGCGACTCTCAAAACGCGCGAGAGTTATGGCCACCTGCGCCGGTCTTCTGGCCCACTGTGCGGTGCGCATGCGCCTCTCTCTCCAGATTCTTAATGTTTTCACTCCCCACCCTTCAATAGTGCAGGACGAAAAAGAACGGCAGGGTAGGAAGGGGATTGAGAAAAACGACCAAAATCACTATTTTGGCTAAAATACCCAATAAACGACAACTTTTAAGTCGCCCTGTAGCTTCTAAACGGCTGGTCAGAAAAATCTGGGCGAGTGCTATTCGACTCGTAAGGATCTACAAAGATTCCACAAGAAGAAAACATTAGGAGGGCCAAAAAGTCCTAAGGAAAAAAAAGTCCCAAAGACAAATGTCAATTTTAGGGTGTTTTTAGTGGTTTTTGGAGGCTGGTGATGCAGGTATTGGTGCCACGTCAATTCCGAGGTCATATTCTTGCTCCTTGGTCAATTTACATAAGAATTCCAAATTTTAGCTTCCTGGGATGAAAACTGTCCATGTGCGGCAAAATACCCAAATCCATGTTTTTACACCAAAATTGAAACTTAAGTTCAGTACAGCTCATCCAAAAAAAATTTCGGGGTATGTCTGCGCGGCAATGGACTACCCATTAGGTGCCTAAAAAGCCCCCGAAATATTAAGAGGACCGGAGGGGGTCATGGCAATGTCCGGCTTTTCTTATTGATACTGCTCTTTTGAAGCTTCCTGCCAGCACATAATTAACTTTTGTCCCAACGTTTTAACTTCCCAATAATTCACGAGTTTGGCTCTTCACAAGTCAAACGGGAAGTCGCAGCCTCTATATGAGAGCTGCAATGGATTCCGGATGGAAAAACACTTCTACGCACCAAGTTTGGGAGATGTGTGTCCAATGGGTAGCATCAGATTGGTACCCAAAAAGGGGGTCGCGTATAATTTGTGTATGTAAGCTCCGTACCCTATTTGCCACAGGGGAGTTCAAAGAAACCAGTATAACTTGTAGAAATTCTGCTTAGGCTGATCTCTTGTCTCAAATGACCAAACCTCGTGAAATTTGCTAGCGTTTCAGATATCTATCAGATATCATATATATGATTCTTTATACGGTCACGTCCAATATGTTTTAAATAGGACCCCTCGAATTGGCCTAAACTTTCACAAAAGCTTGATGACCAAGTGCGTTGCGCCCGAATAAGAAGTCCTAAGTGTGGTGTCAACAACGAGTTTCTCACGCAAAGCCAGGTGTGATGCTCTACGCGGGTCGGAAGGGGGAAGGGAGGCATCCATGGAGAACCTTTACGCTAACACAGACGAACTACCGCTGTTCCCGCTCCAGATGCTCACCCACTCAATGCACGGTTTTACTCCTTATTTTGTGTCTTTGCTGCCATCTTGAAGGCCGTTCTGTGCAGAATCCGTCGGAGGCTGTCGTATCTCCCCCAACCAGTTCGCTGTCGAATGGAAGCGGTTTGCTTCGTCGCGGGAGCGTGCTGGATTCCAGTGTGCTTCACTCTTCAGGAAACACCCTTCAACGTCTCGGATTAAATGTATCGTGGCGTTTTTCCCGAGAGGGTATGCACTCTTAATACCGGTGACCCGACTACTATTACGCCTCCTACGCTTTATGACACCTCAAAATTACCGGGATTCAGCTAAAAATAGCCCAAAACAACTATGGAAAATTCTGAGAATTGACGCTATTACGCTACTAGTACACCACTGTTACGCGTGCTATCACGGATGGAGTACCCGATCATTACGCGAGTGCATATCCCCCCGGTCCTTCTTAACTTCATTGGTATTCTTTTACTGTGATAAGCTTCTATTAGAACAGAAATAAATGTCTAGGTACACTCGAAAAGCGTTGCGCTTGATGTCATTTTGCATTCTGCATGCCGGAACAAGAAAAACGAGCCCAATACAAACACAATCAGACAACTTTTAATTTTTCACAGTTCAAAACGCGAAATCGTTACATTTCTGTAGGATGACCCAACAGTGTAGGTCGTTAAAAGAACGATAATATATTGTTGAAAAGTAGGTTGTTCAAGTAACGAAAATAGACCATTCTAGTCGTGGCTTAGTGAAGAACAAGAACAATCACAAAACAGTCCATTTAGGGCATTTAAAGAGCATATATTCGCTTCAAATATGTTGCATTTACTAGAAAATATTTTCACTAACTTCTACCATGAAAAGAAGACTTAAACATTTGAAGTAAAGGTGAAAAAAATACACTTTTGTGATTCTTCTTGTTCTTCACTCGGCCACGACTAGAATGGTCTATTGTTATCATCAAGTAACAAGAATTGGTCGTTTATTTAACGACATTGTTTGTTGTCGAAATTTTGTTAACAGCACGTATCGTTTAGGACCCATGTAGTGGATTCAACAAGGAATTTATAACAGTGTAATTTGAACGATCAACTACGTAATCTGTTTCCGATTTTCTTTTTCTGTGGTGGCTGGTCTGCTTATTGCGGCGTGTCCAAAGTAAGGACCGCTGTCCGAATGAGGGAAGTTGACGTTGCTAACTCGTTACGAGGGCAGGGCAGCACAGTTGGCCAAAAGACCGAGAGGCGGGCAAAACTCTAGACGCGTTGGGATCTCCACAGACTCTAAATGGGGCTCCACTCGAACCATGGAGACATACTAGGGAGTCGCAAGGTGGCGCTCGGCGGTACTGGGTCTCGAGCGATCGTGCGAGAGAAGTTCGATTGTTTAACCTCTGAGAATTTGCAATAAGTTGTTTTTAGAAAATCAGACCACACGTCGTTCTTCTACAGCATTACGTGTTATCATAAAAACATTCATCAACTCCGACCACACCGCGGTGTCGGCGTAAAGTGGGTAAGAAAGTCGCCATAGCTGTCTGTCTCACTCCCACAATCTCTCGAGACCTAGCGATTCGGGGTATCTCCGGGTCCAGCCTAGTTCGGAGGCCTATTTCGACCAAAAAACTTAAACGTCGTCAATCCTTGATTCTTCAGGATTACGTGGGTACCAAAACCATACCGATCGGTGCACCCAAAACCCATACGGTGGCGAAGAAGTGTCGCATGTCACCAGACCTTGCGACTCCCCAGTTCAGTATGTCTCCATGCTCGAACCGAACATGTGACCCCACCAATGGATTGCTCTCCGAACGAGGAATTCATTGGTGGAGTCATACGTTCGGTTCGAGTACCATTGAACGACTCTAGAGCTCGAAACGCGAGCAGAATTTTAGCCGCCCGCGACATCTTCTGGACTACTATGCGCAGCTATTGAATGCCCGAAGCAATGCCTCAATCAACGGAAGTGACAATCATGCACGATGCGCCCGTCCTCCGGTATCGCAGAAAAGTTGTGGCTGCAGTGTGTGCCCGATAAGCTCAACATAAGCGAGGCGCGACTCGCGACTCACAGCTGGCGTGGCACTACCCCTCCCCCTCCTCTCCCCCTCCCCTCTGTCCGGGTACGGCCGGCTCGGCTCGAGTCGCCGGTTCACGCCGCGATCGCGAACGCCGAGCGCCGAGCCGAGACCGAGAGCCGCCGAGCGCTGACTCGCCGACGCGAAACGTGGTGGTGGTGGTGGTCAGTCTAGTCAGTTGTCAGCAGTGCGAGTGGGTGAGTGTGTCGCGACTCGTGTCCGAGGGTCCGCCGAGCCCGTCAGGCGTTGCCGTCCGTGCCGGTCGACGTGAACCTCGTCCAGCAGTGTGCCGATTCAACCGGCAGACTTTTCAGGAGGCATGGCGCAAGGTGAGTTTTGTTTCGAAGATGCTGCAAGTCTATACTCCGACCACGAGCGGGGATCGGGTCGCGGAAAGAGAAGTTGCATTCAAACTCGGTCTGCTGTCAATAAGGCGGATCTAAATATTTAGCCCGGAGCGAACTTGGTAACTGGAGGTCAGGTGTCGTTCTCTCACTTAGTAGCGTAGCGTTCAAGCAACGGGGTTCAAACTTAGCGTAACGTCAGACCCATCGAAACGTCATGCGTAACACGTCGAATACATTACAGACTTAAAGAAAAATGAACACACCCTAAATGTCTTTAAGAGAAGATTCTTCATATTATGGAGAAAATTATCCATAATGTGGTGCAGCTGCCTTTGTAACATACCTTTGAATATTCTTTGCACTTTTCAAATATTTTGCTGAATTTTCCTTGTATTTTGGAGAAAATCTGCATCATAATATATTGGTGCAGCCTTTAACCGTAAGACATTTACAGTGCAGGTAATTTAGGTAACAGTCGCGTTGAGATAAGAAATTTCGCGTAACATGTTACCTGCGAGGGGACGGGGGCTGGGCGAGGGGGCAACCACTTGCAATTTTTTTGTACACAGGATTCTTCGTAGCTAGGGATTTCGCGAGATTTCGCACGATTTCGCAGGATTTTGCGCCAAAATTAAGCAAGATTTCGCGAGATTTTAGTGGGATTTCGCAAGATTTCACAAGATTTTAGTGGGATTTCGCAAGATTTCGCCAGATTTCAGAGGGATTTCACGAGATTTCGGCAAGATTTCGGTCATTCAAGTGTACACAGGATTTCGCGAGTGGTTGCCCCCTCGGGGCTGGGTCAGCGCCGCCCAGCGCAACGCCACGTTACATTATAATTTATTCACTTATTTTCTAGATTTCAATTTATTAATTTATTTACTTATTTACGAGAGGGGATGAGGGGGATGAAAGCGTACCTAAAACTGCGCAACGTGATTAATAGACGCCCCAAACTGCGTTTTAATTACCGCGATTCCATTGGTAAGTTTCTTTGCCATTGACAAGTGCCAAATTTAGCGTGCCAGGGTGCCGGAGTTTCAAAATTTGGCATTGTGTGGGGGCAATCTGAACCCAGAAGGGTGGATTGTTGCATTTTCGACGGACCGCCACTACTGTAGTGGCGGAGAAAGTTGCCAACGGATTTGCTGTGTGGTGCGTTTCGAGGCCGTCGTGTTTCTGTGCCGAAATACTTGGCCAGACGAAGGCCACGACTATAGCGTGGCGTGGGGAATACAGGGGCAGCCGGGCGGGTATTCCCTCCGCTGCGCTTCTTCACTCAGTTAAGGCGTTGCTGATTAGGGATCACACTAAATTTTGTGCAACTAGTGCATGTTTAATTTCGTACGTTACGTATGCACTGAAACATACATAGTAATTTAGTGTGATCTTTTCTGAAACCATCACTGTCGTAAAAAATTGCTGTGAACATTATAGTCCAGCTTTCCTCTTACGAACGGGTCCTGCGGAATGGCGAAAAGCGACGCAGCCACGGACCGGAAGTTAGAAAAACCAACAGGGAATGGTGAGAAATGGCCCCGGTAGCCTAGGGTGGTTCAAGAATAAAAACGAACATTCTTGGATCGACCAACACCGCCCGGATTTAGATACTACATCGATAAAAAGTAAACCTATGCTTCTTCCTTTTACGAAAAAATGATTTTAAGCACCTCCGCAGGGACCCCAAAGTTTTTTACAATGCTATATTGTATGAAAAAATAATCTCAATTTGGCCAATTTCTGACCGATTTTTAAAAACGAAACAGGGATCTTTTTGTTTTTGAACGCACATTCAGAAAAAAAATATTTCACACCCCTTGGTTTGCCTATCTTTCAGGAGCAAAAACTGACTAATTTTCAACACAAACGAGCACAAATTTCAGTTTGTGGGACGCTACAGCCACCCCAAAGCCTCCCTTTCGGCATGGCGGGGTTCCCGCATCACTAAGCAAGCCCTGTCGACAGAATTGGGTTTGCGAGTGCTATTTGCCCACCCCCCAGGGGCATACAATTCTTGGTTTTCCCAAAAATCTATCAATTCTGTTCTTTATTGGGGCCTCTGGGTACTCAGATGGGCTCTTTTTCGCAAGGAAGGTCACCCGCACTACGAGAGGACGCGCGCAGGACCACACAAAAAAACCCATCAAAATGAAGAATTTTTCTACATTTTTACGATTTTACTGCTCCTAAGAGATAGGCAACAAGTGCTCAACAGTGCCCTCTTCTTTTATGGGCTTCTTTGGGGTGGCTGTAGCGTCCCACAAACTGAAATTTGTGCTCGTTTGTGTCGAAAATTCGTCAGTTTTTGCCCCTGAAAGATAGGCAAACCAACTAAGGGGTTTGAAATAAATTTTTTTCTGAATGAGCGTTCTAAAACGAAAAGATCTATGTTTTGTTTTTTTTTTAAATCGGTCAGAAATTGGCCAAATTGGGATTTTTTTCATATTATTAGCACTGTTAAAAACTTTGGGGGCTTTGCGGAGGTGCTTAAAATCATTTTTTCGAAAAAGGACAAAACATTGGTTTACTCTTTTTCGATGTAGAATCCAAATCCGGGCGGCGTTGGTCCATCAGAGAAAGTCCTTTTTTTTTGGGGGGGGGGCGGGGGGCACCCTACGGTAGCCGCGAAACGTTACATGCGATTTCATGGTTTCTGGCAGTTGGGAGCCGAGCGGAAGACAGTGCAGTCTCTCTGACAGCCTTTTGGGGCTCTCTATTTGAAAAGTCATCGCTACCACTCTAACTAGAGACAGGCCCAGGCGGCCGGGTCCGCGACCCGCCGGCTGGGCTGGTGCCCCAATGATTACTGCGCCGGCTCGCTTTTGAAAATGCTATGTATTTCCGTTCAAATTTGAAACAAACTGAGTAACGGGACGTGCAGCATGAAGTAAATGGTTTCCGTTACTTGCAGGAGTGGCCGTGGGCATCGACCTGGGCACCACGTTCTCCGTGGTGTCCGTGTGCCGCAAGGGCAGGGTGGAGGTGCTGGCCAACGACGATGGCAGCCGCATCACCCCCAGCGTGGTGGCCTTCTTGAACGGCGAAAGCTACGTCGGCCAGGCCGCAGAGGAAGTGGAAACCCCCGCGTCCAGCAGGGTGTTCGGTAAGCGTCACGTCACCTTGCCATGTTTACCTGCAAGAAACAAAGTTTAAAATAAACGAAGGTCTTGAGGTTCTCACGTTAAACTCCCGAAGATTTATTGTAAATTTATGAAGAGGCTTCGTAAATTTACGAATTCTTAAGAACGTTCCTGAAAATTTACGCAGATTTGTCGTAAAGACTATAAATATGTTACCATGAAATTAGGGCAACGTTACTATGTATAGCAAGCATAATACAAAGCAAATTTTCGCTATAAAACGAATCATTTTTCGGTTGGTATTGTAAGGAAGGAAACGAAACCAGTTTTTCTTCGTACACCGAAACTTTTTCTTTGTACCTTAAGGGAGGGTGGGGCACCCAGTGACAGGGGCACCTAGTGACACAGGGGTCCCCTGGCTTCCCCATTGCACTTTCAGACAATGTGTGATAGTGAATCAACAGGTCCTGTGATGTACAATGATGTCCAAGCGAGAGTGAGACGTTCAACTAAGTAATTTAGAAACAGTAACAAGATTTAAAAAAGGAGTTACCGAAAATCGCAGATTTTATGACTGCACGCTTAAAACCTTACGAAGTATTTAGAGCACACATAATACAAACTAATTTACTTTGTTATACGAAGAAATAGTTCGTAAATTACGAACTATTTTGTTTGTAAGCTTACGTATGCTCAAAATACTTTGTTATATGAAGCCACTTTACTTCGTACGGCTTAAATAGTTTGTAAGGTTTTCAGAGTGTGTTTGACAAAACGTTATCACGCCATTCATCTAGTAAACGGCACTAGTAACTGGCACTTTTAATCAATGATAAGGGCCGTTAGTGAGTGGTTTTCGCTAAAACAGCGCTAAAATGTATATTCATTTCTTTTTATTTTAACTCTTTAACCAACAAGAGCCCTCGGGGCAGGTAGTGACAGAGACAACTGTAATCTGCGATGTTTCCACATCTGAAATGTTTCAAAACATCAATTTGATCATCGGAATGTAAAATATCCCACCACAAAACATATATGAGGCTACATTTTACGATAATTTCGATAAACACAGTGACACAGCAACGTTGTAAAATGCAGTTTCTTGACTAAAATGGCACAAGTAACAGTGGTTTAACAAAAAGAAAGCTTGAAGGGCCTAAAACAATAATTTGCAATAAACTGGAGCGTTGTTGTAAGCTGGTACTGTGAACTATATGAACTGTCACTAGGTGCCCCGGGCTGGGGCACCAAGCTGGGGCACCAAGTGAAAAGTGCAGAGGTCTACGGTAAGCTATTTCTCTATTACAAAAATGTATTGTGAAAAGACGACTCAAAGTTCTTAGGGTCAAGGAAGGATCAAATCAATTTTCTGGCGTGTTCGTGGATTCTTTTTATGCAAAGTAACGACCCAAAAAGTGTCACTAGGTGCCTCACCCTCCCTTAAGGTACAAAGAAAAAGTTTCGGTGTACGAAGAAAAACTGCTTTCGTTTTATGCTTGCGCCATTTTCTTGGTACTACCGTACGGGAAATTTCTTCGGAAGACATTGAGAGTTTTTTATCTTTTCTTTGTCAACCAGACGCCAAGCGAATCATTGGTCGTCCCTGGAGCGACGAGAACATCCATAAGGACAAGAAGCATTGGCCTTTCGGTGTAGTGGAGGTCAACGGCACTCCCAGGATCGAGGTGAACGTGAGCGCCCAGAAGAAGGAGACTTTCGCTCCCGAAGAGGTGAGGATGAAGGCAGCCGTCGAATAAATACAAGCTTGCGTTGCACGATTTCATAGTTTAGTCTCAAAAGCGGGTGATTGGCGCCGCGGCTTGGTGACTTCTTATTTCCGATATCATTCCTTAGTTAGTACACTCCTAAAAGTCAACGAAGAATCTGCTTAATGACTTCGAAGAAAATGAAGGCATTGTGGAACTGCTTCGTATTACGAAGGATTTTGCCTCATTGTACGAAGCATTATTCTTCTCAGATTTTACGATGTCTTCGTTTTCTTCGTGTAACGAAGCCATACTTCGTAGGCCTTTTTTCTGTGTACTGTGGGAATGCTCCGGCTCAACTTTGCATCCGGTCACACTTGCAACTTTAACCTATTTTTCTAGCTTTAAATTAGATTTTTGTTTACCATCTGTAAAGACACGATTTCTTCTTCGGCTATGTGCTCGTAGTTTGTCCGATTTGGTATTACGAACCCTATGGCTCTTAATTTGTTCGTACCTTCACTTCGTTAACTTTCCCCGTGGTATCGCTGTAACATTACACTGGTAGAAAAAAGTACGGAACATGTCTGGTCAACAATTTGCCTGGACCGTCGGTACTTGCCAAGTACGGAACTTTCTGTACTTTTTTTCCGTACCCGTTTACATGAGCTTATATGGGACAGGTACGGACGTTCCGTACGTTCGTCCGTACTATATTCTTCCGTACATTTTCCGTACAAAAGTACAGAAATTTTTACAGTGTAGCATGAAGAGCGCGTTTATCGCGTTAAAAGTCGTTTTTTTGTGTGGGTTGCGAGTGTTGACCGTTGGGACGACGACTTTGACTGAGACGTGACATGCGTATCATTCATACTCCCGCCGTCTGCCTTTTCTGATCCATGGTGATACTCTGTTCCAGATTTCAGCCATGGTGCTGAAAAACCTGAAGAAGACCGCCGAGGACGCCCTGGGCCAGACGGTTAAGAAGGCTGTCATCACCGTGCCGGCCTACTTCAACGAGCGCCAGCGCCAGGCCACCAAGGACGCGGGTGAGCAGACACGGATGCTGCAGTTAATGATATGGCGGTCCACGCTTGTTTGGCCCTTTCATGGGCGTTCTATTGCGAACGATTTCGCTGATTCGTTTGGCGGGTGTAAACTCAGATTATTGCGCTATTAAGATTCTAACGCCACGCCGAAAACTTCGTTTTTTAAAGCCAACAATGAACACGTTGGATATTCCCCCGCCATCACAAACCTGCCGAAATCCTTAGGGCTCGAGGGGAGGTTCTGGTGAAAATCATGCCAGTTTCTAAATGGGTCCCACTGTCAACATTTGTTAGGAGTATTAAATCTTACATAGCAAAGACTAATATTTGACTTTTTGAGTCTTTTAGAGCCTATGTTGGCTGTGTCTTCAAAAATCTTCTTGTGCATACTTCTTTGTCATTTAAGGTCGGTCTTCACATTTGTTACTTCTTCGATTCATTTTTAAAAGATTCCGGCATGCATAACTCAGAATGTCCATTAGATTTCTTTTGCCAAGATTGTCAAGCTAAAAAGTCACGGAAGCTTGTCCATTTTGTGCACTGTTCACCAATTATAGTGAAATGCTTCCATTTTGAGTTGTGCATGCAGGAGTGTTTTAATAATGACTCAAAACAGTGATAAATGTCAAGGCCAACCTTTCACGACAAAATAGGATGCGTAAGAAGATTTTTGAACTTATAGCCCTAATAGGCACATAAGGCTCTTCAACTGGGTGAAGAGCATGGCATGTGCCTCCCAATTTAACGTTTTAATCTTACTTGGCAAGACAGTGGGACCCATTTTGAAGAAAGTGGCATTTTCACCAGAACCTCTCCTTCAGGGTGCAATGTTCGCCTTTGTAGGTGCCATCGCCGGCCTGGAGGTGGTGGGCATGATCAACGAGCCCACGGCGGCCGCCATCGCCTACGGCCTCAACAACCAATCATCCACCAAGAAGACCGTGTTCATCTACGATCTGGGAGGCGGCACGTTTGACGTGTCAGTGATGGTGATCCAGGACAGCGAGTTCAGAGTCGTGGCTTCTGGAGGAGACACGCATCTGGGCGGCCAGGACTTCGATACGCGGCTGCTGAACCACTGCCTGAAGGTTGGCCCGCTTTATGTTTTGTGTTAAGAGGAATATGAATGATCGTGCGCTAGTGCGCTCAAAGAGATGCGTGAAAAAATGCTCAAACTCGTTTTTTTTGTGTCTTCACGATTCCTGCATGACCCTCTTGCTATGAATAAATATTTTCGATAATCTGTCACACTACCTACGTGATATTTTATTACAAGATAGTGCCGAGTTCCCATTGATTACTTGCGTATGTCCGGAACCAACGATTCCTGAACGTAGTGTACACGCGATTCCCTGATCCCTGGGGTGAAGCATTGGTCCGTACTTGTGCACGATTTCGCTAAAGTTTGTCCGAAAGTAAGAATTCTTGTGAGGCTTCGCAACAAGTAACTTTAGTGATGGCGAGAGTGAAAATGCTGGCAAACGGTATTGATCTTAAAGATTTGAAGTTTCTTTAGTGTTGAACCGAATTTGAATTGGCAGGACATCAAAAAGAAGAGAGGCCTGGACCTGCAGAACGACAAGCAGTCCATTAGGGAACTGCGCAAGGCGTGTGAGTTTGCAAAACGCAAGCTATCGTCGTTGACGGAGGCCCCTGTCACCGCCTTCCTAAGCCGCCACGACTGGACCTACAACACTCGCATCACGCGGGCGCTCTTTCAGGACCTCTGTGCAGATTTGTTCAAGAAAACCATCACCCTCACCGAGGGGGTTCTAATGGAGTCAAAGGCAAGTTAATGTTTTTACAAAGAAATTCCATTGTTTGGCCACAGCAATGGGTTTGAAGGAAACCATTTCTCGCAACTGTAATGAACACACTCTAAAATCCTTTCAATATTTTCATAATGGCAAAGTTCGAAAGCTACAAACAAATTTGCTTGCATCTTAAAATCATATTTTGCAAATGAAACATTTTGCTGATTCGTAAAAATTTCTTGGTATCGCCAAATAAATGAATTCATTCATAGCTTTGAGCTTTGAACCCAATTTCACGTTTACAATGTTATCGTCATTTTGACGGCAAGGTGATATTGCACTAAATTCTGTCACTATTTAAGAACTTACGCCCGTTCAGAGCATATTATCATCACTTTCTTGTCACTGTATTGAGAGGACATCTGTTACGAAGAACACAAAGCACAAAGGTAGCCCTCAAAGAACTTTAAAGGCAGTCTTGCCTGGAAAGTCCTTCGTTAATTTGGGAAGAACTTGTGTGGATTACAAATGACACTCATTTCTTTGCAGCCTGCGAAGAAATGTCGTAGAAATGAGAACACTTTCTTCACAAACTTTTGTGAGTGCAGTCAAACCTTGCGCACACCCTTCCATCCACTGTTAAAAGTTTTGTCGTTACTCAGCAACACTCTTTTTGCTTATATTTTTAATACCAAGATTTCTTTTGGAGAATAGCTTGTTGGACTTCTGGCGTATCGCAACAAAACGATAATTCCACAATAAAAATTAATTACTAATAACAGCCTACAGTCTAAAGCAAGTTGTTCACCATCAACAAATGTTGTTAGTCAGCGGCAAGTGCTGTACGTCCATTATAATATTTGTAATGTCTGCGACACATATTGATTGTGAACTTATGTCGCTCCTTTAAAAATTCTAGTGGGTCCCGCTCTTAACGGTACCCGCATGTAATGTTTCCCGCATGAACGTTTCTATATTTAATTCCGGAGTCAACAATCGCGTTTATCCATTTACCGCTTGTAACGTTTCCCGTTTATAACGTTGTTTAACCGTGCAAGTCGGCCACGCAACGTTATAAGCGGAACCCACTGTACCTCTAGTAATTGTTATCTCACTATAACTTTAAAACAACATAGACGATGCAAACAATATTGCTTATCATTTGTTTTATTTTAGCAGATAATGACAAAAAATGTTCACACTCAAATTACTGAATTAACGGTGATATCAAGAATTTTATTCTTCTGCGACAAGTTGTCGCTTTCAGGTTCAATGACATTTGTTTCGCGTTGGTTAAAGCTGACCTGTTTTTGAACGGCACAATTTTCACTCATTTGCTTGTTTATGTACACCTGATTTTAACAATGCTCCTTCGTCGCATTCCTGTCTAATCTCCTTGTGGCAACTTGCAGCTGCAGCGCGGTGCCATCGACGACGTGGTGCTGGTGGGCGGCTCCACCCGCATCCCCAAGGTGCGCGCCATGCTGTCGGCCTTCTTCGGCGGCAAGGAGCTGCGCCACTCCGTCAACCCGGACGAGGCCGTGGCGTGCGGCGCGGCGGTGCGGGCCGCCGTGCTCACTGGCGACAGGGAGGCCATCAAGAGCGTCAAGCTCAAGGACGTGACGCCCCTGTCGCTGGGTGTCGAGATGCTGGGTGGGGTGTTCAGCGTCCTCATCCCCAAGAACACCCCCGTGCCCTGCAAGAAAACGCAGTCTTATTGCACAACAGTCGACTTTCAGCGGCAGTGTGGCTCAGAGGTGAGTCTTCATAACTGTTAAATAAGTACCTCACCAACCTTCGGTCGTTTTCTGATAATTATACTTGTGTCTGTGTCGCGCAGGTATTCCAGGGTGAACGCCCGCTAGCGAAGCAGAACTACAGCCTTAACAAGGAGTTCACGGTTGACGTCCCCCGCAAGCCTGCTGGCGAGGTTACAGTGAACATCACCTTCGAGATCAACTTGGACGGCCTGCTGACGGTGACCTGCGTGGAGCCCACCACGGGGCGCTCCCAGAAGGTGCAGATCACGCAGAAGGAGGCGCACCTGAGCGAGGGGGACATTAGAGCCTTGATCGAGAAGGCCAAGCGCTTCCAGCGCGAGGATGACGACGCACTGCGGGAGGTTCAGGAGCGATTGCGGACGCAGAGGTTCTTCTGATGCGTGTGATCGATTAGCGTGCTTGCATTATTTATCATGGATGTGAGTGTAAAACCGCCAATTTACGAGTACATTTCCTTGGTTTTTAAGCCCGTTTATCAGTCTGCTTTGGCCTTCTTTTCTTTCTTTCTTTTTTTGAAGCAAGGTATTGAAATTAAATGGACTTTTTCCTCGAGACATTATTTTGTTTGCCCACCTTCCCTCTGCCCCCAACCCCCAAGCAGGATAATGATTCTCGATTGCACACCACGCATTTTCGTGTGAGATGCCGCTTCGCCCTCTACAACTGGGGATAGGAAATGCACTACAAACCTAACTGTCGACTAAGTGCACTGTGACCCATTATGGTACAGCTTTTGACAGTTTGCAGTACCGGCCGCTGGGTGACATTGTAACTTCCTGGCTTATAGAATACGGCAACGACTAAAAGGGTCTTCTTGCTGAAACAAAAGAGATCTACGGGGACAGAATTGCATTTCTGGTCTTTTCTAAACACTACACGTTGTGGAGCACTGCCAATTTTGCAGACCTCCCTAAACGCCAAGCCCCTTACAGACCCAGTTTCATTAAAAAAAAACTAAATATGTCACAGAAGAGTCCTCTTAGAGAAGGTTAAAAGCCTATTAGTTCCATAAAAAAGTCAGAATACAGAAAAAATATCCCAAAAACGTTCTTTTTGTAATTGTTTTTTTTTTTTTTTAAGTCCTCAGGGTATTCTGATTTGCATCTGTACTAAATGATCAAACTTTACGAAATTCACTTGCGTTTCGCATAAGATTCTTTACCCAGAGACGCCCAGATAAGATCTTTGAACAGGACCCCACGAATTCTGAGCAAGGCTACTTCGCTTCTACCAAGTAACTTACTGTTCTGTCCGTATCAGTCCCGCTAAAGCGTGGCATTCCCCGCAGCTGCCTTTCCCCAACAATCGCATTTTAGTAACAGATAGACGGGCGTCGGCGTCGCTTTGCAGCAGAGTATTCCCTATTTCGATCACACTGTATTCCTTTGTGCAATATTGATACGTGCACTGTAAAAATTTCTGAACTTTTGTACGGAAAATGTACAGAAGAATTTAGTACGGAAGTGCGGACAAAATTACGGACGAGGGGTGAATCACTCAGCGTTCTGGTGTACACATGAGTACATGAGTACGGGTGAGTACACCTATCAAAACCAACACTGTGAAAAATCCAGCCGTTTGAGAATGGAAAATTATCGCAAAGTAAATTGATATTCACCACCGTTCACAAACAGCCAATCTCTGTTTCCGAACGGAAAAAATAAATCGGGGAACAAAAATATACCGTTTGTAAACGGAAAATGCGTGTTTCACAACGAAACGCTAGGAAAATTCGTTTGGAAACACGAGTTTTGTGTTCACAAACGGAAAAATATTATTCGCATAACGCTTTTCCTGTTATTTACTTTAACAGAGGGCAATGTTTCTAAAATTTGCGTAAATTTTTCCATTTGAATTTCCAACTTTATTCACGGATTTCACTGAACAGGTTACAGAAATTGATAGTATGACAATTTAAAATAGTCGTCCGGCATCTTGTTGATCTTAACACACTCCCAAAACATATCACATATTCCTCGTTTGGCGGCAAAAAGCAACAGCGTTTTGACTGCTTTGGGCTGAACCGCTCCGTTTGAGAACGGAAATTTCAAACAGTGAATAACTTTCACATTTATTAACGTTTTTAGGCTTTATTTAGCGTTTTAGACGACACGCAACGCCAAATCGTGCAAGAAAGGAGCGAATTTCACTGATTTTAAAGTTGAGAGTACACTGAGTACGTGCCAATTTGTACACATGAGTACACACTAGTGATTCACCCCTCGAGCAGAGTGGCGTAACTTATTTGAATTTGAAGGTTTCAGGGTTTGTATCTCCTAAACGGGCTGCGTTATAAAAGTTATGAAAAGAATAACTTATTTTTAGAATTGAATTCTAAAATTAAGTTATTCTCTCCATAACTTTTATAACGCAGCCCGTTTAAGAGATACAAACACTGAAACCTTCTAATTTAAATAAGTTACACTGCAAATCCAAGTGTAGGACAGGTCGACACTTGTAGGCGTCGACCAGTTTGTCCTACGCTTGCAAGTGTCGACCAGTTTTGTCCGACGCCTTGAAGTGTCGACCACACATTGTCCGACGCTTTGAAGCGTCGACCGCACAGTGTCCAACACCTGCAAGTGTCGACCACATCATGTCCTACGGCAAGCTACGTGTAGTTTGCCGTAGGACATGCTGTAGTCGACACTTTTAAGTTTCGGACACTGAGTGGTCGACACTTCAAAGCGTCGGACAAAACTGGTCGACACTTGCAAGCGTAGGACAAAACTGGTCGACACTTGCAAGCGTAGGACAAACTGGTCGACGCCTACAAGTGTCGACCTGTCCTACACTTGGATTTGCAGTGTACGGCACTCTGCCCTCGAGTACGGAACGTCCGTACCTGTTCCATATAGACTCATGTAAAGTGGTACGGAAAAAAGTCCAGTGCCGTACCTGGCAAGTACGAACGGTCCAGGCAACTTGTTGACCAGACATGTTCCGCACTTTTTCCGTTCCTTTTTTACCAGTGTGGTCTCACACAACTGAGCGTATGACGTACTTTACGTACAAATTTGTAAGCAATTTCGCACGATTTGGTGCGATGCTGCGTGCGAATTTGTGCAAAATAAATTAGCATGTATAAAATTGTGTGAGACCACCGTACGCGCAATGACATATAGGGTGAAGGTTCGAACACTGGTGGCACGCCTTTTACACTCAAAACATGCAGTTTCCAAGTTTATTCTTCATTTCACGGCCCTGACCACCGTTAATACAGACTCATTTTCGAATTTTACCCGGAATAAAAGACCCTTTCGCTCGTCGCCGAGTGAAGAACAAAAGTAATCAAAAATCAGGAGCCACTAGCACGCCATCTAGCGGCCGCTGCTTTGAACTTCGTTGAGACCTACGCTTGTAACCAATCAGAATGCAGCTTTTGGCAGTTCACACTCTCAGACCCGTATTGACTTTTTATCTCTTGCCAAAAAGTTTTTTGTGCAAACGTAATACGTTCAATTCTGTCTTTAGCTTTGCACGTTTTTGTCCATAATATAGAGTATTTAGTCCATTAAACCTCATTTTTTGTCAACTGCAATGTACTTTTTGATTTCTACATGATCTATTGACAATTTCATCTTAAAAACGATCAAAATTGTGCATAGCTAAAGAGAAAATAGTGCAATTTACGTTTGCTCAAAAAGCTCCATAAGCAAGAGACATAAAAGTCCATATGAGACTGAGAGTGCAGTACCGGCCGCTAGGTGGCGTGGCGCGTTACTGGTTCCTGATTTTAGATTACTTTTGTTCTTCACTCAGCGACGAGCGAAATGGTCTTTTGAGCGCATACACTCGCACACAATATCGAGCGAAAATTTAAACTTGAGTGTTTCAATGTGACCGGATTGTACGACGTCCGTGTACGTCAAGTACATCTAGTGCGTGTAGGGGGATTTTAGAAATCGGTAACGCACTCGTTGCCACTTGTTCATCCGAAAATTGATATTTGAGCAGCACACTAGTAGCGCTGCGTTACGCAAGAAGTGAGATCCGATCCAGCGAAACGTTAGGTCAAATGCACCTGGGGGAAGGGGGGGCGGGAGGACACGCGTAATACACTGTAAAAAAAATCCACGGTGAATGGTACGGAACAAGTCTGGTAGACAATTTGCCCGGAGAGTCTGTACATACACCGTACCAAGTACGCTCTGAGTACAGGCAGGCAGTACTGATATGATTACAGGTAATCCGTGGCAAATCCTGTGCTTGGATTTGATTTGTTCGAGGGCACTACTTTTCGACAAAAATAAGCCATACGGTTGAGGTACAGACAAACCGTCATTGTACCACCACAGGTTGCTCGTTACAAATCCTGTGCTTGGTCCCAATTTGATTGCGGCTCCTTTTTTCGATAGAAATAAACCATACGGTTTACGTACGGACAGACTGTGGTTAAGCCTGTATCTAGTTTCTACGAATTAGGGGTAGCCCTTCTTTTGCAAAAAGAAGGAACCGTAAACTACATACTTAAAAGAATATGTAATCATTAAAACATAATACCTAAATGATTGAATTCCTTGTACATAGCTAACCTCCATCATTTTTATTCACAATTCAAGTGCAAACAAACGTGGTGCAACACTAACACGCAATTACTTAAAATATGCTTTTGCTTCACAGGTACGTCGCAGCATGGCAGATGATTGCTTCTTGCTTCAGTCTTGTCCTCTGGCTGCACCTTCTTCGATTTGTGAGCACCAGTACAAATGCATGCATGCATCGCTTGGCCCCGCCTTAAGTAATGCAACTTTTCAGCGTGCTTCACCTTCTTGCTTCAAGGACTGCAGAGTTGCCTTCTTGCACAAAAGGCTGAAAAAATAAAAAGATTGTTTGTAGTAAAAAGGAAAAAATAAACTGTAAGAAAATAAGTTAACCTGATAATTACCTCACATACCTTCTAAACTTAAAGCTGATATCTGGTCCCCTTTCAGCATACTATCAAGATAAATTGACCATTTAACTCTCGTAATGCGATTATACTTCAAGAAAGAATCTGTAATTCAAGTGCTTCCTTTAAGGCATCAACTTCCTGTAAAGGAAAGAAAGAAAGAAAAAAAAAAGATTATAGGAGAATAGGTATACCAACACATTCAGTTCATCCAGACTCCACATGAATACATACCAAAGTTTAATTATAAGCCGGATATGATGAAGAATCAAAAGCACAATGAAGTTTAGAGGGTCCCAGGACCCAATAATAAAGTGTTTCATTTGGAATAGCCTCTGCTGACTGCTAAAAGAGAAAAATAAATAAGTAAACAGTAAACAACAACAAACATAATTCAGCCATACTTACTTACCCTAGTCCACCAACAGACAATAAATCATTTAGAAGGTACGTGGTCACACAAGATCATTCTTTAAGTTGCTTCAGCTTGATTAGCAATAATGCTAGGACCAGGTTAAAAGCATTTCTATTGCTATCAGTCCAGTCACTTAGCCAGAGAAGAAAGAAGAAACATCAAAGCATTAAAAGGGTCCAAAACAAGACAAAGCTAATTCCAATCAAAAGTAGAAGGGAGGAACCAGAATTTGGGGAGGGGGGGGGGAAGGACAATAAATACAGATAACTTGCAGTTTTCCAGGTAGAACATTGTGAAGAAAGAGTCCTGAAAAAGAAAAGAGTTTATTACAAAGAACCCTGTAAAATAAAGCAAATGGCAAGCAGAATTCATATAATAATAATCAAAGGACAAGGATCAGAGCATGATTTATTTGGGCTTACATACCATTGAGTGCCTTTGAAGTGAGACTCTCCCAGCAAACACACCACACAGACTGGAAACTGCATTCACGCTCCTCGTCAGCAAGGTGACGATGTTAGTTGACACCTCGTGGACAAATCCTGTACAAAAAATAAACAAAGAGTTAGCAACAAAATAAACAATGTATTTGTCTCAACGTGCAAAGGCTTACCAAAGTTAAAAAAGCTGCTTGAGAACTCCTCATCTTATTAGTGTTTTTGAGTAAAGATTCTCTTCTATTCCAAAAATCTACTAGACAATAAAAAACACTAGTTTGTATGCTATTTCATAAAAAATCTGACCACACCTGGAGAGAAAAATAAAAGAAATAAACTAAAAACTGAACTGAAAGAAACATGATAAATTACTCATAACACAAAACTTTTTTGATTACTTACCGTTAAGCCCCTTTAATGTTACACCCTGACAACCCAGCAAACACACCGCAAAGACTGGAAAATCCACTACTCGCTCCAAGTCAGCCAGGTGACGATGTAAGTTGACACCTCGTGGACAAATCCTGTACAAAAAATAAACAGAAGGTTAGCAACAGATAAACAAACTATGTATTTGTCTCAATGTGCAAAGACTTACCAAAGTAAAAAAAGCTGCTTGAGCACTCCTTTTCTTACCAGTGATATGGAGTCAAGATTTCTTTCTTCCTCAAGTCTACTAGACATTGGATAACACTGGTTTGGTTATTTTTCAATTAAAATCAGAAAGCACCTGGAGAAAAAGATAAAGGAGTTGGATTAAGAACAGAACTGAAAGGAATATTATACAATTTTTAACACAAAAACATTCTTGTTTACTTACATTGAGCCTGTTTGACGATAGTCTCTGACAACCCAGCAAACACACCGCAAAGACTGGAAAATCCACTACTCGCTCCAAGTCAGCCAGGTGACGATGTAACTTGACACCTCATGGACAAATCCTGTACAAAAAATAAACAGAAGGTTAGCAACAGATAAACAAACTATGTATTTGTCTCAATGTGCAAAGACTTACCAAAGTAAAAAAAGCTGCTTGAGCACTCCTTTTCTTACCAGTGATTTGGAGTCAAGATTTCTTTCTTCCTCAAGTCTGCTAGACATTGGATAACACTGGTTTGGTTATTTTTCAATTAAAATCTGAAAGCACCTGGAGAAAAAGATAAAGGAGTTGGATTAAGAACAGAACTGAAAGGAATATTATACAATTTTTAATACAAAAACATTCTTGTTTACTTACATTGAGCCTGTTTGACGATAGACTCTGACAACCCAGCAAACACACCGCAAAGACTGGAAAATCCACTTCTCGCTCCAAGTCAGCCAGGTGACGATGTAAGTTGACACCTTGGGAAGAGATCCTGTACAGAAAAGAAACAGAGAGTTAGCAACAGATAAACAAACTATGTATTTGTCTCAATGTGCAAAGACTTACCAAAGTAAAAAGAGCTGCTTGAGCACTCCTTTTCTTACCAGTGATTTGGAGTCAAGATTTCTTTCTTCCTCAAGTCTGCTAGACATTGGATAACACTGGTTTGGTTATTTTTCAATTAAAATCTGAAAGCACCTGAAGAAAAAGATAAAGGAGTTGGATTAAGAACAGAACTGAAAGGAATATTATACAATTTTTAATACAAAAACATTCTTGTTTACTTACATTGAGCCTGTTTGACGATAGACTCTGACAACCCAGCAAACACACCGCAAAGACTGGAAAATCCACTTCTCGCTCCAAGTCAGCCAGGTGACGATGTAAGTTGACACCTTGGGAAGAGATCCTGTACAGAAAAGAAACAGAGAGTTAGCAACAGATAAACAAACTATGTATTTGTCTCAATGTGCAAAGACTTACCAAAGTAAAAAAAGCTGCTTGAGCACTCCTTTTCTTACCAGTGATTTGGAGTCAAGATTTCTTTCTTCCTCAAGTCTGCTAGACATTGGATAACACTGGTTTGGTTATTTTTCAATTAAAATCTGAAAGCACCTGAAGAAAAAGATAAAGGAGTTGGATTAAGAACAGAACTGAAAGGAATATTATACAATTTTTAATACAAAAACATTCTTGTTTACTTACATTGAGCCTGTTTGACGATAGACTCTGACAACCCAGCAAACACACCGCAAAGACTGGAAAATCCACTTCTCGCTCCAAGTCAGCCAGGTGACGATGTAAGTTGACACCTTGGGAAGAGATCCTGTACAGAAAAGAAACAGAGAGTTAGCAACAGATAAACAAACTATGTATTTGTCTCAATGTGCAAAGACTTACCAAAGTAAAAAAAGCTGCTTGAGCACTCCTTTTCTTACCAGTGATTTGGAGTCAAGATTTCTTTCTTCCTCAAGTCTGCTAGACATTGGATAACACTGGTTTGGTTATTTTTCAATTAAAATCTGAAAGCACCTGAAGAAAAAGATAAAGGAGTTGGATTAAGAACAGAACTGAAAGGAATATTATACAATTTTTAATACAAAAACATTCTTGTTTACTTACATTGAGCCTGTTTGACGATAGACTCTGACAACCCAGCAAACACACCGCAAAGACTGGAAAATCCACTTCTCGCTCCAAGTCAGCCAGGTGACGATGTAAGTTGACACCTTGGGAAGAGATCCTGTACAGAAAAGAAACAGAGAGTTAGCAACAGATAAACAAACTATGTATTTGTCTCAATGTGCAAAGACTTACCAAAGTAAAAAAAGCTGCTTGAGCACTCCTTTTCTTACCAGTGATTTGGAGTCAAGATTTCTTTCTTCCTCAAGTCTGCTAGACATTGGATAACACTGGTTAGGTTATTTTTCAATTAAACTCTGAAAGCACCTGGAGAAAAAAATAAAAGAGTTGGATTAAAAACAGATCTGAAAGGAACATTTTACAATTCTTAGTACACAAAGCATTCTTGTTTACTTACATTTAGCCCCTTTGATGTTAGACTCTGACAACCCAGCAAATACAGCGCAGAGACTGGGGAATCCACTTCTCGCTCCAAGTCAGCCAGCTGACGGTGTTAGTTGACACCTTGAGAAGAGATCCTGTACAGAAAAGAAACAGAGAGTAAGCAACATAATGTGTGGTGATTCTATCAAAATGAGCAAAGACTTACCTTAGCGCTAGAAGCTGCTCAGAAACTGTTCTTGCTAACAATGAATTTTATTTATTTCTCATAAATCTTTTCTTTTCCAAATAAAAAGAAATCATTTTAATTGTGGCTTTGTTTATGTCAAAACTAAGTTTAAAGCATCTAAAAATAAATAAATCTGTTAGCACAAAAAAAAAAAAGACAGCTGATAATAGACAAGATAAAAAAGTAGAAGATTCTTTATAAAATGGAATATTTAACACTTTGGACTTGAGACAGGGACTCACCAGAAAAAACAACCAGGACTGCAGAATCTTTTCTACACAAGCAGCTTGCTAAGAATGATTCTCTACGAATTTGTGAGTATCTGTTGTTCTTTATCACTATTAAATTGAATTGACTTTAATTGCAAATTCACATTAATTTGGTTTCATTCACAGAATAATTGGAAGCACCTAAAAGGAAAAAAAGAGTTGCATATTAGCACATAAGAAAGTACAATAGACATGTGAAATGATAGATTTGTGACCTGACAAGTCTTGCTGGTTTATCTTACCTGCATGTTAATAAAATCACTTAAAGGAGTACTAAATGTCATCACCACAAACTGAGTGTTTCAATGACAAACATTCATTGCCACAGACAGTGTAAGATGGTAAAGGGTAGTAGTCAATGATGCTTTCATAAGGAAGTAGTTTGTACTTCATGATGGAAGATTTCTCAAGCTCATAGAACCCCTTAAAACTGTCATTAGCTTCTTTTACTTCCATTAAAAAAGAAATATTATTTGAGGAGTCAAGCAAAATTAAATCAATAAGGCCAACTGTCAATGATGTTGAATCCATGGTTGATCGGAGTACCAAATAAAGTCCTTTCTTGTACTCAGTCCCTTTAACAATAATTGACGTCAGCGCTTCATGGTCAGATGGATCAAATCTGTTTGGAAATGCTTCTCTTTTAACTGCTGGTAAAGTCATCAAATTGACACAGCATGATGAGGTAGGATCATAAATTATGTCAGCAGGAAATCCATTTCCAGCTTGAATGGAAGCAAATCTAAGCATATATTTCTTTGCCATCATTTTGGTGATGTTAATGTAATTTCTACAATTCCGAACAACAGTTTTGAAAAACTTGTGGGTACTCTCAAATCTGAGAGTAAACAGTCTGATTAATGGCCCAAATATTGAGATCAAATCAGCCATATGAGCCAAAAAGTGTACCTTAGGGATCAAACACTTTGGGAAGAACTTTTCTAATCGTAGCAAGGAATTGATGAATCTTTTTATAAGTTGTTTTAAATATGCCACTTGTGTCATGGAAATTTTAGGAGCACATACATACTCAACAATTTCTTTTAAGTTTAAAACAACTTGCCACACTTCATCTTCAGGATCTTGGATCAATTCTCCTAGGATAAGTGGTAACAGTCTCAAGTGGTTCCAGTTTTGTACAGCGTTCCCTGAAAGTTTATCAAGAGACTTGTAGGGTTGGGGAGCATCCCGCTTATCAGAGCCTTTGCACTTAAAGCCCCTAATTCGCCTATTCAATGTAGGCAGGTCAAACCACTCTTTTTCAATAATGCAATATTGCATGACCACAGGCAAAACACATCTCAGAATACCTTCAAAAATGTCATGGGCAATGCATGGTGGCATGGCTGGTGATGAGACATGGAAACCAGTTACTGTAGAGTTGAAAGGAGATGGTCGATATTTTACTGCTCTAAAATTAACAGCACACATTTTTTTATAAGCCTCTTTCACAATGCCGACTGTCATTAATTTCTTTGAAGCAGGGGCAGACATACGTGCTGTGACTTTTTGAGCTTGCTTTTTGGCTTTCCTTGTGGTTGCTCTTTTGGTCGAGATTAAAAATTCTTTCCTCTTCTGCTCCCACTTTAGTCTTGCTATGGCAACAGCAGCATCATACTCCTCAGGTGTTCTGAGAGCTTTTACTTCACTTGGATTGGAAAGAAATTCTGCCTTTGACATAGTACAGAATCTACAAAAGAAACCACAAGTGAAGTTTCTTACATATCCCCCAACTACATGCTGTCCAAGATTATCCCCAACAAGAAACAATAAGCAAACAGGAATATTTTCTCCATCCACATCAATTCCGTTCTTCTTCAGGTCTTCAAGCTCTTCCAATATTGGTCTTATAGCTTCTTTGAGCACATCTTTGCATTCTAACTCTTCTTGTTGGGTTGGAACTGTATCCTTCTCCAAAACCAGCCCTGCAAGCTGATTCACATCATTTTTTGAACGAAACTCAGGATCTAAATTGCCAACCAGATAATAGAAACCAAGAGTTTTAAAAAAAGAAGCAGATGGTCCAACGTTAAATTCAAATGCATCTTGAAACATCAACAAATGAATGCATTTCCCATCATGATGTTCACATCTGTGTTTGATATAAGCTTCACCGTCACAAAAATCTTTGAGAATTGAGGTCTCATTGATTTGTTTCTCAAAAGACTTCAACAGCATGGTCTTCACCTTTGGATCCTTCAATAAGATTTTGAGAGTCTCTCTGATTGATACAAAATGGGCTATCCTCTTCTTTCCAGCTGCATTTGTGCCAAAGTAATGGGGTGTAGGATCTACATACGGAAATCGTTTTTGCCAGTACTGTCTTCTAAAATAGTCTGTGCAGAGCTGCTCAACATCTTCATTTTTGTGGTGAATATTAAAGATGGGGTCACACTTAAATGTTGTTTTCACTATAAATGAGATAATCGATTCATCAAGATTGGCGGCTTGGAGCTGCTGCCTAAGACCAATTTTTAAACGATGGTGAGATAGTTCTGAGATTAATTTGATTTCGTCAGAAATTATTTGAACAGTTGAAGAAGGCACAACAAGTTCACCCTCTAATCTAAGATAGAATCTGGCCAACTCATCTTTGATGACATGTTCTGGATATGGGTCCTCATCATCAGTACCTGTAGCACCTGAATTACAATCATAGAAAACATCTTCAATGTCAGCACCTCCTTCATTTTCACTATCATCTGATTGACCATCTGGTGGAAAACAAGCTTCAGATATTGACAACGCTGCTGGCTGAACAAAACCACAACTTCCTGCTTTTGCATGGCATCGTGACAGATGCTTCTGAAATTTCCTGAAATCAGTGTACTTTAACCCACAACTGTTAAGAACGCATTGTATTTCTGTCCCACCTTTGATGTGGCTGATCATATGATCAGAGTAGTCTTGTCTAGTTTTCAGTTCCACTTTACAAACACAACAATGAACTGACTCGATTTGTACAACTTGAGGCCTGGATCTAACACTACGATGGAATCTTGTTATGTGACTCTCAAATGAACCTAACTTCATTTCACGATCACAAAAGCAGCAGGGAATTCTCAGCTTCTTGATCATCTTGTGGACTTTCATGTGGTTGCAGTAACTTGACACGGAGCTAAAGGTAAGCCTGCAATATTTGCATGGTAGGAGTGGGCCAGGATTTACCTCTACCCCTGCTATGACAAGCAGTAGAAGCAGTGTTGCAAACGGAACAAGTTTCAAAGACAGGGAGAAACCACGGCTTTGACAAGGGTTGGCAGAAGAAGAAGCTTTTCTTTCAGGGTGGGTAAAAAGGCCAATGCGGCAGCGGTATTCATCCAATGTTATCCCCATGATCTAAATTAAAAAAAAAAATCTGTTAAAAATTATAGAATAAAACATGACATAATTTACCAATTTACAATGAAACCAAGATACTGACAAATGATCAAGTGCTATTGCAATAATACTTACTGATTCTTCCCACAGACTCAATCAATAAACACGAGAAAATGGAATTATTAGACTTCTTACTGTGACAATCAGTCAACATATGTGGGTTATTTTGATAGTCTTTTATCCAGATTTCTTTCTTTAATATCTATAAAAAACATAGAATTTTTAATTGTGAACCAGGAAAAACATAAAATCAGTAAATATCAATGACACAGTACTATGAACTTACCTATATTAAAAAGAGGAAAGAAAGACGCAAAGTAAACAACTGCAGTTGATTTATCTTCGAAGTGACTGCTCGCACCATAAGATCCCGCCACAGGACTCAAGGAGAACTCCACTGGCTACAGACTGCATGCAAAGGTAGTGATGCTAAGTGACCCTGCTAACAAAACAAAAAAAAATTACGTCTATCGCTGACTGGACAGAAAGAAGCCTGCTGTAGAGTTCGAAACGCCATCACAACTTAGGACTCAAAATTTCACTCAACCGGAGAATACCAAGAAACGTCAGTTAGGTTAGTGGATGACTTCCAACATTAAGTTGACATACCAAGTTCAATTATTAATTTCTTTTTTTTAGAATAAGAATGAAAAAGAATGAAAAAATCTTACTTTCAGATAATTGCTTTAAGTTTGTGACAAGCAAATGGCACTCCACGCACCCACCACAGAAGTAAACAACACAGAGGTGTTCAAAGCCTAAGTACGCGTCGCTCCACACACAATCCTAGCAAGACAATTCAAGAAATGCTAACAACAAGATCTGAAAGGACTAGCGCGTCCCAAAAACGCTTCATCAGTAAACAAGTTTATCACTTTTCACATCACAATGCGAATCAAATGAAACAAACCACGGCGCACCTGTTGGCGGCACACCGGAAAGGAGGAGGAGTGGAAAGGGGAAAGGGGGAGGGGGAAACAGCCACCAACTTCTACACCTTTTAACAGATACCGGAAAAATGTATTTCTGCCTATGTTACACTTATTGCTTACTATTTTGGCACTTTATTAAAACATATTCACTGAAAGAATCCATATCAGTTTGTGCGAGAAAAAAGTTGGGTCAGACTGACGACATGACTATTATGTTGAAGTGTTGGTACACTTTTTCAACAGCCGAATAGCGCAACGATTCACCTTTTGAAAAAAAAACCGCGGCGAGCAGCTGTTTAAATTTATCTAAATCAAAGGATTGAACGAGAAGATGTCGAACAAGCGATCAAGAGTCCCGGTAAGTGGAAGAGAGACGAATACGAGATGGTGGGCGCCGTTAAATACTAATTGTTTCTTTTCTGGGGCAGTTTGAAGAGGAAGTGACTGGGATTGTGAGAATGGTTCTCAGCAACATGGAACCCCATGTCATTACCAGAATTGTTGAGCATCTATTGTCAGATGAAGTGGGGGCGACTTGCATGGAAGACTTGGAGTTCCTCACGCCCTCGATGCTGCCACCTTCTCTCGGACTTAAACCCATCAAAGCGGCCCAACTGCTGAAGTATTTCACAAGTCCTGGTGCGAGTGCCAGTGGCTCAGCAGGAGGTGGCTCAGCTGGTGGTAGCTCAGCGGCTAACAGCTTTAGTGGATTCCAAGGTAAGTAAGGAGTGGTTAACCTGTAACAAAAAGTAATTTTGTGGGTTTTCAATTCAATTCTTCAATCGCCTTATCAGGGAATGAATGATTTTTTTGAGATGCAGTCTACTGAAACTATTCACGGAAGACTTGCAGGAAAGGGGGGGGGGGGGGAACAGAGCAGACGTCTAATCGAAAAATACTAAAGAGGAAGGCGTTTGCCCAATATTCAAGGTTTTATGCATACACAACTGCAGTAGCTGTTCAACTGTCAGATGTTTCTTTCACAACACATTTTCTTATTTAGGTGTTATAAACATTAGTATTCTTTTGATTATAATCATTTCAACTTTTCTTCTCGTGTTTTTTTACAGTGTCACAGCAGCCCTTAACACCCAGGAACATCGAAAACAACATAAATTACTATTTCCCTGTACCCTGGAAGTCACTTCCCAAAGAAACCCTAGACAAATTACAAAGCAATGAGCAAAGTAAAGTGAGGGCAAATCAAGATGACATAGACGCGTTAAAGCTGGCAATTGTGAAGAAGCTCGTGAGTTCCTATACAGACTATAAAGATAGTCATCCGGGAATGAAAAAGCACCCAGGGTCAAAAGTTTATGAATCAGTGACCAATCAGGTATGACTTGAGGGTGATATTTTGACCTACAAGAAGTTAGATATATCAGACTGTTCAGTATCAATTTCTTTTTTTTTGTTTTAGGTTTTTGAAAAATTCCCCTACACCTTAGCCGATGTGGTTAATGGTAAACAGGTTGGGGATGGAAAGGCAAGTTTCCAACGGGCTGTATTGGTTTGCACAGAGAACCAAATGCGTCAAAAGAATGCTCCCAAGGCTATTCCAAATGCCATCCGAGCAACAGGAATAATTGGCGTCTTGGAAGCAGAGTACCTGCCCAACCTTGATGGCAAAGCCAGAGAAGAGCAAGAAGCAATTCGGGCAGAGCTCCAAGTTCTCTACCATGAAGACAGTGACACATGGTGCTGGGATGAAATCAGAGAAAAAATGTTAAACTCCTATGAGCTGCAGAGAGATGACATTGCCTCAGCCAAAGTTACAATTGAACAAGCAGCAAGTAAAGAGACTATTGAAAAAGCAGCAAATAAAGAGAATGAACAGAACCCAGATGAACCTTCTCCAAAAGCTCTTGGGGAGCTAATGAACTTGTGGCCTTTCCTGTTCTACACATCATGCCTATCATGGCACCACAACAGGTTAACAGGACGAGACCTTGAAGTCCATCTTGAAGACTTTTTGGAGAACCACCTCGAGTACGCTCTACATTTTCTTACTTCTTGTTCAAAGGCCAACAAGAAAAATATGGCTTTAAGCCTCAAATTAGACAAAAAAATTGTTAACTGGAGTGTGCCACAGAAATTGTTGAAGGCTGTTTATATGATTGCCAATCATTTTGGTGAGGAAAAATATAATTTTGTCCACAGTGTAGAGGTATAATTCAAACATAATATTATTTACGCATTGTCATACTTGACGTTTTGACTGTATTGATTGCATGATGCTTTTGTTATTTCAGAGGACAACTCCTGCCGGAGATATAGATACAAAAGGACTTGCTGACATCTGCATTATTGCCAGAGGTAATATAATAAAACTCGAATGTGAACTTAAAAACCCTTAAGTTGTTTCCAGCTTCAATTTACTTTACTTTATTTGGCAGATAATGAACCATTTGCAGCACAGGAGTTTTATGTATGCGCAGATGAAATGGTATTGCTGGAAGTCAGTTGCGCTCAGGAAGCAATAACGGGCTTGATACAGCTGGCATTTGTGTTGGACCTTGATTATCCCAAAATGCCTTTGACGTTTGAGTTTCTAGAGAGGTAAGAGGTTCAAAATTAAAGAAAGAGAAAGTGTCTATGTTGAAGTGAGATAAGACACTGTTTATTTTTTTGTAGGTTTGTCTATGGAATGGGCTTATCAAATACACGAGTGAAGAACAAGAAGGGGAAGGCCCTTCTTGTGCTCACACCAGTGGTTCGCACCACAATCAATGATCTGAAGAATTTTGAATTGGAACTAGAATAAGAATAGACCATGAACTTAAAGTTTTGACTAATGAAAAGTTAGAGCACAAGTCTAAAGGTTATACATTGCTGAATTATTATTTAATAATTATTTAAATAATTATACAATTAACTAATGCATAAAAAAATAAATAAATTATGCAAATTATTATAAAATTGTTAGCTGTGTATATTAATAGCTACTTGATTCAAGGGCAAAAATTATTCACTTCATTTTACCTGCGATTCCCTTGCAAGGTGGTACTGCTGCGATGAAGAGATCTCTCGGATCTTTGCTGCATTGCGTTGTCCAATCTTGTTCCTATTAACAGAAAGTAGAAAATACTAAGTGCTAATAGTAGAGACAAAAGGGAAAGCACAGATAAAACATAATATAGTGGTTTACTTACAGTGACAACACAGCCTGAAGGACTGTAGCCTGAAAGCTGGAATTCTTAACTCAAGCAACAGTGGAAGCCAAGGTGATATGCAAGCCTTGACGCAGAGCAGCACGGGATAACAGGCAAATTTCATCCAGAATTCACGAAACCTAGTGAAAGAAAAGAGAGAGTTTAACACAAGCCACGACTGTCCAAAAGGTGTTTTAAGTTGCGGAAATCAGCAAAGCTAAACATTGCACCGTAATTGCAATATTAAGAGGTTAGAGTTAGTTATGGACGAGAAAGCACGACAAAGTCGACCCTTAATAACATTTAACAGAAGAGCGGGCTCAGATAAAGTGGCATACAATTGGATTCTATTAAAAAAACACTATGTGTACCCATCGTAAACGTTTAGTAAAGCACTGCAAAGCGCACATGACGAACTTCAATAATGTAAACAAACACACACACATACGCCCACAGCCCGGGGAGCTCTCTGGGGAGAAACTCAGCTTCGGCATGCTTCGGGTGACTTCGGGTCCGTCCACCTGATACTTATTCAGATTCGCAGATATTGTTCGCAGCTGTACTCCGCTTATTTACAGGACAAATAAAGTGAGTAGTATAAGTACCGTAATGGCTTCCACAGGCGAGTCCGGCGTTCATCAGCAACGATGTTCAAGTCATTTTATCGATGATTTCGAACTTGTCTCGAGTAGCACGCCGCGTTTTTCGATTCTAGTGCTGCTTCTCTTCATGCTAGCATTCAGTCGACGCTTGACTGACAGTGAGACAAGTCGTAACCTGGTCAACAGGCAGTGTGTGCTTCAACTGCTTCAAGTCAGATCAAGTCTGTTTGAAGATGATACAGATTTTCATTTAAGCATGGTGTCGGACTGTATTGTGATGGAGCAGTTCGGATATTACAACATACACTTTCAGTGAGGAGACGCTTTTGAGGTGAGGCAGAAGTTATGGATTTGGTTTTAGAGAACAGCTGGTTGGTCACTGTCAATAACTGTGTTTAGCACAACTTAGCCACATAACTGGTATCTTTTCATCACAAGTGATGTTTCATCAGAGACACAATACTCAGAATTTAAAAAAAAAAAATATCTTTAACATTTTTCTCTCACAATTCATCGAAGTGATTACGAAGCTGAAGCATATCTAGTGGAGTTCCCATTTGGTTATTATTGGACTCATTTTACTACGGAAATTGGTACGGAACTAAACCGTAGACATTACCTGATTATCTGTTCCGTGGCAAACAAGTACGGTATATTTGTGGCACGTTCCTGTACTACAGTGTTACGTGTCAGATTTACTGTGTCTCAACCCGTTGTTTGGTACGGTATTTATTACAGTGTATTTGAGTACAAATTTTAAACGAAAACGTCACAGTTTTTAGAGCACACGAAGTAGTACAAATTTGCACGCGATTTTGCATACAAATGAGCAAACGTTTTCCGCACCAAAATAGGGTACTCCGGAGAAGCGCAAGGACGGAAGTTGAGAAGAAATCAAGAAGAACAAAAGCCGGACTTGTATGAGAATGTAGCTCTGTGGAAGCGGCAGAACCAGCAAACGCTCACTGTCACAAATTTCGCATACTTTGTTCTTCTTGATTTCTTCTCAACTTCCGGTCCAGCTCTTCTCCGAAACTTTTCATCTCCACAAAGCACTAAACATTTTGAGTGAAAGGGGGAAAGTGGGGCAGTAAGTGGCCACAACGCCGCTAAGTAAAGCAACGACGACGACAGCCCCTCGACTGTCGTCGCCCGATCGCGCCGCGTCAGCAGGCGGCCAGCCGCCCCGCCAGCAGCCAGCACCGGCCGAGTGAACGGAGCGGACCCGGCGGCGAGCTCGGGTCGCTCAGGTTTGCGCCAACGTCAACAGCGCGGCCGGCCAGCCGGCGCCGGCAGTCTGTTTAGAGGCGTGGCTGTGGCCGTGAGCACAGCGGCACTGCGGCGCGCTATCTTCCCGCCGAAGTCCCGCGCTTCGAGTCCGCGACGTGCAGCAGCAGCAACAACAATAACAGCAAGGAACGATCACCAAGCGAGCGCACCCCCCGACTCGGTATGTTCAATCTCTGCGGTAAATTAAAGCGGCACGCAAGACGCAACTCGCTTCTGACTGAACGGCAGAACTTCTGAAGTAAAGTTCGTTGTTTCCGAACCGTCGCGCTGTGTGAGTGTGCGGCCGCTGATTAGGACGGGGGCACTGCAGGAATCATTGCGGTGTGGCGACCGGCGGCGCGACGGGGAATACTGTGCAGTCTGTGTTACGCGACGAGTGGGCGCGCTGGTGTGACGGTGTCGTTCTCACATCGGCACTTGGCGGTCCCTGTGCTGTCGCGTGCCCTTGTTGATCTGTCCCGTAGCAACTCGTTTGAGAGGTGAGCGCCTGTTTCCATTCCCTCCAAAATTTGGGCTTTCATCCGATGAATATTTCAAGGCTAGGCTGGGAAAACTATCGCGTAGTATTACCGTCTGTTTTCCAACGTAATCTGTTGACTTGAGAGATCAAGCTTAACAGGTTCGACCGCTTAGATTCTCCCTACCCAAATGCATGGGGAAATTTCTCGTCAATGCTTCATTTCAAGCGTTACGTCGTGAAGCGAAACTTCATGCTTCAGCAAAGCGTACGGGTTACGCTTTAGTTTTCCCAACGTCACTGACAAATTTACCAGAGCCTGACGTGAAAAGTAACCGGAGGCAGTACTACAAATCGGCCTTTTGCGGTTATTTCCGGTTCTAATCTTCAAATGATGCTTTCTTTACTATTTTCATTGAAAATGAACACTCTGTACTAGCGTTATATGTACGGGCTGCGTCCGGTTGTTGCGATGCCTCTCCTCCATTTCTGGTTCCGCTTTATTCTTTATACAAGAATGCCACTAAAACGAGTTTCTTGTATGTTGTCTTGCCCTGTTCAATTGGTTCAAAAAATATCTTATGGCAACGCCCTTAGTGATGTAAATATCATCCACATTATTTTGACGTAGTTTGCTCTATTGCGTCTGCGGTCAGTAGTTGAACGGCCTTGATAGATTTCCGGACGGCGAATACCCCTTCACTGCTTTGGTACTTTCTTTTACGCGTTCGATTAGCAAGAAGAAAATCCTGCAGTTAGTTTAATTACTTATCGCACAAGTATCTTTCCTACACTGTACTTTTGTACGGAAAATGTACTGAAGATTATAGTACGGAAGTACGGACGAAAGTACGGAACGTCCGTACCTGTCGCATATAAGCTCATGTAAACGGGTGCGGAAAAAAGTACAGAAAGTTCCGTACGTGGCAAGTACGGGCGGCCCAGGCAAATTGTTGACGAGACATGTTACGTACTTTTTTCTACCAGTGTACTTGCTCTTCAGTCTGACGGTTGAAAAGAACTGCAATCGCTTGCAATGTTTAAGATTTCGCACTGTTCGGCGAAATTTTAATCCGTACCATCCGCCCATCACCCCGACCGCTCTATATTTTTGTTGGATGCCGCTTTTATCGGTCGAAGGCTTCAGCGGGGAATACGCGTGTAGAAGCCGGGAAAGGCATCCGTGGTGGCCTTTGGCGTTCGCGCGGACTGATCGCAATGGATAAGTTATCACTAAGCCTACAAAGGTATTAGGATAAGTTTTGTGAAGCCCCCATGAGGTAATGTGGCGGACGCAACGAGCCGTAAACAGCAGCTCCAAATTACAGTTTGATGTATAGAGTGGCCGTGGCTCGTACACCTTGAAATCTGAAATAATGCTTTCTCAAAGATTGTTATTGGTTATCATTTTCGTGCATCCCAGAAGGCTGAGGTATTGCTCTGTGCAGCGATTTTGAAACAACTGTTTCCGGCGTTAATTATCTCGGAAACCCTTCCGAACCCCATGTAAATTTAGTGCGAAGAATTTGCTTTCTAGCTTCAATACCCGTAACTATCAGGGCTTTTATATTATTGTAACTGTTTCCGGTTTTTCACTTCACTCTACATCGTTTTTATTCGGGAATCTGTAATTTGTAAAAACCTTTCATGATACACGCTGAAAGTCTTACAGTGACATTTCAGCTATGTTACGAAGGAAATGGAGCAAACATAATACGAAGGTGTTTCTCTCCATGATACAAATCTTTCTAGGATTTTCACTGTAACATGCAAATGAAAACCTTCATACTACGAAGAAAAAGTACGTTTGTATTATGAAGGTGCCATTTTCCTCCTTTTTAATACGAACGTACTTTTCCTTCGTATTGTGAAGGTCTCTCTCTGTATGTTACAGTGAGAATCCCAAAGAGATTAGTATTATGGAGAGAAACACCTTCGTATTATGTATGCTCCATTTCCTTCGTAACAAAGCTGAAATGTCACTGTAGGACTTTTACCGTGTATGTCCGGTTCCGTTCCAACGGTGGACTCACATGAAGTCCTGTGCACCCTAAATGTTTTTGTACAAATTTTGTACGAGACATCACAGTTTTTTGTGCAGATGAACTTTTCGTACAATTTTGTACGATATTTTGTACAAAAACGGGGAAATTTGTGCAGATTTTCGTACAAAAATTGTACAAAAAGTTCATCTGCACAAAAAACTGTGATGTCTCGTACAAAATTGTACATGAGATTTAGTGTGTGTTTAATAGAGTGTGGAACTTGTCCTTCATTCCTGTCTTGCCCCTTATTTGGTCCGATTTCCCATGTCGCGTCAATTTTATCGAAATCATCGATATGGGCGTCTCTTATTCACGATTGGCATCGTTCTCAGTTCCTTGTAAACCGGAATGTCGCGAAAAGCTACGAACCACGTCTAAACGTCCACGGTCTACATTTTTAGCAGTTGATACCTTCGCTCAAGCTAAGCAAGCAAGCTAAGCTGCAAATGCACTGGAGGTGTCAGCTTGCTTTTACTATAGGTTAGTAGGGGCGGGCCGTGCGTGAGTGAGTGTCGCGCAGCCTGCGCGGAACATCAACAATGCCTCCCCGGTCAGCCCCAGCGGAGCACGGCCACTCTCGCGCGCGGGGTACACATTAAATGTTTATGTAAAATTTTGTACGTGGTGATGCATAATTTTAAACCTGTGTAACGTTTTGCATAAAATTGTGCACAAATTTGCATAAATTTATGCATTTTATCGCATAATAGTATGCAAATTGCAGGCATGCACAAAATCGTGCAAGTGACACGTACTAAATTCTACATAAATATGTAGTGTGTAGCATTGTCGCAGGCTGGCCTGCAGCAGCTCTTTGCACGTGGGTGAAGCGGGTGAGGCCAAAGCCTTAGGACCGCTCGTCTTTGCTAATCGAGGATTAACACGTATGTATTGCAGTTGGGACGTTAATCTATTCGGGTACGCCTGCACCCGTATGGCGTTAAACGTGTTAAAGCCCAAAGCAGAACTACCAATTAAAACAAAACACGAGTATCATCATCTTCCATTACCGTTCATGGATTGGAATTTTTGTTTATTTTGAAGGTTTTTCTTTGTTGCCTGCTGATTTTGTATCATTCCATTTTATGCTCGGTTTCAATCGAGGGGGCGACCACCTTCAATGTTAAGGAACACAAGATTTCTGAAGGGCAGGGATCTCGGCAGATTACTCCGAGTTTCAGGTCCAAATTTTGCAAGTTTTCTGCCCTATTCTTATTGGGGAAAGACTGTGGATTTCTTGGGATTTCAGGTGCTAAAGTGGACACAGAATTTCGCGAGTGGTTGCCAATGGTTAACGCCGTCTTACACATGAACAAAGCTGAAAACTGAAGTCGTCCCAGTCAAGTCAAAGTCATCTCATTATTCTCCGGAGTATTTGGCCTGATGTTGGTATGGCTTTCTCAGGGCGCATCCAATCTTCATTGTCCGCATTTTCCAGGAGGACATGGCTCGGCTGGGATCCGCACCGGAGCTGGTGCTGGGCATCGACTTCGGCACCACCAAGTCCGTGATGGCCGTGGTCCTGGACGACGACGTGGAGGTGCTGCAGAACGACATCGGCAGCCGCAGCACCCCGAGCTGCGTGCACGCTTCCATAGACGCTGGGGCCGCCGTGAGGGACGTCGGGGAGGCCGCGCTCCGCCTGGCCGTCAGCCATCCGCTCAGCACCGTGCGCAGTGAGTAGTGCCAAGTTGCTGCTGGCTTCAAGTCGTTATGGAGCACTTTCAAACTCAGTGTGGAGAACTCAACACCACCTTGTGCGGAGTAATTCTTGGACGTTTGGACATTGGTAAACCTGAAGCGTAGTGTTTCCCTCTGTTTTCAAGCCTAACAGGCTCATATTCGTGGTCGATGCTTCATTTCGAGCGTAACGTCTTCAAGCGTAACTTTATGCTTGACCCGAGCATACTTTATGCTTGACCCCTTAGCATGGAGTGTGGGTGGAGCAGCTCATGTTGCTCACGAGTACTCTCGGAGAAAGCTCTGTAGGAACTTGGGAGTGCACCTCTGAGTACACTGTTGAGTTTGCAGAGTGGTTGAGCGCACCATGTCTGTTTTCAGATGTGAAGAGCGTCCTAGGGCGGGCTTTCCATGACGTCGGCTCCGACCACCACCTAGGATCCGTCAAGTTGGGCCAGTCCAGCTTCGGCGAAGGCGTTGCGATCCACCTGGAGGACGTCGTAATGGCTGCGGAGGAGGTGGGTGCCTTCTTGCAGGCTGTGAGAGTGCAGGCGGGGAAAAATCGAACTCTGCAAGAGTAGGAAAAATCGCACACCCTTCTTTGAAACTAGTTTCTGCTCTTGAAAGCAGGGTATACTCTCTGTTGGTTGTTGCTACTAACTGTCGCAGACTGGTTTGAGTTGGATCTCATAATATGTGTATGGGAATCCAGTTAAAAAGTGGGGCGTCCGATTTTTGACCCACTCTCAAAGTTTTTGGTTCGTCCCCGCACTGACCTTTTATTACAATGTTCCTTTTTGTGCAGTTATTTTGCACGAAAATGAGCATGTTCGTTCCGGTCAATAAAACCCTGCTTCATGGAAATTGTTCACAAAGTAGGGTATGGGTAAGGTACGGAACTTCCGTACAGGTTTTCCTATGCATTGTCTTTCCGGATCCCATGTTAAATGGGTCGTAATGCTTGCGCGCATCTACCGTAGTTTGTGAAGTACGGATGGTCCGTTTTTTGCCACCGGTGTGCAAATGCACGCCCATACTTGTGCGTAGTCAAGGTTGAAAATTAGTACTGTTAATGTCCAATGAAACTCTAAAGTGATTGAATTAGTGTGAACCACCAATTTATTGCGCGAGATCATGTCCTACTGTGAATGTTCGAATTTCAGAAGCACGCACTCGCATTATATTGTACGCAATGATTTTCTGTGTCGACCATTCTCATCTTACGCGTCTGTCGGTATGGCATACGAACAGTGTTTACAGTTTTTCTTTTCTGCAGGTCACTAGCATGCTGCTGGTCCACTTGAAGAAGGCCGCGGAGGAGCAGCTGGGCCGCGGCATCAGCAATGCCGTCATCGCCGTCCCCGCCTATTTCAACGCGGCCCAACGGCGTTCGGTTTTAGATGCAGGTGCGTTGCATCTCTCTCTCTCTCTCTCTCTCTCTCTCTCTCTCTCTCTCTCTCTCTCTCTCTCTCTCTCTCTCTCTCTCTCTCTCTCTCTCTCTCTCTCTCTCTCTCTCTCTCTCTCTCTCTCTCTCTCTCTCTCTCTCCCCTCTCTGTCACCCTCAGTCTCTTGTCAGTCACTCACACACTCACTCACCTATTTTCACACACTCTTTCCTCCACCCTCTCTCACTCCATCACTCCACTCCATCAATTCTCTTCACTACTTCACTCCATTACTTTCTCACTCCCTATACAACTTGTAGCCCTCCGATTACCGACTTGCCTGTCTGCCACCAGCGTACCTCGCGGGGCTGCGGGTGCGGCTGCTGGTGAACGACACATCCGCCGCCGCCCTGGTTTACGCACGAGAGCGCGTCGAGCCCAAGACCGTCCTGGTGGTGGACGTCGGCGGGGGCGGCAGCAGCGTGGCCGTGGTGCGGACCGAGGACGGCGCCGTGCGAGTGCTGGCCGCGTCGGGGAGGCGCTTGCCCGGAGGGGAGGACTTCGACGCCCGCATGGTGGACTACTTCAAGGAGGTATGCGCGGACGAACGCAGATAAGGAAGGGACCTTTCAGGCCGACGTCAATCGTGCTTCTCTACACCATGTTCCAACGTCTTGACGTAATGACCACACTGAAATTCACATGGTGACACATGTGACGTATTTTTGGCGATACAGGAAGTGTCACCCAAAACAGGTCATACACAAATTTATGGCCGGAAAAGGGCAATCCTCTAATGTATGGCCTGGAAAAGGTCAGACTTGAATGAGGTTGGCCATCCTTTTTCGTACGGAAAACCACCCTTTATGTGTTCTGGTGTGCTTCTTAGGTCAGAAATCTTTATCGTACTCCCACAGTCATCGGATTTGTTCTTTGTACGAGACGTCACAGATTTTCGTGCTCACGAACTTTTTGAGCAAATCTGTACACAACTTTGTACAAAATGGGGTACTTTGTGCAGTTGCTTTGTACCTAAATTTTACGAAAAGTACATCTTCACCTAAAACAGGGATGTACATAACATCTCCCTTAAAAGTTGAGATGTTTCACCTTATGGTTATCAGTGGAGTATTCAGTCGTGGACGAACCGTTCAAGCAGACTGTTCAGTTGAAATATTGGATCATGTTTCTATCGCATTGCTACTCGGGTAAAACTGGTCAAACATGGACGAACAGAAACTTTTTCGACCACGTTCGTCCATGGCCGCACAGTCCTACGGCGTGGACGAACGTGGTATGAAACCTAATGATTGTCGAAGGCTTCTTCGTCCCTGGCTTTAAAAGCCTTCGACCGTGGTCGTAGAGAACCCTATTCAAAATTGCGCACTATTACGGGGCCTGCGGTTTACACTGTATGTTGTGGGCCCTCAGGTCATCAGGCAGACCCACGGCCGGGAGGTGACGACTCCACGATCCCAGGAAATCCTCCGCGGCCAGTGGGAGAATGCCAAGCACAAACTGTCGCGCATCCCCAGCACCAAGATATCCACCTTTCTGCCTGACTGCGACATCGACTTCCAGGAGAACGTGTCCAGGGCCAAGTTTGGTGAGCAGTGCCGCCCACTCTTCGAGGTCATCGTCGACGAGGTGAAGCGCACGCTGCGCAAGGCCAAGGTAAGGGGAGCGGCGTTGGGCAAGGGTTGGATGGTGCACCGAATGTTTTACAAAGGGAACGAACACCATTTCTTCATAATAATGCTAAGAATTTTGCTCTGGTGCCATATAAACCACGTCCTTAGGGGCTTAACTAGTGTTTCACGCCCTTTAAGGGCATAATGATCTAATGCTGTTCGAAGGGCATTAAAATTTTGCTCAAAAGCCTTATGTTTATTCACGCCCTTTCCAAGGGCTTTAAACGATTCACGCCGTTTAAGAGCGTAAAATCGTCTCCGCCCTGCAAGAGCATAGTTTTTATGCCTTTTAGTGTGTGCCAACATTAGGGAGCCATTTTTTCATCGTAAAATGAAGCTTTTTTTTGTACCTACCTTACAACGAATCGACAAAAAAAGATTTGTAATATGAACAAATTTTATTTCGCATTACGTTTGCACTTAGTTCTTTGTACATCTCTGCCCAATTCACTTTTTTAAATTGTGTTGTGTGCTCACTCAATGTTATGTATAATTTTGTTCGAGACGTTACAGTCAACTTTCGTGCAGTTGAACTTCCGTACTATTTTCGTACGAAAAACTGCACACATTGCTCCATTTTGTCAAATCGCGAACTAATTTGTTAGAAATGTTCATCTGCACGCTTTTAAGTCGTACAAGAACATTTGTGGAGGGTTGAATTTGAACCCATGAACTCACATTTCATTATTCTACTGTGTTGCAACGCCCTCTAGAAACGCATGAGCTTCCACCAGTGAGCTTCCATACAGTACACTCTAAATGTCTTACAAAGTTATTTTCCATAATTCGAAAGGAAATGGCGCAAGCACAATACGACGGCAGTTGTTCTACGTATTACGAAGGTTTTTCTTTGTACCTGATAACCTCTGAAAGATTCGTATTATGAAGGAATTTGGTTTCGAATTTGGTTTGCTTGCGCCGAATTCACTGTATCGTAGCTCAAATTTCATTGTAAGACTTTTAAGAGTGTAAGAGCTATGCTGAGTGCAAGCCAAGTTAGGTGCACATGCAAGGACACGCGAGATATAAGTGAGCTAGTCAAGAAACGCGTCAAATCACACAGAGGCTGGTAATGAATTATTGGCCATCGTGTACATGATATGTGGGCACTGCCTGCCATTCGTTGACAGGTCGGCTATTATTTGCTATTAACGACAAGTGCTCTGTTAACTGTAGTGCTTGCATGCACATTTAAATTACTGTAGAACTGAGTTTCGAGGGTTGGCCGTGACGGCTGAATCGGCTCCTAGGTTCCCTAGGCAATTACGAGGGAGTCCCTGGGAAAATCACTCTTGCTATGCCCATTCGCTGCTTTTATATTTCGTTTAAGAAAGGTCTCTTAGACTTCTTTTGACGTCGTTTTTTTTAGGTAGTTTCTCATGTGGCAGAGCCTTAGATATCGGACTTCTGATGGTTCCTCAGGTGGCGGTGAACCAGGTGGACGACGTGGTGCTGGTGGGAGGCTCGTCCCGCATCCCCGCCCTCCGCGACATGGTGCAGTCGGTGCTGGCCAATCGGGCGGTGTGCAAGGCGGTGAGCGCGGACGAGGCGGTGGCCAAGGGCGCCGCCCTCCTGGCCGCGCAGTGCGTTCGCCTGGTGGACGTGACACCGCTCGCCATGAAGGTCATTGCGGCCGGGAAGGAGGTCGACGTGGACGCCAATACCGTCCTCCCGTTGAAATGCGCCATGCCAGGCATCGCCGACGTCACGGTAATAGCTCTTTAAGATTCATGGGAAGCGTTTTCAAAGGTCTCAATCGAGAATAAAACAAATTATTTCCTTTAAGTAGATGTTTCATTTAATTTTGGTATTCTGTTCAAATTTATGTTACATTTCACCTCATTGGTCCTTATTGAGTTTTCCTTCAAAACGTCACTGCAGTTCTCTTAATGTGTGGTTCACAAAATTAATCCTTAATAAGAAGTATATCGAATCGTATCTTAATACAGAATAGAAACTTGTTGTTTGGCAACTTTGTACTATAAAGCAAACGTTAACTCTAATTCTCCCCCTCCCCTTTCTCCCTCTTTTTCGGTCTCCACAGGTGCGACAAGGCAGGCGGGATAACTTTGGCGATGAGCAGACGAGCTTCGTGACCATCCTCGAGACGAGGGACGTCCTGGCGCGCACTTTCGGCATCGACCACAGCGGCCTATTCTACTTTTTCGACGGCAGGGGGGCTTTCACGAAGCCGATACTACGTGGCTGCATAAGCGGTCAAGCGCTGACTCAAATGCTGGACCAGGTGAAGAGTCGGATCCAGGACGAGGAAGCGGATCGGCAGAGGTTCGAGCTGAAGAACGAGCTGGAGGAGAGGTGCAGGGCCCATCTGAGTCAGGAGCCAGAGGTGCGTGTACCGTACACTCTACGCACATAATGGTTATGTAGAATTGTTTACGAGTGATGCATGATTTTAAACCTGCGTAACGTGTTGCATAAATTTGCGCACAAATTCGCATGACTTTGTGCAATCTTACGCACAATGTGGAAATTCCCTGCATGCATAGAATCGTGCAACTGGCACGTACAAAATTCTACCTAAACATTTAGTGTGCAAAAGTCTTAAACATTATTGACGATTCCTCATATCTACGCCTCTTGATAGAATAATTCTAACTGTCCATGCAGACCCCAGACAATCTTAACTGCCACACAGCAGATCCATGACAATCCTGTCAGTGCGGATGCGTAATTGCAGAGGTGGCTAAAACTGATCATGAACTCTCTTCCCTGCAAATCAGTGAATCACGATATCCCCGACATACAATGTCCACGTTTCTAAATAAGGATAAAACTTGTTACCAAGTTCTGCGGCAAGTCTTTTAAATGTGGTATGTGAGTCTGTGACGGACTTAATAAGTGACCGATTTTCACGTCATGTGCAGTTAGAGTAGTTCTGACTCGACACTGACAGGATTGTCTTGGATCCGCACTGGCCGTTAGGATTATTTTATGAGGGGATCTGCACTGGCTGTTAGGATTACATTATTAGGAGGCGTCGACATCATGGTAAGAGTTCTCTAAATTATGGTGGTGCAGGTAACATTGTAGCTTGCCTTTGAAAATTGATTGTGCCTCATCGATATTTTGTCAGATGTCTTTTGTATGAAGAAGATCTCCACCATTATATGTTGTCAGCGCAGCCTTTCACCGACATTTAAGAATGTAGTCCTTTGCATGGTTTAGTCTTTCCCTTTGTTTTAAGTTCGAGAAGGCTCACTCATTCTGTTCAGCGGCTCGTTTAAGGTGGCAACATGCCTTCCACTTGACTCTTTATTCCCTCTATTTTCGCAGGCAGTGCTGGGTGACCCGGACGAAAACCTGGTTTCGGACTTGCGGCGCGGTTGCGAATTGCAGTTGCAGTGGTTGGACGCGAACCCTGCCGCCTCGATGGAGGAACTGGACGCTAGGCTCGCTGCAGTCACTGGCTTGGGACTAGATCTGGACGAAAGTCGAGAGCAGAGGAGAGCTGCCAGTATCAGAGAAGCCGACAGACAGAGGATCGTGGGAGAGAAACTCAAGATGCGGAAGAAATTGGAGGACATGTGCCTGTCGCATCTGCAGGAGCCAGAGGTACGCTGCACCCTGAAACATAAGGGTGTTTCTCATCACGCTAAATGTTTATGTAGAATTATGTATGTGTTACTTGTACGATTTGGTGCATACGTGGAATATGCATTATATTATGCGTAAAAATGCCTAAATTTATGCAAATATCAGCACAGTGTTATGTAAAACGTTACGCAGGTTTTAAATCATTCATCACCGCGTTTAAATTGTCCATTAATATTTAGCGTCCATCGTTAAGTCTTAACGTTCAAAGGTCGTCAAGTTCCGAAGTATATTCCAAACTGTATCATGAATGATGTCACTTTAAAAATTAATTCTCAACTTTCTTTTCGCTGACAGTTTTTTGTTACGGTACGATTATTGCCCCTTTTCGACCTGTAACGTGATTGAAGAAACTCTCCCCTTTATTAATGGCGAATTCGTCAGTTAACTATTTTAATCATAGTTTTGAGTGCGGCGAACATAATGTCGCTAACAAATAATTTCCTCCAGTCATGAAGGGATCATCAACATTCAAGCAGCAAATTGCTCTATGATTTCGAGTATTGGTAATTGCGTATTGCGCACTTAGGTACAGGGGGTGGAAATAGCCAAGAGGGCGCGTGAAGCAATGCTCCCCGCTTCTGCAGTGGTTACAAAGCCTTTTCAGATTACGAAAACTAGGCTGCAGATTGGAAAACGCTTTGCACAGATCGAAAGAGCATGCAATTTAGAGTGCATTAGACTCATTCGCGTTCCCAAAAATTCCAAATTTTACTCCAATTACAGAGAAAGTATGTACTCACAGATGGCGTTATCGGTGTGTTTTTTTTCTTTTTTTTCCCTTTAGGGCGATTTTTAGTGGTTACACTTACATTTTTTGTGAGTTAAAATCAGTGTTTCACGAAGGCCTCTAAGCCTAATGCACCCTACGTTTCATGCTCTTTCGATCTGTGTAAAGTGTTTTTCGAACCACGGCCTAGTTTTGATAATTTCTAAGTTTTCCTTGACCCCTTCATCGAAGCGGGGAGCATGTCTTTACCTGCCACCGAGGTCGTTTCCACCCGCTGGATCTTGCCGTTGCACCCCTTCTCCTTCGCCATAACATGAGGTCGCGTTCCAAGTGATTACAACCTGTTTCTTCCATTCTCCCAGGCAGCACATGGTGACCCGGACGCGGATCTGGTCGCGGCCCTGAGACGTGAGTGTCGATCGCAACTTCAGTGGCTGGACTCAGACGCTGATATGTCACTCCAAGTACTGGAACACAAGCTTGCGTTGGTCTCGAGTCAATGGCTTGATCTTAAAGAGAGCCGGGAGCAGAGGAAAGCCCAGCGCGAAGCGGCCGAGAGGTTGCAGAGGGAAGCGGAAGTTGCCAGAAAGCAAAAAGATGCCGAGAGAATCAAGAAGGAACTTGAGAATCTAAGAGAGGCCGAGAGAACCGAGAAGGTACTTGTGAATCAAAGAGAGGCCGAAAGATTGCTGATGGAAGCTGAGAGAAAGAAAAGGGGGGCAGAAAAGCTAACGGAAGATCAAAGAAAGCTATCGGAAGATCAAAGAAAGCAGAGGGAGGCTGACGTAAAGAAAGAAGCTGGAAGAAGGCAGCGCGAAACTTTCGTGCCAAGACAAGCCGAGAGGCACAGCCACGTCGTCGAGAAGCGACCGGACGCCAGGAGGAGTGATCAAGGTAGAGCCACCCAGGCAGGTGTGCACCGTCGTCGCGTCAATGGAAACTATCGCAACCGCGAGTCAGAAGTGTGGTGGGTCGATTCCCAGAACTCGCCGGCCCGTTTTTATCCGAAGGAAGATCCTAGTACACAGTCAGAGCAACCTAATATTTTCAGTCGAGCATGGAAAGAGTGCAGGGGTCGATTGGCACAAATGTTTGGGCACAAATGAATTAATTTCGTGCCTTCCTTCGTACTTTCAAACGTGTTCCAACTTTTGTCCGGTTTTATAAGTGTATTTTTCTATTAGATAAAGTGAAAATCTGTTGTTTGGCTCGTGGCCCGATTATATGCATGTTGTCGACATTGCACTATTATGTTGCGTTCTCTTTGGTTGCATAGTTTTCTAAAGTTGTCTAAATCTGTCATATTTTGGTTGTGGAATATATTCCTGATAATTCAGTCCCTAGTGCTTTTCATTCACTCCACATGCAGTGTCTTTTAAGCCGCGTTTGTGTCGCCGCAGGTGCCGGAGACGACGCGGGGCCGCGCGACCCGCGAGTCGCTTCCGAAGACTCTGTCCGCCATTTGTACAAGTGCGTGTTCAGGAGCGAGGCGCTGCGACGCAAGTCTTTCTCCCTGCAGCCCAAGGACCCCAGCAGCAGGCACCCCGCGACGCGGGTGTTGCGCGCGCTGGCGGACGTCGAGGCGGAGCGAGCGTTGCAGGCCGCGTCGGCGGCGGGCCGCGCTGTGCTGCTGGTGGAGCGGGTAGCGGCGCCGGGCCGCCTGCTGGTGGCGCTGAGCGTGCGCTTCCTGGACGGCGAGGCAGGCCGGCGCCCGGTGGAGAGGCTGCTGATGCTGCGCGATGCGCTGACGACCTCTGGCGGAGACCTGCTGGACCGCCTGGACGCGCTGCTGGCGGAGGCCGGCGTGGCGGTGGCCGTGCGCGGCGTGGCCTGGGAGGAGGCGCGCGGGCCCGTGGCTTCAGCGGCCTCGCAGTTGCTGGACTTGCTGCAGGCCAGGGCGGCGGCGCAGCGCCGTGACGTCATCGGCTCGGCGTTGGTGCCGACCCGGACGTGGAGCGGCAGCCACTGCCTCTACAAGCGGATCGCCGCGGCGTGCGCCGAGCGGCAGGGCTCCGTCAGGGCCTTGCTGGAGGCCGCCGACGAGCTGCAGGAGCTGCTCGGCGGCGCGGGGCTGGGCGTGCTGCGGCGCGCTTGCCCCGCCGTGACGCCGGAGGCCTGGGGCACCCTGGAGGGGGTGGTCCGCGTGCTGGCCGACCCGCGCGGCCTGGGCGACGTCATCGACGCCCTCGTGCAGCTGCGGCGCCTGGAGGCGCTGGCCGCGGCGCGGCTGGAGCGCCTGCTGCTCGCCCTGAGGGACTCGACGCTGCACGTGGCCGCCCGGATCCTGGCGGCGGTGTTCGCCGCGGCCAAGGGCGTCGCCGACCTGCTGGCGTTCTCCGGGCCGGCCGACCTGGCCGCGGTCCAGCGCTGCTTGGCGGCGCTGCGCGACGTGAGCGCCGTGGCGGCGGCGGCCAGGGGCAGCACCGGCGGCAGGCTGCGCTTCCAGTCGGCACGCGCCGCGTCGCCGCTGGTGGCGGGCGTCACGGCGGCGGCCCTCGAATGCGTGGAGGCCAGCGTCCGCCACAGCGCCCTGCCCCTGTGGACGCGCCACATCCTGGTGGCCGACGACGACGACGTTTTCCTGCAAGACGCCGTGCGCGGCGCGGAGCCGGAGGACGCCGTGCAGGGCGTGGGGCTGCCGCACGCCGTGCGGGGCGTGGAGCCGGACGCACTGCGGGCCGTTCTGGCCGACCTGCGTCGGTTTCGGCAGCAGCGGAGCGACGCCGGCGCGCCGTGGCGGTGTCCGCGCAGGCTGCTGGCCGGCTGCTGCCGCGCGCCGCTGCGGGCGGACTTCCCCGCGCTGGAGGACGCGCTGCAGGCCCTCGCCTCGGCCGCCGCGCCCACCGGCCCCTGCTGCCGGCACTGCAGTGCCGCCGACGGCGAAGCCCTCCCCGTCGAGTCGCTGCGGGACAGCCTGCTGGGCGCGGGGCGCTGCCCGGAGGACGTCCTGGAGCCCACCATGATCCTCCTGTCCTCGACGGACTGGACCGCCACCCACCAGCACTGCCTGGACGTCTCCCGCGTCCTGGAGCACCTGTGTGCTGAAGACCCGTCGGAAGTGGAGTGCAGCGGGCCGCAGTGAGGAAGGGGAGGGAGGGAAGGGTGGAAGTCGTGCTTGGGAAGTGAGGTGTCGTGCTCTGCTCTTTACTAATCCGTTATTGGCATCTGTATTTGTCTGTGAATGTCATTTGCATTTTTCTGTAGTTGTCATTTATATTTTTCTGTCTTGGGACTTGTAAGTGAGTGTACATGTCATTTGTATTTCTCTGTATTTGGCATTTGTATTGCTCTGTAAATATCATTTGTAATTGTGTAATTTGTGATATGAATTTGTATTAGGTATTTGTATCTGTCGCAAAGTGGCATTTGAATTCGTTTGTAATTTGCACTTGTCTGTAATTGTCTTCGGAAAAAAATATATTTATTCGAAAAAACTCAACTTGTTCTGTTCTCAATTCTGATTTTTTTTTTTTTTTTTTTTTTTTTTTGTTATTCGTTGCCTTGAATCTGGAAACCACAACGTAACAGTGTACACTCTGGCTGTGCCTGCACAGAGTTCAGACCGCACTTGTCACCTCGCGTCTTTCAAGGCCCAATTAGAAACTCATGAACCTTAAAGTATAGAACCCAGATCCGGCTACAGAACTTCAGGTCATTGTTAGCTACTTTGGACTCCAAAAGGGATTCTTCGGAATGTTTAGCGTGACTACTTATTTCATGTTGGAGGCATGCCTTTTCACTTGCAAATCAAAAAATTATTTAAACTTTAAAATGTTCATCAGTGGAACAAGTAAGTCTCAGAGATGAATGAAATTTAACAAGAAAAAATTGCCATTGACATAAAAATAATTGGTACAAAAGTAAGGACAAAATTGGTTGAAAATGTCCCTGTTCCTGAGCGAAAAGTTGATCGGCTAGGCCAAACTAAAATTGTGAACCCAGTGAATACGGTCCACGAGCGAGCACCTTTAATAAGCAACTCGAAGTCTTGAAAAGTTTTTCACACAAACTTGAAGCCAATAACGAATGGACATGGAGAACTCGACCGATCCAGACAACACCCGCTCTCTTTTCCAGCGGTGCTGCAGCTCTGCTTAGGGGTCGTACCCTTACTACGTGACCGATTTTCGGCCACTTTTTGACTTCCTTCCCCTCATAGTGACCGGGATAACCTAACCTACCTATGTAATGAAGATAGGGCGTAGTATTTAGCTAGACTCCCCCCTCCCCCAAAATGGTCACGTAGTATGGGTACGGCCCCTTAGTGTTTACACGCTTACAAGCGTAGGACAAGGGGTGGTCGACACTTGCAAGTAAGTGTAAGACATTATGGTCAACGCCTGCAAACCGAGTACCTGTCTTACACTTCGAGTAGCCGTGTGAAGTTGTGGGGAAGTACCTAACCACGCGCGTCCGACTGCCGCACATTGGGTCAGAGGACCGGCGAAGGCGGCCAAAACTCGAGACGCGTTTAGGACTTCAGGGTCGCTCAACAGGACTCGAACTTAAAGAGCCTCACAGTCAAAGAGGCGACACGGTCACGTGACAGCGAGCCTTTGGTTCCACTGGGGCGCGTGCGCTCTGGTGAATTTCTCATACTGCTCTCCCCCTTCCCCCTCCCTCTGCCCGGAAGTAAGTCTGTCGCTTATTTTTTCAACGCCAATATTTATTTTTGAGCGGATAAACTTGTTCTATATAGCTCCAAGAGTTTTGAAGCAATTTTAAGCTGTTTAAAACATTCAATTTACGTATGCACCTTCACCGCCTAAGCCCCGGGACCAGAGGTATGAAAATTCTACAAACACCTTAAGTGCCCCAGTGGAACCAGACCAATGAGAGCGCTCGCCGTCACGTGACCGTGTCGCCTCTTTGACTGTGAGGCTCTTTACTCGAACTGAACTCGACCAATGCATTCTTCATTCAGAGACCGATTCATATGTTGGGTCACACGTTACGTTCGAGTCCCAATTAGGGACTCCGGAGCTCAAAACGCGTGAGTTTTGACCGCGGCCCACTGTTTGCCGGTCCACTGTCTGCCAGACTGCGCCGCCGGGCGAGGGACGAAGGGAGGGAGCCGCCGCCGGCCGTGCGGTTCGAGCAGAGAACTCCGAGTCAGCGACAGCAGGACTGGGCAGCAGTTTGTTCAGTCCGTCGCCACCAGTGGTCGTGTTCGCGTCGAGCGTCCCTGCCGGGCTCGGCGGAGAGGGAATTCGCCGACACAGCGTCGCGGCGGCCGCTGTGGCGCGACGGGGAATACTTCGCGCCGAGTGAGCCTCTGCTATCTCTTCGCGGTCCGACCCCCCCCCCCCCCCCCCCCCCAAACCACTCCGCAACCGGCGTCGCCAGCTGAGCGGGGAATACGCCAACAGAAGGTAGGGACTTCGCTTGACACCTCCGGGACCGTCCGCAAATGACACCTTGGACTCCCAAAGCTCTGAACGCGTTTTGAGCTCCAGAGTCGCGAATTTGGCCTCCAAACGAATAAGCGACCCTACCAGTGCATCGCTCTCCGAACGAGGAATACATCGGTGGGGGGTCACGCGTTCGATTCGAGTCCCATTTAGCAACTCTGGGGCTAAAATCGCGTCTAGCCGCCTGCACCGATCTTGTGGCCCACTCCGGGCGGTCCCACTGCAACAAATCTCAACGGACTATTTTCAGAGCTGTGCCCTCCTGTGAGCTCACGAGAACGGAAAAATTTGTGTGAGGGCACTACTCTATACAAAGGTGTAACGTTACGAAAGAGTTATTTTAGGAATAAGAAGAAGAAAAGAAGACGCCTCGCCTACCCCACCCACCCGCACCGCCCCGCTCGGAACATAACATAACACTTGTTCGAACAAGTGAGGGTTTGTTATGTTCCGAGCGGAGCGGTGCGGTTGGGTGGTGTAGGCGTCTTCTTTTCTTCTTTTTCCTAAAATAGCTCATTGTTCAAGCAAGCGCACCGTCAATGTGTCTTGTGGCGGTAGAGTGGAGTCCTCACCCAAGTGCCAATCAAGCGAAAGTAGCCTTGAAATGCTGGTTGAAGCATTAACGTTTTGCATGCTTGAACAAAATAGAACGTTACGCCTTGGTTTGCACTCTCACCCTTCCATGGACATTGTACTTAAGTATTCACTAACGTTTGTGCACATCAATAGAATTTCGTTAAGTTAAACAGATTTGTTAATTGAAAACATTAATAATATCGTTTTTAAAACAAATAAAAATGTTAAAATGCATATAATTGGTGCACAGATGTTTATACTTTATTAAGAAAAACTCCGTTCGAGCTTGAGAGTGTGAAGACACATTGCTCTGAGATGGAAGTATGATCAGAACCGGAAGTCAGAAATGATCTAGCGCTCAAACCAATCTTGTTTCGCAGCATGACAAATGTACCGGGCGCTTTTCAATCGGGCTCGGTTTTTCTGCTTTCCGAACCTCGCTGAAATCGCCCGCATGTTATGTTCATACTGTTGCCGAATGACAAACGCCTCGACCAAGATTTCATTTCTGACTTCTACTTTCGTCGTCATTTTCGTTCTTACTGTCGGCACAAGTTCCCTATATTGGCCGCGCAGTCCTTTCCTCTAAGCCCACCACGGTACGGGTTTACGTACTCTGTCTATATACTAGCGTATTTGCGCAGATGAAATTTCAAATTGTTGCTGTCATGGAATGCTAATCCGTAGCCCAAATGTTAACTGAAGCCCACGCAACTGACTTCCTGACCATTTCCTCGTGGACTTGCAAGGGTGTGTGTATGTCCCATACATACGCAACGTCAAACGCCACGTATAATGAGTTACGTTTGGCAGTGAAGTCTCATCAATGTTCCATTTGTTAGAGGCAAGTCCCTTAGTTTCCATATTTTCCAGAACTCCATTCAGGAGTAAATCAGATACACTGAGCAGCGGAATTCCGGCGACCTTGCTGTGGGGACCAGCACTTGTCCACCGGAAGTGCGACGCACCCTTCTACAATAGCGAAGCCGCGTCACGAGGTAACTATTACGGATTTTTTCGGTCACCTGATTCAAAATCGTTCAATCAAGTAACTTCTGCACGCACTGATAGTCATTAGACACTCAGGGATATTCCGACGGCGAAGTTGACCCGAACCGGTTGAGCATTTCGCAGACACTGAGTGTGAAATCACGCAGCCAGTTTACGTCGCCATTTTCTGACGTACACGTCCAGTTCATTCTCTTCGGAACACCCTGCACCGGGCGTTCTCGGGCGACGAGTCGCCGTATCGCACTCTCAGACTCGTATTGATTTTTTATCTCTTGCCAAAAAGTTTTTTGTTCAAACGTAACATGTACTATTTCCTCTTTAGCTTTGCACGTTTCTGTTCATTAAACGTCACTTTTTGTCCATTGCAATGTACTTGTTGATTTCTACTTGATCTATTGACAATTTCATCTATAAACAATCTAAATTGTGCACAGCTAAGGAGAAAATAGTTCAATTTACGTTTGCTCAAAAAGCTCTATTAACTAGAAACATGAAAGTCCATATGAGACTGGGAGTGCGGTTCAAGACCCGTGAGTCAGCCTTAATCGTTTAACGGATGTACTTGGGTAATTCGCGGAGTAGTGCGGCCACGCTGTGAGCCTGCAACCCAAGACTTGCGTAACATAACGGGTTTCGGTTTCGCTTCATATCCAGCAGGCAAGAATAGGGTACTTCGGAGCTGGACCGGAAGTTGAGAAGAAATCAAGAAGAACAAAGTATGCAAAATTTGTGAGAATGAGCGTCTGCGTCGCCGCTGTGCCGCTTTCGCGGAGCAACATTCTCATACAAGTCCGGCTTTTGTTCTTGATTTCTTCTCAACTTCCGTCCCAGCTCCGAAGTTCCCTATTTGTCTTCTCCAAAGTGAGGTGAAGACTCCATTCACTCCTTCCGTGTGGATTTCGGGTGATAAAGGTTCATTTGTAGCTTCCTGCTCTGTGCCCGCATTGTCCTTGGCGAATAGTATCCGCCTCAACACGGTAAATGCTTCATATTTTTCATTCTTAATGCGAGATGCAATATCCTGTCAAATATGTCCGGAGTGATCTGGTCGGCTTTGGTAGTCGAGAGGAAGGAATGCAGACATAAGAGGCAGCAACTAGTACCGTGAATATAGAAGGGGAAAGGTACGGGATGGTGTTCATCTGATTTAATGGAACTGTTTCCGGTGTTCCTTATTGCTGTGCTTCCCACTTCCTTTTTGTGGATGGCCCCAATCGTTTAATGCGATTAATTTGGCAGCACAAACTTAACTCATTATTGAATAAAAATTTGTATTTCCCGAAGACATTTCGTGTCGTTGAAGGGTATTTCGCAGAATCCCGAATCAGAAGTAGAACGATTGAAGGGCGTCACGTCGTTTGTTGCTTCCGGGTTGGAGCGTCCTTGCCTTTTCTGACGGTTCGTATTTCCGGCGTTGAAGCCCTTCCGCGTTTTGCTCTCTTTCCTTTTATAGATTCGATTTTGCCGAGTACAGTCGACACTTCCAACTGAAATGGAGTGAAGACGGAGGGAAAGCAAGTACATTGCCATCTCGAAGCCCCGATCACGTTCCCTCCTTCAAATTTTGAACAAGGTTACCGGGCAATTCTAAGAGAACTTGGAGAAGATTCCAATCAATTATTCCCAAATAGTGCGTTAGAAATGCGTGTACTTGTTCTAGCGTAAAGTACACCCAAGGTTATTGTAAGGGGATTTAGCACACTGCAAATTCAAAGGCGGTACTTGAGTATCTTTTTGGCGATACAATTTAGTATCGTCGAACGACCTTAGCGGAATACCATCAGAGTCTCGCATCGGCCGGGGCCACCGGGTTGGACGCTCCGGTCGTGCGAGAGAGACAGCACGCTCCGGTTTCGGCACTGAGACTGAGTTAGACCAGCTTCGATTCTCGGTGGAAGCAGGCATTTTTGTCGGTGTAAATGACCGTCTGCGGTCTTGCAATGTTAACACCCTGCAACATTGAGGCACCCGAACGATATGGTGACGATTGCAAATCAAAGCACCAGAAAAAAAAATTCCGCGGCGCCGGGAGTCGAAGCCAGCTACCGGTTTGAGGCCAAACCGATGCTTCGGTTCGGTTCGGGTTGGGGAGCGTACGGAGCCGAAGAGGCCAAAAACCGATGCAAACCGGCCGATGCAAGACTCTGAATACCATGCCTTCAAAACGGCAATACACAAAAGTATCGCCCAAATTTGGCGATTACTGCGGTTGAACAACTCAAGGCGACTTCTTCATTGTTTCCTGCCAGATTTTGGCAATACTCAAACGTATCGCCCACTTTGGCGGTACTTTTGTGCATCGCCATTTTGAAGGCATGGTATTTCGGTAAGGCCGTTTGTTGGAGATACTTAACTGTATCGCCAAAAAGAGGTACTGAAAGTATCACCTTTGGATTTGCAGTGCAGTCTGGATGGTTCGTTTCTCTTCCTCATTCGAGATTCTAACTGAGCTGGATTTAAGTTTGTGACGTAAAAAAAAAATCCGCTATTTGGTTACGGAAAAGTACAGGAGATTACAGCACAGAGCGTTCGCACTTTTCCCATCTTAACCAAATGGGAAACAACCTTCGATGTTAGGGTAAACAAGATTCTTGCAGAGTCGAGATTTCGTTGGATGTTCTTTGTTTTTGTTTTGCCGAGCTTCAGGCCCAAATGTTGCTAAGTTCTTTACCTTTTTGGGGAAAGATTTCGGATTTCAGGGGATTTTAGGTGCCTAAGTGGACACATGATTTCGCGACACTGGTTGCCCCCTAGATAGGCAGTCGCCCATTAGGCCGCGCACACCTGGGTGACTTAGGGAGAGGGGGGGGGGGGGGCGAGAATATGCGCGCAACTACAATTTCAGAACCTGCCCTTTTGCACCGGGGTGCCCGAGACGAGACGAGCCAGGCGCGGAGCGTAGCCGAGCGTGCCGAACCGAGCCCAACTTGTTGGAGCCGCAAGAAGTCTACATCTTGGAAAGGACCATCGAGGCAGGGGTAGTGTTTCAGTCTAGGAGTGATACAATTAAGATCAAGAAATAAGCCATGGAGGCATGGAATGATTTTAATTATGGCGACAAAACGTTGTTTGAGTATCTCATTTTAATCGGTACTCTAAACAGGAAATTTAAAGCACAGCGTAAATTAAGGGAGGGTGGGGCTATTCCGGACGCTTTTTTTGTTTTTGGTCTGTAACCATGTATATGCCACTTGGGTCTAATTTTTGTTACATGAGCGTGAAGTATGAACCTTCCCCTTCAAAATGATGTACATGAGAGCCAAATCGAATAAACGGTTAAGGAGGCATAGGGGCGTAACTGTAGCCCTGCATGTGTCCGGAATTACCCCAGGGCCGGGGTAATTCCGGCCGACCTGCGGGGCAATTCCGGACAACCTAAGAATTCGACACCGCTCTACTTCAGTATCATCTGTTTAAGTGAGAGGCATGCCCAAGGAACGCGTACAAGGAGATTTGCTGAAAACTACACTGTTCGTTTGTTACTCACTTACTCTCAGCTATGGTATAAGAAATACTTACTATTTGTACCCTTTAATTCACACCGTTGCCTTATATTGCCTTTTTATCTGGGATACAATGCTTTTTCTCGCTCGGTCTTCATTCTCCCGGACAAATTAGGTATTTGTTAACCATTTTCAATCCACCAAATCAAAATTCAAGAAAACAACACTTATTGTCCGGATTTACCCCGAATGAAGTAAAAACCTTCTAAGCCTGACTGTAACAAAACGGCGAGACATGCGACCACTCTCGAAACACCAAAGTAAAGTCTAAGGACCACATAATATTATAGAATTTTAGTTATGGAACTGTCATTGACGTTAAGTTACGAAATGTACGTGGAAATACGAAGTAGAGATATAGCTTTTGCCCATTTTTGGTGCAACTCAAACTTCGCGAAGCGACCGCAGCCAAATGGCTTGACCTTGCACCTTGGCGGTTTGGGATTCTTATTTTTAACGGATTATCTTTATCTTTTAGAAGGGTTTTTGAGCTACCTTCACTGAAACCCTGTGAAACTCAAAGTGTCCGGAAGTACCCCGTGTCCGGAATAGCCCCACCCTCCCTTACGCAATCAGGAATGTTAAGTTGAATTGCAGACATGAATTTTCACCTATTTTATTCGACTAAGTGTCATGTGTACCACTTCTATTAAAATATGGCTTGTTTTTCCTTATTTCTTCGACTTGGCATAGATCCCTCTCTGTGACACTCCTTTCGCCTCACAGGTTAGGCAACCCAACTTGCGGCCCGGCGCTAATAGGCATTTTGTGGGCCGAGCAGGGGACCCCCGAGTCATGCGCACTTATTGACCAGCCTCGGCGCAAACGGGCAGTTTTAGTTGCCACCCAGGTATACGCGGCGCTAACGGGAAGCGACCCATCTCAGCCCGCACGGATATCAAGTAGGGACGTTGCGTAGTAGCGAGAGAGAAAGGCCCAGACAAATCGTTGACGAGACTTGTTCCGTACCTTTTCCTCCGAGTTCTGTTAAAATGCTTTGTTTCTGTTCCCTTCTTGCAGTTGTAGCTGAGCACGATGGCCCCCGCCAAGGACGAGGTGATCCTGGGCGTGGACCTCGGCACCACCAACTCCGCCGTGGCCGTCTTCCGCGATGACTGTGTGGAGGTGCTGACGAACGACATCGACAAGCGCACCACCCCCAGCTGCGTGTACGTCAGGGACTCGGAGCGGCAGGTCGGCGAGGCGGCGCTGCGCCTGGCGGCCAGCTTCCCCGCTAACACCGTCAGGAGTGAGTACGGGCCTCGGGCGGTCTCCTTGGGCGCGCACTTAAGGGCAGGCGTTAATAGGAGAAGTAAAGTGTTCACACTAAGAATGAAAGAGTCATAATGTGAACTAAAATTTGGGCGAGGGATTCATTATGACCCAAATTGGGGTGATAATACATTGTAGCTATAGAGGTAGCTGATACGCCCTTCCCTTCATCGCCCTAAGGAAGGTTTCCTCACCCCAATTCGGGTGATGAAGTGATTGTCACTCAAATTTGGGTGATAAAGTACATCTCGCCCAAAATTTGGTATTGATTAAGACCTTTTCATTCTCAGTGCATGCGGTGAACACGTTCCTCGCAAGAAATCCGCAGGCACCTGTTGATTTCCAAATGTTCGTTTTCTGACGCTATTCTGACGCTATTCATGTGCGCCCTGAAAACAAAGCGACCCGTCGGTTCACCTCAAATTTAACATCGTGTTGAGGTACCCGGGACTATTTAACGCAATTGACAGGTCTGAAACTTCGGTACCATTTGTTAGCAAATCACTTCTTTCAGTGGGGCTTTTGTGGTTTCTCCATTTGTTTTATCTTTAATCATTAAATGAACATATCATTGCCGTGAGAGTAATTTATCTTGAGTGATTCGCTCCTTCTATTAGCGTAGCTATTTTTGTAAGCACGAAGTAGCCTTATGGTTTTGTGTCAGAAAACGAAAATATGGCCCTTTATGGCAGCTCCGAGATTTTCTATACGATTCTGATGATTTTTCGCAAAACGCGAGAACAAAGCACAGTGATTTCACTGATAAAATTTGGTAGAGGATTTTCTGGGCAATTTTGAGAAATTCGGTAATGAAATTGTTGTTGCCATGGCAAGGCTCGACTCGTCAGTGGAAAATTTGGGAGAGAGGAAGCCGAGCCGCTCGTGTGTACATGTCATGCCAAAAATACTAGATCCCGTGAAAAAGCGCGTTTGAAACACAACTGTTCTTCACTGGTGTTAGAATGCATGCAATAATAGGAATAATGATGTTTTCGGATGTGGTCGTCTAGATGGTCGCACCAAAGTATAATTGTTGGGTGGACTGTCCATTGCGCATGCCCAGTAGTGTTTAGAAATACCAACGTGAAATGCATATTAGTTATACCCAAAGTTATAAAGGCATCTATACGAAACGAAAGAAAATTTTCTATTTATAAATTTTGTTTGATAAAAATATCACTTAAACTAAGTATATGTGTCCTAATTTCAATGAATTATTAGAAAATTCATGTATAATTTCTTAGATAGTGAGTGCAATGCAGAGGAGTGCATTTCCGTGTGAGCCGAGCCACCGGATATCGAATCGGGCCAATAGCAGCGCTCCTTTTCGCCTCTGTACAGGTTACACCAAAAACGCTGGCACCTCTGAAAAAGCGCGTTCCAAAGAAAATCGTCTTTCACTGCAACTAGAAGAGATCCAACAATAGCATTGACGTTGTTTTCGAACGTGGCCATTTGGATCGGCCGGTCGGTCGGTGATTGCTGACCAGAGTGTTCCGCGCGCCTGCGCGAAGGCGCTGTTGTTTTCAAAAGTGCCAACCTCAAATGTTCGTTACTCTTTGAATCGGAGTGAAATAGGGCATTAAACTGCGTGCCAGTGCACATTCATTTGAGAATAAACATTCCCTAATGAAGTTTGAGTGTGACTGTAAGTCCCTTTTCGAAAACAATTGGCGTGTAGCTGCTCCTTAGGTTGAATGGTACTTCTGAATTCAGACGAAACTATCTGGACACGGCGGTGATGCACTTTTCTAACCTCAACGTATTAAAAAATTGGTGAAATGAATTGTTTTACTGCACGTTAACTTGACCTTCATGTATTATGAAACTGTCATAAATGTCTATTTTTTTTTGACAAAAATTGACACGCAGCTGGTCTTGTACGTAAGTTTTAGTTTTATTGATAATGGTCTACCAAACATAAACAGAACTCCACTCAACGCAGTCCTAGCCTCCGCTTTATTTGTTAAACCAGAACATAAATATGAAATTAATTTCGTGACTACTAGGATTTCTTGAAATCGTTTTTTTTTTTGGTTTGATTTTTAGTACAGTGGACTCAAGTCTGAGGACCATACGAGAAGGGGTATTGTGTTCACACATCAATAAATTTATCTTGTTTAGATGTCAAATCAATCCTTGGACGACCGAGCGTGCCGAAAGGAGAGGCCCCTCTAGGCCCTGTGGCTACAGGACACGCTTCCATGGGAAAAGCTGTTACGATTAAAATCAAGAACACGGAGGGCGGCAAAGTATATTCACCTGAAGAGGTAAGCTAGGTTCTCATGTCTTTTTGTTTTTGCTTTTTCGACAAAATGGAATCAGGTGTTGGTGGAGGGGGGGACCTTGCAGGGGACAGCTCTATTCGGACGCTGCTCTTTTAACGGGAAGAGGTCACTAAACGCACTTCCCATTTTCAACTTGAGCCCTATATCTGAAAAATTCGTTTGAGATGTGTGATATTAAATGAGAAACAGTGAAACATATCTCCTTTTATATTACCCTAAACCTCATAACAAACGTATCAGTTTTCGTTTGTCTTGTTGAGTAGAATCCATTCTTATTAACCACTTCTGCCCTGCACCCTATGAATATGTGGTTTTCTTCACGCTGAACACTTAGTTCATTAAAATATGTTTCTTTATTTTTAAATGTTCAACGTGTGGTGTACCTACTCACTAAATGTTTATGTAGAATTGTGTACGTGACACTTGCACGATTTTGTGCATGCGGGGAATTTGCATAATATTATGCGTAAATATGCATAAATTTATACAAATTTGTGCATAATTTTTTGCAAAACGTTACGGAGGTTTAAAATCATGCATCACCACATACAAAATTTTACCTTAACATTTAGTGTGTAGAGCTTAGCAGCAAGTTCATGGGGAGCAATATCAAATAAGAAAAGCCACACCTCTCCATGACCTTCTCCGATTCTCCTGATATTTTGTGGGCTTGTTAGACACCTAAAGGGAAGTCTTTTGCCAAATTTCCAGATCATGAAAAAAATTATCAGCTTAGTTGCAGGTAATTTTAGTTTAACTTTTGGAGTAAAAACACGGATTTGGGTATTTTGCGCTACATGGACAACTTTCATCCCTGGAGGTTCAAATTTGCTTTTTTTACGTAAAATTGACCAAGAAACACGAATATGACCTCGGATTTGACGTTGGACAAATACTGGCTGCACCAACCTCAGAAAACCACTAAAATATGGCCTAAAATTTACGTTTGGCTTGGGACTTTTGTGGAAAACAGTTTTTTGCGCCATCCAATGTTTTGCTCATGTGGGAAAAAACGAGACAAGTCGAATGAGCACCCGCGCAGATTTTTCTTACAAGCCGTTTAGGAGTTATGAGACTTTAAAGTCTAAAAGTAACGTCCAAAATACCTGAGATAGGAAGTTTTTTCAAAAAATTGACGAAAAATACCTTCTGCATACATGAATCGATTCATCTCAGCAAGACAAAGAAAAAGTTCCATTACAACTACGACGTCCGAATCAAAATGTAAATGTTGTGGACCATTATAGTTTAAAACTTGTATGATCCAGAAAATTTACAGATCGATCCGGACGTGGTAGTTGTAATGGAACTTTTTCTTTGTCTTGCTGAGATGAATCGATTCATGCATGCAGAAGGTACTTTTCGTCAATTTTTTGAAAAAACTTCCTATCTCAGGTATTTTGGACGTTACTTTTAGACTTTAAAGTCTCATAACTCCTAAACGGCTTGTAAGAAAAATCTGCGCGGGTGCTCATTCGACTTGTCTTGTTTTTTTCCACATGAGCAAAACATTGGATGGCGCAAAAAACTGTTTTCCACAAAAGTCCCAAGCCAAACGTAAATTTTAGGCCATATTTTAGTGGTTTTCTGAGGCTGGTGCAGCCGTTATTCGTCCCACGTCAAATCTGAGGTTATATTCTTGTTTCTTGGTCAATTTTACGTATGGATGGCAGATTTGAACCCCCAGGGATGAAAGTTGTCCATGTAGCGCAAAATACCCAAATCCGTGTTTTTACTCCAAAAGTTAAACTAAAATTACCTGCAACTAAGCTGATAATTTTTTTCATGATCTGGAAATTTGGCAAAAGACTTCCCTTTAGGTGTCTAACAAGCCCACAAAATATCAGGAGAATCGGAGGAGGTCATGGAGAGGTGTGGCTTTTCTTATTTGATATTGCTCGAAATAGATTGTGGCCATGCTGCTGCTCGAGTTGAAGAAGGCCGCGGAGCAGCAGCTCCAGACCGAGGTCCACCAGGCAGTCCTCGCCGTGCCGTCGTACTTCAACGCGTCGCAGCGCCGCGCCGTCATGGATGCAGGTAAGAAACAGGGATCAGGATGTGAATTTGGTTTTTACTTTAGAATGGGCTGTCTGAACCGTGTCACGAACCAAGGGAGAAATTACTATGAATTTCGGGGTACAAATCCAAAGAATTTCAGTTAAATCGATGGATTTGAAGCTATAACTTCTGCACGCTTAAAACCTTACGAAGTATTTTGAGCATACATAATTCTAACTAATTTACTTTGTTATACGAAGAAAAAGTTCCGAAATTACGAAGTATTTTCTTTGCAGGCTTATGTAGGCTCAAAATACTTTGTTTCAACAAGCTGCTTTTCTTTGTAAGGCCTAAAATAGTTTGTAAGGTTTTCTCAGTGTGAACGTGAGAAAAATTTCTATGGAATTTAATGAATTTCACTGAATTCGAATGTTTGGTTTCTTTTGGAGTACAAATATTCCTGGATTTATTTCCCCTTGTTCCGAACTGGCACGTGCCTTGGTTTGCTGCAGCCGAACTGGCCGGCCTGCGCGTGCCTTACATGCTGAACGAGACGACGGCCGCCGCCATGGCGTACGCCTTCGACCGCGAGGACGAGAAGACCGTGCTCATGGTGGACGTGGGCGGCGGGGGCAGCTCGGCGGCCGTGGTCAAGGTGGCGCTCAACCAGGTGGAGGTCGTGGCGCACTCAGGCGTCCGTCTGCCCGGTGGAGAAGATTTCGATGCCAGGATGATGCTGTACCTCACTCAGGTGCGTCTGGTATCCGCCGAACCATAGTCCGCAGCAATTCGGGCTTTCAGTATAGATTCGTTTCCCTCGGGGCCTCATACTCGTCTCTCTTAAGGCGCGTTCTTTTTCACTGGTGTACCCGGGTTGCTCTCTAACACTGAAAATTTATCGACGTGACTTCAGGAGCTTAAATAAAACGTCACGACTCAAACAACTGCATGTTTTTTTTTAATCTATGAAACGCTTGAAAGCACCAATCCTAATGGTAAATTCACGCCAGATAGCGGCTTGACTCACGTGTCATACCGTTTTTTGGTTTGACTGTCCTGTCACGTAAATTTTTCGCGTGACTTTTCGTCTTACCATATTTTGGCCATGTGTCCGACCATTTCGTGTTGGGGAGAATTCGTGACATAATCTGATAAGATTGAAATGATTGTCTCTACTTTCGCAGGGTTTGAGTGATCGGACAGAATGGATGTAAATGAAATGATTATCTCTACTGTCGCAGGGTTTAAGTGATCGGACAGAATGGTTTGGACGTTAAGTTCCGTTAGGGAAAGACGTTCTTTACTGATCCATGAGGGACCTTCAAGATAATAGCTCTAATTGACGAAAGTACATGACAAACCGCAAATTGTCTACATCCGCTTGCATGGGAAAGTACATTTTACAGGTGCATACTTAGCAAAGCTAACCTGAAACTTCTCATTCATGCTTCTGAGTGCACATGCTCAGCACATGCTTAGCATGCGTTCTCAAGTGTGAACTTAGTCTAGACAGTTGGGTTCGTAGCTTGTCCATTTTAGTTGCGAGTGGTACCTTCCTCTAAGTTGTCTCTTGCTGTGATGTATTTGCGTTAATTATGCTTTCAGTGCGTCAAGAGAGATCTACAAGCGGAGGCCCTCGACCCACGGGACTGTGAGATTCTCCGAACACAATGGACGAAGGCCAAAGAGAAACTGTCACGGATTCCCCAGGCAAGCATCAACGTCTTCCTGCCAGGAGTGGGTAAAGAATTCAGCTGCGACCTGAAGCGAGCCGCCTTCGAGACGGAGTGCGCGGAGCTCTTCAAGAGCATCACGGATGGGCTGCTGGCGACGCTTAAGCGTGCCAAAGTAAGTGGAACGCTTCACTATCTGTAATCTCCTTAACTAGGGGGGTAGCAGCGCTCCTCTTTTGCCTTGACGCCATGTTCATCCCCCTTGCAACATCAGTTTCCTACGGTACCGTCATCCGTTTTTTCGGCGCTAGAGGCAAAATTTTTGACCTAGGCCGTTGGATCCTAACTATGTTAAAGTTTGACCCTTTCCCCATAGTTTCATACCTGTCTGGTTTTTTTTTTGCCTCGATTTTGTCGTTTTTAAACGGCTCCCAAAGAGTGTCCCAAGTTACCCCATGACATGGGGTAACTTGGGACAGTAGGGAAGTACCAACATTCCCATGAGATTTATAGAGCGAAAAAATGGTAGTGAGAATGTCTTGACTAAGAATTAAGGCCTTGGAGTTGTTATGTAACTATATTGGGCTTAAAAAAAATTGGGGAGGAAAAATTTGTATTTCTCAGTTAAAAATTAAATAACAAAAGTATTTCAACAACTTTTTTCAAACTTAATATAAAGTTCTTAGAAACAACTCGAAGTTCTTAAAAACAAGAAAACACAAAAATTTAAAGAAACAAAAGTGATTTCTAACTTTTACGATACATTTTCAACATCTAGATCAGGGAAACTGAATCGACCCCTGCGCAGGTCAGTCACAAAAGGGAGCTTCATAACAATATCAATTTTTGGGATAACTTGCTCATCTACAACATTTGGGAATGTAAAATAGTCTGTCCTACCTCGATTTACTCTCAAAAAACTAACTTTAATAAAAAGTTCACTAACAATTTCTTGAACCTTTCCAACATAATGGACTCTTCGTGATGCAGCTGCCAAAGAAACTCAAACAAAGTCTCCAGGTGTAATGATTTAGGTGTCACTTTCAGGCCTGACATCTTCATCAGGCTGTATTGGAGGGGGAGGAGGAGGCGTTGGATCATGTTCTGGGTCATCAATTGTTTCTTCTGCAAGCAGATCTTCAATTTCTTGTTCTTCCCTCTCCTGCCTTCCTTTACGTTTCTTTTGTGGTGGTGCTGCAATATCCTGAGCGCTCATGCTCCTCCCTGCTGGCACTTGAAGCTTCTTTCCTCGGTTTGTAGGAACAGTCGCAACACTGGCTCTTGCCTCGGATAAATGATTGACCACACTTTTGGACCATGTTTGCCCATCCTCTTCGGGTTCTTCTTTTCTTGGTATATGCCTCAAGACCTTTTCCTCATCCAAAGGATAGATTCCTGTAGCTCTAAAACCTGCACGGATGTTATCTGCTAAATTTTCTTTCATCCCATCCAAAGTATTTTTTAGCACCTTGGGGAACACCGGTTTGTTAAGTGGTCCTCGGTGCTTGATCTTCCAGTCGGCTAATACTTTTCTCCACGCCTTCTTGGTGGGGCCGAACACTGCTACATCAAGAGGTTGACAGACATGCGTAGCATTTCGTGGAAGTAAGATAAAGCTGATGTCATACTTTTCACAGAGAGAGATGACATGGGGAGAAACATGGCTAGCTATAAATTGTCACCAATAATTGCTTTTCTTCCTTCAAATTTTCTGAAATGTGGAAGAGCAACCTTCTTAAACCAGTCAGTAAATGTCACCATATCAAACCACCCAGAATCAGTACGATTGTAGAAACTTCCCTCCACGCCACCTTTAATCCATCCTGGATAAAGGTGTTTTGATTTGTAAACGGTGTAAGGTGGTTGTAGCGTCCCATCAGCAGAACCCGCAAACATGACAGAAGTACTGGAGCGGCTGGTGTCAACAATTCTTTCAGCATGTTTTGTTCCCCGTCTAACAATAACAAAAGTCTGTCCTGGGTCATCTGAGAAATTTGTTTCATCATAGTTCACTATTGAGCTTGCGGGTACATCCTTAAGTGAAGCCGATAGTTCTTCAAAGTAAGCTTCTATGACACTGTAATCCAGGCATGCTCGAGAACGCTTCACATTTTGGCAGAGGCGTTTAGAGAGCTGAGGGTGACGTCTCAAAAAGCTCATCACCCAGTCAACACTGCAGCTGCTTCGAGTTGAGGTACGATTGAACAATCAGCTGTACATCTGTGACCATTAAAGGAAAGCCCCACTCCGCGCAGAGAAGAATACATTCGGCCAAATTGTCCTCTTGTTCCGGAGAAAAAGTTGTTGGCGTCCCCACTGAACTAGTATGTTTATTCCGGGTTCTATCGTTGATTGTAGTTTTTGGAAGTCCATACTTCTCGGCAGCCTTCCTAGTGCTCATTCCATTACCAATTGCCTGCAGTGCTCTCTGTAAATTATCTTCTGTATAGTTCTGATAAGGCTTAGCCTCTCTTCTCTTTTGGTAATTTCTAGGCATTTTCTGAAATTTAAAAACAAAACATGGATTAGCAGAAGACAAAACTGCACAACAAAAACAAAAGGCATATTTCAAAGAGAGGTTATGTCCGAGGGGGCAACCACTCGCGAAATCCTGTGTACACTTGAATGACCGAAATCTTGCCGAAATCTCGTGAAATCCCTCTGAAATCTGGCGAAATCTTGCGAAATCCCACTAAAATCTTGTGAAATCTTGCGAAATCCCACTAAAATCTCGCGAAATCTTGCTTAATTTTGGCGCGAAATCCTGCGAAATCGTGCGAAATCTCGCGAAATCCCTAGCTATGAAGAATCCTGTGTACAAAAAAATTGCAAGTGGTTGCCCCCTCGGTTATGTCAGAAACAGGGTCAGAAAACCAAAAGGACGCTAGGAGCGCGGGGAATACGATAAAATGACTGTCCCAAGTTACCCCGTGTATATACGTTTTTTGATCAAATCAAGTCTGGGCCGAGGATGGGAAGAGTGAAGTCAACAACTTTTTGCGTCCGTTATCGTCAATGTATGATCTAACAATCCAGAAAGACTTTCCGGCCATATCTGCATTTCACTCCTTGTACTGGGGTCAACTTGTCAGTGTTTGACACAAATTGTCAAAAACACCATTTTTTTGTGTGCCGTTTTTAAAATACTTACGGTGATAAACAGCACATGAATCTCTCCTCCGCGCGCGCGCCACAGTCTCTGGAACAAAACACCGTCGCGGGTTTGACGCTACGAGCCTCCGCCGCTAGATGGCAGCACCTACAAGGCCGCAAGGGAAGACTGTCCCAAGTTACCCCACTGAAAATAGAAAGGTCAGATTTCTGACCCTTAAAGGGGTTATACTGAAATGTTAGACCAAAAAAAGGGTCATACACAAATGTATGACCGAAGAAAAGGTCATACAACAATGTATGACCGTTGTAAAGGTCATACACAAATGTATGACCGTTTTGAAGGTCATGCACAATTGTATGACCGAAAAAGGGTGATACTTTTTTGTATCACCGATGAAGGTTGATATATCCCCAAGGAGGGCCACCCTCACTAATGTCCTGACCTTTCATTGGTCATACATTTGTGAATGATTTTTGGTCATTCATTCGTGTATGACCTTTCTTCGGTCATACATTTGAGTATGACCTTTTTATCGGTCATACTTTTTGTATTGCCAAAAATTGGTCCGATGTCTCACCTTTTGAATTACAGTGCCCAGGTGTCCCAAGTTACCCTAGATGACGGTATCCAAAATGCCAAGTCCAATAATGCAAAGCTGTTTTGTTTCTACGGCTATTTATGAACTGAGGAAATATGTTAAAGCCAAGTTTCAACTCAAAGGCTCGAAAACTTTCCGTGATTGAGGGGCGGGGGGGGGGGGGGGTAAAGTGAATTTCGTTATTTTTTTATGCTTTCTCGGCTTTTTTTTCTGTCAAAATGGTCACCCTGACTTAAAAATGGACAATATGTCATTAAATTTTCCATGCCTTTTTATCCCTTTACAATTTTTTTGATGCATGTTTGGTGTCACTTTTTGAATTTTGACACATGTCTTTGATTTGGTCGACATTTGGGGGTAAATCCTTGCGCGCAGGATTTCTAATCCAAATGTCGTTCAAAAAATCTGAAAAATTTACCACACCTTTCTATTGTCAAAATAAAGAATACAAAGGAGCCGGATTTCGAAAAAAAAAAAAATTGTTTGTTTTTAATCTTAAAAAGTATAATCATGACTGTTTTCATGCCGCTTTTGGGCACTCAAACTCTCCCTTGCCTTCTAGCTATATGGACAGGGATCATTTTAAGCCCTCACGCAAAATTCTCCAGGTGCCATTTCTGATGTGATTTGCCATCTCTTCCATTGCCTTTATCCACTCATTTCTGTTCTCACCCTCAGTGGCCTGTTCCACATTCTTTGGATCATTAACACAGAAAATTACCTTGATAGACTTACAGCAAAATCTTCTATTCCTGACACTTCTCCTCAACCCCAAGACTCTGCTTTCTCACCATTCTTCACCTAAACCTCCAGTACCAACGCCACCTGGGCCGTCAGTTTGTTATAGTTTCAGTGGGGTACTGTGGTAAGGGCTTTTGAAAGAAAAGCGAAAAGGTTCACCTAAACACTTGTATTCACTTGTATCAACTCTCTACAAAACTCTTTTACTAAAACCCATAGTGACAAAACGTCCCAGAACACGGAACCGGAAACACTCAGAATACAAAAGATCATCACTTAACACTACTATGGAAAATTACGCAGAACGCTTACTTTCTCATACTCACGACACATTTGATCAATAATGCTAGGGGTAAAGCAACTATTACGAAAAGGGAACACCGATATTCACTTGATGGAAAACCTGGAACGTTTTTTAAGACGCACAATGAAAAGATTCGAGAAATATCAGGTCAAAGATTATGTTGTATGTGCATGTTCCAGAAGTGCTCTACTTGTTTTAGATTTTTGTAGGTTATCACTGGTAATCAGTAATCCTGTGTACACTCCTTAGCTGAGTGGTGGACCCCGTATTACCACCCCGTGATATGTCCTAGGGTTTAATGGCACTTTAATGGCACCCCCGTGCGTGTGGGTTTTAACTGTTGTTTTAATTTTGCATGTATGTGGCGCAGGTGGAACCTGAGAAATTGGGTGAAGTTCTGCTGGTTGGTGGTTCGAGCCGCATCCCTCACCTGCGCAACCTCGTTCAGCAAGTACTTAAGGACAAGGCTCTGTGCAAAGCCATCAACCCGGACGAGGCGGTAGCTAAGGGGGCCGCCCTCATGGCCGCCAAGCGCGTTCAGGTCAAGCAGGAGGTGCTGTCACTTCAAACAAGAATTAAGATGGGGAAGGACGTGGCTGTAGTGGCAACAAACACCAAGCTTCCCTACTATATTAATCCCATTACGGACATCGATATCGAGGTATGGCACTAAACGCTTGTGATGTTCTGTGGCAGTTGCAGAAATAGGGTTATCTTCTTAAGGTTCCACAATCGTTGTTTTTGAAACATTTTGAGGTGCAGCTTGTACAGGTACCTTCGCGTTGTGTCGGCGCGCCGCGCCAGGTCCAACCATTTCAGGTCGTAACCTTCTCGGACCTGGGACGTTCAAATAATCTGCTTTGAATTGTTTCTGTAGTGGCTGCTGTGTCCAAAGTTCGGACCGATGTCCGAAGATGAGGTAGTTGACGGTAACAGGCAGGGTAGAATAACGGAAACGTCATTATGTATTACTGAAGTTCCAGGACTCGTTTTTACAGGCTGCGATCTGCTAACTTAAAATGTCATGCGGGGTTAAATTGAGCGGACGTTGTATACGAATTTCATGGGTCCCCTCTTTGCAATCAACCGCTACTCCTGGGCACTCGGGTGGCATGAGCAAGGCATCTTAGTCGTTTTGACCTGCAAACGAATGTGATGTCACATTTGTTGGCTACCAGTGGGTACCAAACTATTGTTCCGTGTACACATTGACTGCCATCATTATTGTTTTAATTCGCTTCTTGTTTTTTGTTGTTTTTTTTTTGGGGGGGGGGGGAGATACGTATTTGTCGGACGAAAGTTTAGCGATTCTTGTCATGTCGCTTTGGCGAGAAGTCTTACTTCAGGACAGATATCCATTGTTGTCTGCCGGACTTCAATGTACCCTCGGTACATTCCAGGAGGACTGAAATAAAATGTGTCCTCTATTATTTTTGTAATTTTACAGGTTCATCAAGAGATAGGCACTGGAAATACCATGATAAGAATATTCGGCGGTAAACTGATCCGAGCTCGTATGATAGGAATTTTCCTGAGTGGCCTTGTCAAGATAAAGGACCTAAGCAATGCTGAAATGCCTTTTCTTTTGGATGGATGCCAACCTACAAGATACATCGAATTTCTCCGCAAGAATATGCAGACGCACAAGGACGATGAGGCTGTGGAATCACGCAGGGTGGAAGGCAAGAATGATCTCGAAGACCTGCTTCGTTGCGTGCGTAGTACTGAGGTAAAGCACACGGGGAACGCGTTGTCTTTAAAGCACTGATTTAAGTAAATATCATTAACCTGTCTTTCCTTCAGATCCCAAACGATAAATTTCAGGAAAAGTCCGTTGAATTGCGGACCTTCTGTGAGGAACGGCTGGAGTGGCTAAATGACAATGGCAACAGACCCTTCGCTGAATACAATAACATTCGCATCAAAGTTGAAGAAGCTTGGACTGACCTCAAAGCCAAGCGAGAAACTGAGAGGACAAGGGTTGAAGTCCGCGAGCGCGTAAGCGAAGCTTTACTGGGGATACAGGCACGTTTTCAGGTTAGTGTTCTGATTTTGCACGGAAACCATACTGACCGTCGAAACTCCCGGAAACTCTTTTTCGTCCTGATAACCAGCGTAGAAGTGTTTATCCCTCGTACCTTTGTTGTCCTTTCCCTATTTTTGAAGCCTGTTTTCAGAACTTTTTGCCACTAACACACCGTTGTGGGTGTCAAAAGTATATCGTTTTATGAAATATCTAGAACCCCTACCTATTCCGCTAGAACGTAGAAAAGCCAGACTCTGTTCATTTACCAATGAAAAATCTCTTGTCAGTAATTAACCTTAAGCACAGACTATAAATAGATATTTCAGTGTCGTAGCACCGTCGTGCAATGCGATAGCACTTAATTTTATTTTTTTCCCCTTAATAAATAAGTGTAGGCAACATTTTGTTTGAACTTAGTACAATTTTTACGCACGAGTCCTCGCTCAGTTTCAGACTGGTATCACTTTGCGTCTTCTGTGGTCTTTGATTTGTAGGATTCGGATGAATTTTTTCGTAGTAGAGTGGACAAGTTGCACAATCGTTGCAAGGATAAGCTGTCCTGGATTCAAGATAACCCTGACGCTTCCGGAGAGAAATACTCCGGCATTCTGGACTCTTTATCAACAGAAGCAGACGGGTTGCAAGTTGACATGGATCGGCGCGCCTCAGACCAGCGCAAAACGGAAGCCAGGAAGGCATTCGAAGAAAGGGTTGCAGAAGTCTCTCTACCCACCAAGGTAACACTCATACAATCTACTGTTTGTAAAATATTGAATGGGGAAATAATATCTGTGCCCTGCGAAGTACTATTTTGATTAGCACCAGGAGGTGCGCCTAATCTGCTGTTGTCTATTCGCACCCCAAGGTGGTGTATGCAATATAGATGAAATATTAATCGCACCAGGGCCTTGGTGGGAATAAATTCGAACTCGCAAATCGCACCAGTGACCAGTGGTGTGAGCAACGACATCTGAACTATTCGCACCACTCACAGAGGGATATCCACCCAAGGGGTCGCTGTGTTCTTCCTGGCTGTGAAACTAAATGGTCCAACCTATCCTAACCTAACGGGCTCGGGACAGATCTTACGCTCCTCGCGACAGATCTTAGCGTAATTTTCATTTTCCACACCACCCCTCTCTGGCCTCTGGTTGGGCTGGTGCGAATAGTCATACAGATTTTGGGTGCACCACTACCACTGGTGCGAATAGTCAGACAGATTTGGGCACACCACTGGTGCGAGTACCGTCAAAATACCTACTCGCACCATGCCTGGTGCGAATAGTATACACTACGTAGTTCGCACCAGTGGTGCGAATTAAGTTACTATAATTTATTCGCACCATGGTGCGAATAGTCACTACGCATCGGGACGTAAGGTGCGATGTGTCTATGGCATCGCACGTGTGGTGCGATGTCTCACCGCATTGCGCCATACGCGCTATGTTCATAGCCCTCCGAATCATAGTGCAGCTTTGGTTGCACAAGACTGGTAAAATGAAGATCATTACCAGACTTCGCTTTTGGTCCGGTTTCACCACCGGGCGCGGGTGTCATACAACTTCTTCCAACCCGTTTGGGCGCTTAAAGTGGCGCAGCAGTGCAGCCCACCGTCATTGTCGTTTTGCTATCCTTGGCAACAATTTCTCTAAAGTCATTTGTATTTTAACACATTATATGCCTGTATGGGGCTTTCTGACGTACACGAGGCGAACCTATCCCAGTGGTCGATTCGAGGGGTCCTATTCATCTGATCTTAACTGGGCGTTCTCTTTCAAAGAATCTTCTCTGAAATGGAAATAAATATCGCTGAATTTGATCATTTCAAACGGATACGAGAGTGAGCGGAAATTTTTCTACAGACACTATTGGTTGCATTGATCTTTCATCTTCAAAATTATGTGAATTAAATCACAAATTTCATTGATTTGTAGCTGTACCAAATGATCAAATTAAGTGAAATTCGCGAATGGTAGACTCGTTTCTATAAGCCGGGTGTCCGCAAGATACATAAGATCGCCTGCACCCGTATTGTAACGTACACTGTGCTTCGACGAATGTGACGTCATAATCGTTCGTATGCGAATTTTGTGAGGTTCGTTAGAATGTGATGTCACATTCGTTGAAGTTCATCCACCTTTAAACAAATGTGACACCCTTCACTGTAAAAATTCCTGTACTTTTTTACGGAAAATGTACAGAAGACTATAGTACGGAAGTACGTACGAAAGTAGGGAACGTCCGTACCTGTTCCATATAAGCTCATGTAAACGGGTACGGAAAAAAGTACAGAAAGTTCCGTCTTGGCAAGTACGGACGTTCCAGGCAAATTGCTGACCAGGCATGTTCCGTACTTCTTCCGTACTTTTCTCTACCAGTGCAATTTAACGGCAGTGTCACGTTCAAACGAATGTGACATCGTATTTAAACAAACGTGACCAAGTTCTCATTCCAACGAATATGACGTCACATTCGTCGAATAACAGTGTATGTTTTGTAGTAACACTTCAAAGAAAAATCCCCAGTCCAAACTTTTGGGTAAAGATGCTCGGTCATCGCTGACGACGATTTGACATGATTTAAGTAAGCTCAGGACTGCTTTGTTGTTGTGAGACGGCTAATCGTGACACTCTTTCAGGAGAGACCGGACAACGCCCTCTTCAGTTCGTACTGCGACTCGTTGAAGAAACTGTGCCAAGATGCATCTGCATGGCTCCATGGCGCAGGCTGTTCCGAAGCTGATGAGAGGCAACTAGCAGAAAGGCGTCAGGCATTTGATGCGCAAGAGGCTGAAATCACTCACAAGTTCAAATGTGATCAAGACGCGGCGGAACGGAGTCGACTTGAAGCTTTCAAAGCTGTCGAAAAGGAGGTCCTTCAGGTGCTTCATGTCAAGGTAACATTCGCATCGTAGCCTTGACCCTTTTGGCTTCCTCTGCTTGTCATTGAATGAAAATCATAAGCACAATGATGTCCGGGCATGAAGTCAAGGGACCGTGAAATACAGCCTGTAGCCTGTCCCATGGTCATAACAGATTCCTGTGGTCCCACATGGTTGCTGCCAGCAAGGCATGCAGGGTTCTTTTTTGGAGAAATCGGGACGACGAAATAAAGTGAACAGACATGGTCCTGAAAAGGCAATCGGGGTGGGTTGGTGGTACTGCTGGCATCGACAGGGCTCTTTCCGGTCAGGGAAGGCAGGAAAATGTCATGGAAAAGTCAGGGAAATTGAAAATAGGAAGCCGTAGCCGGCATGAATCCTGATCGAGGAGCTGGGTCTCCACCATGAATGACAGTAAGACCCTGACCCTGAACGAGTATTTAAAGTTGAAGGGTTATTTTTCGGAATCGGAGCCTGAATTACAGTTAACATTTTGTGGTACCATCTTTAAAGACAGCTTGGTCGGTTATTGGAGACCCGCTGTCTACCTTCGATAGCAATAAATGTCGATCCGTCGGTGCCGCTGTCACAGTGACAGTTACTTGTGCCCACTTGCCCTCACGTATTGCAGGTCCTTCTCTAATTCCTTTAATTTCAAGATTTTGAGATTTTCAGGATGCCTTGAAGTAAGATTTCGGTGTCTAAGATAGTTTAACAACTATTAGATGAATTTATCCCTAAAGTAAGAGGCCTCAACTCGTGAGTTTTGGAGGTTTACGTAAACTGTGCTGTTTCTCCCAAATTATTCGTTCGAGAGGCTGCTGGCAGCCTTAACTAGACCTGACCCTTGTCGACGGAAGGTCGCCATAATTCACCAACCTACAATTTGGTAAATCTCCATTTCAGGTTTCCGTTGAGCATCCCCTGTTCGAGCTCACGAACGCTTCCAAGAATTATTGTCACGATAAACTAACGTGGCTTCAGAAGAATCCAAATGCGTCCGAAGAGCAGCTCAACAAGCTGAGAGCTAAGATCACCCATTGGGAGCGAAAAATCGCTGTTGAGGAAGAAAGGATGGATTTACTATTGACCTTGGAGAAAAGATTGATGGATGGGATAAAAGTAAGCGTGGAAGTTTTTTCTTTCTTTTATCCTTTCTTATACACGGTACTAGTGGCAACCTCTGGGATATGAAGTAGTCTTAGTGCCAGTGTCAGCCATGCGCGGAGTAGGAATTTCTGCTGTTTTCTCTATGTTTGTTAGCCTAGTGCTCACCGCATCTGCTTTGCAGGAGTTCAACAACGACCCATTACTTATCGATTTGGAAAGAGAGTGCCGTGTAAAGCTGCTAGATCACCGGACCCGGCCCCCGAGACAGGACCTACGCAATGCTCTGTGTGCGGTGCCAGATGTCTTGGACCATCTGCGTCATTGCCGTGACCACCGGATGAAGCAACAGGAGGAGGCCCGTGCTGCTGACGCGGCATACCAGCAGGCCACTGATACAGCGACGAAGTTTTTGTCAGAGCTTCGCTTTGTGGAGCAGCCACCGCAAGCCGCTGAAGAAACATTATCCAGCAGGGCGACTGGAACCCCGACGGCCTCTCTGAGCGACTCTGGCCTGGCCCAGTACCAACCAATGGATTTCACAAGTGCAGCCCCTGATGCGTACAACATGGAGGTGGATGGTGGTAAGAAACTATGTCCGAATGTCACATACCATCGCCGATAATGTCGGTGCTCTCGCTCTCTCTGCGATTTCCGTCCATAAGTATGGCCATACTTGTGCATGTGTAAGCGTTGTACAATTTAATACATAAATTATTGATTTTTTTCATATTGTGCTTAAGTGTGTTTAAGATTGTACCTAGTTTATATACAAATTTATTTAGAACTTCTACATGCACAAATATGCCAATACACTGGTAGCCAACGAATGTGACATCACATTCGTTTGCACGTGAAGACTGCGATGTCAATTTAAGCTTGACAAACAGTGAAAATTTTCAGTCAAACGAATGTGACACACTGGATCGCTTTGTCACATTACTTCGGGTGTGACACGAAATCAGAGGGTGAACTATCACATAAAATGAACGTGACACATGGTTCTCATTGACATGTCGTGTCACATCCAAACGAATGTGACGCGCGATGTGACACCCATATGGTGTCACATTCGTTTAAATGTGACACCCACGTCCTGTCACGTTCGTTTGAATGTGACACGCCCTCGGACATGCCGTAAGTTTCAGGTTGTGGGGTGTCACGTTCATTTGAATGTGACAATTTGGCATGTCACATTCAAACCAACGTGACAGTATGGGTGCCACATTCGTTTGGATGTGACACGACATATATCGTTGGGTACCATGTGTCACATTCGTTTTGATGTGACAGTTCACTTGCTGAGTTTGTGTCACACCCGATTTAATGTGACAAAGCGGTGCGGTGTATCACATTTGTTTGACTGTAAATTTTCACTGTTTGTCACGTTCAAACGAACATCGCAGCTTTTACGTTCAAACGAATGTGATGTCACATTCGTTGGCTACCAGTGTAGTTATGTACTTTAAGTCCGCTTTGAAATAGACGAATTAGTGCGCACCTCCACTAAGGGTGCTGCATGAAAATGCATATTTTCATGCCTACACTCTTAATCTGGGGTGTTCTGAAGAAGCGCCTTTGTCAGTTGCATCCACTTTTAGAGCGTCCAAGGCGCTTTCTGGTCAAACGCCATAGGTGCTTCCTAGTGAAACGCCTTTGTCGCTCTCTGTCGAGACACCTAACCCACAAACCAGTCAATGAATTTATTTATTCAATGAGCCCCTAGATCAAAAGGTGACTCCCACGGAAACACCTTTGCTAGCCGTAGCAGTCGCCACCATGGACAAGGCGTTCTGGCAGCAAACACCTTTTTCCATGCGGCTAATAACAATGCATTAAAAAGGTGTTTTCATGGGAGGCACCTTTTGATCCAGGGCATCAATGAATTGCTATCATTCATTCACTGGATTGTTTGCAAGGTGTCTCGACAGAGAGCGACAAAGGCGTTTCACTAGGAAGCACCTATGGCGTTTGACCAGAAAGAGCCTTGGACGCTCCAAAAGTGGATTCAACTGACAAAGGCGCTTCATTTCAGAACACTCCAAATTAAGAGTGTACCTACGCACCAATGCGTGCATGTCAAAGCGTATGCTCAGTTCCGTTCAAAGAAATGTACGCAGTAGTTCAGTGTGAACCTGCCTTTTTATAAGTGCGCGTTTCCGTGTTCTTTTAGAGAGACCAGTGCACGCCGGCAACGGCCACGTCAACGGAGGGGGGAGCGAGCCGATGGTTGAATCAGAGGCTGCCCTGCACCCGCGGGAAGGGCCTCAGCAAGGCACTGTACTCGGTGGGCACCAATCGACTCACCCGCAGCATGTACGCACTCGCACTGACAGCTACAGGGACACTGACCTGACATGGTGCATGTTCAGACAACCTGTAGTTTTTTATCTTGAGCATTCAAAATTTAGACAGATGCCTCTGGAGTTTCACGCTTAAAACCTTACGAAGTATTATGAGCATACATAAAACAAACTAATTTACTTTGTTATTCGAAGAAACAGTTCGTAAATCGCGAACTATCTTCTTTGTAACCTCACGTATGCTCAAAATAATTTGTTATATGAAGCTGCTTTACTTCGTAAGTCTTTAATAGTTTGTGAGGTTTTCAGAGTGTTCGTTCTTACCCTAGAACCAAGGGTATTAACTTCCCGCCTGTTCCTTAGACTGAACTGTATTCTTGTTAAAATCTGCTGCTTCATATTGTGAACACATCCATTGGATATTTAACTGCATACTTTGTGTACATTTGAAAAGACACATTCAGAAGTGCATGTTTGGCTGAGTATGTACACACAATCGCAGGCTTCACTGTGATTCCAAACGTTACGAACATAGCACGTATGGTGCAATGCAGTGAGACATCGTACCACACGTACAATGCCACATCCGCATCGCACCTTACGTGCGATGCGGCCCGAAAATGCCCTATGTAAAGCGTGGGAAGGAATTGCACTTCACGTGCGATGAAAAGTATCGCACCTACACTGTCAAACCAAGTGTGGACAACTCCACACTTGGTGGTGTGGAGTAAGTCTCCACACTTGCATATGCAGAGCTGGCAGTCTCCACACTTCAAGTGTGGAGGAGCTCACGGAGCCCCTATATATTGGCATGGGGCAAACGTGGAGAACTCCACACGTGAAGTGTGGAGACCGCCTACTCTGCACTTCCAAACGTGGCGACTGAAAATTCCGCACCTCCGCGTTCACAGATAAATTCCTACAAAGACCTGCTCTTTGTGATACAAAGAAAATGGCGGCTTCGCAGCCTACGAAGGAAATCGTTTGTAATACATACGATTATGTTTGTGATACAAAGGAAAAATAATTTGTAGCCTACGAAGAACTTCTCCGCAGCCTGCGAAGAATTTTTTCTTTGCATTACAAACAAGATAGTACGTATCGCAAACGATTTTCTTCGTAGGCTACGACGCCGCCGTTTTCTTTGTATTACAGAGAGCAGTTCTTTGTAGGGTTTTAAGTGTGTTTCAAGTGTGGAGTTGTCCATGTTTGGTTTCCCAGTGTATTGGCCCAATGAAAACGGCTCGAAACGGCTTCAAATGCATTGCACCAATAGGGTACTCCGCTCTCCCCACAGAGCGGAAGCTGAAGAACAAAAATCCTTCCATTCCGGAAGTCGCTCAGCGGCGGCTGGGAGCCGGTATGAGAAACATATGGCGCGTTTCAGAGTGCAGCGCCTCCATCACCGCCATTACCGCACTCTGAAACGCACCATACGTATCTCATACCGGCTCCCAGCCGCCGCTGAGCGACTTCCGGAATGGAAGGATTTTTGTTCTTCAGCTTCCGCTCTGTGGGGAGAGCGGAGTACCCTATTGACGCTAGATTCATAGTCCTTTGATTCTCAGTGTTAGTAAAGCGCACTTGCAACTGCGTGCTGAATACATGGGCTCGCAGGAGTGCACTTGACCAAGCAAGCCTTGTTACCTTGAATCCGCTAATTTTAACTGGTTAAAACTGTAAGGTTAGCCTCCGCGGCTGCGCTTCACCAGAACTCCTCTGGGTTCTTCATTTTACTGTACATTCCAGTGTCGGGTGCCAAATTACTTGTAGTTCCAAGTCGACGTTTTTTTCTGTATGGTCAGGCCTACACGCTCAATGGAGTGTACTCGTGAGAACACGCTGAAGAGAGTGCATTGAGTACTTTGTTGGAGCAATATCAAATAAGAAAAGCCACACCTCTCCATGACCTTCTCCGATTCTCCTGATATTTTGTGGGCTTGTTAGACACCTAAAGGGAAGTCTTTTGCCAAATTTCCAGATCCTGAAAAAATTTTTCGGCTTAGTTGCGGGTAATTTTAGTTTAACTTTTGGAGTAAAAACACGGATTTGGGTATTTTGCGCTACGGGGACAACTTTCATCCCTGGGGGTTAAAATTTGGCATCCTTACGTAAAATTGACCAAGAAACAAGAATATAACCTCGGATTTGATGTGGGACAAATACTGGCTGCACCAGCCTCAGAAAACCACTAAAATATGGCCGAAAATTTACGTTTGGCTTGGGACTTTTGTGGAAAACATTTTTTTTGTCCCATCCAATGTTTTGATCATGTGGAAAAAAACGAGACAAGTCGAATGAGCACCCGCGCAGATTTTTCTTACAAGCCGTTTAGGAGTTATGAGACTTTAAAGTCTAAAAGTTACGTCGAAAATACCTGAGATAGGAAGTTTTTTCAAAAATTTGACGAAAAATACCTTCTGCATACATGAATCGATTCATCTCAGCAAGACAAAGAAAAAGTTCCATTACAACTGCGACGTCCGAATCGAAATGTACATTTTCTGGATCATACAAGTTTTTAACTATAATGGTCTAGACCATTTTCCACAAAAGTCCCAAGCCAAACGTAAATTTTCGGCCATATTTTAGTGGTTTTCTGAGGCTGGTGCAGCCAGTATTTGTCCCACATCAAATCCGAGGTTATATTCTTGTTTCTTGGTCAATTTTACGTAAGGATGCCAAATTTTAACCCCCAGGGATGAAAGTTGTCCCCGTAGCGCAAAATACCCAAATCCGTGTTTTTACTCCAAAAGTTAAACTAAAATTACCCGCAACTAAGCCGAAAATTTTTTTCAGGATCTGGAAATTTGGCAAAAGACTTCCCTTTAGGTGTCTAACAAGCCCACAAAATATCAGGAGAATCGGAGAAGGTCATGGAGAGGTGTGGCTTTTCTTATTTGATAATGCTCTTGAGTACACTGTAGAGTTTGCAGAGCATTGGCTTTGCCGTCAAATCACCCGTCCAACCTGCCCGCTCTTCGGGTCTCCTCTTCTTTTTTTAAAATTTTGGACCAAGGCTTTGTATGAATTTCACTCTCAGGAGTAATTACACTATTATAGAGATCCACACTGTGCGGTAGAAGGGCCCAAAGTGCGACTTGTGTTTTTTTCCCTTTTCAGACACATACTGAGTTTTTTTTTTTTGTCAACAACGTATTGACGTTTGTCCACATAAGCGAGCAGATTAATATTTTTATTTGTTTTAGGCACTAAATTATCTATTTTGTCTGGACAAATCTGTTCAACTTCTCAACGAAATTTTAATTATGTGCGCAAACGTCAATGAATAGTAACTAAAATGTCAATTAAAGGATGAGAGTGTACGTCATGAACGAGAAAGCACGTGACGCACTTCCGTTCCATCGCCCTGTGGGCCCCCTGGCATGGTTTTGACGTCTTTTTTCTCCTCTCAGGTGAATCTGCAGTCCCCGGCAAACGAGTTGGCTCGAGAGGCGCTAGAGGGCGCTCGCGCGGCGGGCAGCATGGCGCTCCTCGTGGACCGCGAAGCTTCGGCCGATCACTACGACTTAATAGCGCTGTCGATTCGCTTCGTGAGGGATTCCGGGGACGCGGTGGAGCTCCTGCTGCTGGTGCGGGACGCAACGTAAGTGAAGTCGGCGGCGTGCACTCCAAATTCCTTTGCACAATTTTCGTGCGTGTTCTCGCAGAATTTGGCGCATACGTGCCTCCCGTACCAATTTGTACGTGATCTCGTGTGAATTCGACGTACCGTATGGTACGAAAAAGTTCCCATGTTTAAAGTTGTGTCAGACCACGCACAATATAGGGTACAGATATTTGGTGTCTGGTGCGGGAAGATGGGCTATACCGGATGCAAGAATGGCAAACCGTACTGTACTGCTTTTTATTTAAGTGGAAGCATTTTCTTGCCCCGAAATTAAAGGTAATAAATTTTTTTATGCCGACAAAGAAATATAAAACCCCGAATAAAATTTTGTGTCCAATCGTGATAGTTTCCACAGCAAGGTCGAACGAGTAGGTAAATTCTCAAATTCGGACATCACTTTATATGCAGCGTTTTCGTAAATAGCAACTTTGTGAGAGGAGTGGGGCCATGTCCATGACACCACAATTACACGCTTAAAACCTTACCAAGTATTCCGAGCATATGCAAGCTAAAAACTATTCAGTTCGTTAACGAATGAACAGTTCGTAAATTACGATGTATTTTCTTTGTGAGCCTCTGTGTGCTCAAAATACTTTGTTGAACCTACTTTTGTTTGTGAAGCCTAAATTCTGTAAGGTTTCAAGTGTGCAGCAGATACGATATTTTTAATTTAAACCAGTGATTTGAGATTGCGTTCCTCTGTCTCTCCCTGACTAATTTTTCTTCGTGTTTCTGTTTCCAGAAACTTTAAAGGCTCCGCGGATGAGTTCGTCCGCGGCACTTGGGCACGCTTTGAAGACCTGTGTAATAGTGTCACACTGGATTGGTACCGATGTCTGAACTACTTGAGTGCGCGGGACTGCGGCCCCTTCGGTCCTGCCTTCGTGAAACTCTTCTCGGAGAAGATGGGGAGTGATCGGAAAGTGGTGGTCAGCTCGTCGGTACCCCTCGACAGGCGAGTGGCGCTGGCCTGCTACGAGCGGGCTGTCTCATCTTCTTCTCGTGCGGAGGCCGACATTCTTGAAAATTTTTTCTCTACTGTGGACTCATTTAGGCGGGCACTGCCCCGCGGCTGTAGATGTGAGCTCCCGGGACGCTCCTGCAGCTGCCCATTTCCCACTTACACTTCGTCCATCGCCTTTCTACTCGAGAATCGAGAAGCAATGGCCAGTGCCCCCGAAGCTGTCTTAGAATCTGTTCACTGTGGCCCGCTGGAGATTGACTTCAAGATGTCAATGAACAATGCTGGATTTCTGGTGTGCTTGGCTGCGTTTGGCGAAGTGTTCTCCGAACTTTGCCCGTTTTCAAATGGTCTTTCAAATAGTGCTTTGAGTATGGGTGGGTATTGGACTGTTCTGTGCGATCTGCGCAGGCTGCTTGTTTCGGATGACTTCAAGAAACGAGTCATAACAGCTGCTCGGCAAGTCTCATCCAGTAGCAATGTTCAGAACCTGGTGCGGGTGATCATTGAAGTGGCGAACACTGTTGTGACTGCGGCTAGACATGACTTCAAGCACTGCCACGAAATACTGCAGTGCTTGGTCTCTGAAGACTGCAAGCCTCGTGGCTACTTCGGCAACGACGCCCATGCAGAGCTGGAGTCTCTCAGGTCGCTGCATCCGACCGCCATGTTCGACTCTCCTGAGCATGTCCTAGGCATGATGCGCCGGTCTGAATTCCGGAAGAGGTACCCCTCCCTGTACTCCGCCCTGCAGCGCGCACTGACCGCCCCGTTCCTGCCACCCTCGGGCCCCAGGTCTGCCGAGCAGCTTCGCAAGGGTGCACTGTGGGCCGCCGGCGTTCCGGGACACCAAGTGGAGGCCCGGGTGATTGTTGGCGGCAGGGCGCCGGTAGGCGTGCCCCTGTCGTTTGAGCCTGGCTTCTAATTGTGTAATGAAGTGTAATTGTCGGCCAGCATTTCATGTTTACCTCTTGGTCAGAAATAAGTTAAACCTCCACCATGTGTTTTCAATGGCTTTCAAATCGTAACTTTTTTTTTATTATTATTATTAGTTTTACTCTTTGTATTGTTTTTCAAGACAACTTGTCACACTAGTCTTTATCGTCCGTTGACAAAGTTCCGACGGGTTTCCAAGTGTAAAACGTTTCGTTTATGAGTCACTTGCTTTTGAATACTGGTTTGCATGAATTGTATTTTTCTTTGGTTGTTTGAGGGTGAAATATCGAATTCTATCATGTCGAACGATAATATGTGTACGGTTTAAATGTTAATGGTGAATATTGCATTAAAAATTAAGTTTTGCGAACCATGTATACTCATCTAGCACAATTGTCACAATTCTTACTTCCCCCCTCCCAAACAAATACACACACTTCTCACATCAGGAGTCGAATCGTATTCATAGTACCTGCACTCTATTTGAACCTGCTTGTCAGCAATACTTACAAATTTGCGTCGGTACCCTTCGGGTACCTGATTCAGTTAATAAAAACACTTCTCTCCACCTCGCGACATCCGGCCCTATTATCTCTGCAACGGGTAGAACAACACCCGCGTTGTTCTAACCTAACCTTTCTTCCCGAGTATACAATGAAGTTTGTCAAACCAACCGTCCTATCGTTGCCATGTTGTGAAGAAAAACTAGCCCACAGAATTAAGGAAAACATAAATAGGGAACCGCCGCAGCTTTAAAAAGCAAGCCAAACAATTTTGCCTCAACAACATGCAAGGGGCAGTCTTAAGGGGGCTTATACGTTTTAACAGCACTTTCCGACAACATATATTTTCTGTAAAATGATTAATTTTACATTTTTTCTGTAGTCTTAACCTCCTAGACGAAATTGATAGTAGATTTAAGAACGAGAACAAAATTGTCTGAACCGTCGTGTTACCAATTCGTTGTTAATGCTCTTCAGCACAATTGATATCACATTTTTCATCTTCCCCTTAATGCACACGTCTTTAGAAATTCCGTTCATTTAAACTGGAGGATATTTTTTTCTCGAAATCGTACGAAAAATTCACATAAGACACCCATAATCTTATGGAAGTTGGAACGCAACATGACGAATACAGTTAATGTGTGCGCATCAGCTAGACGGGCAGATAACACGATGGGTTGGCCGATGCAGACTGGCGTCTTTATCGCAGCGCTGAGTCAGTGGCAACGACGGGGAATAGCCAGCAAAGCCTCCCTTTCAGTTTTTACGAGAAAACTGTTCTCAAAAACATTTAGAATCATCTCATTAAAGGCGCTGGTAGAATATCACTTAATTTCACGAAAAAAACGGGTGCTATTAATGAGATTCATTAACATAATCCCCTTTCAGGCTTAATGAACGGTGGGAAACAGAGACATATCAAGTTTTACACGATTCCTCAACTTTTTCTGAATGAAGGCTCTCAGATCACGGGGTAGAACCGGCCTCGGCTCCACCTGGTACCATGCGCGTAACCAGTGGTGGCGCGCGCTGGCGACCGGGCACCGCAACGCTTCAGTTCGACCCGAATTGTGAGCTTGATTCGTCTAGAAAGAAAATGAAGCCTGTGTTCCTGAAAGCTTGCTCTCTAAGCTTTGTTCAGGTATTTTTAAAATAATTCTAGGTGCCACCACTGCCGAGAGACGACTAACCAAAAAAAGGTCGCTGTATCAGATATAAATCACAATGTTTATACTAATTAGATTCAGTTTTCGCCCAACATGCAGTGAACAAAATAGAGGTAATGGATCGCCACATGGAGTGCAATAGGTTTCATGCTGGTGCTTTGACAAGTTATTATTATCTTAGCCATAATATGTGTGTCGCCAAAACCACCGTAACGCCACAACCTATTTTCAAAACAATGTTAGATTAACGTAAAGCCTGAAAGAAGGATATGCCATGGGCCTATTCCACGTAAAATTTTGTGATCTTTTAGTTCATGCCATCTGTTTTTGATTCTGAAGCTGCCGAAACACTGAAACTTTACACACAAGCAAAGAAGTGACGATCTCCGCGCGGCGCACGGCCGGACATTGCACATTATAGGACGGAAACTGTTCGTAAACTCGACAAATCCCCTTGAACCCAGGTTAGAAAATATTATAAAGGGTGCTTATGTGCTTTGATATTACTAGAAAACTGCTCCCGAAACCGTCTGACAACGAAAACGTAACGGGCCGTCAGCGTCAAAATCGGCTGCTAGTATGAGAAATTGTAAAGAACACCTCAGTGCTAAATCTGTTACTTTTTAGCTTATAGAACGTTTTAAGGGCAGTTTTCCAGACATGTCAAGACATATTAGCACCCTTCAGATCAAAAGGTTTTGTCGCTTTTGTAAACAGTTTCCGTCCTATCGTGTGCAATATCGGCCCGAGCGGCGTGCGGGCCGGCACTGGTGATGCGCATGGGGTAACGCGGAGCGTAGGCCGTTTCCACCCCCCTGATCAGATGGGTCGAGTTTGTATCTTGCATAAGCTCAGGACAACTCTGCACTGCAAATCGAAGTGTGGGACAGGCATGCACTAGATAACGTGGGACAAACTGTCCCACGTTTGTAAGCGTGGGACAAACTGTCCCACGCTTCCAAACGTAGGACACGTTTTTGTCCCACGCTTCCAAGCGTGGGACACGGGTTTGTCGTACCCTTACGAGCGTGGGACACGGTTTGTCCCACGTTTGAAATACGTGTCCCACGCTTACAAGCGTAGGACAAGTTGTCCCACGCTTACAAACGTAGGACAGTTTGTCCCACGTTATCTAGTGCATGCCTGTCCTTGGATTTGCAGTGTGAATAGCAGTTCGAATCCTAATTTCCTATTCATATTTATGATAAGTATATTATTTAGAATATTTATTATATTTAGGATAAGTCCCCATATAGTAGAAATACTGATGATACACCAATTTTGCCAGATAATCTTTTATTGGTGTATATGGTAAATAAGTAGCAGTCAAACTATTTAAAAACAAAATCCTGCATAACATTTTTTTTATTTTTTTTTTAATTTTCCGAAAAGTAAGCGGATTTAACATATCTCACTTTCCTGCTTCAAAGCCCAGTTTGCGTCGTCATTTCTGACTGTACTGTTATCCCCACCCCGTATTGGAGCACTTTTACTTCTTCGTGACCAATTATAACTTCCATCGGAACACCCTACGCCGGACGTACATGCTCGGGCGACGAGTCTGCGTGTCACTTCACGAGCCGTGAGCCTTGTTCGATCCGCGGGTACACTTGGATAGTTCGTAGCACGGTGTCAATGCAAAGCCAGTGGTAATTTTGCTTGCCACAAATATGGCAAGGTGTTTTGAATGCCAAAATTTGGCAAGCTTTGACCTGGAATCTTCATGAGCTTGCCAAATTTTGGCAAGCTGGTGAGTATTTCGAGGCCAAGCTTGCCAATTTTTGGCATTCAAAACAGCTTGCCAATTCTGTGGCAAGCAAACTTACCACTGGCTTTGCAGTGGTCGTAGTGTGTAGTGCGACCTCGCCGTGAACCCGAAGCCCAAGAATCGCGTCGTACAGCAGGTTTCGCGAAATCTGGAGCGCGGTCCAGTACGCGAGAATTCTTCAGATTTCACGAGAGGTGGGGTTGCCCGGGTGGGTTTCGGATACGGAAGGTTAATTGTAGCCTTCAAGTCGGCGCCCTCATCGTTGTTATCAAGCGAATGGTATTCGCTCCAACAACACCGTAGTGCGCACTTGACACTCATTGTGCTAGATGCAATACCCTGTCATTTAAGTGCGCGCGATCCTAGTAGTTCAGAGGAGGCGAAGACAGACACCGGAAGCCGCAACTAGTAGGTGAAATTAAGAAGGTTATATGTACACCTAGATGGATCGTTTCACATCAGAAAATTGAACTCTTTCTGGTGTCTCTCATTGCTGTGCCTCCTTGGTAGTTCAGAGGAATACAGACACGGGAAGCAGCAACTTGTAGGCAGAATTAAGAAGGTTTAAATTAGATAAGCGGTGTTTCACGAATTAATTGAACTGTATCCGGTGTTCTGCTTCTTGGGAAGGCCCAAACCGTCTCCTGTGAGGTTTGTGATAAAACGTGGCTACACTAAATCGACCCATTCGTGAATCGGAATTCCTCATGTATCCTGAAGAGGGCCCGTGCTTTTGAGGTGTGTTACGCTGAATCCCGAATCAGAAGTAGGAAGACTGAGGGGCGTTAGATATGTCGCTCTAGGCTTGAAATGAAAGAGTTGCTCCCGGTAGTGCTTGTTGCGCCCTTCCGGGCTGGAGCGTCCGTGCCTTTCCTGACGATTCTTAAATCCGGCTCCGACGTTAAAGCCCTTCTCTCTACTGCTTTCTTTCCGTTCATGGATTCAGAGTGAAGACGAAGAGAAATCGAGAATATTGTTCAGAAGTCGGGATTACCTTTCCTGCTGTTAATTTTGCATGAGTAGGCTACACCAGGCACTTCTTAGAGAACCCGGTCAAGATACCTTTCAATCTCAAGTACTTAGAAATGTGTGTGCATAGTCCTCGTGTAAAGTTAACTCAAGGTTACGATAAGCGTACGTAGCAGTATCAACGGTTCCTTTCTCTTCTTCATTCGAAATTTTGTTAGTCGATAAAGCCGATAAAAACAGTGAAAATATCTAGTTTTGGCATGTGATTACCCATGATTACTGGACCAAGTGTACTCAGGATTACCAGAGTGGTGGACCCCTCGCATTTTGTGCTCTCGGCACTTAAAGTCAGTGACATACTGAATGCATGCGATGAGGACTTTCTGTGAGCAATGATCGGATTATTATTCGTATTAGCGCGGCAGTTCCCTCTTTTTCAAAGTTATGGCGATTTGAAGTGATCTTTTTCTATAAGTCAATAACCCCTACGATTAGGAACATTTGAGTTCTAGTGGTGGTCACACTGGTGAAGTTAAAGCGTAACTGCAGTCAAGCTTGAAGACGTTACGCTTGAGACTAGAATTTCCTCCTTGCATAAGGAGAATCTTGGCGGATAAGCTTGTTACGCTTTGTTTCTAGCGCAAACCCGTTACGCTGGAAACAGGGGGCGGAAACAATCCAGGGAGCGGGTGAAACCATGCTCCCCGCTTCCGCAAAGGGGTTCAGGAGAACTTCGAGATCATGAAACCTAGGCCGTTGTTTGAAACATGCTTTGCACAGATCGAAAGAGCATGAAATTTAGGGTGCATTAGGCTTATTAGCCTTCTTGAAACACTGAATTTTACCCACAATAAATGTAAGTAAAAATGCCGAAAACTGCAATAAAGCCTGGAAACCGCTGAAAACCCCGGTGACGCCGTCAATGTGTCTACATATCCTCTGTAGTTGAAGTTAAAGTGGGAAGTTTCGGGAAGGCTAATAAGTCTAATGCACTCTAAATTTCATCCTCTTTCCATCTGTGCAAAGCGTATGCCAAACAATGGCCGTGTTTTCATAATCTCGAAGTTTCCCTTAACCTCTGCAGAATCGGGGAGCATAGCTTCACGCGCTCTCTAGGTCGTTTCCGCCCCCTACTGGAAAGCAGAGTGTAACACTACGATTTAATTATACCCCAGTGCATAGGGATGGATTTTTAGGTTAACAAGTGGTCGATTCATGTAATCAACCTCGCTTTTATTGTTTTGAAGATACAGGACAAACTCTCACATATTTGTGCAGACTCTTCTTGAAGCTTTGTACGAGAAACTTTGGGAGTTTAAAAGAACGATAGGGTCTCATACGCACTGGTAAAACAAAGGCATTAAAACTTTGCCCTTAAAGGGGGTTTAATGCTTTTGGAAGGGCATTAAAATTTTGCCTGAAAGTCCTATACCTATCACGCCCTTCCCAACGTCATTAAACGATTCACGCCCTTAAAGGGTGCGAATGACCGTTAATGCCCTTAAGGGCGTAGTTTTCATGCCTTTGTTTCACCAGTGCGTGCCCCTTTATTTCTGAGAATTTGGGTTAAGTATTTTATTATTTCAGGCAAGTTGGCCTGGTCTCGGTCAGACCAACTTTTCTTTTCCTGATGACTAAAAATCGTTACTAAACTTTTTTTTTTATTTCTGTTTCCCTTCTTGCAGTTGTAGCTGAGCACGATGGCCCCCGCCAAGGACGAGGTGGTGCTCGGCGTGGACCTCGGCACAACCAACTCTGCCGTGGCCGTCTTCCGCGATGACTCTGTGGAGGTGCTGACGAACGACATCGACAAGCGCACCACCCCCAGCTGCGTGTACGTCAGGGACTCGGAGCGGCAGGTCGGCGAGGCGGCGCTGCGCCTGGCGGCCAGCTTCCCCGCCAACACCGTCAGGAGTGAGTACGGGCCTCGCACATCCCCAGATAAAAAAATGGCTGAATATAGGATTACTTTAAACGATTGTTACCTGAACCGTGACTGACTTAGACTAAGTTTTGCTGTAATGTAACTGCTTTAACTGACATAAACAGCAATTTTAGTTTCCCAGATTTTTCCCGGGTTTACTTTGACTATACGTGACTGTTTGACTGATTTGTGAGTCAGTTAGGCTCAGTGAAGATTAACGTAAATGACAGCTGAGTTCAGTTCAATTCCGATAAATTCCAGTTAAAGTGTTGACTGCAATTACATGGGTCTAAACTGATGTGAAACATCGGGTATGCTCGTTTCTATAACAATCGGGTAAAACTGCTTTAAGTTCAGGTGCGTCAGGTAACTGCAGTAAAGTTCAGGACGGTCAGTACCCATCAGTGAAGTTTCACTGAAACTCAGCTTAGATTTTATCCGGGGATGGCACCAGCGTACGTAGTGGGAAGTGGGCATTTTAACGTACACACTAAATTACTGTGTTGTTCTTTGTGCAAAGCTTTGCACGAAGTGGGGCATACGTTTTGAGATGCATATTAATTTGTCGTGCACACTCCTAAAAGCCCGTTTGCATCGCAAACCAAGCGACACGTGGTCTCACAATTTTGTGCATGCCTGCTCTACGTACGAATTTGTTCAAAATTTCACACGAATTTGTGCGATTGTGCATCCGAATGTGTAGGAAAAATCCTACTCCGCGAAATTGTGTTAGGCCTCGTACAAATACATTTACTGAGTACCAACCGCAGGTACTGTTTGCCTGTAAATAATTGTCGTGGTACTAATTTGACAAAAATATCCTTCGTATCATCTGCTCTTACGGTAGCGTTTACGGTTTGTTTTGCTGTGATCTTAAGCCTTTAACGAATATTCAATCATGTTGGAATGCATTTACTAAATTAAATCAATTTTAAATGAAACGCCTAGTAACTAATTCGTTTTGTTAAGATGTGAAATCCATCCTCGGACGACCGATCCTGCCCAAAGGAGACGCCCCACTGGGTCCTGTGACAACAAGAGGCGCTGCATTGGGAAAAGCGTTTACGATTGTAATCAACAACACCGAGAACGCCACATTATTTTCTCCTGAAGAGGTAACATACAACCTTCTATTACTTCAATCTTCTATTACTTGTAAAAATGTAATCGGTTTGTGCAAGGTTTTGTGAAGTAGGGGATCTTAAGGCGTGCACAGCTTCGCCCGAGGGGTCGTCAACTCACATCCCACATGTACGAAGTAATACAGTAATATATGGTAATATACGTCCTATATTACCGATTTTTGGCTGCTTTTTCGTTCTAACTTTGCTTAAAGCAGTTTAATTGGTAATATTTATGGATTTTCAACGGTAATATATGAGTAATCTACAAGTAATATGCAGCACTGAGAAAACATTACAAACTATTTCGGGCCTTACAAAGAAAAGGAGTTTGTATAACAAAGTATTTTGAGCATACATAAGCTTACGAAGAAAATACTTCGTAATTTACAAACTATTTCTTCGTATAACAAAGTATTTTTGTTTGTTATATGTATGCTCAAAATACTTCGTAAGGTTTTAACACCTTCACGCCGGTGCGAGAACCATGTTCTCGTACCGGCTGAAGGTTAGGTTAGGCTTCGGCGCGAAGGTGTTAACAGTGAGCCTGTGTACGAAGTAATATGCGAGTTGACGACCCCTCGGCTTCGCCCCATCAATTCTGCTAGGAAAATATTTCCAACGATATGAACACCTCTCTGTGAAAACCCATCTGAACCCAGCACGCACCAACAGTAACAATAAAGATAAGCGGGATTTCTCTTCTGCCCGAAAACAAAAACCTTCAATTTTTTATCATTGATAAAGATTCTTAGTAGGATTTCGAATGTCAAACATCCAAATCAAAACACAGGAGAGACGTGCATTTGACTTGAGGTTTTCGCTTGTAGCGTAGTGTCATCAGTTCAGCACGAAAATCTATTCATGTTCCTTCCCTGAGTCTGAATACTCATGTGCCTTCCCTGCTGCTGCCCCCCAGATTGCCGCTATGCTGCTGCTCGAGCTGAAGAAGGCCGCGGAGCAGCACCTCCGGACCGAGGTCGGCATGGCAGTCCTCGCCGTGCCGTCGTACTTCACCGCGTCGCAGCGCTGCGCAATCACGGATGCAGGTACATCGAGTTTTCGCACTTACGAAACTCGACTCAACCGCTTCTTCATGCTGCATTCTTGTCCATGACAGGTGTTGACACTTCTTGTTTGTGTTGTTGAGACAAAGCCTTTCCTGTCAGTATAGATGAAAATTTGGCCAATGACAGAAATTTACTCTACCGTAGCGGTATCCTCTAAACTGTTTCAGAGGATGCCAGTGTCGTGTCTGTGTGAAAATACTACGGATCCATTTCCCTGTCTATTTTAATTTACTGTGTAAGCTTCGCACGGCCAAAACGGTTCCCTGTTCTCCTAGGTAGGCTATCGTAAAGTCATAAGCGATTTCCGAGGAGTTCCTGGGAAACCAGCACTCGTTTTTGCCGTGCGACGTGAATTTGCACTGGTAGAAAAAAGTACGGAACATGTCTGGTCAACAATTTGCCTGGACCGTCCGTACTTGCCAAGTACGGAACTTTCTGTACTTTTTTCCGCACCCGTTTACATGAGCTTACATGGGACAGGTACGGATGTTCCGTACTTGTGTCCGTATTTCCGTACTATATTCTTCCGTACATTTTCTGTACAAAAGTACAGAAATTTTTACAGTGTGGGCTTCGACTTGTACTTTCCATGTTGTGATCCAACACGTTCTGTCGCAGCCAATCTGGCCGGCCTGCGCGTACCGCACCTGCTGAACGAGACGACGGCCGCCGCCATGGCGTACGCCTTCGACCGCGAGGACGAGAAGACCGTGCTCATGGTGGACGTGGGCGGCGGGGGCAGCTCGGCGGCCGTGGTCAAGGTGGCGCTGAACCAGGTGGAGGTCGTGGCGCACTCAGGCGTCCGTCTGCCCGGTGGCGAAGATTTCGACGTCAGGATGATGCTGTACCTTGCACAGGTATTTAGTCGGGATCCGGACATGTAACCACATGAAAACCGACCATGACTGCATGGATAAACTTCATGGGAAGCAATTGAAACTGAATGACAATTATTAATTTATATCACGGGTTCCAAACAAAGGCAACCATTATGGATAGGAGTTTCATCGCACGGTAAAAGTGCCGCCTTGAAATCCAAGGGGATCCAAGGGGGTGCGTGTTAGTAGAACAGACGACCTTCTGCGCCCTTAAGTGTTTTGCCTCAATTGATTTGACCTTAACTGTCTTGTGAAGGCCCACCCCTGTTATTTATTTCTTCCATCATGCTTTCAGTGCGTCAAGAGAGACTTACAAGCGGAGGATCTCGACGCACGGGACTGTGAGATTCTCCGAGCGCAGTGGACGAAGGCCAAAGAGAAACTGTCGCGGATCCCCCAGGTGACCATCAACATCTTCCTGCCCGGGGTCGGGCAAGAATTCCGGTGTGACATGAAGCGGGCTGACTTTGAAGAGGAGTGCGCGGAGCTTTTCAAGAGCATCGCGGATGGGCTGCTTGCGACGCTGGATCTAGCTGAAGTAAGTGGGACGTCGCAAACATCGCCAATGAAATGCTTCATAAGCCCAAGCAGGGGGTGGCAACAGCCTAGGGAGAGCATGAAGCCATGGTCGCGCCATCAGTGCAGAGGTTACGGCCTTTTCTTCGATTGTAAGAACTAGGCCGTTGTTTGCAAAACGCTTTGCACAGATTAAAAGAGCATGAAATTTATGGTGCATTAGACTTATTTCCCTTCTTAAAATTCCCACCTTACCCAAAAATAAATTGCAGTAAAAACACCGAAAAACACGAGAAATCATAAAATGTAGGAAAAACGTGTTCCGCGCCATGTTGATGTAAAGGTTTTCGCCCTTGTGTTAGTTGAACTGGAAGTATCAGACAGGCTACTAGGCCTAATGCACCCTAAATTTTGTCCTCTTTTGATCTGTGCAAAGTGTTTTGCAAACAACGGCCTGAATTTCACAATCGAAGAAAAGGCCGTAACCCCTGCACCTCGCTCGAGCATGGCTTCACGCGCTCCCCAGGCCGTTGCCACCCCCTGGCCCAAGGACCGCTGGTGCACTTCGCGCGTGGCGCGAACAGACTTTTGTTCTCTTGACTAAAATTTTTTTGGCGTTGACTCACAGGTAAAACCCGAGCAATTGGACGAAGTCGTGCTGGTCGGCGGCTCTAGCCGCATCCCTTACCTGCGCAACCTCGTGCAGCAACTAGTCAAGGACAAGCCGCTGTGCAAAGCCATCAACCCGGACGAGGCGGTGGCCAAGGGGGCCGCCCTCATGGCCGCCAAGCGCGTCCAGTTGAAGCAGGAGGTGCTGTCACTGAAAACAAGAATCAGAATGGGGCGCGAAGTGGTTACAATGCTACCAAACACTAAGCTTCCCTACGAGATTACTCCTGTGGTGGACGCCAGTATCGAGGTACGGATTAGCAGTTCGCAGCAAGGACGATTTGGCTGGTAAACCCTAGGGTCAGTGCGGGGAAGAACTGAAGACCCCACATCTTCCTGCAAATATCGTGTGCTTGCTTAGGCTGAACAAGCATCTGAAGTTGTTCCGTGGCATCAGCTGTTCATTACATGGTAGTTGTTAAGCCTATGCATACGGCATTTGTAGTTCAATGTGGGGTGTTTTCCCCGCACTGACCCTACCTTGTTAAATTCTGGTCAAAATAACGGTCCCTCCACGAGCTTTACACTGTCGATTATTTATACCGTCCGTTCACGGCAATACCTGTATTTCTTTTAATTTTTCTGGGTTTTGGTCGTTGTCCTTTGTATTTTCTCAGATTCATCAGAACATTGGGCCCGGCAATGCCATGGTACAAATATTTGACAGTAGACTGCTTTCTGCTCACCTGATTGGAATTTATCAGAGTGGCATTATCCAAATTGGGAATCGTATGAGGCAACGGTTAGAATGTCGTTTTGATGGATGTCTCCCTCCAGCTGAAATTAAACCACTCTTGAAGAAAATGCAGAGGCACAAGGAAAAGGAGACCGAAGAATCACAGAGAGTGCAAGGCAAAAATGCTCTCGAAGACCTGCTTCGTCATGTTCTTGGCCTTGAGGTTAGTCTTTCGCAGAATGACACACCTACTCAGTTTAAGTCAATAGCTACTGTTTTCTTGGTGCCTTTTTGCTTCCAGATTCCAGATGACAGTTTTCGCGATGACCTCGTCGCATTGCGCGAGAAGTGTGAGGAGAAACTGCAGTGGCTGAACGAGAATGGCAATAGGCCGTTCGCTGAGTACGATAACAAGCGTATGGAAATAGAAGATGCTTTAAACAACTACAATGCCAAGCGAGAAGTTGAGAGAGCGAGAGTCGAGGCTCGGGAAGAACTGTACCGAACACTGCAGGAGATACAGTCAAATGTAAAGGTGAGAAATCGCGTTACCACCAGCACAGGCCCTCAATTCAAAGAGGAAGAATTCAAAATTAGAGATTATGTACATGCGTTTCGAAATGCACGAATTAATGTCTAGCTAAGCTCGTAAACTTTGCATTGGTATGCAGCACCTTGTGTGTTATTCGTGCATTGCACGCGTACGTTCAATTTAGTTCAAAGCTGTGCAACAGTATTGTAATTTAGGGCGTACGAAACATTTTCAATGTCGGGTTTACCGTACTGTTTCGGATTCATCGCCACTATATCGGCACTTTCGTCACGAACCCAGCAATGTTGCAACTAACTTGGCGTAATGCCAGTGCCCTTTTTAGGCTTCACCCTGCGTCATGCCGTCTCGCTCGCTTGGAGTGATTGGTTTGGTCTCCACTCTTAGAGTTCATTAGAGTCATTTTTATGCAGTTTAGAAATGTCCGGTGCGTGTCAAACGTTCATGGTTATGAGACCACACCCGTGGTTAACCTAACCTAACCTGACCACACCCGTGGTCACATTCACCCACAGATCCCACCCCCCGTCGCCAGGAACGAGTCAAGCTAATTCCTTCTTTTCGTGTGTGATTCGCAGGGTCTGAATGATCAGTTTGATGAAAGAGTGACCAAGTTACACAAACGTTGCAAGGACAAGCTCGTCTGGATGCATGAGCACCCGGACGCTTCCAAAGAGGAATACATCAGAAGTCGGGACAAATTTGCAACGGCAGCAGACGAGATACAAGACGATAGAATTCGGCTCGCTTCAGACCTGCGCAAAGTGGAAGTAAGGAAGACATTCGAGTCGAGGATCAAGAAAACTTTGCAGCCCACCATGGACAAGGTACGTTACACAGAGCGTGTCACTTATCTCTTTGCATGGCATGACACTGTGCTTACTTACTTGCGTATATCTTTTGACTATCGTTAAGTTTAATGTTTACAAGTCACCACACGATGTAATGGTGACGTCTCCAACTTTGTTCAAACTTCAACTTTGTGTTGTCGATCGATATGAAATAATGCTTTGATGAACATACCAGCTCTGCGACGCTTGGTCTTCAAAGTCACACTGTGGTCTTCTTCACGAAACGTTACCGTGCACATTAAACTGACACGTCTCATTCAAAATTCGCACACTAAAATTTTGAGTGTGACGCGCTGCGTGTTCTTTTTTTCTGATTTCTTAATTACCTGGTCAAGTGGAAGGGTCCATTGACCTTCGCATTTTGATCGGCGTGAATTATTGGCCTCGCACATTTTTGTAACATGGTGACGCAGCATTTTCAGTAATATATGTTACAGAAATTTGTAACATGATGGATACAATTTTTTTCTTTGCAACTTGGTTACAGAATTTCGTAACGGTTCACTGTGCGAAAAAACCACAGTAAATCCTGTTCTGATTAATGCAGCTTTCACTGTAGTTCAGAACACAGGATTTACTGTACTTTACGACAGGATCGACTGTATTACGTGCGGGATTTACCGTGCTTTTAAAAGCAAGTACGGAATTTTCTGTACGTGGTACGGAAAACCCTGTAACACTGCACAGTTAATCCTGTATTCCAAACTACAGCAAAACCTGGCAAAAATATTAAACGGGATTTCCTGTGATATTTTATCACAGTGTTACAAAATTTCTAAACAGTTAATATTCTCGCCAAACCAAGCTTTAAAATTAGATTTTCGGTCGAGCCTAAAGTATCTTCAGTTCTGATGCAAGGTCCTTAAGACATCCTGTGAGACACAACTCTCCCAGAATGTCTGAGATGCCGGTAATCGAACCTCAGATTCTGGCTCATCGACCCACCACGCTACCAACTTTTTTTTTAAACGCATTTATTGGGCTTTATAACAGTTATAACAATATTAAAATATAAAACAACAAAGTAAGTACCCAACATAACAACAGTTAAAATTGAAGGCGTAATGGCTACCGGGGTTATAAAAAACTGCGCCATGCGGACGATGCGGAGGGAGCGGCGCAGGTAGCCGGTGACATGAGGCGCGCGCGGTAAGGGACGGAGGCCGTGCCTGGGGAGCATACACGAGACTGAATCATTGATTTAGAGTCGGGGAAAGTCTAAGCAGATGAAAACTCACAGATAAACTTGTCTACGGGCACGGCTGTTCAGTGTTTGCCGTTAAAACATTCTTGTTTGATCTCTGATACAAAATTTAGTGACTAGTTACAATTTTCTGTATCAGTTATGGTACAAATATAATTTTGTAACCTTCGTGTTACAAATTTCTGTGACGGGCCCCAAATGATGCATTTTTCTGTAACCAGCATACCTGTTACAAAATTCTGTACCACTAATACGAATGTTTGTATCCAATGCAGGTGATACAAAATCCTGCATCATAAATGATGCAAATTTTTGTAACTTTTTCTTAGAGTGGTGAAGGTGCTTGGTCACTGCACGCGGGAACGTTTTGTTGTGACGTCCTTTCTCAAGGGGTCCCTCACTCAGAATTTTGGTGTACACAGATTGTTCGATTATGTTAGATTGTTTGGAATTTTTCATGATTTTGTCGCGCTATTTGCCTACTTACAGGCGTTTTTGAGGCAATATTGTGGGATTGCCTTCTCCAAGCGTACACAGATTGTTGAAGTGCGGGACCCCTTGTTAGCTCTACATTCAAATTCTTGTATTCTTGAAACAAGAAATGCTTTTGCCGCAAGGAACAACATTATTGCCTTCTTTCAACAGACGGTGGTAAGTTGTGCGGCAAGAACATTTATTGCTTCATGAACACGTTTTTTCGGGGTGTGGAGTGCACTGCTGTATACTGTAGCGAGGCGACTGATTTTGAAACATTTCCAGGAAGGACCCGACGATGCCCTTTACAAGTCTTACTGCCATTCTTTGAAGCAATTGTGCCAAGATGAATCTGAATGGCTCCGTAGCTCGAAGTGTTCCCGAGGTGCTGAAGAGAGAGAGCTAACACATCGGCTTCAGGCATTTGAAGCGCAGGCAGAGAAAATAAATCGAGAGTACCGCTCCAATCTAAAGGCGGCGGAACAAAGACGAGTTGAAGCTTTCCAAACTGCCGAACGCAAGGTTCTGGAGGCGCTCAATCTCCAGGTAAAATTAGCATAACGGTCTCAGGTCCTCACTCAGCAAACACACTTAATTACGTTTTTCTCTGTGCGCATAGCGTTTGCACGAAATTAAACATGTGCGTGAAATGCACTAATTTATGCGCAACGACGCACACTTTTGTGCTTAAGCACCAATTCGTGCGTTTAAAATTGCATGTTCAATTTTGTGGAAAGCTTGTGCACTGTAAAGTACATTGTATCTGAGTGTGAATGTTTTGGCACAATGTTGCGCGTAGGTAACATTATTGGGTGCATGTGAAATTTTTCTGGAAAATTTGTGCGCGAAATCTCATAAATCTGTACGCGAAATGGCTGTCAAGTACGCAAGTGAAAAATTGTGTGAGACCACGTATCTTATTGTTATCATTCATCGGCTTACAAAGAAACTTCTTCGCAATTTATGAGCTATTGCCTTGTATAATAGACACTAAATTACTATGTAGTTTTTTTCGTGCATAGCTTTGCACGATATTGAGCATACGCGCGAAATGCACAGATTTGTGCGCAACAACGCACGTGGTGCTGCATAACAATGCACATTTTCATGCTTAGCTACGCACGAATTCGTCAATTTCCAAACGTATGCTCAATTTCGTTCAAAGCTATGCACAAAAAACTACATAGCAATTTAGTGTGTAGGTTGCAATTTACAGACTAACAGAAACACTTCGCAGGGTTTTAAGCGAGTACACTGGTAAAATAAAGGCATTCAAAACTACGCCTTTCGAGGCATAGCAAATAACAAGTCTTTCACGCCCTTTAAGTGCATAACGACTTATCGCCTTATGAAGGGCATCAAAATTTTCTCTTGGATTCCTAAAAATTTTCACGCCCCTGCCAAGGGCAATTGCAATTGCAATGTGGTTTAAAACACAATTCCAGCCGTTCAAGGGCGGAAAATCGGTTACGCATCGAACAGAATCGAGGCCAAGAAAACGGCCATTATTGCAAGGTGGCCCGGGACACTCTGCCGGTGCCGCTGCCTGCCTAGTACACGATTACCAGGACAGTAGCAATGATCGTGACTTTCTGCACCTCTTCATTGTTTAGAGTTTCAAGGAGCATTGCTCGTGCCACTTACCGCATACTGGCATACAAAATAAAATGCGATAAGATTAACCAATGTCTCCGTTTTTAGGTTTCTCAAGGGCACCCCGGTTACGAGGACGCAGAGGCTTTAAGGAAATCCTGCAGGAAGCGTTTTAAGTGGCTCCAGCACAACTTAGATGCTTCTACAAAAATCTTGGAGAAAATTACTGAGTCTGTCGACACTAAAATCGCGACTTTAGAACATAAGCGTGTTGAGGAGGAGCAGAGGTTGAATTCGATATTAACCTTGGAGATGGACCTGACAGATGGTTTGCAGGTAAGTGTGAGCATGACACGCTCCACCCACACTAACTTACCATGTAGTTTCTCCGGGCACAGCTTTGCACGAAATTAAGCATGCACGTGAACGTGGAATGCACGATTTCGTGCACTTTAAAATGCACATTTGCATGCTAAGCTACGCGCGAATTTGGCCTCCACTGGTAAAACTTAAGCGTAGTATTACCCTCGGTTTTCAAGCGTTATCAGTTTACGCTTGAAATCAAGCGTAACAGGCTCATCCGCCAAGATCTCCCCTATCTAAATCGAGGGGGAATGCACTCGTGTATTAGTCGGGTCGCTCAATCCGTTAAAGTGCGCGTAATAGTTCGCGTAATATTAGCGTAATAGCCGAAATTGTCATGATTTTGCCTGTTTTTTGGTTGCTTTGGGCTGTTTAAGGGTTTGTGTTAGGCTTTTTTCAGGCAAATTTCAACAATTTTGAAGCGTAATAGAGCGTAATAGTTTATTAGTCGGGTCACTCGTTTTGAGAGTGCATACCCCCTCGTTCTAAATGCATGGGAAAATTTCCAGAGTATGCTTCATTTCAAGCGTAACTCTATGCTTGACTCAAGCATAGAGTTACGCTTTAGTTTTACCAGTGTTATCCAAGCGCATGCTCCATTCCGTGCAAAGCGCCAGTACGCCTGAAGAAAGGGGTGACGTTACGCTTTATTATTACGGGTGAATGCTCTTTGGCCCGTCCCTCATTGAAAATACGAAGGACGGGCATACAGTATGATGCGTGCTGCGCGTCAGTCCGTTCGTTCGTCCGAGGACATCCCGTCGTCCGATCTTCACCAAATTGGTATGCAGCCTCCTTGGGTGACCCCATGAACCGCACGGTGGCAGCAAATCCGATCCGAGCCCCGGGGGCGCTGCTGCAGGTGCATCATGGTCTACACGGGGTGGAGGAGGACTTCGAGAAAGAGTACACCTAGTGTGGCGTGGAAGGGTATTTTTTGAATCGGGGCGACGAGACAAAGCCAACGGTGCTGGTTTCGAGCAAATCGTAAAAGTTCGGACCCAGATTCAAATCCCGGTAGGGTATGTAGGACAAAAATTTTAATCGTGAGTTAAGCGTTATTTCTCATGTTTGAAAGGGTGCAGGTAACGAAACTGACGTCCATTTGGACCTAAACCTTGACCCTCATATTTAAAATTCACGGGACGGGCCAAAGTTGCCGCTTTGCATTTATACTTTTCCTGTTATTCAGTTGTGAGCTTATTCATTAGCAGAGTAGTACCTTTCGTCACCGCCGTGAGTCAGGGGGTGGCAACAGCCTAGGGAGAGCATGAAGCCATGGTCGCGCCATAATTGCAGAGGTTACGGCCTTTTCTTCGATTGTAAGAACTAGGCCGTTGTTTGCAAAACGCTTTGCATTAAAAGAGCATGAAATTTATGGTGCATTAGGCTTATTTCCCTTCTTAAAACTCCCACCTTACCCAAAAATAAATTGCAGTGAAAACACCGAAAAACACGAGAAATCATAAAATGTAGGAAAAACGTCTTCCACGCCATGTTGATGTAAAGGTTTTCGCCCTTGTGGTAGGTTGAACTGGAAGTATCAGACAGGCTACTAGGCCTAATGCACCCTAAATTTTGTCCTCTTTTGATCTGTGCAAAGCGTTTTGCAAACAACGGCCTGAATTTCACAATCGAAGAAAAGGCCGTAACCCCTGCACCTCGCTCGAGCATGGCTTCACGCGCTCCCCAGGCTGTTGCCACCCCCTGCGTGAGTGCTCACCGCATCCGTTTTGCAGGAGTTCAGCAACGATCCGCTACTTGTCCACTTGGAGCGGTGTTGCCGTGGACAATTGTTGCAACGCCAGCCTCGCCCATCCATTCAGGACCTCGGCCGTGCTTCGGCAGTCGTGAAAGATGTCCTGGGCCATTTGAGGCTGCGCCGCGACAACTGGCTTAAGCAGCAGGAAGCGGGCCGCGCCGCTGCGGATGCCGACCAGCAGGCCACTGCTGCCGTGGGGAAGCTGGCGGCGGAGTTGGGCTGCCCTGGGCTGCAGTCACCGCAGCCCGCCGCTGAACAGACTGTGTGCAGCAGGGTGTCTTGGACTCATGGCGTCTCGTCGAGGAGCGCCGAGCAGGCCCAGCCCCAGTCGGGCCACCCCGACGTGGCGCCATCGCAGCCCGCTGTACCGACCGTGTCCATCCAGGTCTCATGGATTCCTGGCGTGTCCTCGAGCAGCTCCGCGCAGGCCCAGCCCCAGTCGTGCCACCCCGAGCTGGCTCCAACGCAGCCCGCTGTGGAGAATGCGTCCAGCAAGGCCCCATGGACCCCTGGCGTCGTCTCGTTGAGCAGCCCCACGCAGGCATATTACCAACCAATGGAGTATACCAGTGGCGCCCTTGATGCGGACAAGATGGAGGTGGATAGTGGTAAGGAATCGATTTGATTACTTCACGGGCCCTTGCCCTCCCAATGTCCAACTGAGAAATGCCGTGCTGTTACAAGGGTCTAGGACAATTCGTCCCGGTCGACTCGTACCCGGCCCTTTACGGCCCGGGGTTTTGCCGTCCCTACCTAATTGGTCCCCAGCCAAAGTGGCCCCATTTTATTTCCAAAAACGCATACTTCTTTTTGAAATTTTTAGTGAGACTCTACTGCAGAGTTCTTTTTTCACTGTAAGTTTTTCACAAGTTCTGGGGGGAGTCCAAAAATTTATTTTAACCCGTAAAATCCCCCTTTTATTAGAAAAAGAAGAAATGGTGAGTTTAGGTGTAACATACTGTAATGGTCTGATATCTAAGTAACTTAAAGCTGTTAAGATCGACCTCAACCCAATGCTTGGTGGGAAGGCCATTAAGTTGCGCCTTTGACTAACAAAATGTTTTACAAAAGTAGTGAATTTTGGGAAAATCACCCTGCTACATTATGCTCACCACACAGCCAGAGTTATTTTTTTGGACCGTCCCGTATTATTTTCTCCGGAGACCAACCTTAGAGGAAGGCAAATGCTAAGCAGCTGTCCTAAAGGAGTCGATAGCCACCCTGCCCGTGATACAATCGCTTTTATATTTATTTAGAGACATTTTGAACCAAAAGTCCTGAGCCATTGCTCAGCTGGGACTCGGCTGGGACCAATAATGGTTTGGGACGAGTTGGCCACCCTTATGGACCAAGTTTGTAAAATGTGCCGGGACGAGATAGGTGCAGGACGAGTAGGACGGGGAACAAGTAGGACAGGACGAGTTGTCCTGCTCCCCTGTTACAATGCTAAGCTGATGCTCAGTACTCTATACGACACAAATGAATCATAATACATAGAAATTCGTTCGTAGTTCGAAGAAATTGGTCTTAAGTTACTCAGAATCCATCACTATGAGTTACTACCTTCGCTGTGCTGTCATAATAAAGCTTTTTGATTGTATCACGAAGAAAAAGCCCACTAGGATTTTGGGGGTGTGCCGCAACTCTTGATGCTCACAATCTTTTGGTGCATCGCTCTTGCACGAAATTGAGCATGCGCGTGAAATGCACGAATTCATGCGCAACAGTGCACACTTTCGTTCATTTTGAAACGCATGCCCAACCTGTTGCAAAGCGTACACACTAAATTACTATGTACTTTTTTGTGCGCAAGATTCGCACAAAATTGTGCATGCGTTTTGAAATGCACGAATTTGTGCGTAACTACGCACGAAAGTGTGCCTTGTAGCGCATAAAATTCGTGCATATTGAAACGCATGCACAACTTTGTGCAAAGGTTATGCACAAAATAGTACATAGTAATTTAGTGTGTATTTGCACCAAAAAGTACACGGCAGCTTAGTGTGTTGTCCAGCTTGTACACTTCCAAATTGGTAGATAATACGAAATGTGGCTGGTCAAATATTTATCTAGACCGTATGTGCCTAGCTTGCCGACTTCGGAGGTTCCTCCGTGCCAGGTTTCATCAGATCCCTATTGGGACTACGGCGAACTAGTACGGAAGGTCTATATTTTCTCCGTACCCCATTTTTTTTTGCGTGTGCTATGACAGTTAGGGTCTTTGTGTGCACTTGTACCTGCGCGTGACCCAAATCTGCCCCTTGTTTTCTAGAAGGACGAGACGACAAAGGCGCCAACAGCTACGTCAGGGGCCCGGAGGACGTGCCAATGGCCAATATGGAGGCTGCCTCAGACCCGCGGGAGCGTCCCGGGCGTCGGCAGGCCAAAGCACTCAACGGGACGAAGCAATCTTCTCGCCGTGACCATGTATGCACGGATATTGGACACTCCTCCCAAACTGTTTCTAGTATGCAAATTTGTTTATTGCTGTCATTTGACTTTTGACGCTACATTGTGGGTATCGATCATACACTTTACTATTGAGTTTGAGTGTAGTTTGGTCTATGACCCTTGAGCTACCGGCGGCACGCTGGATGGTGCCGCTGGGGTAGATGACAGGCCGGGCCAACCACTTGGAATTTTTCCGTACACAGGATTCTTCCAAGGAAGTGATTTCGCAAGATTTCGCAGGCCTTTGCGTCACAATTATGCATGATTTGGTGTGATTTTGATGGGATTTCACGAGATTTCACCAGAGTTTGTTTGGATTTTGCGTAAATTCACAAGATTTCGAAGGGATATCACTAGATTTCACGCTAGAATTCGGCCACTCGTACACAGGATTTTCTGAGTGCTTGCCCCCTCGTGACCGGCCCGATTGAGGCAGAGGTCCTGACTTGAAGTGAAGGGGGCTCATGCGTCTTAGAAGCATTTTCTAGAACGAAAATATTGCGTAGAGAGATCAAGATTGTAAGATCTTCGTGGTTTAACACTTGGTTAATTAAGTAAGCTTAATTTTGACTCAAAGAAAAGTTGCTTTTCCCGCTTTAGACAATTTTAAGGGGGTATCCACGTGTGTCGACATTTAAAACAGAGGTTTGCGCCGTCGCTCATGTATACAAAACTATAGATTCTATTGAATCGAAATGTTTTCCCCTTAATCACAAATGGTTTTAGCTTCTTCCCCCCCCCCCCCCCCCCCGCCGAAATGCTGATTGGATGGGCCGTCTCCGAATAAAGCGACCTCTTCGGAGACGACCGCAAAAAATGGCTGGTGTTCCTGAAACCAAACGGCTCATTAGAAAAAAAATCGCCGGCGGGTGGTTATGGCCAACTAAATTCTCTAGGACCTAAACCTCCCAAAAATAAATTTTTTGGAAAAAAAAATTGGCTTTTTTGGGAAAAGTGTAAAATTGGCACTATGTTTCATTTTTTTTCGAAAAGTTAAAAAAGAGGTATATTTGATTTTTGAGGTTCAGGGCGTAAGGCATAGGTAGAGGAACGTCTCCATAAAATATCAGACTTGTATCCCAATTTTTCTGGCTTGAGAACTCCAGCCATTTCAAAAATTGCGTTACGAGATAAACGCATTTAAAGTTTCTTATCGGGAGGTATTTACCCTTATCACCTTATACTTTAAGCGCATGCCATGTTCAAGAAAATTCGAATTATGTGCTCAGTCATCTTCTACCGTATTAGTGGGACCCTTGAGAACATTTTTAGGCCAAAAAAAGAAATTCGATTTTTCGCCAAAAATACACGTGGATACCCCCTTAAAGTGACATCTAAAATTATGGTTCTTGTAAGATTTTGTTTGCATTCCTGCTCAGATCTGTGAGGAAAAAATTAGGAAGACTCATCTCTGGTAGTGCCATAAATTCGACAAGAATAGGTCATAAGTCTTTAATAGTAACAAATTTTCGACTTAATTTTAAACAGTTTCATGAAAGTTGTTTTCTAAACTCACTCTTACTCTTACTCTCACTCTCACACTCACTCACTTTCTCTGCTCTTCTCTTTTGTCTGTCTCTTCTCTCTACCCCCGGGTGGAAGGATCTATAGTGAAACTGCAGTTTAAGAAAGGGCCCTTTCTTGAGACTGGAGATTACAAAGCACGCGGCGTCACTGCTGATTTTCTCTGCGCAGGCCAGGCAGCTGCAGTCCGCGGCAGAGGACTTGGCGCGGACGGCGCTGGAGGAAGCCCGGGCGGCGGGCCGCATGGCGCTGATAGTGGACCGCGAGGCCGCGGCCGAGCACGACCTACTGTCGCTGTCAGTACGCTTCCTCCAGGATTCCGGGGACGCGGTGGAACGCCTGCTGCTGGTGCGGGACGCGAGGTGAGACTAACAGTGTGGCCTGAAAACCTGCAGGACGAAGGACCTGCACCCAAAGCTATACCGGAAAACTATTAACTGTAGCTTAACTGTGGAAAAAGAGCTCAGTTATTTTGAACACGAATTATAGTTTCCTGCCAGTTATCACCTAGTTTGACGTGAAATCTGGGTGCAACAGTTAAAAATAACTGCAGTTCTGGCGTAGTTTCACTGCAGATCCTTCCACCCGGGGGTAACAGTAATTTAAGTAAATAGTAGAGTAAGTAATCGTTTATTTTTATGATCCAATTTCCTCCCAACCTCTCAAGTGACGATTGCGGCACGTATGCGGAGCCTCGGCTTTGCTCCACTCCACGCTGCTGTTCTGTTCCAGTGCTGCGGGTTTTTGCTCTGCCTAACTTCTCTTTCTTCTGTGTGTCCAGGGGCTTCAGTGAATCTCCAGATGAGCTCGTCGGTGACACTTGGGCACGTTTCGAAGAGCTGTGTCGAAGTGTCTCCCTGGATGTGGGAAGGAGCCTGGAGTACCTGAGTGCGTGCGGCTGCGGTCCCTTTGGTCCACCCTTCGTCAAACTCTTCAAGGAAAGACTGGGCGAAGATGGCGGCGTAGTGGTGGCGAGCACTGCTGTGCCCCTTGACGAGAGAGTTGTCGCAGCCTGCTACGAGCGCTGCATCCTTAAGGCCACTCGTAAGGACATTGATGTTTTGGGAAACTTTTTTACTGTAGTGGACAATTTGAGGCAGGCACCAACCCGTGGCTGCAAGTCGTGTGCGCCGGGGCTGCTTGGACATTACTGCAGCCACCCGTGGCGCACTTACTCGTCTTCCATCGCCTTTCTCCTGCAGAACCGAGAAAAGTTAGCGAGTACCCCGGAAGTGGTTGTCCAATGTGACCCCGATGAGCAGCTAGAGTTGAAAAATGTCATGAACAATATCAAATTTCTTGTTTGTTTGGCTGCATTCGGAGAAGTGTTCTCTGAACTCCAGAAGGTTTCACAGTTGGTGGTAGATTTCGATATGGACTTCAAAGAGTATTGGACCGGTCTGAATGATTGTATGAGGGCATTCTCATCCCCAGTATTCACGGATCGAGTCAAAGTCGCTGCTGATAAAGTCACACCTATTAATGGGAGCCCCCTTCTTCTAGTGCGAGTGATCATTGCAGTCGCGCACAATGTGGTGTGCGCAGCAAGAACGGACTTCAAGTTGTGCAACGAAATCCTGCAATGCTTGGTCTCAGAAGACAACCAGCCACGTGGCTCCATTAGCAAACTAGTCTCTTCCGACTTGGTGTCCTTCAAGAGGCTCCATTCAAGCGCAATTTCGGACTCTCCGCAGCGCGTCCTGAGCAGGGTGCACCGGTCGGAGTTTGAGAAGCATTACCCAACCTTGTACATGACCCTGCAGCACGCGCTGACCGCGCCGCTCTTGCCGCCCACCGGCCCACGCTCCGACCAGCAGCTCCGCGAAGGTGTCCGCCGCACCGCCGGCGTCTCGGAGGATCTCTTGGAGGCTGCCGTAGTGGTTGAGGGCTCCCGCCTGTCGTTCAATGTTTGACCGTAATTGTGCTCGCGTGGCTTGAATTCATGTTTGCCTTGTCAAGAGCGAAACATGTTGGTCTTCCTTCAACGTGGATTCCGTAGCCTTTGAGGAAATACTTTGGTTTTTTTTTCTTACACCATTTTTTTTTGTATTCTTTTGAAGACAACTCATTTGCCGTTGTGGCTTATGTCGTTCCTTGTTGAATGCGGCTCGCTCAAGTCCCCTCTCAGATATTTCTATGAAATCATTCTTACTTGTCTCTGTTACTTTGTTCGCATGCATCATGATTCTTTTGTTTTAATTTGTTCGCATGCATCATGATTGTTTTTTTGTAGCGAGGGTGAAATTGCAATTCTTCTAGGTTTCAGTTTAAGGTTTACTTTTTCAAAGCTATGATTAATATAATTAAAGAATAAGGTTTTTTCCGCAACTTGCGTCCTTCCATTGACCTCTTCCAATGACCTTTCCCCCCCACCCCCAGAAAAAGAAAGAAAAAATACGGTTTCAAGAAATCCTGGTAGTCACGAAGATAATTTTATATTTATGTTCTGGTTTAACAAAGATAGCTGAGACTAGGACTGCGTTGAGTACAGTACTGTTTATGTTTGGCAGATCATTATTATACTAAAACTTACGTAAAAGACCAGCTGCGTATCACTTTGTGTCAAAAACAGACATTTAAGATAGTCTCATAATGCCTGGAGGTCAAGTTATTTACAGAGACGTGCAGCTAAATAGTCCATTTCACCCAGTTTTTAATGCATTAAGGTTATAAAAAAGAACAGCCCCCGTGTCCAGATCGTTTCGTCTTAGATTCAGAAGTACCATCAAACCTCGCTACAAGGTACAGCTACACGCCCACTGTTTTCGAAAAGGGACTTAATCACACTCAAACTACATTAGGGAAAATTTATTCACAAATGCATTTGCACAGGCACGCAGTTTAATGACCTATTTGACTCCGATTCAAAGAGTTAAGAACATGTGGGGTTGACATTTCTGAAAACGACAGGGCCTGCGCGCAGCGGCGCGGGACACTCTGGCCAAATCACCGGCCGATCGGCGGATCCAAATGGCCACGTTCGAAAACAACGTCTGTGCTATTGTTGGATCTGTTCTAGCCCCGGTAAAAGACGATTTTGATTCGAACGCGCCTTTTTGGGGGAGCTAGAGTTTATGGTGTAAGCTGTACAGAGGCGAAAAGGAGCGCTGCTATTGGTCCGATTCAATTTCCGGTGGCTCGGCGAGTCGAGCTTTGCCTTGGTAACGCCGATTTCAATTCAAAATTCTCCACCATATTTCACCAGTAAAATCAGGGTACTTATCGTATCGAAAATTTCGGAAATGCCACACTGTAAATCAAAAGGTGATACATCTCACCATCTGAGGGGTGAGACAGAACTGTCTCACCGAAAAAGGGTGATACTAAAGTGTATCACCGTAAAAAGGTCGTACACGAATGTATCACCGAAAAAAGGTCGTACTCAAATGTATCACCGAAAAAGAGTGATACTCACTCAGGAAAACAAGGGTCCATCTCACTGATGTCTGACCATTTTTCGGTGATACATTTGTGTACGACCTTTTTTTCGGTGATACATTCGTGTATGACTTTTTTTCGGTGAGACTTTTTGTATCACCGAAAATGGGTGAGACGTCTCACCCTTTGAATTGCAGTGCATAGAGGGCCAGACTACTCAGCAAACTGAAGTGTGTACATAGTACACTCTTATTAGAGCATGCTTCCAAGTACACTCTTATTTACAGCATACTTGCCAGGCACACGCTAAAATAGAGTGTGCCTGGCATGTACACGCTAAATTAGAGTGTAACTGCAAGTACACTTAAACTGGCCCATGCTTTTAGATAGGACTAATCAAATGCATTTTAGCGTGTACTTGCAGGCCCACTCTTATTTAGCGTGTACATGCCAGGCACACTCTAATTTAGCGCGTGCCTAGGAAGTATGCTGTAAATAAGAGTGTACTTGGAAGCATGCTCTAATAAGAGTGTACTATGTACACACTTTAGTTTGCAGAGTAATTTTAAAAAGAGGAAAAACAATCCTGAGACAAACTCTTAAGGCAACTTCGTGCCTAAAAAAACTTTACTTGTAGTAATAAATTTGACAGGCGACCGAAAGGGTCACGGAACTCTCCATAAACCTACCGAGGCATTGGTTCATAAATTCCAGAGACTAAGGGAGAATTCGGCTTCATTGTATAAGTTGCAAAGAATTGAGTTCGTTTTGCAAAGAAACTTGGTTCATATATCGAACAAATCTGTTCGATATGCGAACGAAATTTGTTTACAAAAGAGCAGGAGCAGATGTGTTGTGGGGAGTCACTAGCGGTGATGGGACCCAGAACGTTGTCTACTCACTGGGGATCAATCCCGCGGGAAGCTCTAATTTCGACTGCTTTCCTGCGATTTATGTACGATTTTATCGAAAGGTTGGAGGTAATGGGCGGTTGCGTACTGCTGTTCTGTAGGTGCTATCGCTGAGGGCCCCACTTTAATTAAAACCAATTTTTTTCTGAAGCAATCTGAACACCCCCAAGCACCTTCTATGCGTGTTTGGATGCGTACCAATGCCCTCGAGGCACCTTTGCAACAATTAACTTCTGCTAGCATTAAACGCTATGCGTTACAAAAAATGTCGCTCCTGCTACTGAATTTCTCGCAATGGGGAAGGCGCTTGCCTACTTTGGCCGCAAAGGGCGCCACTACTCTGAGAATGAAAGAGTCATGATCAGGACTGAAACTTTGGGTGAGGAAGGTATCCTCACCCAAATTTGGGTAAGAATACTATGTTGCCATATAGGTAGCTGATACACCCTTCCTCACCCAAATTCAGGTGATAAAGTGTACCTCGCCCAAAATTGTGTATTGATCAAGACACTTTCATTCTCAGTGTGGGATACGCCAGAAACAGACCGGCGGCAGTCGGCCCGGCTGCAGTTTTGGACTCATTACTCTCTCTGACCGATAGGATAGCCTCTATCCTATCTGTCAGAGAGAGTTACGCCGTAGCCGTAACCCCTCCACCTCGCTGGCGCATGGCCTCACGCACTCCCTTGGTCGTTGCCACCCCCTGGTGGTCCCGAGGTCCACGTCGAGCATCACCTCGTCCTTGACGGGGGCCAACGTACTCCGCTACTGCAACAAGAGAAACAGAAACAAAGAAACGTAAGTAACGAATTTCAGTTCAGCTCAAACCTACACGGAAAAAATACTTTGTTGTTCTGACCAACTTTCTTCAATAAGCTGAATTCGGTCTGCAATCGAAAACACGGTTCCTAAAACCATAAGCTTGCAGAGGACGAATGGAAGTTGTGCGCGTTTTGTTACGCCACAGGAAAAGATTGGTTGGTCCGACCTTCTAATACAAGCTAAACCCTCGAGACAAAATACGTGGCCAGTATATTCACAACTCAAGCAAGGAGTTGAGTGGAGTGTACGTTATTGTGAGATAGCCTTCTGACGGTGCGATCGCAAGACGTGCGGCAGAGCGGCAGGACGACCGGCGAGAGACCACGGCCGCGCGCGTACTCAGTTCACAGCGCTGGGACAACACCATCGGTAAGTGAAATGCATCACAAACACACAGGTCTACGATTTGATTCACCACTGCTCATGGAATGGTCGGATACGCAGTCAAATAAGGCCAAATACGTTACGTTTTGTCTGCCGCGAAGAGGCTAGGGGTAAGTTGGGGAAGAAAGTACAGGGTAAGAAAAGTATACACACCCCTTGTGACCTGCAGCACACATTAAAAGGTTACGTAGAATTTTGTACGTGTCACCTGCACGATTGTGGGCATGCGGGGAATTTGCACAATATTGTGCGTAAAAATGCATAAATTTATGCAAATTTGTGCAAATTTATGCAAAATTTCACGCAGGTTTAAAATTATGTATCACCACGTACAAAATGCTACATAAAAATTTAGTGTGCAGGCATCTCGATATCCCTTTGAGGGTGATTTCATACTCAGGTTTTCATGTTTGAGAGGAACAATAGAAGTGCTCATCTTCTGTGGCAAAAGACTACAGAAAAGTCAGTTCATTGTTTTGCCAGGATTCTCTGTTAACCTAAACCCAGTATTTCCTGTAGCCTCTTTACAGGATTCACTGTGTGACTCACAGTTTTCTCCGCATGCCCGTCGCAGACCATTGAGGTGCACGGAGACCACTGTAAGTCCTACAGAGAATACTGAGAGTTGCACAGTGAATACTGTAAAGAGGCTACAGGAAATACTCCGTTTAGGGTAACAGAGAATTAGCACAAGTTGTTAACAGAATTCTCTGTAACTTTTTGCCACAGTGTCCTCGGTCTCTTGTCTGCGGGAAACAGAGCATCCGCTTCCCCTCTTATCCTCCCGCATGAGAGAGGACGGGAGTAGTGTACTGTACTCCCAAGGAGGGGAATAGCCTACTCGTGGCCTTTGCGTGGCCTTGGCCTTCCCTGGGCCTGACAGGTATAGTCATACTCCTTGAACGGCGCAAAGTCACGCCGATACGTTTTCAGTGTCAACCGAACGGAGATCGTACCGATGGGGAGGTCTTCTTTGACTTCCGCTTTGGTACTTACGGATTCGAACGCTTCTGAAACGCTTCAGACCTGGTGAAACCTTCCTCGGCACGACCACATTTTTAGCCAGCCGGCACCATTAACTCGCTGATGCCAGTCTGCAAAGAAGATTCATTGAAGGACGTGGCTGATTCCACCAAAGGTAGTCTTGCGTTGAAGCTTTCCCGGAATATAAGTTGGCTTAGTTAGCGGATACTGCTCGCCTAGTCTTGCGTGACAACGCTTCCTTTTGGGTTCGTCGCTTGAAAATGAATGCTTTGAGATTATACCCTTGCGCTCGTCGCTGAGTAAAGAACTGAAGTAAACCTAAATCCGGAACCCACAGCAAGCCATACCTCGCGGCCGTTTCTTGAAACATTCTCAGGCTGAGCACTTCTGACGAGTCACAGGTCATCTTTCGGCTTCTCACAAGAATGGTCACTGGGTATTCGTGCTGCTGCTTTCTGAAGTTTGATTACCGTAGTTGACACGTCAAACGAAAGCGTAACTCTATGCTTGAGACAAGCATAGAGTTACGCTTGACGACGTTACGCATGAAATGAAGCAGAGACCCCCCACGGATGAAGATTAGGAATCTCGGCGGATGAGTCTGTTACGTTAGATTTCAATTTCAAGCGTGAACTAATAGAGCATTCTAGTCGTCGCCGATCGAAGAACAAGAGGAAGAACAAAAACGGAAATGGCGCCGGCAACATAACCTCGCACTCGCAGACCTGTACTAGTGCATTAGTTAAAGAGTATTCCGAAGCGCACCTCTTGCAAAAGCAATTTCGTCTGTTTCAAACACTTTTTGGCAAAGGAACGGAACATATTTCTCAACATTTTCCCCTTAAACCGGGCTCGCTACTTACTCCCTTTCTACCCGGCTTCCGGTTTTGTTCTTCCTCTTGTTCTTCGATCGGCAACGACTAGAATGCTCTATTGCGCTTGAGTATAGAGGGTAATACTTCGCTTTAGTTTTACCAGTGATCACAGTATCACAGGGGATTACAGATATCTTGTCCGGGATAGGTGGCCACGGAATAAGGAATAAGATAACGGAAGTCAAGTAGTATTCGCGGCGAACGAAGGTTTCTCACGAACGCCATATTTCTTATCTCCAGTGCTTCCTTTAAAAGACAGTCCCTAGACTGCACCTTTATTATATTGATAGTCATTAGACTTTGCCTGTGTTTCGGAAAATTGGCTCGAAAAAAAATTCAGCTTTGTTCCAGACGTGTGAAGTGACAGTGAATATAATTGCCGAGACATGCATGTAAACTTACGCTATTCGTACCCTGAATCGCTCAAATGTGAGTTCGATATGCAGATTTGTTTGTAGAACACGGATGCTTAAACTTTGCACGTCACGTCACTTAAAAACTTGCAAGAAAACTGAAGAGTGTACATTGTTCACTGTTAAAACTTAAGCATAGTATTACCCTTTGTTTTCGAGCGTCAGTTTTCGCTGAATAAGAGTCAAGCGTAATAGGGTACTTCGGAGTAAGGCTAGGGCGGAAGTTGAGAAGAAATCAAGAAGAAAAAAAGCCGGATTTGTGTAAGAATGTAGCCTTGCGGAAGCGGCAGAACGGCGACGCAAACGCTAATTGTCACAAGTTTCGCACACTTTGTTCTTCTTGATTTCTTCTCAACTTCCGGCCCAGATCTTCTCCGAAGTACCCTATAAGCGCATCCGCCAAGATTCCCCCTATGCGGAAGGGGGAATGCCTGGGGGAATTGCAAGTGTGTGCTTCATTTCCAGCGTAACGTCTTAAAGCGTAACTTTATGCTTGACCCAAGCAGTGTTGACTGATAGAAGACAACAACCTGAAACGTTCCGCGTGTTATCGTCTGGCATGCCTCCTGTAAAAATCTGAATCTGCTGCCAAAACAAAAGAGAGAAAAAAATGTGTGTACATGGCAATTACAATGTAGTTTGCGGGCATCCTCGTCCATACAATAACATAGGCGCACGTGAGTGTACACTGTTAAAAATCAGTCGTAGGGAAACGAACAGCCTTGTGACAATCTCTTCGTAGACACACAACATGGATCTTATATCACAAAAGCGATACCAATATTGTTCCAAGAATGGAATGACAAGTGTCGTTGTAGAACAGGCATGTGTCTTATGTAAACGATCAATGTTGTGAGAAAACGAGAGTTTTGTTGTCATGATTGAGACAAAGCAACCCAAAATTCTTGAAAAGGTTACTTTGATACGTGACTTGATAGTGGAACACAGTGGGATACTATGATTCTAAACCATTGCCCAAAGCATGACACATTGATCTCATAAATTTTGCTTGCTTTGTCTCGATCATGTCAACAAAACTTTCGTTTTCTTACAACAATGATCGTTTACGTACGACCTGATGATCACGATGGGTTGTTTGTAGGCATTTACAAGTTATTCGTTGCGTGACAATTTTTTGTCCTACCAGGACATTGCCTCCTACAAGCTTTTTGATCCTTAACGAGTCATGTCGCTTAAAAACTTAGCGACACTTGTGTCGCTAAATTACGACAAATTTTTTATTAGTGTACCTTCTATGTACGCTCTTCAACACAGCATGCCTGTCAGGTAGACGATAACTTGCGTTAACCTTCAGGTTGATTTACATAAGGGTCAACCATGTACTTACTGTTCAGTTTGCAGAGTATTAATTCAGTGTATAATGAAAGATGGTATGAAACACAGGTTGAATTGAGGGGTGTCCCGGTGCCCAGCTGAAGCAGCTTAGCAGCAGGCATGGCGTCGCTGTGCGTGGGCGTCGACCTGGGCACCACGTTCTCCGTGGTGGCGGTGTGCCGCAAGGGCAAGGTGGACGTGATCGCCAACGACAGCGGCAGTCGCACCACCCCCAGCGTGGTGGGCTTCATGGACGGGGAGGCCTTCGTCGGGGAGGCCGCCAAGGACCTGCCGCGGAGCTGCCAGGTTTACGGTAAGGGCACTGGCCTTGATAATTTAAATGCACTGTACGGACTGCATGTATCCGTAATACAAACAATTGTGTGCAAAAACCATTACGGGGGCGCACTCCATGGAGTGAGCTTGTTATGTGGATGATTTTACTCATAATACAAAGGTTTTTGTGTCCATAACGTAAACAAAATCATCCGCAACGTACCGACGAGGAAATCTTCGAATTGCAGGTGAAATTATCCGTGTTACAATTTATTCCATCTGTAATTATGTTTGCACAAGATTGTCTGTATTACAGTTTCGTGGTATTCGCTAGAAGTTTACGGTGTGTGATATGTTTCATGTAATTCAGATGATTGGAAAGACCATGCGATCATCATTGCGAGACAAAAATTTTGCCAAGGTTTTGTCAGTCCCGGAAGTGTCGCCAAAATTTTGTAACACCACAAAGTCGTTCCTCAAAATGGTCAGACATATTTGCCCCAAAAATTCGTACCTGAAAATGGTCAGACATATTTGTCCCAAAAAGTGGTACCTCTAAATGGTCAGACATATTTGTCTGACTGCGTGCAGTACAGGCCTCATGTTGCAAAGTATTTTCTTTGGAAGTTGCAAAGAAATGGTTCGCAATGCCAAGGAAATGGTTGGCATGAGAGTGTGTAAATACAACGCCGGAGAATACTTCGCAAAGGTTATTTGAGTGCGCCATCGCCAAAGCGCTGTTTACATTGGTTGGTTCCTGCTGTGTCTGTAGATGCCAGGAGGCTCATCGGTCGGTGCGCGGTGGACTCGGCGGTGCTGGAGGACGCCAAGGACTGGCCCTTCAAGGTGGTGCAGGACCGCGGCGCCGTCAAGATGAGAGTTGATGGCGGCAAGACGCTGACGCCTAGTGAGGTGAGGGGGACCTCCTGGAGCCTCGGAGAGCAAGGGGCAGAAACGCTTTTGGGAGGTCGAAGAGGGTCCACGTAGACAAGTGCACGCTTTGAAGCGTGACCTAGATGGTTCACGCCTTGAAGCGTACACTTGGATAAGCCAGTGCATTTAAAGGTCTTGTTGCTGAATTATTTTTTTCACTGACTTCTGCGTCGTTTTTTGCTTCGTGGTGCATACTAAATTCCTTCGTTCAATCTCTGTGCGTGGTCTCCCGCAATTTTCCGCATGCGTGCGCGTCGCACATATCTGTACGAAATTCCACACATATTAGTGAGTTTCTGCGCACTCAGTTGCACTCTCAGACTCGTATTGACTTTTTATCTCTTGCCAAAAAGCTTTTTGTGCAAACGTAATATCTACTATTTTCTCTTTAGCTTTGCATGTTTTTGTCCATTATATAGGGTATTTAGTCCATTAAACCTAACTTTTTGTCAATTGCAATGTACTTTTTGATTTCTACATAATCTATTGACAATTTCATCTTAAAAACGATCAAAATTGTGCATAGCTAAAGAGAAAATAGTACAATTTACGTTTGCTCAAAAAGCTCCATCAGCAAGAGACATAAAAGTCCATATGAGACTGAGAGTGTGTACGAAAGGTCTCGCATGCTCTAAATGGTGTGCCAGAAAATTCAGACCTTCTTCCTTGAATGACCTTTTACAGACATTTTCAGACCACGAGGTGTAAAATCAAGACTAACTATCTGAAAATTCTGAATTGAGTCTGAATTCAGGATTCTGACGACTATGACAAAACAATTTGGTCTGAATTTTCAGACCTTTTTAAAGAATACTGTGTGCAGGTCTCATCGATGGTGGCCAAGTCCCTGAAGGAGGCCGCCGAGATGTTCCTGGCCCAGCCGGTGTCCTGCGCAGTCATCACGGTGCCGCCCTACTTCACGGATGACCAGCGCCAAGCCACGAGGGACGCGGGTAAGTGTCGAAGAGGGTGCACTCTCAAAACCTTACAAATCAAATGTTTTCGTACAAATGTTGTACGAGACGTCACAGGTTTTGTAGTACCTGAACTTTTCGTACGCGGTTTGTACCAAAATGGGGAAATTTGTTCAGTTTTAGGTACGAAAGTTGTACGAAAAGTTTGTCTGCACATAAAACTGTGATTTCACGTACGACATTGCACATAATATTTGTTTGTGTTAACTAGTTTTGGCTTTATGAACAAAAGTAGCTTGTTCTATGTTGCGCACAAACATACTTACTTTAAAAATACTACGTAATCTACTAACTATTTCTTTGCACAACTTACTAAATAGTTTCACTTGTAAAAGTAGCGTCACACGTTTGGTTCGAGTCCCAGCAAGTGCCTCTGGAGCTGAACGCGTCTAGAGCTTTGGCCGCACTGTAAAACCAAACGTGGTCTTGACCACACCAACTGATGGCGTATTCAGTTAACGAGTCCGACATCCCACCGACTTCCGACCGACGTAGGACCGAATTTGTGCCGACTTTCAGCCGCCTCTAGTGGGAATGGCGGTTGAGGGGGCAATCAGATTATACCAACTAAAAAGATGAAAACTGTCTTTATAAATTCGAATTAAAGGGTATTTTTGAGTTATCACACTGGAGAACGACCTTGGAGGCGATCGATCTAAGTCAAAGGAAGAAAGCATCGAAAGCAATGATGGCAAAAACACGATTGCCCCCTCCACTGCCATTCCCACGAGAGGCGGCCGAAAGTCGGCAGAAAGTCGGTCCTACGTCGGTCGGAAGTCGGTGGGATGTCGGTCTCGTTAACTGAATACGCCATGATGCGGTCAAATGAGTGCCATTTTGCCCGCATCAGTTGGTGTGGTCTAAACCACGTTTGGTGTGGTCATTGCATTGCAAGAGCACTCCAAACGTGGTCTAGACCACACCAGAGCACTCCAAACGTGGGTCTAGACCACACCAACTGATGCGGGCAAAGTGGCACTCATTTGTCCGCACCAGTGGTGTGGTCTAGACCACGTTTGGTTTTTCAGTGCGACTCTACCGATCTTCTGGCCCACTGAGTGACGTTGGTTGGTTGCCTCCGTGCTGCAGGTGCGCTGGCGGGCTTCCGCGTGCTGGGGCTGCTGGACGAGCCTGAGGCTGCGGTGGCGGCGTACGGCGCGGCGGGCAAGGCGGTGATGGTGCTGCACGTGGGCGGCCGCTCCCAGTACGCCTGGGTCAGGCCGTGCGGCGGCCGGGCCGCCACCAAGCACGCCGACTGGGGCGGCAGCAGGCTGGACGAGCGGCTCGTGGACCACTGCCTCAAGGTAGGGCGGGCAGGACGGGGCCCCGTACAAAGTTTGCCAGTATCACGTGTGATGAGGACTCACTAAGAGCCGGCTGGCATGTGACATCAATTCTCTTTGAACGTGATGATGGCAGTGTGAGTTTAAGCGTGACAATCAGCCAAAAATTGTTGTGTGAGGAATTTGGCAAGCCATGGTTGTCCTTATTGTGAGCGTAACATGAAAACGGGGCACATTGTCACATTAAAACGAACGAAGCTCACACTAAATTACTTTGCAGTTTGTTGTGCATGTGGATAGCTTTGCAGGACACTGAGCATACGTTTCGTAATGCCTGAGTTCGTGTGTACACTCTTATAAATTTTGTGATAGAAATCCTTCAAAGTATCGGACACATTTAACCTAATCGATAAAGGAATGCCAAGACATGGCAATTCTACCATACGCTGGTTTGGCCAAAATCCTATACCTGTTCTGAGGTTTCCACTATGATGTGGTTAAGGAAAATTACTACACCGTGTATGGCGGAAATCCAATGGCGGAAAAAACAATGCCTTATCATAGGAAAATTCCCAACACGGGTATGGAAACCAAATTCCTATACTCGATTCGGATTTTTAGCATACTCTCATATAGGACTTTCGTTTCCAATACCCAAGTTGGTATTTTTTACTCTTCGACGGTATGGTAGAAATCCGATTATTTTTTAGAGTGTAGGTAAGCATGAAAATGAGCATTCGTATGCAGCACCATGCGCGTAGTTGCGCATTTTACGCGTGTGCTTCAATATCGTTTGAAGCTATGCACAAAAACAAAAACAAAAAAAAAAGTAATTTACCTGTTAGTGTGTTGACCGCAATGGCTCCTCTTCGCCTCCAGGACATCGCCTCGAAGCACGGCGTGCGGCAGCTGGACGCCCAGTCCCTGCAGGAGCTGCGCGCGGCGTGCGAGACGGCCAAGCGGAAGCTGTCCTCCATGACCGAGGTGGCCGTGGCCGTGTACCTGTCGCGCTACAACCTGCAGTACAAGGCCACCGTCACCAGGGCGCGCTTCGAGGACCTGTGCGCGGACCTGTTTGCCAAGTTCAAGGACCTCATGAAGGGGGCGCTCGCTGCTGCACAGGTATGGAGCGTCTGGAGCCAGCGTGACGTGTTAAAACTTGTTGTTTCTCGACCCCCACCTCTGTCCACCCCCTTGGAGTTCGCTTTGGATTGTGCCCTCACCTGTTGGAGTGGAACACGTGGTGGCAGGCTGAGTTTATCACTCCCGCTCAACTCACATCTAAATAGATCTGTGTTTGTCCGTGCAAACACACATTGTTTCTTTGACGTTTCGGCACGAAACGTGAGTTGTGTGAGATGCGTGAGTTGGTACAGAATTGTTGAGTATTTGCACAAAGTATGACAACCGTGTTGGCACAGAATCGTGCAGACTGAAAGAAGGCGCAAGTTTTTCTCGAACTTGGTTAACCTGTTTAGACGAGCGTGAGTAACGCATTGCTTCTTGACCAATCTCCACGATAGCGGGTAGATGTTTTCTCTTACTATGTTGGGTATCAATGCCATGGGGTTCATGGACTTCCCTTGGGCTCATGGGCTGCCCGTAAACTCATGGACTGTCGTTTGACTCATGGACTGTCGTTTGACTCATGGACTGTAGTTTGACTCATGGACTGTCGTTTGACTCATGGACTGTCGTTTGACTCATGGACTGTCGTTTGACTCATGGACTGTCGTTTGACTCATGGACTGTCGTTTGACTCATGGACTGTCGTTTGACTCATGGACTGTCGTTTGACTCATGGACAGTCGTTTGACTCATGGAATACAGTTCGACTCATGGACTACCCTTCGACTCATGGACTACCCTTCGACTCATGGACTACCCTTCGACTCATAGACTACCCATAGGGACGTCGATTGGCCGTGGACTCGTCGGCTGCCCCTGGACTGCCCTTACTGTTCACTGTGCTCGCAGGTGGCCGGCGTGGACGCGGTGTTGCTGGTGGGTGGCACGACGCGCATGCCCCGCGTGCGCGCCATGGTGCGCGAGGCCTTCGGGGAGCCCAGCGTGTCCGTCAACCCGGACGAGGCGGTGGCGCACGGCGCGGCCCTCCACGCCGCCGTGCTGGCCGGGGACCAGAACCCCGCCAGCAACGCCGTCGCGCTCAAGGACGCCGTCGTGCAGCACTCCCGCGTGGCCGCCAGCTCGCTAGGCAGGATGCACGGCGGTGCGCGGCCCAAGGAAGTCCCCCAGCCGTTGCCCAGCGCCGGGGCCGGAGGCAAGGTAGGACCAACGCCTGATGGGTACACACACTTCAAATGTTGTGTACAATTTGGTTTGAGACATCACAGTATTTTTTGTGCAGATGAACTTTTCGTTCAATTATCGTACGATAAACTGCACATTTTCTATCCATTCTTATGTGCAAAATCTCGTACCAAATTCGTTCAACAACATTGAGTGTGTAGGAAATTTAGCGTACAATCCGCCTCTTAGTACACCACGAACCATACTTCTCTGCCGAGTATGCCTTTGTAGGTGTGTAAACAGTAAACAGCTATAGGTTTGAGAGAAGCCTCTCATGCGTGCGAAGTGGAGCCGAATCTTTGTAACAGCAGGAGTCTTTGTGGACCTTTCTGTCTCCGTGCTCCTTTTGAATTCGGTCTGGTTGCAGTGTGCCTGTATAGGGACGGCTTTAATATCCTTTTGATCCGTAAGCATAGGGTGCAGGGGCCATAGGACTTCTATTCGTATGAACGCGAGAGCTCAGCTCAGTCACCGTCGATTTTGACAGGGATCGAAGGGTATGTTCCGGTTTGCGTTGCGAGGGGTGAATCATCAGTGTACTCATGTGTACAAATTGGCCCGTACTCAGTGAACTCTCAAGTTTTAATAGTGCAAAATTTGCTTATTTTTGAACGATTTGGCGTTGTATGTCGTAGCAGACGCTATATAAAGCCTAAAAATCTTTAAAAAAATGTGAAATTTACGAGTTTTGTGAAGTGAACCTACTCGTACTCATGTAATCATCTGTACATCAAAACACTAAGTGATTCAGCCCTCGTTGCGTTTGCGCTTCGTTGGCATTTTCCTTTCTAAGTATGGAGCTTCAAGTTTTTCCTGCCAAAAAATATTAATATGAGGGGCTCTAGCGCCTGCGATCTTCACATAGGCCAGCCCGCAACACTTCCTAGTAAAAAGGGTGGCCTGCCCTGGAGTTCGCAGGCGCTCTTGGAAGGAATGCCGGTGGGGTCAGGCGTAGTCTGCAGGAACGGATTGCCTAAAACATGTTTTCAACATTTGCACCTTGCATCGAGGGTCGTCAACTCACATCGCGCATGCACGAATTCCATATATGTACCATATATATACCATAAATATGGTAATATACCTCCCATAATACCGTTTTTTGGCCGACTTTGCTTAAGGTAGTTTATTTGGTAATATTTATGGATTTTAACGGTAATATTTGAGTAATATAAACGTAATATGCAGCCTGTGTGCGAAGTAACATGCGAGTTTACGACCCCTCGCTTTGCATGCTTTAATCCATCCTGTGATATCGCAGGCAAAGCCATTCCCCGGCGATTTTTAAAAGTGCCTTTGTACGTTCTAGCAGGCGAGTGGCTCAGCCCCCGCGATCGGCATCGACCTGGGCACCACGTTCTCCGTGGTGGCGGTGTGCCGCAAGGGCAAGGTGGACGTGATCGCCAACGACAGCGGCAGCCGCACCACCCCCAGCGTGGTGGGCTTCATGGACGGCGAGTCCTTCGTCGGGGAGGCCGCCAAGGACCTGCCCGCCCTCAGGAGGGTCTTCGGTAAGAACCCGAGGAAAGCGGGCTAGGGGAGTGGGGAGTGGGTCCTTGGTGAGGACCCGGTGACGTCACCTCCGTCCAACAAGCTAGCAGCGGCTGAAGTGTACGTCCGGTGTACGTCGCACATTCACGCTGTAAAAATTTGTTGTCACTTTATGACGAAAAGTGGATGACAGTGTAATCCTTTCCACGCTAAGTTGCAACGTAGTTTTTTTTGTGCACAAGCTTAGCACTTAATTGAGCATGCCTTTTAAAATGCGCGAATTTGTGCGTACTTGAGCAGGAAAGTGAGCGTTGTTGCACATGACTTCGTGTATGTCACGCGTATATTTAATTTCGTACAAACATTATGCTCAGTAAAGTTCACAATAATTTAGTGTGCTTTACACTATTATCACCTTACGAAGCATTTTGAGCATATGTAAAGTTCGAATTATTTAGTTTGTTACACGAGGAACTCTTTAGTCAATTACAAAGCTTTGCAAACTTATATATGCCCAAAATTCTCTTTTGTAACAAGCCTCTATTGTTCGTAAGGGCTCAAGATAGTTTTATAAGGTTTGAAGAGTGTAGATAATCATGCCGGTGACATCTGCCGCAGATGCGAAGCGGCTCATCGGGCGGCCCTGGAAGGACCTGGACGTGCAGCAGGACCGCAAGCACTGGCCCTTCGAGGTGGTCGAGGAGAAGGGCATGCCCCGCGTCAGGGTCAAGGTCACCGCCGGGGGCAAGGAGATGTTCGCCCCGGAGGAGGTAGGGTACAATGCTCTGTAGGGCTCTCTGGGATTAACGTCTCCGAATAGAATAATCCTAACTGTGAGTGCGGATCCAAGACAATCCTAACTGTCAGTGCAGAGCAGATCCACGACAATCCGAACTGCTGGTGTCAATGCAGAACTATCCTTACTGCTCAGTACGTGAAAAAAAAAGTCAGTGACGCCAAATGACCACTTAAAACTACTTGCTAAAGGACCAGTTAAGTAGTTTCATCCTTAATTAAAAGCATGGACATTGTATTTCAGGGATATCGTGATTTACTGATTTGCAGTTAAGTAAATTCGTGAACAGTTTTTGCCACCTCTGCAGTTAGGATAGTTCTGTATTGACACTGACAGTTAGGATTGTCTTGGATCTGCTCTAGCAGTTAGGATTGTCTTGGATCTGCAACTGACAGTAAGGATTATTCTATTAGGAGGCGTCGTTATTTTTAGGGTAATTTTCCATATAATAAGGTACAAACTATTTAGTTTGTTGCACGAAGAAGTATTTCGTAAATTACGTAGTATTTTCGTTGTAAGCCCAAGTTTGCTCTAAATACTTTGTTATTACAAGTTACTTTTGTTTGTAAAGCCTAAAAAAGTTTGTAGGGTTGTGAGAGTGCAGCACAGTTGTGTGCATCGTTACGCAGCACCTACACACTAAATGTCATGGGACTTTTTTTGTCCCATGAATGACAAAATTTTAAGCACATCCGTCGGTGATGCAATTTTGTGTCCTCCAGGTGATACAAATCGTACAAGAAAATAGCAATTTGCAATGAGCAATAAGCACAACCTACTTACTTATTCACAGGGTTTTTACAAGTCAGGGAAATCTTGGAAATCATGGAAAAGTTAGGAAATCAAAATGAGGTCAGGGAAAAGTCAGGGAATCCAGCACCAAGGTCATGGAAAATTGAATTGAAATTGTAAAATGTCCTACTTTGTTTGTTACCATGACCTATAGCGCACTGGTCCTACCACGCTAAAAGACCTATTTTCATTATTGCCAAAATACTTGCCGTGCGCAAATGATGGATATCGTTTTGTAATTAGTCTTTAACACATTTATAATTAAATTTGTTTGTCAAAAGGTCAGGGAAATTCTCCAAATCGGTCATGAAAAAGTCAGGGAAATGTCAGGGAAAATATCCAAATTGGTCATGAAAAATTTAGGGGAATGTCTGGGAAAATGAAGCTCAGAATCTTGAAACAACCCTGATTCAGGTCTTATTATTTATCTAAACAAACGAATTCTCGTTCAGCTTCAGTACCAAGTCGCATCACTCATGGGTTGTGAATTAAATGATAACAATTCGATAATAGCAATGATCTGTTTCAGTCCGTGAGTTAAAGCAAAATCGTTCATCGTTCATCTGCGCCAAAAACTGTGATGTCTGGTGCAAAATTGTACATAACATTTAGTGTGCGGGGAGTTCCTGGGAAAACCAGGAACCGTCTCTGCCGTGTGATCGATCTAGTACGCCAGTGCCGGAGTTGCTTGGCATCCTGGACTCTTTCCTAATCGCGAATCTGTTCCAGATTTCCGCCATGGTGCTTCGTTCCCTCAAGGAAACGGCTGAGAACTTCCTCGGCTGCAGCGTGACCAAAGCCGTGGTGACAGTCCCGGCCTACTTCAACGAGCGGCAGCGCCAGGCCACCAAAGACGCTGGTAAGCCCCCAGAGGAAGGTTTGTCGTTCCCGAAAGAGAAAGTGAAAGAGAAAGAAAGAGAGAAAGAGAGAGCACTGAAAACAGAGGCATAACATCTACGTCCTATGTGCCATTTTTTATCTGCACCAATTTAATGCTGAAACTCTTTGTTGGTTTTGCGCCGTTGGGAAGGGCATAAGTGATGAATGCCCTTCTTAAGAGTGTAGATCAAACCCGAGTGGAAGGAACGGAAGTTCGAACTATAGCTGGAAAGTGCAGCTGAACTATATGTTAGATTGTACTCTCCATACTCTTTGTTTATAAATAAACTTAAGTTAAACTATTTTTAAAAAGTTCAGCCTATTTGTAGACGAACATCAGTCAGACTGCAGACTGACCGATGCAGTGTGACTGTAGTCTAACTGCAGTTTCACTGGTCAAACTGCATTCTAACTATAGTTAACTTTAGGTAAACTACAGTCGGTTTACAGGAAAACTACCAGTTTTTTCGGACTCTTTCTTAAGAAAGGGACACTTCAGCGTCTTACGCCCCGAAGGGCATAATGTTTAGGAAGCGAGACTTCCCTCCCGTTATCTTAGAGTTCACAAAATCCGTGTCCCACATTTTTATTTTTTCAAAATTTATTATTGTTTGTATCGTACTGTCAAGGCTAGCGACGGACAGAACTGCTGCAAAGCTGCGGAGAACTGTCCCTATTCGAAATGAATGAATGCGCAGGGAAAATCGCTGGGCTGGACGTGCTGTCCATCATCAACGAGCCCACCGCGGCAGCCGTTGCCTACGGCCTGGACAGGAAGTCGGCGCAGCGCAGGACCATCTTCATCTTCGATCTGGGCGGCGGCACCTTCGACGTGTCCGTCATGACCATCCAGGGCGGCGACTTCACCGTGCTGGCCTCGGACGGGGACACCCACTTGGGCGGCCAGGACTTCGACGTCCGCCTCATGGAACACTTCATGAAGGTGCGTTGCCGTGAAACGCAGTGCTCGGTGGCGAGCACTGCACACTCCACATTAAATGTCATGGGACTTTATCTCGACGCCGTCTTATAGCACAATCTTAACTGTCAGTGCAGATCCAAGACAATCCTAACTGTCAGGGCAGGGGCAGATCCGAAACAATCCTAACTGCCAGGGCAGATCCGAAACAATCCTAACTGCAGGGCTAAAAATGGTTATGAAGCCTCCTCACTGCAAATCAGTGGATCGCAATATATCTGAAACATATTATCCACGTTTTTAAACAAGGATGGAACTCTCTAACAAGCTCTTCGGCAAGAAGTTAAATGTAGTAAGTGAGCGTCACGGACTTAAAGAAAAGACCGATTTTCACGGCATGTGCACTTAGGATAGTTCTGTATTGACACTAACGGTTAGGATTGTCTTGGGCCTGCACTGACAGTTAGGATTGTCTTGGATCTGCACTGACAGTCGGGATTATTCTATTAGGACGCGTCGATCTGTCCTATGAATGATGCAATTTTAAGCACATCCGTCGATGATACAACTTTGTGTCCAGTAGGTGATATCAATTGTCCAATAAAATAGTATCGAATTGCAATAGGCACAAATCAACTTTTGCAACCTGGTGGACACAAAATTGTATCACCGACGGATGTGATTAAAATTGCATCATTCATGGGTCAAATAAGTTTCAGGACATTTAGTGTGTCCGCACTTGGTTTGTCAGTGTACCCCCAAATCGAACGGCGGTAATATTTCCACCCTTTCCTGGTGGTGAGGGTTAGGTGGTTTCCAGGTTGGTGGGTTTTACCACCAATAGAAAAGCAGTACAGAAGTTACCGCCCTCAGAATGCTGTTTGTACTGCCTTTAGAGAGCTTTTCCGCCCTTCTCGAAGCATTGAGAGGGACGTTACTGGCTGTAAATTTGGTACTTCTTTTGACGCACCATCTGAATGGCGTGCCCTTGGCGGTGATGTTTCATTTACACTAAATATCAGCGGACTTCTTTCTGTCCCATTAAGGATGCAATTTTAAGCACGTCTGTCGGTGATACAAATGTTGTCTCCACCAGGTGATACAAATTGTCCAATGCCTATTGCTAATTGCTGTTTCACTGATCAATTTGTTTGAACTGGCGGACGCGAAACTGTATCATCGACAGATGTGCTTAATGGCATTATACATGGGGCAATAAAAAAAGTCCCATGGCATTGAAAGTGTACCGCCGTACACGTAATATTTGTTGGGTGCGTAATTCGCCGGCTCCGGTTTTTACCGTCAATAGAAAGGTGGTTCAGGTTTTACCGCCTTGGCGATACTTTGTGCACCGCTAATAGATATCAGGTCAGGGCAGGGTAGGAGCGAACACCTCGAGGGTGGGGAAAAATCGGACACCCCATTTGTAGACCAGACTTTCTTGATTTGAGATGAACTTATACTGTTACGCGTTAGTGTAGGGTACGGATAACTAGGAGCGAAAATATCCGAGTACGTATCACCATTTTACAGTTCAGTTTATAACAGGGGTGTGCGAATGTTCCCCGCTTCTGCCGTGTTCGATTAACACTTAATGTCATGGGACGTTTTTTGTCCCATGCAGGATGTAATTTTAACGAGGGACAAACAGGAGGGACAAACAACTTCAAAAAAATTTGTACAGCGTTATTTCTAATTCAAATTATTTCACGTTATTTCGACGTTCTTAACACGTTATATCAACGTTATTTCAAGTTATTTCACGTTTAAGCACGTTATCTCAAGTTAATTTCAACGCTATTTCAACGTTATTTCACGTTATTTTACGGTATTTCAAACAAAACGTACACCAAAATTCAAGTTGTTTCCCCCTCGAAGCACATTTGTTGGTGATACAATTTTGTGTCGACCAGGTGACACAAATGGTCCAACGCCTATTGCAAATTGCCATTTCATTGTACAATTTGTAAACACTGGCGGACACCAAATTGTATCATCGACATCATCGACACTGCATCAATCTTGGGTCAATAGAGTTCCATTCAGTGTGTTCTTCCCCGCGCTGACCCGAAATGTAGCCGCCAGTAAAGTGGGGCTGCCTGTCCCGCAGGACATCAAGAGTCGGCACGGCATCTCGCAGCTGGACCAGCAGTCTGTGCAGGACCTGCGCGCCGCGTGCGAGCTGGCTAAGCGGAAGCTGTCCTCGCTGCCGGAGGCCTCGGCCACGCTCTTCTTCTCGCGGTACGGCCTGCGCTACACGGCCTCCGCCACCAGGGCGCTGTTCGAGGACCTGTGCGCCGACCTGTTCGCGAAGACCATGGACATCACGCGGAGGGTCTTGGCGGCGGCGAAGGTGAGCGGCGTTCGTCGTAATACAGTAAAGTCATGTCTCTTTCCGACCGGACAGAGAGTTCACTGTTAAACCTCCGCACTCTTGTACGCCAAATGGACTTAAGAATAGAGAAGCAAAGCACGGAACGTCTGGACCTGTTCCATATGAACTCATGGAAACCAGGTAGGGAGACAAAGTGCGGAAGTTCCGTAGTTGGCCAATACGGACGATCTAGGTAATATGTTGACCAGACATGTTCCGTATTCCACACTTGTGTCTTTCAGATCAATCGGCACACCAAAGTCTAGTGACTTTTTGTCATCTATTGCCATACTTGAGCACAAGCAAGTTATGTACAAGTTATAACTACTTGAGCACAATGGGGAAGTTTTGTCCCAAGCTATTTTATGTACTGATTGCATAGAGCTTTCATATGCACAAATATTGCCAAAGTTATAGACAATGAAAGTGCACTGGTGAAACAAGGTCATTAAATCCATGCCCTAGGGTGGAAACGAGTTACGCCCCAGGAACGGCGTGAATCATTAAATGCCTTTGCAAGGGTATTAAAAATTTTGTCCTGAGTCTTATACTGATGCGTGCCCTTCCCAAGGGCATTAAACGATTCACGCGCCCTTGAAGTGCGTGAACGGGCGTGAAAGGCTGTTTGAGGGCGTACCTTCCCATGCCTTTGTTTTACTAGTGCACACAGTCATTAAGTGTGCACTGTGAAACCAAACGTGAACAACTCCACACATGAAACGCGGAGGTGTGGAATTTTCAGTCTCCACGTTTGGCAGTGCAGAGTAAGCCGTCTCCAGACTTCAAGTGTGGAGTTCTCCACGTTTGCACCATGCCAATAGATAGGGGCTGTGTGAGCTCCTCCACTCTCAAAGTGTGGAGACTGCTTAGCTCGGCATTAGCATAAGTGTGGAGACTTACTCCACACCACCAAGTGTGTAGTTGTCCACACGTGGTTTGACAGTGTGTGCCCGCCACTCCTTGCCGCAGGTGTCGCAGCGCGCCATCGACGAGGTGGTGCTGGTGGGCGGCTCTACGCGCATCCCCAAGGTGCGCGCCATGCTGGCCGCGCTGTTCGCCGGCAAGCAGCCCCGCCAGTCCATCAACCCGGACGAGGCCGTGGCGTACGGCGCCGCGGTGCACGCCGCCGTCCTGGCGGGGGACAAGTTCGTCGACAAGCAGGTCACAAGGGGTCGCAAGACCGTTGAGGCGGCCAAAATTCTAGACGCGTTTTGAGCTCCAGGTCGCCAAGTTCAGGGGGTGGCAACGGCGAAGGAAGCGCGTGAAGCTATGCTCGAGCGAGGTGCAGCGGTTACGCACTTGTTCGAGATTATGAAAACTAGGCCGGTGTTTGCAAAACGCTTTGCACAGATCAAAAGAGCATGGAATTGAGGGTGCATTAGGCCTAGTGGCCTGCCTGAGTCCCCTCAATTTAGCCCACACAAGGGAGGCAAGTTTTACATTGGGATAGTGCGGCGCGGGCCAAGAGTTTTCCTAAATTTTCGAGTTTTTGTGTTTTGCGGTGAAAACCCTTCAATTTACTATAGGTAAAACAGGAAGTATCGAGGAAGGGAATTAGCCCAATGCACCCTTCATTTCATGCTTTTTCCATCGGTGCAAAGCGTTTTTAAAACAAAGGCCTGAATTTTCCTAATCTCGAACCTGCACCGAAGGCACGAGCATCGCTTCACGATCTCCTTGGCCATTTCCACGCCCTGCCAAGTTGCACCCGAATCGACCGTGTGACCCCACCAATGGATTGCTCTACAAACGAAGAATCCATTGGTGGGGTCGCACGTCCGATTCGAGCCCCATGTAGCGACACTGGAGCTTAAAACGCGCACGGGATATGGACCTCCTCAACGGTCCTCTGGCCCACTGTGCAGGTGCGGCTGCGCGACGTGACGCCGCTGTCGCTCGGCGTGGACATCGTCGGGGGCAGGTTCAGCGTCGTCATCCCCAGGAACACCCAGATCCCGTGCTGCAGGACGGAAACCTATGTGACCGTGGATGATTACCAGACCACGGTGTCGTCCAAGGTATGTGACCACACTGGTAAAACAAAGGCATAAAAATTATGCCCTTTAGGGCATAAATACTCTTTTACGCCCTTGCAAGGGCATAATTCATTTTATGCCCTTGGAAAGGGCGTAAATGGTATAGGAATTTCAAGCAAAATTTTAATGCCCTTCCCAAAGGCATTAAAGATTTATGCCCTTTAAGGGCGTAAATCGTTAACGCCCTTTAAGGGCATAATTTTAATGCATTTGTTTCACCAGTGCATAGTTTCGCTACTTCGAGGGTTCCTTTGCAAAAGATCGTACCTGGGCGTTTGCGTTTAAAGAATCTTTTCTGAAACGCAAGCGAATTTCATCAAGTGTGGTCATGTGAGAAGGATAGGACAGTAACCGGAACAGTTTTCCTCAAGCACCACTGGTTTCTTTGACTTTTCATCTTCAAGTTTGTTTGAATTAAACCACGAATTATTTTGATTTGTGGTTGTCTCAAATGATCAAACTTGGCGAGATTCGCTTGCGTTTCACACGCTTAAAACATAACGAAGTGTTTTGAGCATACATAGTACCATCTAATTTACTTTGTTATACAAAGAAATAGTTTGTAAATTACGAAGTATTTTCTATGTAAGCTTATGTATGCTCAAAATACTTTCTTATAACAAGCTGCTTTTCTTTGTAAGGTCTAAAATAGTTTGTAAGGTTTTCTCAGTGCAGATAATATTCTTCATGCTGAAACGCCTAAATAAGATGTTTCGAATAGTACTCGTCGACTTCAGCGTCGCAATTGGCTGGCAGTGTTCGTATTCCAGGAATGTGACGTCACTTTCCTTTCAGCGTGCATCGCGTTTTTTTAAAGGTTAAGTCACCATCGATGCACAGTTAAAAGTCTACAAAGCATCGGTACGAAATACGAAGAAAACGAAGGCGTTGTAAAATCCACATAGAAATGCCTTGTATTACGAAGCCAAGTACCTCTTAGCACCAAGCATTTCTTCTAAATACGAGGCAATTCTTTAACGCCTTCATTTCCTTCTTGGTGACGTAGGTGCTTCGTGGACTTTTGTGCTTGAGTGAAGCGGCGGCTTACAGGCATCGCAACGAATGCCACATTGTAATCATGAATGTGACACGACTCACGTTGCAACGAACGTGACGCCCTTTTCCTGGAATATCAACACCTTCCAACACCTTATGCATGGGGGTGCTGATGACGAAAATGACATCCACTCTTATCTTAGACCCCCGTTTAAATCTCGTTAGGGTCTAATACGACATATTTTTTTTTTTGGTCGATACGTTTCCCAGGGTGATGGCGAAAATGAGGTCCATATCGACCCCAACCTTGATCCTCAAATTAAAAGTTTACGGGCCGGACCGAAGTTGCCGATTTGCATCGTTACTTTTTCTGTTATTTCCCCCAGTTTTGGTGTTCAAGTGCTCACATGTTTCGGGGGAAGAGAAAAAAAATTAGCGGGACTGACCTATTTGCGCACTCAAAAAAGTCTACAAAGCATTTCGTTTGTAGGTACGGAGATAATGAAGGCATTGTGGAATTGCCATGTATTGTGAAGAAATGCTTCTTGCATTACGAAGGATTTTGCTTCATAACACGCAGCATTTCTTCTTAGAATTTACAATGCCTTCGTTTTCTTCGTTTTACGAATTGATGCTTAGCTTAATGTTTTCGATGCGCGATTTGAAGTGATTTGAGCGTTGGGAACGAGGGGGCCACCACCCTGGGAATCCTGTGTACAAATTGACTGGTAATCTCCGGTAATCCACGCCGTAATCACGTAGTCCTTGATAAAATTCTGCCCTTTCTTAACGTTTTTGAACCAATTTTCCAAAATTTTACGCGCAAATCTCCAGTAAAATTCCCGTTATCCCGTAATCTTGTGTACACCTGAAATGAGAGTGGCGCCCCCCCTCGGTTGGGAACTACAGTGGAGTTGATCCCTCCTCTCCGCTGTTGGCAGATCTACCAGGGCGAGCGGTCCATGGTGCGGGACAACCACTGCCTCAACAAGAAGTACACGGTGCGGGTGCCCGCCCGCCCGGCCGGCGAGTCCAGCGTAGAGGTGACGTTCCGCATCGACGCGGACGGGCTGCTGACGGTGACGTGCGTGGAGCCCACCACGGGGGAGCGCCAGAGGGTGACCATCAGCCGCTCCGAGGCGGCGCTCAGCCAGGCCGACATCGAGGACATGGTGGGCCGGGCCGAGCGCTTCCGCAAGCAGGACCAGGAGGAGGAGGCCAGGGTGGTGCGGACGCTGCGCGCGCAGCATTACCGCTGCTAGGCAGGGACTCGTATCCCCTGCTGCGACACTCAGACCTTAGACTGAACAGTGCACGCAATTATCGGGTGACGTCGGAACTTAGTGACATTTCTGCTTTGAAGTGGTAGTCTAGTCCGAACGGTCAGACGGCTTTGCTATCTGACTAGTGTGACATTTCTGCTTTGGAGTCGTTATCTAGTCGGGATGGTCAGACGGTTTTGCCATCTGGTGACACTTTGTTGTCGTTGTTTTGTGTGTTGTCTGTCGTCTTTGGAGGTTATGCATGAACTCTCCAATTTCCTATCATGTGGTTTGTGGTCATAACATTCTAAACTCTGCTCGCTCTATTGTAAACTTACATGGCATGTGTCAAATATGTTGAATTGTATTGACCTGGCGTCCCCATGCTTTTTGTTTAATTCGAGAGCATTAGTATTTTCGCGAGCTAAAGATCTGTATACCGTGGCTCTTTTATTTCAATTTGCTATGGTGCGTGATGTTATCGATGTAATTCGTTGTACATTTTAATTCGCATTATAAGATTTCCTGCTAGTATGTTTTTGTTGATCGTCTTCCCGAAGCAAACACCACTGTTTCCCCGCACAGTACTGCCAAAAAAGTAGACTTGAACTTCAAGTAGACCTGCAAATTGATCGTTGTCTCGTACACACTCCTTATGGTTTACACTCCCACCTTCTTACGGATACACGTAACCATGTGCAGAAAAATTTGTGCAAATATCATTATGCATTTCCTAATACATACATTTCCTAATGTAAGTTTTGACATAGGCCAACGCTAAAGGAGAACCAACCACTTTTTCTCTTGTTCATTAATCTTTTGTCGCATTATGTTTGGTTTGGCCATGTCAATCAAGGACTATTAATTAGTCTGCTCGGTGTTGTAGGTTCACATATTTCAACTCCAACCAAACGTACAGCACAAACACCGAGACAAACACAAGGTTGTCTGAAATTCAGAAAACCTGTGTCACCACCGTTCAACGAACAGCAAGGATTTTGTGTTTTCAAGTAATGTTGGTGAAATTCTGAGAAAATTTGATCCTAACGTTAAAAATTCGCGCGAGAGCTCTCTAAAATTTTTCAACTTTTCAGGTTTGTTTCGTGCACAAATTAGGAGTGTTAGGAAATTCAGAACGGGCCAAAGTTGCCAATCTGTTTTGCAACTGTTCTTTGCTATTCAATAGTATGTTTGAAGTGTGTGCGAAGTCGTTTGATCCGCTTTGATTGAGCGCCCATTAAAGCTATTTTTCGGTGGCGACATTTGTGCACGTCGGTGTAAGTTCACTTTCTTCTGGCCTTGCTGCCGTGTCAACATTGAGAGAGTGGTGCTAATGAGTGGCCCTAGTACAAAGGGGGCGGGGCGGGCGCCGTGTCTGCGGGCATTGCGGACGAGGAGCTCTGAGAGGCCGTCCGGGACCACCAGCTGCATAATGGACAAGGAATCGGTGAGCATTGCGAAGCTTCTTCCTCCTCCTTACGGTCACAAATCAGAAATGTGTTGATCTCTCTCGCAAAATCGGATTGTAATTTTCCTGACCAGCAGTAACTACAAACCTAACTGTCTACTAAGCAAGTACTTGCAACCGCATGCTTGACAAGTACGCACAAATGCATATGCGTAGCATTGAGCTATATGGCGCCAAGCATACAGTTGTAAAGTGTGCACTTGCCAAGCTTGCATTTGTAAGGGTGCTTGGCCAAGCATGCGTTTGTATGTGTTTACTTGCACTTGCAAGCATGCATTTGTAAGTGCGGGCTAAGTAGACAGGTTTGCAGTGTATTATGCCGTGAACGCATCACTGAGCACATTTCACAATTGAGTTTCGTTAGAGCGCAAGGTTTTCAATTTGAACAATTTGCTGTCGGGAAAATTGATGATGTGCCAGTCTCACCTCTTTTTCTTTCCTCTTGGTCGGGAAAGACATTGTTGAGTCAAGTGTTGTGTTTCAAAAAGGTGAAGATTTCGACATGTTAAAAACACATTTTCCACGCCGATGTCTAGTCAGTGATAAAAAAAAGTCCGTGCCCCGGTTAGCGAAGGCGTTGGGAAGCGACATTTTATAAACACGAAGCTGTGCACAGCACCAGTATGATAAAACATGTCTGATCTAACCCTTATCACTTTCAGGTGTGTCTGGCGATGCTGTTTGCTGTAATGATGCAGGTCGGTGCATCGGCATCCATCCTGTTACGGCCAAATAGCTTTGAAATTGCCCGCGATGACTTCCCTTCAACCACAGAACCGGCAGTGACGAATGTCGGGGTAGTCTACACTACCCCCATGCAGGTAAGTCGCCCTTGCAAGCATTGCAGATATGCCCTGAAACGAACAGAGAAATTAATCCCTAGCGACTTAGGGCAGGATTAGTCATTGTGTCGGCAATATTATTTTTGCTGATGTGACAACAAAGTGTCTCCGACTCAACGACAGCTCCTAACCACAAGTCTACAAGAATCTATGCCTTCGTGTCCTGTCGTTAGACCAGGATTCAGGGTTTTTTCTTTTTTTTTTGGTACGTGAACTGAAACAACGTAAAAGTGGCAAAAAGTTGTGGCGACTATTTCCAGACTCTTGCGACCCATTGCAACGTTAGAATCTATGGTTACTGTGATCGCTTCGCTACAAGAGTCCGACATTCTCAACCTTTACTTCGCTTTACTTTGTTTCTTGCAATGTAACACGAATATGTCATTGGAAAGAAAATCGACCAGTTCACTACTATAAACATGGAAAAAGTCCAAAAATATTTGCAGCAATTTTTTTGGTTAGGTTATTGCCATATGGTCAGATTTACTGTATTAGCCCAAGGAGTGATTTTACATGGTTGTCAGGACTGAAGCTCTATGTGGGTGAAGTATTTTCGTCCATAGTAAATAATTAATTTTATTGGTGACATCAGTTTTCCTCAGCAGATGTGACTGACGTTTCGATCCCAACATGTTTTCTAGGCTGCTGCGGATCCCAAAGATTGGTTTGCTGGTGGTTCCACGGATTTCGAAGAAGAGGCGTACCTGACGAAGTTTGAATCGTGAGTGTGACAAGTGACCATATTTCGCGTTACTTTGACGTGTGGGGTGGGTGGCGTGGACACACGCTAAAAGTATCTGTGCAGTTTTTGTATGTGGTCTCACCCAATTTACAAGATGCGGCCTGTCTCATACAAGTTTGTACTCAGAACCAAACTTATTCGTGCGAAATCACTGCAAATCCAAAGGTGATACTTTTAGTCCCTTTTTTTGCGATAAAATTTGGTATCACCAACAAACGGCCTTACCGGAATATGCCTTCAAAACGGTGATACACAAAAGTATCGCCAAAATTTTGCGACACTTTTAAGTATTGCCAAAATCTGCCAACAAACAATAAAGTAATCCCCTTGAGTTGTTCAAAGTGTTTTTGCGAAATCTTGGCAATACTGCGAAGTGTCGCCAAATTTTGGCTACTTTTGTGTATCGCCGTTTTGAAGGCATGATATTTGGATAAGGCTGTTTGTTGGCGATACTCAATTGTATCGCCATAAAGATACCCAAGTATAGGCTTTGGATTTGCAGTGATTGCTTACTAATTGGTACGAAAAGCAAGTAAGCGCACAATAGGGTCAGACCACGTACAAAAATTGTACAAAGGAATTTAGTGTGCACTTACCGTACTCGGACGTATAACCGCACATTATGAAAACAATTTCTTGCCAGTTCACAAAATTAAATCATTCGTGCCGCATTTGTGAGTAGAAAACTCCCAAACTCCCTAACCCCCAAACTCCCCTCCTTTCGCTTAGATTGACAGAAAGTGTAGTGAAATAGGAGCACGCACGATGTAACGTCTTCGCGAGCATCGCTTCTCTATACGAATTAAGAGTCATTTTGTAAAATAGACGAAGCAATGCGTCGTCTTCCTAAGCAGTGTTTGTTAAGGAAGCACTTCTAACACGATGTAGCAATTCTCCTGTGCCTAATTTTTTTTCTTTGTCACATAGCAGATCCTTTGGAGACATTTACAGTAACGTTTTTCGGTACGGCTACGGCTCTTGTTCTTGACGCTAGTCTCGTCCTTTTCCAGCGCCGCTCTGGACGGCCCCGCCGCGGCCCTGCTGCCCCGCTGGGAGGCCAGGCGGCTGCCCGGCGACGCCCCCGGCCCTGTCCGCGTGCGCAGGGACTCCATCGTGGTGCGGCCGCTGGAGGTGACCCGCAGCCGCGGCTCGCTCGCCTCGAGGCAGAGGGACGCCAAGAAGAAGCGCGGCAGGGAGCAGCGTGCCGGCGCGGCGCGGTGAGGACGGGGAAGCAAGGGCGCACGCCGGCCTTCGCAGACCGCCGCCATCGCTACCCAGAAAGCGGAACCACAGGTGCGTCAGTCGTCGACTTCTTTACTTTGATCCACTCTACTTTCCACTTTATCCGGGTTCACTGCGGGAGATAATCATCTGAACCTCAAGTTTGGATGACAAGGTTAATTAGCTCTGCAGAAAAGTCCACTAGTCAAATCCAGACCCGAAGTAGTGATTGATCTTGCACTGCAGATTGACTCAAGAAACTATATGAAAGGTTTGAGTGTGCGTGCAGTGCTTTCTACTTTGGTTTGGGACGTCGCCATGCTCTTCTAGCTCTGCTGAGTGCTGATTTTGATTATAGGGTGATAAAGGTTTCCTCGCCCAAATATGGGTGCTGAAACCGTCCAAGAAGCGTAACCCGTCCCAAATATGGCATTGATTCATTGTAGGCATCGCTGTAACGAGTATGATCTGGACGACGATTTTTGTGCAGTAGACTATGGTTGACGTAAATTTGACTGCGACAGTTAAAATCGCTCAGTACCCCACTGCTTGAACGGTACGGAGGATTTGGCTGCCTTGAAAGCTTCCGAAGCTCCGTCCCGATTGCGAAGGATTGTGCTTGTCTGTAAAGAATTTTGTCGCAATTGTGAATCAGCCGCAATCTTCCGCTTCGTTATAGCAGTGGTGTTATGAATTAAACATTTCCTAACGTAGTGTTTCCACGAGTTCGCAACAAGCGGACCGGGGCCGAAATTGCTGATTTTACAAGTCACGTCTTCTGATTGTGTATCAACTGATGGCAGATTTTAACTTACAGAGAATCTCAGCGCAAGGCATCAGAACAAAACGCACCCTCGAGCCGACGCCGACGTGTACCCCAAACATCAAGGCAATCACATTGTTGATTGGTATTGTAGCTGCTTTTATTGCTTCAAGTTTATACTTTTATATAAATATACATAATGTAACATATAGATAATACGCTGCCTATCTGAATTGTTTTGATTGAACGCGTGTACCTCAAACATCCAGACTTGCCCAATAAGGGAATCACATTGTTGTTTCTTTCAGCGTATTGAAGCTGGTTTTATTGTTTTAACTTTGTACTTTTGTATAAATATCTACATTGCAACATAAAGATAAGCTGCCCTTGTTACCTGAATTGTTTTGATGAAGCGCAAAACGCAACTTCTACGTATTATCTCACCCATACCCATTGCTGTCATCGGCAAGTCTCTGCCCCGAATGTGATGGTGATCATTGCAACACAGATCATCTGTTCTCAAATATGAATTTTACCAATATCAAACAACTGTCATGATGATGACAGTTTAGTCAACAGGGTACCCACGCTGAAAACCTTACGAAGTATTCTGAGCACACATAATACAAACTAATTTACTTTGTTATACGAATAAATAGTTCGTAAATTACGAACTATTTTCTATGTAAGCTTACGTATGCTCAAAATACTTTGTTACATGAAGCTACTTTACTTCGTACGGCTTAAATAGTTTGTAAGATTTTCAGAGTGCTCCAGCGAAGCTCTCGACCGGAAGAAGAAGAAGAAGACACGGAAGTTAGAAATGACAGTTTCTACACACTTAATCACTGCAAAGCCAGTGGTAAGTTTGCTTGCCACAAGTTTGGAAAGCCTTTTTGAATGCCAAAATTTGGAAAGCTTTGACCTGAAATCTTCATAAGCTTGCCAACACGTGTATCTGCAAGCTAAGCGAGCCGCAGGCCACTGATATTTTTAAATTAGGAGTGGCGTTTTTTTTTTTATTTTAAAAGGTTTCTAATGAAAATTAAAAAAAACTACGGGTTTTTAACAGCAGAAATGACCGTTGCAGTTATGCTGGCGAGTGTAGCGAGCCGCAAGCTCCATACTCATTTAAAAATTCAGGCTCAATTTAAACGAATTTCAGAAGTTTTCAATTTAAAAAGCAAACAGAAATACAAATACTTTGAGAGCGAAGCGAGCCACAAGCCATAGCCATGGGCCGTTAGACAGGCCGTTTTGAAAAAGTTTCTAAGATGACTAAAACAATTTTCCGTTAGCATAACCAGCGACAAAGGCCCGTAGCAAACCAATTTTACTGTTTCCCATTCGTTACAAGGCTATGATTTAGACCGAACCGGCAATCACTTGCTCACGAAGCCTGTCCCTTTGCGAGCAAGGTTAGGTGAAAGCTCCGTAATTCAAATTCAAACTTTCAAATTTTCCCCCTTATCTTTACTCGTTCTTCCCTTTCCTTCTCATTCCCTTCTCCATTTCCTTTCTTCCTTCTTTTCTTTCTTATCCATGCGCGTCTCAGGTTGGGCGGGGGGGGGGGGGGATTTGGGTACAGTTTTATAAATTCTAAAGCATAATGTGGAATTTTTGTCTCTAATTTCTGCGTTAAATTGTGCATAGCTTACTTTTACACGAATATGGCAATAGACAGGGACAAAAAAGCGCATAGACTTAGTTTCTTGCCCACCTCACCGGGCCCAATCTTACTGGAACGGAAAGACCAGTGGCGAATGCAAGACCCGTTCCATCGACCCGGCTCGTTCATTAGCAGCCAGATTCGACGTTTCAACGTAACAACAGACGTCTGTCTCTCTCACACTCGCGGGGCGTCCATGGAGAGCGACAAGGATTGAGCAACGTCACTTTACTCTCCCCTAATTGGCGAATACCCCGTCACTGTGAAGACGCTTTCACTGCCGGGTTAAACATTTTTTCCGTTAAACTGGGGGCTTTTCGTAGAGGTACAAGAGACAAAAAGACGTGCAGAAAGTGTTTTGTGACACTTTGAAGTCGTTCAATCCAATCTCGTTTGTTTAGTACTTCATGTCACATTAGTGTTGATGTGAATCAGTGTGCGTGTGTTGATGAGAGTTACACATAGTATTGAAACGAACGTGACTCTGTTCACGCCCCAGCAAATGTGCCGTCTCTTTCCAAGTATGCCAGTGGATACACTCTGAAGGCGAAATACCAGTGTCGAGTGGAGCTGCTTCGGAGGCATCATAATTGGCACTGTATTGGCATAATTGCCACATCAAGAACTTCGCAACACTGCTACTATTTTGTCTGAAACATTAGACACTAAAGAGACGTTCTGGAGACACTGAACTGTACTGGACCCACGATGTCAATGCCAGGTCCACTGTGAAAATTTGTTGTCACTTTATGACAAAATCGTAAATGATATTTTCATCACTTTCAAATAATGACTATGTCATCACTAATTGATGACATTTTCACTAAAGCTCCCATACTTATTGCATGGGCGTGACAACAATATCATCAATTGCGTTGATGACATTTTTGTAAGGAAAATTAGCCTTGAAATTGTCATCAAGTGACGACTCAAATTTTCACAGTGTCGCTGCCGGAACTTTCCAGGCAGAAAAAAAGAGCGCCAGGCGTTCCTCATCTATCACCTCCGACCTGGTTGAGGTACGTTCGATACACAGCAAATTGAAATGTCAGAATCTGTAACGATACTGCACATAAAACGCCAGTAAATTAATCTGAATTTGGTAGTCACAGAAACTGGAATAGGCTCTTAGAAACTGCTAAGCGGTCAGTTAGGTCTCAACCTAGACTGCGTCTCCGGACGCATTTGATGTTTTAGACAATATTTACATATTTTCGTTGCGTGCGCATACTTTTTCTTGCATTGACAAGTCTCAAAAATAATATTTTTCATACGCACCACATCTATACCCTCTTATTTCCAATAAAATGAAACCTCAAAGTCGCGAGGTGGAGCGAATAGTAACTGACAGAAACAGAGCACTGTGTACGGATTCCGTGGCGGGAGTGCACAAATTTCGTCGCTCGTGTGAAGAATGGGTTTGCCGTTGGCGGTTTCGATGCAAAACAAACACGGATCTATTTACCTGTCAGTTTCTGCAATCCCAGACCACAACAGATTCTGCCATTTCAATTTACTGTGAATACAGAATCGACTAGAGATATTTTAGCGTCGCGAAGAAGTCTTTTGTCTAGCCCTTCCGAAAACGAAATCCGAGCGCCGCACTTGGTAAATTCAGCTGTTGTCAAAAGTTGGGAAACTTTTTAAAAAGCAGCCTCCTCATCCTTTCCCCCTGCCCCGCTCTTGTGGCCCCTGCACCACCGCCGCCAAGAAAGGCATAAAAAAATCACCCGTAGAGGCTAATAAGTCTGTCACACCCTTGTCTTTTAAGGGCATACCGACTTAAGCCAGGCAGCTTCGCAACACATCTTGCTCTCCTCTCCCGCGCGCCCGGCAGCTCCGCAAGACATCTTGCGCCGTGCTGAGCTGGCGCCCCCCTTCCCCCCCCTCTCACGCGCACACCGCTGCACCGAGCTGCACTTCTCTACTGCCTGATCCCCCGCACCTTGCTGCACTCCTTCATCGCCCCGTGGCCCCCGCACCCTGCTGCACCTTCCTACACCTTCACCTATGCTGCAGTCCCATTGCCCTATGCACCCCGCACTCGGCTGCGCCGAGCTGCACTTCTCCACCGCTCCTTCCCCTGCACCCCGTTGCACCGAGCTGCACTCCTCCGGTCCATCCCCCGCACCGAGCTGCACTACTCCACCGCACCCCGCTGCACCGAGCTGCACTCCTGAATCGCCCTATCCCTCCCCCCCTTTTCCCCTGCTGCCCCGACCTGCACTCTCCCATCGCCCCATACCCCGCACCCGGCCGAGCCGAGGTGTACCGCCACCATCCTCACTCCCCACACCTCGCTAAGCGTGCATGCTGTTTTCATCGCGATGACAATGTCATCGTAAATTGATGACATTTTCAACACAGCTCCTATACATTTAGCAAGGGCGTGAGAAAAGTGTCATCAATCGTTTTGATGAAATTCTTCCAAGGAACATTCTTCTTTGAATGGTCAGCAAAAGTGACTGCCAAAATGACAACGGCGCGAGCGCACGCGCTGTGCGTGGGCAACGAGATCTGACCTTGCGATCGGTGGGGAGGAAATTTCAGTCTCTGAATAACAACCACCGCCGACAACACTCTGCCTCGCACTCTGCGCAACTCTGTGAGCGAGCGCCTGTTAGCAGTCAGGGTACGCCACCCGTTGGCCTCAGACGTGTTGCGGGCAAGCCTCCCCGCAGGTTGCAGGCGCTGAGCTCAAGGCAGGCGCGTCGCGAGCTAGCTTTCGGCTACTATTTACCAAAGTGTTACGAACAATTTTGAATGGGAAATTTCAGTTTTTGGAGCAGATGAACTTTTCGCATGATTTTCACTAGAAAACTCCTCGTATTTTAGTCGCTTACTATGTAATTTGTTTCAAAAGTTCAGGTGTACAAAAAAGGCAGATACAAAATTTATGAAGAAAAAAATACGATTTCAAGAAATCCTGGTAGTCACGAAGTTAATTTTATATTTATGTTCTGGTTTAACAAAGATAGCTAAGGCTAGGACTGCGTTGTTTGTAGTTCTGTTCATGTTTGTCAGACCATTATAAATAATACTAAAACTTACGTAAAGACCAGCTGCGTATCAATTTGTGTCAAAAACAGACATTTAAGACAGTCTCATAATAACATGAAGGACAAGTTATTCACAGAAACGTGCAGTAAAATAGTCCAGTTCACCCAGCTTAAAGGTTAGAATAAAGCACAGCCCCCGTGTTCAGATCGTTTCGTCTTAGATTCAGAAGTACCATCAAACCTCGGTACAAGGTGCAGCTACACGCCCACTGTTTTCGAAAAGGGACTTATAGTCACACTCAAACTACGTTGGGAATAGTTTTTTCACAAATGCATTTGCACAGGCACGCAGTTTAATGTCCTATTTCACTCCGATTCAAAGAGTTTAGAACATTTAGAGTTGGTATTTCTGAAAACAACAGGGCCTGCGCGGAGCGGCGCGGGACACTCTGGCCAACAATCACCGACCGACCGGCCGATCCAAATGGCCACGTTCGAAAACAACGTCTATGCCATTGTTGGAGCTCTTCTAGCTGCAGTAAAAGACAATTTTGATTCGAACGCGCTTTTTCAGGGGAGCGAGCGTTTGTGGTGTAAGCTGTACAGAGGCGAAAAGGAGCGCTGCTATTGGTCGGATTCCATTTCCGGTGGCTCGGCTCTCCCCTCTCCCTCTGTTTTTCGCTGACGAGTCGAGTTTTGCCATGGAAACGGCGATTTCAACTCAAAATTTCTCAAAATTGGCCCTACACTTTTCAACCACATTTCACCACTGAAATCAGGGTACAAAGTTCTACCACTCTGCCAAATCTCATCAAAATCGTATAGAAAATTTCAGATTTGCATAAGGGGCCAGACTGACAATAAAAAAAAAACAAAAAAAAACAACCCAACCCCGGTGAGGCTATAAGGCTACTTCGTGCCTAAAAAATCAAGATATTTCATTTTCTGACCACTGTCGACGGCACCCGGTGCAACTCTGGGAGCGAGCGCTTGTGAACTCAGGAAACGCATCACGCATCCCGTTAAGCTCGGACGAGTTGCAGGCTTGCCTACCCGCAGCTCGCAGGCGCTGGGTACCCGTTGAGCCCAGGCGTATGGTGGGCTTGCCTACCACTATCCAGAGCGCACACCTTCGGCGACAGTCTACTCCGGCACCGCCGGCCGCGGCCGCCCCCGGCCGAGCGCCTGTTGCGTAGGCAACCCATCCGCCAGCCGAAGTGGCTGGTCGGCCTGTAACGGCACCGGACTACACTGTGATTTAAGTAGCTCAAGGCGAGGCCTTATAGGTCGAGCCCGTAGGGAGAGTATTTTGCGGTCGAGTGTATTTGTGCTACAAACATAAATAACACTAGGCGGAAGCAAGCTCCGGGGCTGAGCCAATACCCAATTCTTCGTCCGCCATTACAGGATGCTGGATTTGACTCTTCCGGGATAAGTTATTGCTTTGAAAAAGTGCATCAAATCACCAAATCTTCTCTATTAAAACTGAAGTATTCTCACAGGTGCTTTCCATTTCCTCTCCACGAAACGGTGTTGGTTGTAGCTTCGGAACGGAATATCATTTTTCCAATTGTAGATGCAAAGACCAAGAGACTGGTGCCGGCTTTTAATTTCTACTTCAGAGTAACTCCACTCAAACGTTAACCAATATACACGATTTAGTCGTGGCCCCGTTTCAAACTTTGTGGGTTCAAAACGTGCCACAAGGACCTGTCAGCCATTAAAGGAAAATTGGATATCTCAACAAACACATAAAATATCAGGAAAGTCCAAACATTTAAAAATGCAGCGCATAAGACGATTATTTTTTTCCGTCGCTAAACTCCATTTTGGCCACCAATTTTTTCAGGAGAAACAGAAGACTGTTCGAAGAACAAAAAAAAAGGTGCGGATGATGAGAAATTGAAAAAGTATAAGTAAAATTTTGAGAAATACATCAAAGTATCAGGTCACTCCGTAGAGGGTTCTTCAACTTATCAATATCCGTTAAAATGGATAACGAAGTCATCTTAACTTAATTTTTCTAAGCGAAGTGGAATTCAAAGACAATACAACTAGAATTATGGTCTGCGTAAAGTGTTTATTACCCTGGTATATTTTTTGGCTTTCTTTTGTGCAACTTAAGTTGTAAAAATAAAGAGGGTTAAGTTGAAGTGATTCTTTTTGCACTTGATTCATAAACATACAGATTGAGTTATCTTCTGTTGCTTACTTTTTCAACGGAGTCATGCAGACTTTAGTCGTTTCCATTTTCCGCTAAATGGGGAGCGTGTAAGGGGTCCAGTTGAGTTATGCCTCTTTTCCATGTGGATTTAATTCTGAATGCTAGGAATTGAGACAAATAATTTGGTGTGATAATGCAAACCTAACCAAGGTAAATGGTCCAACCACCCTAACCTAACGGGGTCGTGACAGATCTTACTCTACTCGCGACAGACCTAACCTAACTAAATGGTCCAACCAACTCTAACCTAACCTAACGGGGTCGTGACAGATCTTACTCTACTCGCGACAGACCTAACCTAACTAAATGGTCCAACCAACTCTAACCTAACCTAAACGGGTTGCGACAGGTCTTACTCTACTCGCGACAAACCTAACGCTAGCATAACTCAACCTAACCTGAAACTATCCGTAGTATCCCTCAGGTGCGCGTCCCGCGCACCAACTAAGGCCTGCTGGCTGAGGTGCAGTTACAGAAGTTGACGCGTTTGCGCCATTGCGCACGGCGGATTATGAATCAAATTGTGACCGGTTTATAAATGAATAAACTCATGCGTGCACCAAAACAGACCATCCAGTTTCCTTCCCCCACCCCACCAACCCCACCACCAAGCCCCATCCCCACACGCCCGCGGCCGCTGCTCGCGAACGGCACCGACACCTCCCGATTCAATCTTCCCTCCTGACCAAACTAAATAACATATCAACAAACGGTTTTCTCTGGGTGGAAGCTTGTGAAAAGCCCTACAAACGCCTCGCTTTGACCCCCCATCTAAAATGACTTCTTCATTCTAAAAACTTGTCCCGAAGTTTCAGAAAACGTTTTTCTTTGTTGTCGAAAAATTTTGAGCTCGCATCTTATTCGGATAGGGTGGCTTTGATTGTCCTTTCTATTTCCTACAACTTTCGTTCAAGACATTTTTCGAAAATCTCAGCCGTTTACGCATGCGGGGCGTTTTTCGTGCGCGCCGTTAGATGCAAGCCCGCACCGCAGCAGTGCATGGCGGGCCTGCCTACTTACGGGGGCTCCTTTCTTGCTTTTCTCGCTTTTCTACGTAAATCCGCCCCCATTTCTCAAGAAACATGGGGTCCTGGAGTCAATGTGAGTACGCCGCATCGAATGGTGCACACCTCGTTGCGATCGGAGGTCTGGAAGGTACTTAAACTTGCGAAAAACGTCCTTGGCTGCAGGGGGCGACGATGCTAGCCCGCCACACAGCCGTGCATGGCGTGTGCCTACCTTCAGGCGATCCGGCCTCCCGAGCCAGCGAGCCGCTATGCTACCCCCACCACCGCCCGACCTAGCGGAGGGCTTCGCCCGTTGGTTTTCCGATTCCGATGCAGATGCAGTCAGGCTCAGCAATTATTATTAACATTAATAACAATGTAATAAACATGATTAACATCATAATTGACATGATTGACATTGTAATTGACCAGATTAACATTATAATTAACATGCTTGACACTCTTAGTGAGCCATACAGTACCAATGGATATTCTGCCTCGATTGCATACCCAACTCTCATTTCTTGCTATCCTTCTTCGCAAGCGCTTTGGAGCGGATGACGCGGGTGGGGATGGCCTTAGCAGCTGGCCCTGCAGCAGGCCGCGTTGGCCGGGCGGCTGCAGGAGGGATCACGGAGCGCCGCGTGGGCCGGGGGGCGGCGGTGGCCGTCCCTGGGGGGCTGGCGGAGCGGGTCCTGGCGCGGGCAGCCTTGGTTCGAGTGGCGGGCCGCCGACCGGCCGCCCCTCACGTCGTCGAGCTTGTCGGCCAGCATGTCGACCAGCTCCACCACGAGGTCGGGGTGGTGGCGCTGGAAGTCTGCCCACTCCCCGCGCCGCTGCCGCAGCGACTTGTAGTGCTCGGCGGCCCTGCCGAGGACGGCCTCCTTGAGGTCCAGCGCGCCGTAGCGGTCGGCCAGCACCAACTTCTCCAGCAAGGCCTGCGTTGCAACGTAAACCCGGTCAGTGCGGCGAAGAGCAGGTTTGCAGAGGAGAAGGAACATCTCAGCCGGATGAACGCACGAGAGCTATACGGCACTGGGAGAAAAAATGAAGGAAGTGGCTGTGAATCTTAACTCTCAACTGTACATCGAAAGAAGGTTTCTACCGTACCCAAGGACACAGTAGACACAGTCATAACCTTAATTTTTTCTCCCAGTGGGATGCTCTGGAAACTAAAAAGAGTTCTGGCATGCACCACCCGAGAAATAACTACGCAGCACGCTTCATCCTGGCGAGGCATTGCAAAATCTACGAAAAAAGGCTTCGTATTAAGAAACGAAGCATTTCTTCATCATGGGAAGACATTCTACAATGCCTCCATTTTCGTCGTAACAAAGCAGATTCTTCGTAGGCTTTGTAGAGTGCACGCACCACGGTAGAGCATGCGTGCTTTGTTGCTAACTCCCAAGTGGTGCCACGCACTCTCCTGAGTTTCTAGCAAACGGGCAAGCAGCGGTGCTGCAGCAAAGTAAGGAATCTCTTGACATGAACAGCAGTAAAGTCGGCAAAGTGCGTAAAAGCGACTAAATCAGAGCCGCCATTTTGATGGGGGACTTGGGACTTGCCTCCTCCGGGATTAAGGTGACGCGACGCTGCAGGCGCTCCTCACAGAGCCGTCTGAGGCTGCTGATCTGGTAGTAGTCGGCCGCGGCCAGCAGTGCCATGGTCGTCTCGTCCTGGGCCTCGCCTGCCGCCGCGCCGAGCTCCAGCCGACCCGTGTACGCGAACCTGGGGGTGCACAGCGTTAGGGAGTGGAATCACTGCAAAGCCAGCGTGGCTGTCTCAAGTGATACAGTGTAAAGAATTTGTTCGTAAAACTAAATACATTTGTTCAGTAATTTTGTTGCACGAACAATTTGTAAATTTACTACGTTTGTATGTTTCTCGACGATTTATGAAATATTTTTCACAAAGAATTTTGTAAAATTAGAAAATTTTTACACGTTTAAAATTACGTCTACGGCTTTTTTCCTCTATGTCATGCTGATTAAATGGAAATGAACTTGCTTTGACCAATTTTTTTGTTTCACGATACTCTTTGTAAAACTACTAAGACATGACCCCATTTCATAAATTTACAAGCAATTTGTGCAACGGAATAACCCAAATTTTTGCTGTAATTTTAGGAAACATTTCATAGTTTTCTGACTTTGCTGTCGTATTTTCGCCACTATTAACATGTATTCGTTAGTACCATAGAAACTTTCATAAAGGCGACTCTTTATGAAAGTTTGAGTCGCCTGCAACAGACATACTTTGCAACTCACATAACTGTATCCATTCATAACTGTATTCACTCATAAATTGCGACACACATAACTTTTGATAAACATAAAATAAAAAGAAAATAGCCTGTTGTGACAGGAGACACATAAACTTAAATACTTTCAACTTTAACTTTAAAACCTTTTCAGAAATCATTTCTAATTCTATAAACACCTTGTAAGGCAAGAAATACAGAAGACTAGCGACACACATACTGTTGCCACACATGAAAAGGTTCTGGCCGACACCGACAGTGCCGGACATTCCTACCTGCTTTCAATCTGCAGGTAAGTAAAGTTCTATAGATCATTATTGACACTTGCTTCCCCTCATCATAGTCTATACTATAATCGGCCATAATGCGCCCTGTCGCGGCCTAAACTTTTCCGGAACACACAACCACCGCGTCTTGGGCTGCTTATGGTACGGTAAGGATAGCGCTAAAACTAAGGTAGCACCCTAACGAGACCCTGAGGCATTGCTACAGGAGCCACATATTCTCACGCCCGGCTTGGATTTGGATATCCGAGTATGGTGCATTTTGATTAAGCAAACAAATGGTATGTGTGATGAGGTTTGTGCGTAATGTTTGTTATGTGTATCGACAGTGCGTTATTTGTGAAAATAAAGTATGCCTGTTAGGAATTTAATTTACTTTTATTTCAATTTTAAAGAAATCAAAAGTTTAATAAAATGTTTATTTTTGATGCAGTTTATGACTGATTCCAGTTAAGTGAGTTGCAATGTATGTCTGTTGCAGCGCCCTTCATAAAATTAAGAAGATGTGTTGAAGAATTCATAAAACGGCCTTTACAAATTTATTTCATAAAATAATGAAATATTTTAGTTACTTAACAAGGAAATTGTAACAAAACTTTTCGTAAATTTACAATAATTTTTTTACAATGTAAAACTTAGCGAAATTTGCTTGTGTTTGCGATAAGACTCTTCGTGCGGAAACGGCGAGATACGATCTTTGACATAGGACCACTGACATTTTTCACAATGTGATAAGTTTCTTACAATTAGTAGCGATAAAATGACTAATGAGATTCCTTTAAATTATCACATCTGTGGCAGCAATAAAAACTTATCACATTGACTAAAGATGCAATAAGTTTCTGACGTCACAGCCGGGTTTTGCCCAGATTATCTCATTTTGGTGTGAAAGTGATAACGTACAAGAATGCAATGTAATATTTATTGCACTTTTAATGCAATAACCTTTTACATTGCGCTAATGATGCAATAAAATTTGTATTGTCTTTCCGCCAAGCTAGACGTGAAGAGTCCCTGAAAAAAGGGGCTCCGCGCCGCCAGGACTGCCTTGTGAGCGCCAATCTCTGATCCGTCTTCCTTAACCTATCGACAAAACAGCGGCATCAGGACAAAAGTAAACTGGACTTGACAGTTAGCAGGGTGATAAATATGTTCAATGTACCCCAGATGTATGCTGCGGTTAGCGTGTACATGGCAGGTATGCACTAGCTAGTGCAAGCTTGGCAGGCATGCGCTAGGCCGTGCTTGCAAGAATACAATGTACGTGTTTCGGATTGCTGCGTTGTTTTTGTAATGTAAGCGCAGCTCCTGCACCAATGGTGTGGGCGAAAATAGGGGATTCCAGAAAGCCCACCCCCTACAGGTATGCTTCAGCGACTATGCCCACAACGTTATAGCAGCGTTCAAAATAGGCCCGGTTGGATCTGGATCAATCATAAGACCCAGGGGGCAAACACATATGATGCTTGGGGGCAAAAGATTTCTTCAAGGAAGACATTCCGTCGGATTTCGCAAGATTTCGACCGATTTTAAGCCCAAAATTTGCTCGTCGCTAGCCTTTTGTCAGGGGAAGATTTCAGATTTCCAGAGAATTCCGGCGCTCAAGTGGACACATGATTTCGCGAGTGGTTGCCCCTTCGCATAAGACGGTGAACCTTAGACAGTTTTAAGGGCGATTGAGCCCACCGTCCCATCACTGAAATTCAAAGGGTGAGACATCTCACTAATTTTTGGCGGTACGAAAAGTATCACCAGAACAAAGTCGTACAGGGACACCGATGTATCACCAACAAAAAGGTCGTACACAAATGTATCACCGAACAAGCTAGGGCCCGCCCTTCCGTCGAACCGAGTTGCCAGCTCCGCTTCGCTGCGCCGGCAACTCGGTTCGACAGGGGGCCGGCCCAGCTTGGCCTGCCGGCGGCCTTTCCTCGGGCCTTCGGCCCTCGCATCAGACCCAACTTGGCCAGTCGAAGGCCCGGGCCTTCGGCCCGCTCTCATCAAACACCCCGTGAGCGGGTAAGGCAAAGTAAGGCAAAGTTATCGATGTACCATCGTGACTTAGGCCCGCCCTTCTATTCACAATATGCAAAAGTCCTTACACTTTTTACTCCAACTGTCCTTAGAATATGCCCATTTCATTTGTCTCTTAGCCCTCATTCCGAAAATACTCATATTTGCCATGCTACTGCAACTCCTTGCAATGGAGGCACAGCAGGAGCGCAAAACGAGCCCGTCGCACTTTTTCACATAACTCATGAAGGCGGGCTCCTGGACCCCCCTTCCGACCCCTCGTTGAAGAGGTCTTGCCAAGACCTATCGAAAACTTAAGTAAAAATTTTCAGTCGGTCGACCCCCTTTTTTCAAGATCCTGATGTGACTAATAGACGAAGTCGGGCTCCTGGACCCCCTTTCCGACCCCTCGTTGAAAAGGTCTTGCTGAGACCAATCGAAATCTGCAATAAATTTTTTTAGTCGGTCGACCCCCTTTTTTGAAGATCCTGATCTGGCCAACTTGTAAAAGCGGCCGATGGGGTCGGGACCAGGTCCATTCATCTTGTCTCGTCGCCCTGATTCCAAAAATACCCCTATGTGCCCTGCTAGCACCAATAATGGCGGAAATCCCCCTCCCGCTCATGTAAACCATGATGCACCTGCAGCAGCCCTTGTGCGACCCGGACGGGATTTGCACCACCGGATTATTTGTTTGGACGGTACTCCTGAAGTACCCTCCAAATCTGGTCACTCCAGCTCAACTCCTTCCTTGTACACAGACGACGACAACGACGACGACACACAGACACAAAGGCAAATGCATATGCCCTCCCTCTATTTTTTGAATAGAAGGGCGGGCCAAAAAGGTCAGACATCAGCGAGTGGGCCTAAAGTATCACCCTTTATCGGTGATACATATGTGTACCTTTTTTTCGGCACGTGTAAGACCTTTTTAAGGTCATACATTTTAGTATCACCCCTAAGAGGGTGAGATGTAATGCTATTTGATAAGTGATTCCTTACTGGACCAGAGATCGACGTATACGTCAAACGACGTGGTCCACACGAAGCACAATTATGAACGAGACGAAACACTTTTACGTAAACAATGCGCACTTCCCCATTTCAGTGCAGAACAGCGTGCCAAGTCGTCGGAAAAGTTTACCTCCTCAAAGAACTGGAACGTCTCGTACAAAATTTGTACAAAATCAGTGTCGGCGGATGGATCTAAGACCCCCTGGGGTTCGGTGTCAACCTACCTGCAGGACGACGTCACTGAAACCTCCCTCGTCGAGCAGCTTGCTGAAGTCGGAGCAGAGGCCACTAAATGTCTTGGAGGACACACGCTGAGGTGCAGCTCTCCTGCACTGCGATGTGGACCTGGGCACAGACAAGCACAAATCCAACATGGCATTCTAACGTCATGGTGAAAGAGGTACACGCCGAATTTGACGTTGGGAATGGGAACACTCAAGATGGCAAGAAACAAGCAAAATCTTCAAAACGAAATTTTTCAGGTTCTGGCATCGCCTGGTATGCTGTGGTCTGGTTGGGCCCTACAAAGGGCAGTGATTATAACATGTTTTGAAAGTGGGTCTAACAAATCAGACTCAGCTTACCCTCATCCTGTAACTGAAGGAATATGCCGAAGTCACGGTGTTGATCTGGACGGGTTGACGAACCGTGGTGCACCAATCGTCATCCCTGAAGCAACGCCATCGTTCACTGAAAAATCAAATGTAAAGGCTCGGTAAGAAATGGAGCCACCCAGGAGAAAAACTACAGTAAGGACAGGATATCATCAAGATCCAGCCATTGGTAAGGAAACCCGGGACCCCTGTCGAAATTTGGAACTTCCTGCAGCCGGACTGCAGTTTTGGCCCCACACGAAGGTCATTGTGGCCCACTGTAAGCTCGTTTCACAGTGCTCGTGCGCACCTGGATGCAGGAGTGTATCGCTGACTCGTGCGGGCTCGTCGATGCGGGTCGAGAAGCGCACCTGCAGCAAGGGGCCATCCCCGCAAAGACAAACACCTGAAATAAGTCTTTCGAAAAGCACTGCAAAGACGCTACAGACGTAACTGTCGACTTCGTACCTTCGCACACACTTATAAACGCATGCTACCAAGTAAAGACTTATGTTGCTTTCAAACGCATACTTGGCTGCATCAGTAGCATGGAGTAATACGGCGCCAAGCCTGCAGTTGTAATTGTGTACTTGCCAAGTATCCTTCGAGTAAATGTTGTCAGAAATGTCAGACAAAATTTCTGACACGCCGATAGATCTCCTGGAAGCCTTTGATAGTTTGATAGATTTTCTGACAGGCTACACTGTTATTGAACGAATGTGACGTCATATTCTTTAGAATAAGAATTTTGTCACGTTCGTTTGATTATGATGTCACCGCGATTCCGTGCAACAGTGAAATTTTGAGTCTAACAACTGCAGGGAGTTGTGTGCACTGAGTGAGGGTTGCGTGGTTAATCCTGAATACTCTGTTACAACCATATACATGAAAGACAACTTCTGATCGGTCCATCATATGTCCTAGCCCTAGCCAAAATAGCCAGTAACTCGTAAAATGTAAATTCCGTTACCGTCCATTTTGAGTTTTTCACAACTTTCAGTTTCGTGAGCGCAGCAATGTAAGCCATTAGCGCATCCACACGCCAGGGGCAAGCTTTCCGCACTTCTTGGGAAGAAAAGCCCGCCTCGCTTTAATTCAGGGTAGCGCTAATAGTCCCTCAGGAGAAGGAACAAAATTGTCCTCCGTGTCTAACAATTTTACAGTTTGCCTTCTTTTATGTTAAAATGTCACATCTGGGACGCATCCTATCGTTCACCGGCAGCCTATGCTCAGTCAGCGCATCTAACACACTTCTTCATGTCTTAAATGGTTTGGGTCAATATTTGACGGTAGTGCTCGGCGTAAGCGTCTAAATTTAAGAACGAACACTTCGTTGTGTAAATTCCGTTCTCATATATCGTTTCAGCATGATGCAGTTGACTCTTAGCCCAAATGTTCCTTGTGCGAAAAGGCACTTCTTATCTGGTGCACAAATCCCGAGGGGGTACAGAAGTCGTGGGTCATGGCGCACTGGCCCAATTAACCCAGTAGAAGGTCGCTGAGGGAGTAGATTCCGTTAGCAAAACTGTAAATTCCGTTATCGACAAATTAGCTATAAGTCCCGTAACCCCCTTGTTGCTAGTTAAGTCTTTGGACCACGTTAGTTGCATGACACCACATGCAAAAGGCAACATTTTATGCCAATTGCAGCCTCGTAGCTTGAAATTGATATCGAGACCCCAAATGGCCATAATTTCACTTTCGCACTGAATAACCCCATATTCTTTGGAACGTGACACGGCCGTTTAAGTAGGACGCCACATTCGTTTGATCGTGGATTAACATTCAAATGAATGTGACGTCATATTCGAACGAACGTAACAAAATTCACATTCTAACGAATATGACGTCACATTCGCTGAATAACAGTGTAGTATCTTTCTGGAAGCCTGACAATCTGGTTCGAAATTCTGACTGCAAGAGCTCTGAGTGTGATAGCCACGTCTGACAGACAGATGTCTTATAATGTGACGAACTTCTCTTTGGTACCAGATCCTTTGAAAGACATGTCTGACAGGTCTCTTATTCATGCGTATCGTCAGGAAGCACTGTAAATCAAATAGTGATACATCTCACCATCTGAGGGGTGAGACGGAACTGTCTCACCGAAAAAGGGTGATACTAAAGTGTATCACCGTAAAAAGGTCGTACACGAATGTATCACCGAAAAAAGGTCGTACACAAATGCATCACCGAAAAAAGGTCGTACACAAATGTATCACCGAAAAAGAGTGATACTTCCTCAGGAAAGCAAGGGCCCATCTCGCTGATGTCTGACCATTTTTCGGTGATACATTTGTGTACGACCTTTTTTCGGTGATACATTCGTGTACGACTTTTTCGGAAAATGGGTGAGACATCTCACTCCTTGAACTGCAGTGAGTTCTGTTTGTGTACAAATGTCAGGTTTCAGCTTATAGCTCAGACAAAACTTGAAAGATTCTCAGGTGCCTGCGTCCGGACTGTCAGAACTTCAGACATCAAACTTCAGAACTCGGGCGCTCACATAGTTTTCAGAATCTCGGCTTAAAGAGGTGCGTTAATTTTGATCAGGATCTCATAACATGTTTCTGACATTGTGACAGATGTGATGCAGTCATCTCTTACCTTGGCCTGGTCAGGTCCCGTCACCACCAGCTTGATGGACACCAGCGGGTGACTCTGTCGGGCGGCGACCAACGCCCACTGCACTTCAGGCTCCGGCAGGCAGCCCTGCGCCAGCGTCAGCGGGCTGCTATGGGAGAGGGTGAGAATCAACGCCGGCCCCACGATGAGGCTGTTGGTGGCAGCGACGAGCCGGCCGCTGCCCGGCATGCCGTCGAAGCCCTGCTGGCTGTGCTCTTGACGCTCGGAATGGGCCATGCTGAAAGAGAAAACTGCCCTTGCAAAAAGGAAAATACATGGGCAATGTATGGTTGACATACATTACTGACAATATATGGGATTTATATATGGAAAAGACAGTTAAGGAAGATACTTTTCAGATATAAATAATGTATGAAAAACATATGAATCTCATACATTAAACAATATATAGGCAATGTAGTCTATTAAAAAAACTATGAAACTTGACAAAGACTCGGAAGTCTTTGAGGAAAGTTTGAGCGAGAACGTTAATAGAAGGAAGAGATCTCTCATCGGTCAACTTTTCGCGCTGCACCCAAAAATGATGTTCAAAATTTCCTAACTGTTTCACTTCACTTGGTACATAGGATTTCTCAAAATTTGGTGGAGACTTAAACGCATGGGAAAGAACATTTTACTTGCTCAATATATGACTTCAATATATTTCACAAGATAATATTATCTGGCGTAAAGTGCCAAGATATATTCGAGTATATAGACCATATATGGCTTCAAGATATTTATATCTTGAGAAATATATTGCCAATATATTGCGGAGAACCAAGATATAACAAAAGTATATTGCAATATATAATACATACATTTGGCCATATACTTGCGATGTATTGAACAATACATAATTATATTGAAAATATATGATCCATGTATGGAAAATATATGAACCATATCTGAAGAATATATTGTCCTTTTCGCAAGGGTGGGCTTATGCACGCCGAAAGAATGGTGGGCCTGAGCTGTGTCACGCTGAGTACGTGGCCCTTCGTTCATTACGGTCAGCAGAGGGTACCTTCGTAGATCCTGACCCGGAATCGAACAGACGCCATGTGGGCGGAAGTAGATCCAAACTTGGCATGGGAAAGAGGCGATTGTCAAGAGTATCGGCCGCACATTAACGTAATAAGTAGTCGTTTGAAACTTAATCGCGGTGCATTTGTGTTCCTCGGGCAATATTTGGTTTCATTTTGAGATCCGAAAAGGGGTAAGGTTCCGCCAAATATAGCGCCTGTTTGCTTCCGGTTAAGGATCTACGAAAATACCCTACTGCAACGCTCTAACTGGAAACCCAAACATGGACTACTCCGCACGAGTAGTGCAGACAATGACCAAGACCAAACAAAGTTTAAGCAAAACCTTCCGCAGGTTTAAAGTAATGCATCACCACGTATAAAATTCTACATAAACGTGTAGTGTGACCGCATCACCAAACACGGAGAGGTTTGTCCGCACGAGGAGAAACGTGGACTTTGTCTTAAGCCACAGTAACCTTTCGTGAGGCATTAAGAGTAAAATAAGGGTAAAATGGGGTGTGAAGCGGAAGGGTAAGCTAAGTGCACTAATCCCAAAATTAAGATTTTCCTTGGAAATTGATCTTAAAAACATTTAGCATCATCTTTCTTCTGAAAGCCCCGATTAAAATGTCACATGAAAGGGGTTGAAAAATTAGATAACTTGACATATTCCCTTTAACATTAAATGAGCGGTGGATAAAAGAGATATGTTAAGGTCAAGTTACCTCTTAACTATTTATATACATTCTTTAAATAAAGGCCCTCAAAGAGTTTAACTTTGTCTAATAAATTAGCTAACAAGAGAACTCAGACCAGTAGTTTTAACCCTCAACTCCAATTCATTCCTGAGTTATAAATGGTTAGGCTAAAAATGTCGGTGTTTTGGTACCTTCAATACTCAGAAAAGAATGGTAGTTCAGGGCTCAAACTAGTGGTCTAAATTCCTCTATTAGTTAGGTAAATTTTAAGCATCGATACACACTTAATGTTGTACAAATTGTGTACAGGCATCACAGTTTTGGTGCAAATGAACTTTTCGTACAATTTTGTAAGACCTATTGTACAAAAATGGGGAAATTTGTGCAAATTTTCGTACGAAAATTGGACGAGAAGTTCATGTGCACCAAAAACTGTTAAGTATCCTGCAACATTGTACATAAAATTTAGTGTGTAAAAATATGATGCACCTCTTGAGATCATAAGATGACATGCCTCATTTAGAGTGGAGTTGCGCACATGGATAGGTTGGTTGAGTTATCTCATTTTACCACTCCGTGCCCTGGGATAGTTAACCAAAGAGATACAAATGCTAATGATACACCATTTTTGCCAAATGGTTTATTATTGGTGTATATTGGTGTATTAGTTGCAGCGGGTCTGATTATCTCACTTTTTCGCTCCACAGCCCAAATTTGCGAAGCGTTTACGCCGAGCGAGGGAGTAGGGGGTTCCGGACCTGCGTAACGCCGCGTCACATGGAGGACTGGACGGGACTGCTCTGTTGAAAATTCCTTGTTGGGTTTACGGCATGGGTCCTAACCGAGGGGGGAACAACTTCCCACATTCTTTGTACAAAATTTGAACACATTCCCACATTCTGGAGGCAAAAACGGCTGCAAGTAGGCAACAAGTGTGACAAATGGAGCAGAAATCTTGCACATTCCGACACATTCCTACATTCATTGTACACAAAATCTTACAGTGATTCGGTCCTAACGAGACGTGTTGTCAAAAACATGTTGCTGTCATTTCGACAACACATGTTGTTACAACGAGGAAATTCAACGAACAATGTCGTTAATTACACGACAAATTCTTGTTACTTGATGTTAACAATAAATTTTCGTTACTTGGGCAACCTACTTTTCAACAACATCTCGTTGTTAACAAAATACTATCGTTCTTTCAACGACCTACACTTTTAACAAAATATTGTTGTGGCTCCAACACCCTTATGCTCACTCTCAGACTCGTATTGACTTTTTATCTCTTGCCATAAAGTTTTTTGTGCAAACGTAATATGTACTATTTTCTCTTTAGCTTTGCATGTTTTTGTCCATTACATAGGGTATTTAGTCCATTAAACCTTACTTTTTGTCAATTGCAATGTACTTTTTGATTTCTACATAATCTATTGACAATTTCATCTTAAAAACGATCAAAATTGTGCATAGCTAGAGAGAAAATAGTAAAATTTACGTTTGCTCAAAAAGCTCCATACGCAAGAGACATGAAAGTCCATATGAGACTGAGAGTGCTGTCGGTTGAAGGTTTGTCGATGAAATAGTCCATCGACATGACAATTAAATTTTGTTAACTATCACCGAATAATACTAAGGATGACCAGATGGCAGCGAAGATGGCGCTTTCACGGCCTAACGTACAATTATTTCGTGAACAACATTTTGATATCAAATCAACAGAGCCTGCCTGTTATTTTGACAGAACATTTCTTACTATCAATTAATGAACATTTTGTTGATGCAACGACATGTGTTCTGAGAGTGTGGAGGGTCCCAAAACGCCCAAAACCGCGCAGCGTCAAAAGCGGGCGTCCCAACTCAAACGCGGTTTGGCCTACTCCCAACGTCACAAATGTCCGTTCCAGCTTGCACACTAAACCCTTGTGGACTTTTTAAATGCATAATTATGCACTTTTTATGCATAGTTATGCATGCACAGATACATACGTAAGGTGTGTATAATATTATGCATCATTGTGTACATTTTTTGCATCTTCTTGCATAAAATGTACACAGTCATGCATAATATTATACACATCTTACGTACGTTTCTGTGCATGCATAATTATGCATTAAAAAGTCCACAAGATTTTAGTGTGTGCAACACTCGCACAAAGTTTTCAAAAAGCAAACGAATCGTGCGAAATTTCGTACGTATTTGTACGAAAAGTACGTATGCGCTAAATTGTGTAAGAGCACGTTCAAAAATTGTACAAATGAATTTAGTGTGATTATATAACATAACCTTTTCTGCTACGAAAAGCATTGTATTCTAAAACACAAAAAGTTCTGTAATACTGGAGAAAAGTCTGAAGTCACAACTGCACCGTGTTTCCTTGGATTATAATTAAAAGCCTCGTAATACAGAGGTCGTTTGTAGTTCAAATTTTGAAGTGGCAGTACGTCGGGAAAGGTATGGGACACGTTACTTTCAGGTTAAGACAGCGGAAAACTTTGCGCGATGCGTTGCCAAATCATGTTTCACCCTTCACTGTCAGTGTCGGTGCTGTCCTTCCTACTTCCACCTCAACACAAGAAAAATTTTGGCCGCCACTTGATGACAATTCCAAGGCTAATTTCCCCTACAAGAATGAAGAGAGACATCGTGAAAATGATTTCCGTTACGTTAGGCTGCCCTGGTCCACGAGGCAGCTCAGGTCGCGAACGAGTGAAGTACTTCTTATCGCCGATAGCGAAGATAAATCGGCAAAACAGTGTGACGAATGGGCCGCCGAGGGGAAGCACCGGGGCCCACAGGCGTCAGAGATCCAAGCACTCGTGTCAGGAACGTGTCAAAAAATCCTGATCTAAATTCGCGCACCACTAAAAACTGAGATTCTAGTAACTAATTCTGATAAAGATGGCCTGTGTTCTGCAGAAAGCCAGAGTAAGTTTTCAGCTTTCAGAGGTGCGCGAATTTTCATCAGAATTACTGACAGGTTTTTGACATTTTGACAAAATTTTCGCCAGGCAAGCGGTTCCGAAGGCGCACTCTCATATTCTTACGCTGAAACGGCCTGCGTATCATACGTTGAAATGCTAACATGCATACTACAAGAAAATTCATCGTACCTTACGCTTAATCATGCGTAATACGATGAAATCATCCGTACCTTATGTACGGAACATGCGTAATACGGCTAAATCATGCATACCTTACGTACACAACTATGCATATTACGTATGTGCAAATTAAAGCATACCTTACGGTGACAAATCATCGTATTATGTATAAAAATCATCGTAAGAAAATGAGCGTGCAGACATTCGCAGCATTCAGGCCAAAAAGGGAGGGGAGACCTAAACCGAAATAGAAACCGATTTGCTATCAATGAATTTCAGAGCTGTCCGTCGAAAAAAATAAATAAATGAAAAGGCCCTAAATTGATCTATGACGCGTAATTCATGTTTTATGTCATGGAGCATTTACCGTATCTCATGAAGCGCAGGGTAGTTGTCGCATGATTGAGTTTGGTCGGGTCAAGGGTGTTTCAAAAATGACGAGAAATAGACGTTTGGTGTCTTCGCTTTTTATTACCTCCAGAACACGTGTCACACGATGTGTTTCTTAGATTGGTCGCAACGTTTAACTTAAGCACACTTTAGAAACTCCAACTATCACAAACAGATCACATACAGAGAGCCTACACAGCACAGCAGGCATGCTGAGTCAATCATTTTTCGAAGGACGCGTTGTCGAACGCCCACACGGGGTACCGCGGCGTGAAGTCCGCTTGCCCCATCGTGTACGTGTCCGTCGGGTCCATGATGTTCCCCTTGAAGATGCTCTCCTCGTAGGACGGCGGTGCTGTTAAGAGGGCAGCACAGATTATTGAACCTCGGAACTACAACTCTTAATGTCTTACGAAAAATATTTCTAAAATACGATGGGAATGGCGCAAGTAAATACAAAATTTCTTTACCTTCGCAATACGTTACACTATCAAAAAGTAGCTCCGAAATTTTATGGAGAAAAACGCTTAATTTCTGTACAAGGAAACTCCGTTCAGTTACCATTTTTTTTTTTCAAAGAGATTTTCACAGGACTGAAACCAATATTTTTCGGAGCTAGAGCTGGTCTCGCAGGAAGGTTAGGTCGTGATATGCTGATGGGTGAAGAACCATGCATTGTGGTCCAAATTCTGAAATTTTATGGAGAAAGTCCAGACTTTGCTAGAATGGAGAGCGAGAGCTCTATACAAATGTTTCGGGAAAACTCCCTGACTTCTCCATTTTTCCTCGGAAATTTCCGACAGTGTATCATTTGCACCCTACAATAAAAACCCCAAAAAAGTGTCGTATTGTAAAGAAATTTTGCACCGTATTATGCTTGCGCCGAATTCACTTTGGTCCACCATCAGGTCCATCTGTAGCATAAGTGACAGACATGATATATCATGGGAGGAGTTCTGTCGCTGAATGATATGGGTACCCTGAAAGCAGGCGACAAGGGTGCCCAGAAAGTGGGCGACATTTTGGCGCCCTAAAAAATGGGGCAGGCAACAAAGGCGCCCTCTTTTAGGGCATCCCCCCAATAGACACCTCTAACAAGGCCTGAAGAGAAGAACAAGAAGAAGAACATAAGCCGGAAACAGATGCCACATACCGCTTCTTTATTGATGATGGGTGTTCATTCTCAATCCAAAAATGCAAAAATGCCTCAATGATTAAATACGATTTGAACCTGCCTAAACCCCCCAAAAAGGCCTATTTCTTGTAATGTCTGTGTTCTTCTTGTTCTTAGCTTCAGGCCCTGTTAGAGGTGTCTATTAAGAGTGTAGAGTTACGCTTTTAGTTTTACCAAAGTGAAACGGAAGAAAGTGTCTGCCTGCGGGTACTCACGCAGCTCTGACTGGTACATCGGCGGAGGAGTAGAGGGTGGCGGCGGTGCGCTGGGGGCCGCCGTGGACAGCCCGGCCCTGCTCCAGCCGTCCTGGACGAAGACCGGGATGGTGCCCACCAGGATGGGGACGTCGCACTGCAGGTTCAGGTGGAATCCGGGGACCTCGGCCGTCACCTGCGCGCAAGCACCAACACGATCAACAGAGGCCGCACTCTCATATTCTTACGCTGAAACGGTCTGCGTAACATACGTTGAAATGCAAACATGCGTACTACACTAAAAATCATCGTATCTTACGCTTAATCATACGTAATAGTACGATGAAATCATACGTACCTCATGTACGAAACATGCGTAATACGGCTAACTCATGCATACCTTAAGTACACAGCTATGTATATTACGTATGTGCAAATTTAAGCATACCTTACGGTGACAAATCATCGTATTATGTATAAAAATCATCGTAAGAAAATGAGCGTGCGCTCAGGAGGGCAGGGAATTGGCCGGTAGTCGCTCAATTTCTTATGACCATTTTTATACATATTAAAATGATTCGTCACCGTAAGGTATGCTTAAATTTGCACATACGTAAAATGCACTTGTCTACGGAAGGTATGCATGATGTAGCCGTATTACGCATGTTTTTTACATAAGGTACGCATGATTTCATCGTTTTATGCATGATTCTGCGCAAGGTACTATGATTTTTATTGTAGTATGAATATTTTCATTTTAACGTATGCCACGCAGATCGTTTTAGCGTAGGAATCTGAGACTGCAGTCTTTCTACAATACTCAGTGTGCAGTCGGCCGCGATCCAGAGCCCGTGCACAGTCAAAACAGATTCGCTGTTTCACGTAATATTAAGCCTCAGTTTTACCAGTGTGACGCACCTTGAGTAAGTACTGGAGGTCGATGATGCTGCAGTGCTCTAGGTTGGACGGCGGCACGGCGGGCACCGGGATGACCAGCGAGATGACCTTGCTGCTGTGCGTCTCTACGGCGCCGTCGAACATGTTGGCCGCCAGTGGAACGCGTGTCACGATCGTCTTGCCTCTGGTCGAGTGCCATGTGACTGCCTGCGGAAGTCAAAAGTATTGCCTGCTCTGGTCTTCTGGGGTGTTTAATTGATCCATAAAGCGGAAGAAGGGGATGACTCAATTATTATCATTTGTCCGGAGAAACGAACACGTGTTTGCATAGAAAACTAAAACCAGGGGGTGACCGCCGTGAAGCGATGCGGTCACATCGTCCGGCGATCGGGCGGACGGCTGACGGCGTTGCGCGATGATACTATATTCAACTGAGCTTTGTCAAAAATGCATCAAATTGAGTAAACAAGGTCATATTCTACACAAAATTTCCTATCGATTTCAAATATTGGTTTGGCATTTTGGACACCAAAAACATGTTTAAAATCAATTTATAACGACCTTTCCCGGCAACGAACTGCTGATTTCAAGTTCCCCTTTCACTAAAAAATCTATTTCCTTCCATATTAGGTCCATACATCAAGCGAGTCAATTGTTGGTTGACATTTTCCCCGTCATCTGAGCCAAATAGAATGTCATTACGACATCTGTAACGGGCATGGCAGTCAAGTATGTAATTGTAAAAGTATCATTGCGCAGCGCCGTCAGCCCGGTCGCCAGCCGATGCGACCGCATCCACTGCAAAAAATTCCGTGTTTTAGTACGGAAAATGTACAGAAAATGGGGTACAGAAAAGGTACGGACCTTCTGTACTGGTTCTCTGTGGTCCCCATAAGGATCTCATGTAAACTGCTACAGAAAACATGTACAGAACCTCCGTGGTTGGCAAGGTACGGACGTTCCAGGTAAAAAATTGACCAGACATTTTCCGTGTAATTTCTGTACTTTTTTCTATCAGTACCCTTCACGTGCTCCGTTGGCTGTTGCCACCCCCTGCGTTTACATGGCAGGTACGCACTTGCTAGTGCATGCTGGGCAGGCATGCGCTACCTAGAGCGTGCTTGCAGGCATGCCCCGGCTAGAGCATACAATGTACGCTTTTCGATTTGTAGAGTACGGGATATGTTGGTTTTGGGTACGGAGCACACTAAATTACTGTGTACTTTTTTGTGCGCAAGATTTGCACAAAGTTGTGCATGCGTTTTGAAATGCACGATTTTGTGCGTAACTAAGCACGAAAGTGTGCGTTGTACCGCATAAAATTCGTGCATATTGAAACGCATGCACAACTTTGTGCAAAGGTTATGCACAAAAAAGTACATAGTCATTTAGTGTGAGATCAAAGAAGAAAAAATGACTTTTTCCCGTTTCTTGCCGCAGTGTCCTGTTGAGTAATACCTTCTCCAGGGCGCAAAGCACCCTCTTCACTTGCTTGCCGCTGGCGTTGTCCACCTGGATCTGCCCCAGAATGGCCTGGCCGGGGACGTAGCCGCCGGAAGGCAGGTGCACGTCGACGCTCAGCGGGCCGGACCTGCAGGGTCCGCAGCAGAAGTGCTTGGTCGCGTCCGAGGACACGGGCTCCTGCAAGAAGCACGGCAAATGGCTGATGCATTGTCATTTTCTTCGACGATGCAGGGGTCTGCAACTCGTTGGCCCGCCGGCGGTGCGAAAGGGAGCGAGGAGACAGGCAGAGACAGTATTGGCAGTTGGGACAGGAGAGAAAGTAGTGGAGTGAGGGTACTGGTGCGCAGGTAGGGACGGCTGAACAGCAGCAAAGCACTGAAATTCAAAGGGTGAGCCCTCCTACCAGATTTTGGCGGCACAGAAAGTATGTATCAACGAAAAAAGGTCGTATACGCGAATGTATCACCGAAAACGTGCGATACTCCAATGAATCACCGAAAAAAGGTCAGACATCAGCGAGACTGGCGCTTGTTTTCCTGGGCAAAATATCCTCCTTTTATGGTGGTACATTGAAGTAGTACCGAAGCATCATCTTCTTTCGGTGATAGAGTTTAGTATCACCCTTTCGGTGAGGTGGTTATGTCTCGCCCCTCAGAGGGAGAGAATCAACGCCGAGGGTGAGATGTATCACCATGTGACTTTCAGTGAGCTTTCTGAGATCGGGACTGAGGGAAGCGCGCTGGCTGTGACCAGCTGAGGCAGTAGTAGGGGTACTGGTCCGGGCTCGAGCCCGCGGGCCCCGCTGTGCCAAACGCCCCGCCGAGCCCGAGAAGTGAATCACGCAGGGTTCTGGTGTACACATAAGTACATGAGTACGGGTGAGCACACCTTACAAAACTCATAAATTCTTAAGTTTTAAACCTTCTTTAAGCTTCATTTGGCGTTCTAGACGACACACGACGCCAAATCGTGCAAAACAATAGCGTATTCTCCTCTTTCCGAACTGAGTACACTGAGAACGGGCCCAATTTGTACACATGAGTACACTAGTGATTTACCCATCGGCCGAGCCACAGTTGAAGACCCCTCGACGACAGGAATTGCCACTTGTATTTGCTTTCCCCCTTACCCTGGCCTCCATCCGGCTGTTGAGGTCTAGGTGCGAGATGACGGTGAAGGCTGCCTTGGCGGTGTGGTCGAACTTCCAGGGCCGGTGCATGGCGGCGGTGGCGGTGTAGCGGATGCTGCCATGCCGCCCCTCGAAGGAGGACGGCACCACGCGAGGCAGCAAGCACTCGAAGTTGTAAACATGGTCCCCGGGAGAGATGTGGACTTCACCTGCCAACCGTCACAATGGTACACTGGGAATCCGGGAATGTGACGTCATGCTCGTTTAAACGCGAATCGTGTCACGTTCGCTTGAATACATTGTCACACTCGTTTGAAGGCGAATCGACTGGTCCTGGGCTTGGAAGAGGTCGGATTCACGTTTAAACGCATGTGACATTAGTGTTCAAACGAACGTGACACGATTCACGATTAAACTAACGTGACGTCACATTTCCGCATTCCAAGTGTGAACGCTTTGTCACTACTGAGAATGAAAGAGTCTCGATCATTACCCAATTTTGGGCGAGACATACTATCTCACCCAAATTTGGGTGAGGCAGGCTTCCTCGCCCAAATTTGGGTGATAAGATGATTCTTACCTAAATTTAGGTGATAAAGGATACCTTGCCCAAGATTTTATTCTTGATTATGACTCATTCATGCTCAGCGAACAACTCGAGGGGCCCTATTCAAAAGATCACGTCTATAGGTGTCCGGTCAAAAGTATTTTCTGAAGCGCAAGCGAATTTCTTTAAGTTTGTTCATTTGAGACCGCTACAAGTGAAGTGGAAATAATTCGTGATTTAATTCACAAAAAACCTTGAAGATGAAGGGTCAAAGAAACCAGTAGTTCTTACAAATATGTTCCGCTTACTCCCTTATCCATCCCCCACCGACCAAACTTGGTGAAATTCTCTTGCGTTTCAGATAAGATTATTTATACGGTAACGCCCAGATAAAATCTTTTGAATAGGACCCCTCACTGGGACATCATATTTAAACGAACGTGACAAACTTAACATTTTAAGGAATATGACGTCACATTCGTTAAATAACAGTGATAGTCACATTTGTTAATTAACAGTGACAGCGTCACTCACTACCGAAGAGCGCTTTTACCAATCCTGAACTAAGATGAGACTAAACGCACCGGTTGTCCCGCCTAGGAAGAAGACTTGGTTGTCGAAATAAGTTTCCGACGCACTGAACGTTTCTGTCCTGGTGTTGAGTTTATGTTTCTGCCTTGATGTTGTTTTTCTCTCGGTCCATCTGACGTTCGCCTCGCCTCTCAATCGGATGCTGCAAGCTGTCCACATAACTCCAACTTAGAGACAGGGCATAAAGATCGGAGAACTCTGCTGTGGCGAGCGTGGCTTGGAGGGCCTGCTTTTACCTGTGGCTCTCTTAGGCTTCGTCACGTGCAGGCGCACTCGCCCCGTCACCAAGTCCCCGGCGAAGTACACGGCGTCCGGCCGGTCGAACTCGATGCGAAGGCTCACTGCCATGTTAGCGGCCTGGCTAGCTGCGATGCGATGGCCCAAGCGGACAGTCTGCCAGTTAAGCTCAACATTACGCACGATCCTGTCGTTGGCTGGGCTCCGCCACGGATGGCCGACCGCAAGGGGCAGGGTGGTGGGCCATCCACTCCGGTGTGCTCAGAGTGGAGAGGTAGCACCCAGCAGGCGCCACAGCGCGACAAGCCTGCATGTCCCTGGCTCTCATTCCATACAGGCACTGTCAAACCAAGTGTTCCCAGTGCGAAGAAAATCTTAACACACGCAAGAGCAGAGTTTGCAGTCTCCACACTGCAAGTGTGACAGTAAATCTCCACACCTCTGCGCTTCAAGTGTAGAGTTCTCCACACTTGGTTTGATTGTGGGGTCGCAGGCAAAACTGATAGCACGAAATCACTGTCTAGGTTTAAGAGCACACGTTGAGCGCACGAGAACACATAGCAATCACTATTTGGTGTGCGAGGTTAGTGTTTCCAGAGCAATTTTTCCTATAGCTCAGTACCTCAGAAGGGTTTGAACACACTGAGAAAACCTTACAAACTATTTCGGGCCTTACAAAGAAAAGTAGTTTGTATAACAAAGTATTTTGAGCATACATAAGCTTACGAAGAAAATACTTCGTAATTTACAAACTATTTTTTCGTATAACAAAGTATTTTTGTTTGTTATATGTATGCTCAAAATACTTCGTAAGGTTTTAAGAGTTCAACAGCTCAGTCTACAAACATGCTTCAGCAACAGATCAGTTCTTCGAAGCGCTTTAACAACACCTCGGTTCCGTGGTTTTTTTTTCCCGTAATTTACCGTGATGGTTGGCGCATGGGTTTGTTACACGAGTCATAAATTGTACTAAGGCCTACAATCAGATCGCTTACTGTTAAGGTGAGGTGTGGGTGAAAATACTATCTCCAAAACTTTTTGACCTAGTGGGTCCAACTTTTGCAGTGATAATGGGTCTATATAGAAAAGGGACAACCTGAAGAAGCACCAGTATCCATGAAGCCGTTCCAGAGATACGGGCCAATTTCATCAAATTACCACTGCAAATCCAAGTGAAGGACAGGTCGACACTAGTAGGCGTCGACCAGTTTGTCCTACGCTTGCAAGTGTTGACCAGTTTTGTCCGACGCTTTCACTGCAAATCCAAGTGTGGGACAGACGTATTTGTCCTACGCTTACAAGCGTAGGACAAACTGTGTACCACGTTTACAAACGTGGGACAAACCGTGTCCCCCGCATGTAAGGGTACGACAAACCCGTGTCCCACGCTTGGAAGCGTGGGACAAATACCGTGTCCTACGTTTGTAAGCGTAGGACAGTTTGTCCCACGTTATCTAGTGCATGCCTGTCCCACACTTTGATATGCAGTGTTGAAGTGTCGACCGCACAGTGTCCGACGCTTTGAAGTGTCGACCACGCAGTGTCCGACACCTGCAAGTGTCGGAAAAACTGGTCGACATTTGCAAGCGTAGGACAAACTGGTCGACTCCTACAAAGTGTCGACCTGTCCTACACTTGGATTTGCAGTGTAGTCGCTCACTCTTAAAACCTTACGAAGTATTTTGAGCATACATATAACAAACACAAATACTTTGTTATACGAAGAAATAGTTTGTAAATTACGAAGTATTTTCTTTGTAAGCCCATGTATGCTCAAAATACTTTGTTATACAAACTACTTTTCTTTGTAAGGCCCGAAATAGTTTGTAAGGTTTTCTCAGTGCTGAAGCCAAATTGATTCTACGCCACCGCTTGTCAAGAAAGGCCTCTCTTAGGCTTCTGTTTCTTCTTTATGACCTATTAAACAAAGTTACATAGCGTTTTGGTGATTAAAGTCACCAGGAAAAAAACCCAACAAATTTTGAATTTTAAAAATTTTAAAACTGTAAAAAAAAATTACATTTTTGACCTACAAATGTTTTTTTCCACCAAACTATGATTCATATCACCAATATCGCTATAGAACTCTGTGGAAAACTATCCAAGGAAGTTCAGAATAAAAAAAAAAAGGAAACCAACCAGTCAAAAACTGTTGCGCAGAATCCCTTTTGAGTGCAAAAACTTGTCGTTGAGGGTTTACGAACTGTAAGCTAACGACAAATGTCAACTTTGTTCGTACAAGTTAGATGTTTCACAAGTCATTAAACTTCAACTAAAAAGGGGTCATACTTGCATGTAAAGTACAGAGTCTGTTTGGAACCATTTGTTCAAATTATTATTAGATTAGCATTTTTAGCTGTTTTTTTTACCCACACCACACCTTAAATCCTTCCTTTCATGGTGTGGTCAAAAACCACTGAGAGGACCTACTCACCTCAAAACCGCCCAAAAAGACTGAGCTGGTGTTCAAACGTCTGTCAAGACTGAGATGTTTTTCAAACCCCTGAGAGATTGAGCTGCAGTTGAAGTCACCTGAGAGACAGCTGCACTGCAAATCCAAGTGTGGGACAGGCATGCACTAGATAACGTTCGACACACTGTCCCACGTTATCTACCTAAGCGTGGGACAAACGTGGGACAAACCGTGTCCCCCGCATGAAAGGGTACGACAAACCCGTGTCCCACTGGGACAAATACGTGCCCCACGCTTACAAGCGTGGGACAAACCGTGTCCTACGTTTGTAACACTCTAAAAAAAGTTACAGAATTTTGCATCATTTTTGAGGCAGGATTTTGTATCATCTGCGTTGGTTACAAAAATTTGTATATGTGGTACAGAATTTTGTAACATATGTGCGGGTTACAGAAAAATGTATCTTTTGCAGCTCGTTACAGAAATTTGTAACACGATGGTTACAAAATTATGTTTGTATCATTTCTGTTACAGAAAATTGTATCTGGTGACTAAATTTTGTGTCAGAGATCAAACAAAAATGTTTTAACGACAAAAATTGAACACCAGTGCCTGTAGACAAGTTTATTAGTTAGTTTTCGTCTACTTAGACTTTCCCCGACTCTAAATCAAAGGTTCAGTCTCGTGTATGCTTCTTAGGCACGGCCTCCGTCCCTGACCGCGCGCGCCTCACGTCACTGGCCTCCTGCGCCGCTCATTCCAGATCGTCCGCATAGCGCAGTTGGTAGCGTGGCGGGTCGATGAGACAGAATCTGAGGTTCGATTCCCGCCAACTCAGAATTTCTGAGAGGGTTGATTCTCATAAGAAGCGAAAAGGATTTAGCATCAGAACCTAGGGGACTCGGTTCGAACTACACTTTTATTTTGAAGCAAGAATAACAACTGTAACAGCTGTTACAAAATTCTGTAACTAAGTTACAAAGAAAAAAATTGTATCCATCATGATGCAAATTTTTGTAACGTACATTATTGAAAATGCTGCGTAACCATGTTACCAAATTCTGAACTGATTTTTTTTAGAGTGAAGCGTAGGACATTTTGTCCCACGCTTACAAACGTGGGAAAGTTTGTCCCACGTTATCTAGTGCATGCCTGTCCCACACTTTGATTTGCAGTGTGTTCTTCTAAGGAGATATCGAAACGGCCCGTGCGCGAGGTGGGCTTGTCCCTCAGAATGACTTGCACTGACCTTCAGGTAACAGATGGAAGGCAGTCCCGCCGCGTGGCTGGCCGACGACTGAGCGGGTACGCGGCCCTTCCGCACGCTGCGGCCGCGAGTGCAGGAAGTCCTCATCGAGATAGCGATAACCACCAAAACAGAATGACCAGTCACTGATAAGGGCAGGGACGACGTCACAGCGACGCGAACTACGTGCGTACCGCGGTGACACACAGTGCGAAAGTAATTGCGTCAGTCTCATGTCGTTGATGTGCACTAAAAACGTCAGGGGAAGATTCCGTGCATATTGGCGAATTCTGTATCCTCGCCATCCTTGGATGCTTAGCTACGCACGAATTCGTGCATTTCCAAACGTATGCTCAATTTCGTTCAAAGCTATGCACAAAAAACTACATAGCAATTTAGTGTGCACGACGAGCCAGGGGGCCCTGGCATATTTCTCTGTTCATATGCCCGGGCCAGTCTGGGCCTGCTAAAGGCCGTGCAAAATGGTATATCTCCGCGAATTTAACTGTTTTCTGTTCAAACCTTGATGTAAGGGGCTTCTATTCCTCTTCTGGGAAGTCGCAAATCATCTCTCAATGCTTATTTCTCAAATGCGAGTACATAGAAGCTCTACATGCAATAGAAATACAAAAATATGATTCGGATCGCTTGTGGCGCCACCTGTCGTTTGACACGGAAACTACGTTACTGTCTTTTCGCGCGCGTTGCCGAGCACACAAAGCGACCCGCCCAGCGACCAAGCTGCATGGAAATGATGTTCCGGGTAAGGTGAAAGCGAGGGGGGAATAACTTTCCACGATTCATTGTACAAAACTTGAACACATTCCCACATACTGCGGGCGAAAACGCCTGAAAGTAGGCAGCAAGTGTGACAAATTAAGCAGAAATCTTGCACATTCCAACACATTCCCACATTCGTTGTACACTAAATCTTACAGTGGGTCACCCCTCGGGTGAAAGAGAAAAGTTAGAGTAAAGCATGGTGCGCTGAAGGGAACCTAAGGTCCACTGTCTGGTGTGGTCTGCATCACCCAGTGTGCGTTGCCTCTGCTTGCTAGGTACGATGGGTCCTTAGAACGAAGTCCGATGTCTTTAGCTCCGAACTAACAAAGTCCGATGTCAGAGATACGGGCAACATAACCTCACTTTCTGAAACATTGTTTTCCTTACTAGAACTACTCTAGGCGTCACATCAATTTTTTCATGAACTAAGGTGACTCAAAATACTGATTTGTGTATTCAGTTGATGAAGCATTGAGCAGCATTGAGGTTATCGCACACGTTTCCTTAATATTGCGATTGACTACAGATTCAAGATGGCGGACCAGCGGCTGAGATCAGACTTTCTTCATTCGGAGCGAAAGACATCGGACCTCGCTAATTTAGAGCTAAAGACATCGGACTTTGTTTGTGAGCTGAGGGTGAGTCGCGTCTCAGGCTGTCCGGCATAGGGCTCTTATTCAAAAGATTTTATCCTACAGTTTCCGCATAAAATATCTCATCTCGCTAGCAAATTTCGCTAAGTTTGATCATTTGGGACGGATAAGAGAGTAAGCGGGACGTATACACAGTGAATTGAAATGGCAGAATCTCTAGTGGTCTGGGAGATCCAAATCGCAGAAACTAACAGGTAAATGGAGCCGTGGTGGTTTTGCATCGAAACCGTCAACAGCAAACCCATTCTGCACACAAGCGACGGAATCCGAACACACTGCATTGTTTTTGTTGGATACGATTCGCTCCACCTCGCGACTCAGAGGTTTCATATAGTTTGAAATAAAGGGTAGGGTGTAGATGTACCGCGTATGTAACATATTAATTCATACACTTGTCAATGCAAGAAAAAGTACGCACGCGCATCAGAATATGTATATATTGTCCCAAACAACAAATGCATCCAGAGACGTGGTGGGGTTGGGTTGGCCATTAATCCGTAACCCCTTTCTGTGCAGAACCGTTGCGGATTCTGCTATTTCGATTTACTGTGTGCATGACCACGACACGTACACTGAAAAAAATTCCTCACTTTGGTACGGAAAAAGAGCGAACCTTCCGTATTGGTTCTCCGTAGTTCGCTTAAGCATCTTATTTACATCCAGCATCCAGTTTACTCGAGCACAGAAAACATGAGGGATACGAACGGAAACTCTGCACGGCGTCGAGAGGACTCTCTACACCGTGGTACACTGGTGGTGCAGAGTACTACGACTGCTGTACTGTCCTGCAGCTGGTGGACCCCGAGTCCGGCGAGGACATCCCCTCGACGACGAGGAACGAGGTGGGGGAAGCCCGCGTGCGCTCGCCCTACCTGCTGCACAGCTACGTCAACAACCCCGAGGTGACGGCACAAGCGTTCGACGAGCTGGGCTTCTACAAGACGGGCGACCTGGTCTACGAGGACGACAGCGGCTACTTCTTCTTCGTGGACCGCATCAAGGAGATGATAAAGTACAGGAACCAGCAGGTGAGTGTTGCACGTGGGCCAGGAGACCGGCGCAGGCGGTCTCCTGACTAGACGCGTTTTGAGGTGTAGAGTCGCTAAATGGGTCTCGAACCAAACGTGTGAACTCACCAATTTTTCGTTCGGAGAGCAATCGATTCGTGGGGTCACACGTTCGGTTCGATTCCCATTAAGCGACTCCGGAGCTCATCAAGTGTCTACAGTTTCGGCCGCCTGTAGGCCTGGTCGATGAATCGATTATCACGATTATTTTGTTTATCTTCCGCTTAACCGATAAAGAGACGATTAATCGACAATCGCTCAAGACTTCAATCAAAGCATTGACCGAGTATTTACCGATGATCGATTTATCATCTCTTTATCAGTTATCTTATATGGCATCTGTTCAAACTGCAGTAAGCGAGAACGGTACTGTAACGCCTGAAACAATTTCAGTGAAGGTGGCAACGGCGTCAGAGAGACAGACACAGAGACACTATAAAAGTTGCCTGCATCGTGTTCATATACCCTCTAGTATTCGTTAAGGTTTGTCTCGTAATTTTGAAGCAATCTGGTTCTTTCGACAAATCTGTGTTTTCCGATTCATGGTGTGCGTTTCGGTTTACCGAACTACTACGACACTACACTGAAAAATCAAGCGTGGTCTTGACCACACCAACTGATGCGGTCAAATGAGTGCCATTTTGCCCACATCAGTTGATGTGGTCATTGCATTGAAAAAGCACCCCAAACGTGGTCTAGACCACATTAGAGCACTCCAAACGTGGTCTAGACCACACTAATGCACTCTAAACGTGGTCTAGACCACACCAGAGCACTCTAAACGTGGTCTAGACCACACCAGAGCACTCTAAACGTGTCTAGACCACACCAACTGACGCAGTCAAAATGGCACTCATTTTACCGCACCGCCACGGGCCTTGTGGCGGAGAACCCATCCGACCACAAGCAGCTCCGAGGCGACGTCATCTTCTTGGACAGGCTCCCCAAGACCGTGTCCGGCAAGATCGCGCGTCGCGAGCTCAAGGACGTGTTGCGGGCCATGGCATGAAGCTTGAAGCGGTAGAGGCAGACTGGCGGAGCACAGTAGGCCAGAGGACCGGTGCAGGCGGCCAAATTTCGAGACGCGTTTGGAGGCACGCTTAAAACCTTACGAAGTATTTGGAGCCTACATAATACAAACTAATTTACTTTGTTATACGAAGAAATAGTTCGTAAATTACGAAGTATTTTCTTTGTAAGTTTATGTAGGCTCAAAATACTTTGTTATAACAAACTGCTTTTCTTTGTAAGGCCTAAAATAGTTTGTAAGGTTTTCTCAGTGGGCAATCCATTCGTGGAGTCTGAAGCCAGAGAAAGAAAGGGGAATGAAATAAAGAACTTGACCACCTGTTCTGTGGGTTCATCGGTTTAGTCCGTCCAACCTCTACAACACATGAGATATTAAATGATGATATGCTTCATCGTCTGATAATCCATAGTCACCCCTTAAAAGCACCGGTGTGAGTAATGCAGTAGCGAAATTGCGTTTCCGGCAGGTCGTCCTCTATGAAAAACGAAGCCTCCAGAAATTCCCGACGGAGCTCCGGAACGCACTATATGGGATTTAGATATAATGACAGGGGTCATATGATGCGTAAGAATGAGACTGTCGTCCGGGCGGCGCAGTGTTCAAACCACGTGGAGGATGAGACTGCATGAGTCTGGGCGGCGCTAGCGATCAAATGATGCGGAAGATGAGGCTGGTCTCCGGGCGGCGCGACTGCTGCTCCGCCACTAGCTGGTTGCATGCACGGCTCGTCTCCGGCCTGGCCTGGTAGCAGTACACGTAGAGTCGGGCCAGCCGGGGCGCCGGCAGGTCGGCGCACAGCCGCAGCGCCGCGACGACGCACGCCACCGCCTCGTCGTCCGACTCCTCGGGCTGGTGCGGGTGCAGGAACAGCGCCAACTCCCGGAGGCGCCGCAACCCGTGCAGCGCTGGCAGTCTGGTGGACAGAAGAGGAGATATGTCAACGCCTCCTAATGGAACAATCTTGTCGGTCCTGTCAGTGTCGATTCACAACTATCCTATCTGCAGATGACGTCACGCTCACACACTGCATAAAAGCACTTGCCGAGGAAAAAATGTTTCATTTTTATTTAAAATGTGGACATAATATTTCATGGGTATTGTGATTCACTGATTTGTAGTGTCGAGAGTTTACCTGGTTTAGCCACCTCTGCAGTAAAGATAGCTCTCAATCCGCATTCACAGTAAGGATTGTTATGGATCTGCACTGACAGGATGATGAGGCGTTGATTTTCCAAGAGGGAAGAAAAGAAGCGAAGATGCTCGCATTCCCACCCTCCCGCCACCTCTACCATGCTCAAAACATAAAGAACCCAACGTTGTTTTGAAAAAAAAAAAAAAAAAAGGGTTTGTGACGTTCGGGGCGGGGGAAGCGAGAAGCCGACATCTTAGCTTTTTCCTATCGTTTACATCCTCTCTTTCGGGAGACAGATGAATTGGAACAATCCCATAGCAGACAAAACCCATTTGCTGACCCATTTAAATGGGCACTTTTCATGCACCCATTCAATTGCGTCCAACCCATTCTTATGGGTCCAACCCATGTAATGGGTGTAAGAAAAGTACCCATTTAAATGGGTTGCACCCATAATGGGTCTGACCCATCGCAAAGTGTCCAAACTCAGACTGGACTTTATTTTATTTCTTTTACAAAGAAGATTATTCTGACCTAGATGGACTTCTCAAAGCAAACTTTCGGCGCTGAACACAATGGTGGTGTCGAATTTGACCTAGCTGCAGTCGTTCACAAGTTACCCTTAGTAGGTGTGTAGCGGGTTTGCCTACCTAATTGCACCACATTTTTGCCTACCTCGCAGGCGATCCTTGACCGAACCCAAAAAGCTGGGTCTCAATGGGTCCCAACCCATCTTCCATGGGTCTCGACCCATCTCCAATGGGTCACGACCCATTCCCAATGGGTCACGACCCATTCCCAAAGGGTCACGACCTATTCCCAATGGGTCACGACCCATTCCCAATGGGTCACGACCCATTCCCAATGGGTCTTAACCCGTTCCAAACGGGTCTTAACCCATTCTCAACGGGTCACAACCCATTCCAAATGGGCTTCAACCCTTCTACATGGGTTAGAACCCATTGCCAAATGGGTTTTGTCTGCTATGGGATCTGTAGTGGTCGGCGAGCCTCGAACCGCCAAAATCGACAGGGTAATAGGTCGTGATGTTTTCGCACTGAAGCGACACTGCGGCGTCCCCATAAAGAGTTTAGGGGTTACAGATATGAGGGATGAATTTCTCATATACCAACAGATATGGATTCGTCTCAACATAAACAAAAACTGCCGATACATGTGATGCTAGGATGCGTAATAGGAATGTATTTCAGCTTCGAAAGTACAAAAACATCAATGTTCTTTGAATCTATGGGGAACTTTGGAACTGTTGAAGCTCGAACACTTTTTCATTTCGCATCGGAATCTACATGTGAGAATCGACATGTTTTGTTGGTCCTGTCCAAATCCATTTCTACGAATAAATTTTAGTTTTAGAAATTTACTTCCCATAAGTTTGGAGGCCTTTCACTGTATCTGAGAACGCGCGTGTAAACAACACCATAAAAACCAGAAAATCACTTCTCCTATGTTTGTAGCCTCTTCACCGTATCTGAGAACGCACGTATAAACAACACCTTAAGATTCAGCTACTTTAATTTACTGTGTGTCGCGCAGCGGCGCGTTGAGCCGCTCCAGTCGCGAGCAGCGCACCACGCAGTCCTCCAGCGCGGGCGGCAGTGCCTTGCCCGTTGTGGACATCGTCAAGGAGCGCAGGGAGGCGGCGGCTGCGCGGAGCAGGTCCACGGCCAGGGCCTCCACCGCGGGCTGGGCCTCGGAGCGCTGCAACCGGAAGCAATCCTAGAAGGGAACACACTGAAGGGTTCTAGACATTACTTTTGTTACCAACTGGCATCAAGTCAGTGCATAACCCAATCTGGTAAGCACATGTTAGCACAAGAAGATTGTGCACAATGCATGAACGACATGCTCTTATTCAGCCCCATACAAATTTGACACAACCACAGGAGTAAGGAAGTTTCGTAGTTGACGAGTTCCTAAGGTCCAGGCAAATTGTTGACCATACGTATCGTTACGTCCTTTTCCACTGAAAGTAGATCTAGATTCAGTACTGCGGGTGACAGCTCGTCTTGGGGCAGCAAGTATTGAGGTCAAAAGGTACAAGTTGTTAGCGCTGTGGTTCAACACTTTTCCTCTCCCCGCCCCTTATTTTGGTTTTAGTAACTCGACCCACCCACTGACAGACTTACATTTGCCAAGTTGATTCGGACTCTTTGCAGCTTAGGGAAGGCAGCATTTGCAAACTCGCCGTCGTAGGTGCAGTCCACAGACACAAAGAGGTCCAAAGACTTTATTTTCTCAAGTTGCGATATCACCGCCACCACTGACCGCCTATCTCCATGCCCAGAGTCATTCTTGAGACGAAACTGGAATCACGAATTCATTACACCACAAATCACAAATCGTGTCGGAATTGGTACACCAAGGGAAATTTTTGCCGATTCTCCGGTACGAGGGATGCCTCAACCAGGCAGGCAGTGTACCTCTGACTACCAGTCACTGCCTTGTCGCAGTCCAGTCACTCAAAACGCCAACACAAACTCGTAAATTTACTCCATTTGCGACATTTTTGTAACGCAGTTCTTGAGATTTTCAAACATATCAAAGTGGAAAAACATGGTAGTCACCGGTTAGTGCACACCTATTTTTTAAGTGAGGTACTCCTCGCATTTGAAGGACATTGGAAATCTCACCACTTCAATATTTCAGCCAGAACTACCTATTTACTTTTTCGGGGAGGGAACTTTTGCCGTCCCTCCGCCATAAAATCTTCCAATTTCCCCTGCGAGACATAAGAGTTTACTTTACGGAGAGACGGATCATTCTTGCTGATTTTTTACACTTATTTTTCTTGCAGTGTGGCAACATTTCCAACGTCCTCAAAATGCTTCACTAACGTCCAGGTGGCGTAGTACAAATTCCGCTAAAGTCACCTGCGAGACGTAACTAAGGTGTCGCCGACTACGCCACACCAAGTCCAGGAGGAGTGCGGAAATGCCCGCCTCGTCCGCGTCCTTCCAGACCACGTCCAGCCCGTCCCGGACCACCAGATCGCGGTTCCGCGACAGGGCCGACACCATCCACGGCGAGGGCGGGCCGCGCAGGGCGAGCACGCTCAGCGTGGGCGCGTGCAGAGCGACGCGGGCCAGCAGCAGCGCGCCTTCATCACCTCCGAGAGGAAACCAGAAAAAGCAAGAAAAATCTCCAGCGATCCACCCAATACACTGCAAAAATTTCTGTGTTTTGGTACGGAAAATGAACAGAAAATGAGGTACGGAAAAGGTAAGGACCTTCCTTACTGGTTCTCTGTGGCCCCCATAAGGATCTCATGTAAACTTCTACAGAAAACATGTATAGAACCTCAGTAGTTTGCAAGGTACGGACGGTCCAGCTAAAAAATTGACCAGACATATTCCGTTTAATTTCTGTACTTTTTTCTACCTCACGCTCAATGTTTGTGTAGAATTTTGTGCGTGTTGGTGCATGATTTCTAATCAGCGTAACAATTTGAATAAAATTGTGCGCAACATTTCATCAATTTATGCATTTTTACGCAGAATATTATGCAAATTTCACGTGTGCACAAAATCGTGCAAGTTACACGTACAAAATTCTTCCGTAACATTTGGTGTGGCTGAAGTACAGCCCAGTCTATCGGCGGGCTTCAACAACAAATCAGTCTCTCAGAAAGGTTTGAACAACAGGTTTGGTTAGGTTAGGTTTGAACACAGACGCTTCGCCACCAGCTCAGTTCCGTGGCTTTTCTTTGCCCACAGTAACTTAAGTACAGTTACTTAAGTACTTACACAGACTTAAGTGAGGACTAAAATATGCTTGCTTGCTCTAATTTTCTATCTTTAAAACCCGCAAAACAGCCCAAAAAGACTGAGCTGTTGTTGAAGAGTCTCTGAAGACTTAGATGTTGTTGACGTTTCTGTAAAGACTGAGCTGTTGTTCTAACCCGTCTGAGGTACTGAGCTTTTGTTGAAGCCCTCTGAGAAACTGAGCTGTTCGTAAGTGGTATCGCCCTGTAGATAGAATAACACAGTGACGGTTGCTACTCTACTTTCCGCCAGCAACTCTCACACTAAATGTTACGTACAATATTGTACGAGACATCACAATTTTTTGTGCAGATGAACTTTTCGTACAATTTTTGTACGAAAATCTGCACAAATTTCACCATTTTCGAATAAAATTTCGTACAAAATTGTACGAAAAAATCATCTGCACAATAAACTGTGATGTCTCGTACAAAATTTGTACAAAACATTTAGTGTGCTGATGTCATTATTGAGTTCTCTCGCGGTAACTGGCAGGTCCTAGCTGTGGTCACTCGCAGACTTTGAGCATGCGAGATGTCACTGCCTCACATGTTATGTTGGACTAAAGGAAACTTCAATAAAGTTGAAAATTTGTGTCTGAAGCTGATTCTACTACGGGGCTTGGTCCACACTAGTGCGCAGAATGAGCCAGAGGCGGTCAAAAGCCCGGACGGGTTTTGAGCACCATAGTCACTAATTGGCACTCAAACCGAACTAAACGTGTGATCTCGCCTTCGAACGAGGAATCCATTGGTGAGATTCGTTGGAGCAAATATGGAGCTCGAAACGCGTCCGGAGCTACACTGTAATTCACAAGGTGAGACATCGGACCAATTTTTGGCAAAACAAAAAGTATGACCGATAAAAAGGTCATACACAAATGTATGACCGAAGAAAGGTCATACACGAATGTATGACCGAAAAACGGTCATACACAAATGTATGACCGAAGAAAGGTCAGACATTACCGAGGCTGGCCCTCCTTGGGGATAGATGAACCTTCATCGGTGATACAAAAAAGTATCACCCTTTTTCGGTCATACAATTGTGCATGACCTTCAAAACGGTCATACATTTGTGTATGACCTTTACAACGGTCATACATTAGTGTATGACCTTTTCTTCGGTCATACATTTGTGTATGACCCTTATTTCGGTCTAACATTTTAGTATTACCCCTTTAAGGGTCAGAAATCTGACCTTTTTATTTTCAGTGTATGGCCCACTAACTGTGGTGTGGACGGGCTTACCTCCCTCCGTCACGCAGTCCACACGGACACCTCGCCATGCCTCCGGGTCTTTCGTCAGCCTCCTCCACCGCTTGCAAACCAAGGGCAGCGAGTCCAGGAGCGTTGCGCCGTCCGCGACGTGCGAAAAGACGTGCAGGAGCAACTCGTCGGGAAAGGCGTGCAAATCCATGATGCTTGTGCTCTCCCGTCGGTCGCCGCATGTTCTAATGATCACAGTAAAAACAGATTACGCCGATTTTATAATGTCCCTGTCCTAAATCGAAACAGTACACACTGAGAATGAAAGACCCTTGTAAAAAGGAAAATATATGGAAAATATATGGCAATATATGACCCTATATATGCTTCATACGTTGTCAATATAATTGTATCTTGCTCAATATATTGCAAATTATCTTGCGCAATACGTCTTCTATATATGGGGGTATATCTTGGTGCCCGATAATATATTGGGAATATATTTCCCAATATAATATTCACACTAAATTACTATGTACATTTTTGTGCATAAGCTTCGCACAAAATTGTGCATGCGTTTCAATACGCACGAATTTTGTGCGCAACAACGCACACTTTCGTGCTTAGTTACGCACAAATTCGTGCATTTAAAAACGCATGCACAATTTTGTGCGAATCTTATGCACAAAAAAGTACATAGTAATTTAGTGTGTTATCTTTGCAACATATATGTCTCAATATCTGACACAGCACCTGTCATGGTGCACTCCACCCCGATTCCCTCCCCATGCATTCCCTGGCGTGGAATGAGGCAGAGTTAAGAGGGCAGACTTTTCAAGTAACTTTTCTGGAAACCTTGGCACTCGATGTTGAAATGCGGCTATTTCTCAACATCATTACATCTTGTAAAATATATTGACGCCATATATTCATCAGGGGAAAGGTTCTTTCCTATGCGTTTAAGTCTCCGGGAAATTTTGAAAAATCCTCTTAAACAAGTTAACTGGAACAGTTCGGAAATTTTAACGGTCTTATTCGGGTGTAGCGCGAAAAGTTCATCGGTGCGTAAACAATGGGCGCCCCACTGGAAGTTAAGTCAAGGCGAAAATTGCAATCATGTAAAATAGAAAAGGAAGTCGTTACTAGACTTCATAACACTACATTGCTTTTATGTGTACAGGGCAATGTATGAAATTTATATATTTTCCACATATTTCTTGTATCGGAAAAGTATCTTGCTTAATTATCTTTTCCACATATTTCACCAATACATGTTGAGCAATATATTCTGTCAATATAGTGGCCATATATTTTCCTTTTTACAAGGGGATTCACAATCAATACAAAATTTTGGGCGAGGTATACTTTATCACCCAAATTTGGGTGTGGGTTATTCTATCACTCAAACCCAGCGCTATCCCACCCCGATATCATCATTGTGCCTGAACCAACAACTACTGATGAAGTCAATCTCCCATTTTCACCCCCCACGAAAGACGCAAATTTTGAAGGCTTCAGCTGCTTCAGCCCCTAAGACTCCTTCTGCACTGACGAATGGAGGTAATTGACTTGTCGTTGATATGACTCTCGTTGATTGTTTTCCTTTCAGTACTGTCGCTGAGTTCGCACTTACTGAAATGGTCCTTCTCTTTCAGATTCAAGTGCCATGCTCGAAGAATGCTCACCCAATAGAACCTGATGCCCGATAACTGTTTTGAATTCCAGCGCTTCTGTTAATGAAGTTCTGTATCCCTCTTGGTTTGTGTTCATTGCTTTTAACACTCGCGACTTATTTTTGCTTTTATTTTTGACATGAAGCCTTTCGATCATACTAAGGAGCCATAATCTTTGACATGAAGCCTTTCGATGATACTAAGGAGCCATAATCAGAGTGAAGTTGGGGTGCACTGAGGGTCGTAGCTGTGGTCGAGAGATTGGCAAACACGAATCAGATGACGAAACTAATGTTTGCAAACCCCGCCCTCACCCTACGATTGGTCAAGTATGCGTTTACACTCTAGTAAATGTGGTCAAAAATGTCTCAAATACTGATAGATCTCTCAAAAGCTTCATGCATTCTTTTTGGGGATAATAGATTTTTGGACAGTCTAATGTCTATCCGAAAGCCGGACGTTATGGTTTGAAATTCTGAATGCAGCATCTGAAAGTTTGATAGCCACGTTTGACAGATAGATGTCTGATAGTTTGATGAACTTCTCTCTGGTACCAGATCCCACATTTGATATAAAAGATATGTCTGACACGTGTCTTAATTATTTATGCGTTTCATCAGGAAGTTGTCTTTGTCCATAAATGTCAGGTCCCAGCCAACAAATCAGACAAAAATTGGAGATTCTCAGCTGCCTGGGTTAAACAATAACAACTTCTGACACAAACTTTCAGAACTCAGGCGATAGTCAGTTTTCAGAATCTCAGCTTTCATCTGACAAATTTCACGAGTGTTGTGCGTGCTATGTGAACAGTTAGGTTTGTAGTCGAAGTCAGCTAGATACGGGAGAAACAAAATACAGGCGGTGGTGGGCGCCGTAAGGGTCAGGGTGGGGGAAACATTCGCATGCCGCAGTACCCCCCAGCCCAGGCGGTATGGAAGCTAGTCTGATCACTATCAGCAATAGCGTACGTAATTGAAGCCAAACAGCGGAAATTCGCCGAACATTGTTCTTGGATAGTTTGGGGCTGCTTTCACGCAAATCACGATGATATGGAAGAAACAGACGTAACTCACTGCAAGAAAAAACTCAACAAAGGTACAACGAATCCTAGACAGTTTTCTTGTGCTTTACAAGTACAACGATTATTGTGCAAAGTACAATAGGGCCTAGTGACGAAACGGTACCAGTTAGGACAAGAAACAAGAGGTGCTCTGTCATTTTCCAAGTTTCTGCGCCGCTGTGTTTCTCGACCCCCGCTTCATGGCATTGCTGATATCTGAGCAGGTGGAGGAGGCGAAAAGCTACTTACTGTACTTGACTTGAACAATTGGAAGAATCCCACGAACCCTCAGTCAGGTTCTGATAGCGGGGCCGAGAGTGAGAACGACATGCTGCTCGAGGACGAGGGAACTGCCCTACTCCGTGGACTGTTGGACAAGAAGAGGAGCGGCTCGCAGCAAAGGGAGCAGCAGTCCTCTACTAAAGCAAGCAAGAGCAGGGCTAGCCGAAGAGCCATCCTTAGAGCTCTGCTCGACGGGCATTATAACACCACGCCTCACGTCTCTCTCTCTCTCCCCCACCCCCTCTCACTTGACCAGTTCAGGTGTCATTGTAATTTTCACAATTCTAATTGCACTTTCCACAATCCTCGTTGGACTTCTGTTGTACTATCCACACTTTTTCTTGCAGTGCACTTGGGTCATATGTTTTGAAAGTGCATCCGAACTTTAGACGAAGGGAGGAAAGTGCTTGATCCGGCTTACCCCTTTCGCACGCAGCCCGGCCGGCTTGGCTGCGCGCCACGGCTGTCCTCCCGCCTGCCGCACTATTTCGGTCCCGAGACGCGCTGGCGGCGAGGACTGCGCGCCGCAGCGGCGGCAGGGCGACTGCGGCCCGAGGCGAAGGCGGCCAACGGTCCCGCACACTGGTTCCGAGAGTCGTCTTCGTCGCTCTGTCTCTCTCGCACCCACACGGGACGCCTAGAGACCCTACCGTCCCGGGCTCCGTTGCCCACGTCAAATTAAAGAAAAGTGTTCGACCGTGCCCCACATTCCCTTACTTTTCGGCGGCCTGAGAGGATTTCCGGTGCAAAGTCAATGCATGCCCTAGAAATGCGGCCTCAAATAGGCTTGCAATGGTCAGGAAGTGCCCCGACCCGGGGGAGACCACACCAAATCTTAGCCTTGGCGCCATTGTCGTTGGATTTCAGAAAAATAGCACAGACTTCTTTATGAACTATTTCACTCAGGGGCAGCTGTAAATCTTCTTTTCCTTGTCCAACCCTATCCAAATGGGCCCCGGGCCGTTCCACAGCAAACAAACTCCTGGTTCGTGTTGGCCACTTCGATAATAATAAAGTAATAATAATTGTATCGTTTTCAAGAGCTAAAAGCGTGTAAAAAATGTAAAACTAGCTTAAGATGCGATCATATAAGATGGGCTTCGGCGTTAATTCTTGTTTAATCAATGATTGCAATAAGTTATTTTTTTTTTAAAAAGCGGAGAATAAGTTTGTTAAATGAGTTCGATTGAAGGAGGCTGAAAGATAGATTTTTTTTGTTTTCATGTTGAGGACAATGTCAAATTTTGTTACGTTCATAGAAGGCGCCACCACTGTTTCCTCGAAGTTGTTTGCCCCTTGGCAGCTCCTTTGGATTAAAAAATGAGGAACAATGAACCTGCGTCAGTTATATTTCAGCATTAGTCATAGTTCCTTTTGTCGTCTTTAAGTTAAAACCTGAGTCTAAGGCTGAAATTGCCGAGACCGACGGAACGTGAGCAGATCAACTTGCATGGTGTTTGACTCCGGTGTAAACGATTGGAGAGAAGTCCTGCGTTCCGCCTAGACTGTATTCGTCTGACATGTTTGATGATCGTGAGATATCTGATTGACTATTTCGTGGATGTATGTGGATAATGACGAGACTCGAGTACGCTTGTTCACTGTTCCGATGGTTTATTCAGACTGAGGCGTGAATCATCCAAGACAAAAGACTGGTGACAAACAGTTGACAAGTGATTGACAGGGCTGACAAGTGACGGAAGGCAAAAGACTAAAGTGGCGCGTAATTTTAAAATAGGGTTCTAACACTTCCCCTTGAAACTCTTGAAAGAACAAAAAAAAACAATCAGTAGTGAAAAACGTTAACTGACAATAAAACTTGAGAATACATAAGGATACATAATAGAAACACATCATTTGCATAAAGCAACAAAAAAAGAACACTAAAATACTTCATTATAGAGTAAAACATACTCAAAAAAATAATAAGCAATAAAGAGTATAAAAGTATAAAATATAAAATTCTTACATACTAAACTTTGGACGTATATGAGGCAAAAGTCATAATCAGGGTTATATAACTTAAATAATTAAGTACATGTCATGATCGGGTAAAAGTTAGATCAGTATTCAATTAAACCCATTTTTATGGCACAGGTCAGAGTCTTTGGCGCTGGTAGAGATTTGGTCATAATATCTGCTGGGTTAATACTTGTTGGCACATAGATCAATGTTACATCATTATTTGATACACACTCTCTGACATAGTGATATCTCATCCTGCAATGTTTGCTGCGTTCGGAGATCTTGTTCCCTTTGGCTAAACATATGGCACCCTGGTTATCTGCGTACAACTCAGTGGGTACAGTCATTTTTACATTTAGTTCAGATAGCATGTCTCTCAACCAGATAATTTCCTTACAAGCTTCGTACATAGCATAATATTCTGCTAACATAGTACAAGTTGCCACAATAGATTGTTTTCTGCTTCTCCATGCAATGGCACCTCCACATACCTGCACAACAAAACCACCTACAGACTTAGAATCTGTTGGGTCATTTGCATAATCTGAATCTGAGAAAACAATTGGTTGGAAATCATTTTCATTCTTGATATAGGTTAGGCGATAGTTTGTAGTTTGTTTCAGGTATCTCAAAACTCGTTTTACACCTGACCAGTGAGCGGTGGTAGGGCTAATGCAGAACTTACTAAGGTAACTAACAATGAATGCTAGATCTGGACGGGTACAAGTACTGATATATAAAAGCCTACCAATAGCTTTACGATACATCTTATCATCAAAAGGTTCTTCACATTCATTCATTTCGCTCAGATTTTGAGAGCCTGGGCTTTGTACTCCCTTACACTCCAACATTTCAAACACACGCAAGGTTTCCACTATGTACTCACTCTGATCTAAGTAAATACTGTCAGGATCGGGCCTGGTGAATCTAATGCCTATAAAGTTGGAAATAGAACCTAAATCTTTGGTCTGAACTTTGGTTCCGAGAACACTTTTCACCATTTTTACAAAATAGGGTACACCACATAGCACAATATCATCAACGTACACACCTATAACTCCATTCTCATGGACAAAAATACAAGGATCTGAAATACATTGGGTTAGTCCAATTTCTTTCAAGTGTTTCACAAGTACTTCATTCCATGCTTTACCGGATTGGTGTAGTCCATAAATACTCCTGTTGAGTCGGCAAACAAGATGTTTCTCGTCCTCCTCGAACAATTCAGGCAAAGGGGTATAACTCCATGCTATGAAACAAGGCCTCCTAATCATGACGTCAGCGCACCAAAGTCAGTGATACCAACTTGGAGAACCGAAACAGTTGTAAAAGTGGTGATCCGGCACGGGTCTTGAACCCGTATTTCTGGGACTACAGACAGCTGTGCTAACCATTGCGCTATCAATCGCGTGAGCGTGAGTGGTCCAGCGCAGCATCTTGGCGGACCACGCAGGGTCGGCTCCCATTTTTTGGTTCAGATGTTGGCACCTCTTCTGTCGGTGCGCTGCGCGGACGGGCCACGCGCACCCATAAGAGATATCCCCCTTTGAATTCAGGCTGCTCCATGTAGACCACCTCATCTAGGGTACCGTTGAGATAGGCTGCAACAACATCAATGTGATTAATATTCCAGCCCTTCTGAATAGATAGAGATGTGATGAGTCTCAGGCTGTTCTTGCTGATCACTGGACTGTAGACTTCCCAGTAGTCGACTCCAAACTTCTGGGAGAATCCTTGAGCCACCAAGCGGGATTTGCATTTTTGTTCCGTCCCATTTGTTTTAATGCAATGCACCCACTTGCTTCCCACAACATTTCCAGATTTGGGACGTTTGACGAGTGTCCATGTCTGGTTGCCCCAGTGGTTATCCATTTCCTCCATCATAGAAATAATCCACTTTTCTTTGTCAGGGCGGGCAAATATTTCCTTCATATTTTCAGGTGCTGATTTCAACTTGTCATCTTTCTTGAATTCTACTCTCCTACAGCATCCTAAGTGGCAGTCATGTTTCTTCACACCATTTCTCTCTGAGCGACGCACCGGAGCGGCGTCTGCTTGTTTACTTGAAGTCTCCGCCTTGTCGAAAGGTACATCATCTTCCCCTGTCGCGGACGGGTTCTTCTTTTCTTCCTCTTCCCCTCCAGTGAGCTGTTTATCTTCTGTCTCTTGTTTCTCCTCGTCGTCTGCTTCTGCGGCTCTGGAATCATCTTCAAACTCAGAATCTTCTATAATTAAATCTTGAAGCTCTTCTGGCATTTCCCGAGTGATTTCATTTCTGTACGGGAAACATCCCTCCTCAAATATAGTATCTCTTGCAACCACTATCTTCTGTCTGCTCAGTGACCACAGCCGAAATCCTTTCATACCTGGTTCATGGCCAACAAAAATACATTCTTCTGCTCTGGCATCTAGTTTGGATTTGGATTCATTTGTGTTCAAGCTCCATACTTTACACCCAAAAACTCTGAATTTTCTGATCTCTTCCTGAGTTAGCTCCTTGTTGAACCACAACTCGTAGGGAATTTTCCGGTCAATTGCTTTAGATGGGCAACAGTTTCTTATTTCATTTGCATACATCACAGCTTCACCCCAGAAATATTTAGGTAGGTTAGCTTTGATCAAAAGACATCTCACAATATTAAACAATGTCTTGTTTAACCTCTCCGCCCTACCATTCTGCTGTTGGGTCCTCACTACAGAAAATCGATGTTGAATCCCCTTTTCCTCTGTGAACTTACGGAATTCTTCATTTCTGTACTCTCTTCCATTGTCACTTTGAAAACGTTTCACTTTCTTTTCTTGAAACGATTCTGCTGCTGCGACAAAAGTCTTGAAATGCTCCAACACTTCTGATTTCTTCTTCATCAAACATATCTCAGAATATCGGGAATAGTCATCCAGAAAAGTCACAATGTACTGACACTTTCCTGGAGTCTTAGGAGAAATTTTCCCAACTACATCTGAGTGCACGAGATCCAAACACTCATTTCCTCTTGAAGTACTCAATGAAAATTTCTGTCTCTGCATCTTCCCCTGCACACATGTTTCACACTCAGAAGGACATTTTTCTGTGCCACACACAGGGGGTAAATTTGTCATGTGACCAAGTCGATCATGCCACAACACTGCTCTTCTGGCCTTCGCTCTCCCAGACTTCCCCTGCTCGTGTGATTCCTCTTGTTTCTTCTGGTATTTCTTCTCACCCACCTCATATTCTTCGCAGTCTAAAATATATGCATCTCCATATAGATTCATTGCAGAAAATAAGGTGTGCTCTTTGTCCATTACCATTAGTTTCTTGCTCTTTATTTTAATCTCCAATCCTTTGTTGTCCAGTTGAATCATGGAAATCAGATTGCTGTCCAGGTCTGGTACATAGATTGCTTCTGTGAGCTGCAATTTCCATCCACCACATTTCTCACTCACTAGCATGGTCACTTTACCACAACCTTTTGCTTCCACAAATTCTCCATCCGCAACTTCAACTGTCCCTATCATTTCTGGGTTAAAATCAGACATAATCTCTTTGAACGGGGTCATGTGGTGAGTAGCTCCACTGTCACCTATCCATTCATACAATTTGTTTCTCGCTGGTGGATTCTGAGATCTCTTAGCTTGGAGAGCCTTGAACTTCACCACTTTGGCTGCACCGTTATCCTTAGTCTCAGATTCCTCATTTTTATCTCTTGATTCCTGTTCGTAACTTGCCTGGTTAGCTGATCCCAATTTCTGCTGTCTTTTCTCTTTCAACTTCGGGCAGTATCTTATGATGTGACCAACAGCATCGCAGAAATAACACTGAGCCTGTGATTGCCTTTTCTCATACTGCTCACCTTTCTTTTGGTGTTGATTCCCTTGAGTCTGGTATGAGGAATTATTGCTCCTCCCATTTCCTTGCTGATGCTTCGTTCTGTATGCCTTTGGTTGATCTTCATCATCTTTATCGGAATCAGTTTCCTTCCTTCCTTCATCGGGCATCATCTGTCTCAATTTCTCTTTCCTACCCTCTTTGATGAGTTTTCCCTTGACATGTGTTGCAGACATTTGTTCATCATTTACTCGAAACTGCATGATAAACACTTTGTACTCATCCCTGGGTAGTCCCCTCAGTAACATGGCGCCCTTCACGCTGTCCTCGAACTCCACGCCGGCCTCTTCTAGCTTCTCAATCATTTCTTCATGTTTCACGATATACTGCATCATTGACATTTCATCCGTTTTCTTCAAAAGGAACAAACTGTCTATCAAATCCACAACGTCTATTGCACTGTAGTCACAGAAAGTCTTTGATAGAATTTCCCATGCGGTCTTCGCCTTCGTAGTTTTCTTGATGAAATGGAAAGTATAATCGTTCGTAGCTTGCTTGAGAAGGTTCAAAGCGTCGTCGTTCTTGGTCTGTCTCTTCGATGGTAGATTCCCGTCATCATCCTCATATTCCTCGTATCCTGGATCTACGGCGTCCCACAATTTCCTTTGTTGCAGGATTGACTTGATGCGGTCCCGCCATGTGGAGTAATTGTCTTCGGTCAACGCCGGTAGTTTCTTGAGATTATCCATAGTCAAAACTTCTTCTCGCGCTTTCTAATTACTTAAGGCAACTCTGATCGCGATCCTGGGCCCATAACCTGATGATCGTGAGATATCTGATTGACTATTTCGTGGATGTATGTGGATAATGACGAGACTCGAGTACGCTTGTTCACTGTTCCGATGGTTTATTCAGACTGAGGCGTGAATCATCCAAGACAAAAGACTGGTGACAAACAGTTGACAAGTGATTGACAGGGCTGACAAGTGACGGAAGGCAAAAGACTAAAGTGGCGCGTAATTTTAAAATAGGGTTCTAACAATGTTTTCTCTTTCCGTGCAGTATTCGTTTGTCACGCCGCACACCTGCGTCGCTGTGGACATCATCAACCCTTACATAGGTATTTACCACAATGTATTCACTTTTGATCGGAGGATTCCCAGACCTTCCGTCATTTTATGGTTGGAGGCTGCACTGTTTACCCCAACTGACATCAGTGTGTCTCAGATATGCTACCACTCTTGGGTGGTTCTTGCCTGATTATATCGATTGTTTTCGTCTTCGTTTCAGCGCCTACTATACCACCCCAACCAACAAATGCGAGTCCGGCTCAGCCCACCAAGCCCCCTGCCCCAAGCCCGACCATTCCAACTAGCCACTCTCCCCCTCCAAGACCCTCTACCTCTGTTGGCCCCCCAACGCCTCCTACCCCTGGCAACTCTGAAAGGAATAACATTATCAACATTGGTTCCATCTCCGTTGGTTCCATGACCGTGAATGGACCGTTGATTCAATTCAACCTTCGACGATAGACCTTCGGCGGCCAAGTCACTCATGCAAGAATTTGAACGTGTGACAGGACAAATAGGCTACTTAACCGTGAAACGATAGTTCATATGTGTATTGTTTACCCTGGGTTCTAAAACTTACGTAATAAAACAAGTTTGGAAACATCTTGTCTTTTCCTTTGTTCACCTTACTATCTACCACACTGTACTATTCAAAAAAGTACAGGACCTCTTTTTTGAAAGTCCTCCAGTTCGTGTTAATTTTTCATTATTTTTTTGTTGCAACTGTTTTACGTGCAAATATGTGTGCGTCTTTGGGACTATTCCAATATCGTGAAACAGATGAAGTTCTATGGTTGCAAACTTGAACCTGTCCGCGCACGCTAGAAACCTTACGACGTCTTTTTGAGCATATGTACGGTACAATCTATTTAGTTTGTTAAGCGAAGAAATAGTTCGTAAGTGACGAAGTATTTTCATTGTAATGTTATATATGCTCAAAACACTGAAAATCTATCGGCGTGACTTCGTGCCGTTTTAGGGGCGTGAATAAAGTGTCACGCCAAAAAACGGCATGACAAAAAGTCATGTCTAAAATCGGCGTGACTCAGAAATTCACGCCAATTTTTGGCGTGAATTTCCTGTCATGCCGGTTTTCGGCATGACTTTTCTCGTAAAACGCACTGCCATTCACGCCACATGACGGCGTGTCTCACATGTCATGCCATTTTTCGGCGTGAATTTCCTGTCACGCCAATTTTTGGCGTGACTTTTTGTCACGCCATTATTTGGCCATGTGTCCGACCGTAACATTTTCAGTGAATGCTTTGTTAAAACAAGCCGCTTTTCGTTGTAAAGACCGAAATAGTTTGTAAGGGATTTTTCAGTGCGCTTCAATGCGTGGACCAAAAGGAGCTCCACGCTTCGCTGCACCACGACAGCTCCTGGGTGTTAGGCAGCACATCAGGCGGCGGCGATGGTTTGGTTGCGGGGCATCCAGGCGCGGGCGTTGCCTCAGGCGCAATGGACGGACAGCTATCTGATGGTTCGTTGCCTAGCCGACTTCAGCTTGTTTCCAGTGCGCCAAAGTCCAGTGAATTATCAACAATGACGGATCTACTTCCTCCGCATCGCGCAGCCAAACTGACCATTTCCGGCACATCCAAACAGGGAATGATACCTGAAACCCTGCCTCATCATCAGGGCCAATGGGTCTCACGTGTCAAGAGACCTTTAGCGTTGAGTCAGCAACGACAACGAACACAGGACTCAGACCTCAAATGCAAGCAATGTTAAGCCTGCAGCAGTCGCCCTCTTCACTCGTGTAAATTTTGTGAGAATGTCAGAAACGTGACTGAAATCCTGATGAAAATTCGCCTGGCTCTGAAAGCTGAGATTCTGCAAACTTATTTTGCAGAACTTAGGCCATGAATATGTCAGAATAAGTTTCCATAATTTCAGCTTTCAGAGGTGCGCGAAAATTTATCAGGATTTCAGACATGTTCCGGACATTCTGGCAAACAAACGAAATTTTGAAAAAAAGGGGGGGGGGGAGGTACGGGCCGCCTCCGCTTAGTAAGAATACGCCATGGAAGCATCACGCATACCGGATTGGACAAAGATGAGTCGAATGTTTGTACAGCCGCTTTGACTTGCCAGCTAAAATCAAAACGCATGTCAGCATCTGAAGATACGAAATGCCTGGCCTGGCACTGATTGCAACGGACATGCAGATGTGGACCTTGCGATGTTCTCAGTGTGCATGGTTCTGTGCTGCAAGCCTGTCGCATCTCTAGGCGTAAGTCTCTTCCTAAAGCTCTTGTTTTCTGAAATCGCTCCTACTTCAACTCAAAATCCGTTTAGTTCCAAAACTGAATATTCTATTTCAACGAAAAATCTGTTTAGTTCCAAAACTGGCCTTTTTAGTTGTTTTATTCCAAAACTGAGCATTCTTTCTACCAATGGGCGCAAAAGAAAGCTGACGGTTGACTAAGAGCAAGTATTAGTTTTACTTTGCTTTCAGCAGAAAATTTTATGATGAAAATTGTAACACTGCTTTGCGTAGACTTGCTTTATTAAGAACGAGGAGGTCCAATGCATCGACTTAACTAGCATGCATGCACCTCTGTCACCTAGATATAAAAATAGTTTAATACTCGATGATTACTCTCCGATTCCGATGCCTCGGAAATCTGTTTTCAGAGTGTGTTAACGATAGAAGTTACTAAAATCTCGTACAGTCTGTCTTTCCTTCGGTTCTCGCATTTTCCACTTGGTGTTTCCGTACTGTTCCACGCCTCTCTCTGACGCAGCGCAGGAGCTGCGGAGCTCTGCTGTTTCTAGTGTGGGCAAGAGTTGCCCCGGTTAGGGGACTGTTGTTTGGGCGCGAAATGGGTGCCTTGCATAGTCCGTGACCTTGCACCCCTAGATAAAGAAAAGCTCCGCCTGCTGCAGGCTGATTCCGAACAGCGATGGAGTCGATCCGTCCTCTTGACGCGTTCTGTGTTGTACAGTGGAGTGGGACAGAAGACCGGCGCAGGCAACCAAAACTCTAGACGCGTTTTCAGCTCCAGAGTCAATGAACAGAACCGAACGTGTTACCCCGCCAATGGATTCCTCGTTTGGAGAGCAATCCATTGGTGGGGTCACACGTTTGATTCGAGTCCCACTTAGCTACTGTGGAGCTCAAAACCCGGATTTTGACCACCTCCACCGGTCTTCTGGCCAACTGTGTGCTGGTGCGAGAAAGACGGGATGACGAAGCCACTGTTCAGACAACTGGCTTTGCAGATGCAGCGGCTCGTGTACACTCTGTTGCTGGCGGCGGCCGCGTGCGCCGTCACCAGCGCCACCTTCGCCAAGCACCGGCAATTGGCCGCCCAGAACGTGTTGCTGCCCACTGTGCAGTGGCCCGCGCAGAGCTACTACGTGTCGCCGGGTCAGCGCTACGTCTACATCAACGGCCTGCCCTGTAAGTGAAAATTGTGTCACGAAGCACAGTTGGCCTGACGACCGGCGCAGGGGGCGCGTTTTGAGCTGCAGATTCGCTACACTGAAAACAGAAAGGTGAGACTTCTGACTCTGAAAGGGGTGCTCCTGAAATGTTAGACACAAATGTATGACCGAAGAAAAGGTCATACACGAATGTATGACCGAAGAAAAGGTCATACACGAATGTATGACCGTTGTACAGGTCATACACAATTACGACCGAAAAAGGGTGATACGTACTTTTTTGTATCACCGATGAAGGTTGATATATCCCCAAGCTAAAAAAAGGGCCAGTCTTGCTAATGTTTGACCTTTTTTTCGGTCATACATTTGTGTATAACCTTTTAACGGTCATACTTTTTGTATTGCCAAAAAATAGTCCCATGTCTCACCTTTTGAATTTCAGTCGAGGGGTCCACCACTCTCGTAATCCTGTGTACATTTCGTCCAGTAATCATTGGTAATCACATGCCAAAACTGGATATTTTAACTGTTTTTTCAGGCTTTTGGGAGTTCATCTTAAGAAAATGGGCAAAAAATTGACCCTGCTGGCCAAAATTATACAGTTTTTTGAGATTTTTTGTAGGTAATCACTGGAACTTGGTAATCCTGTGTACACTTCTGATCTGAGTGGTGGACCCCTCGATTTCAGTGTAAACAAAATTCGAAACTGATCGTGTGACCCCACCATCGGAGTCCTCGTTCGGAGACCAATCCAGTGGTGGGTCACACGTTTGGTGCGAGTCCCATTTAGCGACTCTGGAGCTCAAAACGTGTCCGGGATTTTGCCTGCCTCCGCCCGCTGTGCGGTGCGAGATCTTCATCGCGACACGACTTTTCATGGGTTCAGTCGACCTGAAATAAGGTGTGTTAGGTTAGGTGTAAGCGCGAAGGCGGATCCAGAATCTGCCCCAAGGAGGGGCAAAGTAGTGCTTGTCTGCTGCTTGCAGGAGGAAAGGGTTAATTTTTTTCCTTCTTTGGCTGAGCGTCTTTTCCTTCCTGTCCAACTAAAGCTACAGCGACGTAGCCCTGTTGTCCGGGCCCAGTGCACCACCTCAGAATCTGCAACTCTGCAACCCGCAGGGTAGGCCTAGGCAACATTTCAACGTATCTTTGCGAACACGGACAGGAAGCATAAATATGTCAAAAGATGAAAGGTCGTGAGGGCTTTATTAGTATTTTAACACCTCCAATCACCAATTATTGAAATGAGAACCATCATAAATTTGATTTGCTTAGTGGGAACGTACCCTTACATGTCGTATTGAGGTTCTGTAGTTGGCAAGACAAAGATAAAAGTCGGGTGCAGTTCAGAAATGTTGTGTGTATATGAATGGTTGATCTAGCCGGTACAAGAGGTTGCACCTGTTGCATCATGTAGGAAAGGAAATTATTGTCGAAATGCATCAATTATAAATGCTCTGATGGCTCCCAGGGGATGATATGTGTGCGAATAAAAAGGAAATCGGGAAGGACTTCACTTTTACGGGTATGTAACAAATATATCAGACAATCGTGGGGGTTACTGACCGAACTAATGTACCGGGTGATGTAAACAATAAACATTAAATTGTGTCAACATAAAATAGGCATCAGAGCTGTGAAAGTACTCGAGAACAATTGTTGCAGTGGGTTGTTGAAGTAAAGGGCTTGGATATTAATGTTTTGCGCTCAAAGAAGAATATCCTGGTGTGCAGTGACCATTTTAAACCTGAGTAGCAAGCCCTAAGAAACCTGCTGCCAAGGGCACTACCATGTCAGTACAACAGCTAAATTCGAGTACCAGCTGTGCAGGTTACTCTTAATGATACAATTTAAATGTTGTTGCTACTGGTTACAATATTGGCAAAATTCCAGTCTGCTGGTGGACCCTTCAACAACTCTACCATAGAAGAGAATATCTCAAGAATTGACGAGCTCACAGTATAGTAACGGATAATGAATCTTCCCTTTGTAGTAACCAGTTCAAAGATTTCTGTGCAAATCTCAATGGCACACACTAAATGTTTATGTAGAATTTTGTACGTGGTGATGCATGATTTTAAACCTGCGTCACTTTTTGCATAATATCGTGCACAAATTTCCATAAATTTATGCATCTTTACGCATAATATTATGCAAATTCCCTCTATGCACAAAATCGTGCAAGTGACACGTACAAAACTCTACATAAACAGTTAGTGTGCATGCTATTGCATAGTCCTAAGTGTCCTTCCCCTATTAATGGCCAGGCGGAAAGGGCTGTGGATATTTGTAAAACTGTTCTCAAGAAGTAAGCGTTGGACTCGTGCACAGTGCCGCTGAACCATCGCTTATTTAGATTTTTATTCACTCATCGGAATACTCCTTGTACAATGACTAAAAAGTCTGCCAATCAAATGTTGCTGGGGTTCCAACCTCGCACTATGTTGACTCAGTTCGTGCCTGGTAAGGTGAAACCTACGGTATCTAGTCCTTTTAACTCTAGTGATGTAGTCATTTTGACAATCAATCATCAAAAGATGATAGGAACACCAGTTAAGTTCGCAGCAGTAGCTAGTAAATGTTAATGGTATTCAAAAGAAACCACATGTAAATTAAATGGTTTTAAAAAAGTGAATGTCTGTGACTTTAGTCTGAAGGTTTTTACTTGTTCAATTTTTCTTTCTTATGTTGTATTACTGTCTAGAGTTTATCTTATTCCACCTCCTGGAGGGTGACATGTATTAGTCTTAAGTTGGCAACATGTTCTAGTCTCAAGTTAGGAACATGTTCTAGTCATAAGTTGGGAACATGTTCTAGTCTTAAGTTGGTAACGCTGAGTATTCTGGAAGGCTGTGCTGTACACTCTCAGACCCGTATTGACTTTTTATCTCTTGCCAAAAAGTTTTTTGTGCAAACGTAATATGTACTATTTTCTCTTTAGCTATGCACGCTTTTGTCCATTATATAGGGTATTAAGTCCATTAAACCTAACTTTTTGTCAATTGCAATGTACTTTTTGATTTCTACATGAACTATTGACAATTTCATCTTAAAAACGATCAAACTTGTGCATAGCTAAAGAGAAAATAGTACAATTTACGTTTGCTCAAAAAGCTCCATAAGCAAGAGACATAAAAGTTCATATGGGACTGAGAGTGTAACCTTTCAAATAGGGATCTCTTGTAATGCTCGTCTCTTCTGGAATAAACCGTCACTCTCTCAAGAACCCTGAGTCTCAGTCAGTTCACCCTCGCCCTGAGTCAGACACGACACCGCTCCAAGAACACGTCACAAGACAACGAATACGGAAAGGAACGTCCCTAAATGCGATGACAGATGGTTGGTGACCATTTCCGACCAGCAGAGCGGGTTAGAAACAACCTACAATTTCATGAAAGTGGAAACTTGGGCTCAGCCTTGAGTATTGACTCCTCCTTGTATAGGGATGATGTATTGTCTTGCCTACATTTTACTCATTTCAGCCGGTTTTCTTCCCTGCAGATGCCATCCTTGGGGAGCAGCAGCAGTACCTCCCCGCCGCGAGCGTTGGTGCTGTTTCTTCCGTGTACACAGTGACGGGGGGTCAGTCTGGCGTCCAACCGCCTGTAGGCGGCGTGAACCCAGCGTCCGACCCACCTGCGACTTCCTACGCCTCCATTGCCCCCGTGCAAGCACAAACCGTCGTCGAGAGTCCGTCAACATACGTAGCCCCTGCTCCGGCTCCTGTACCAGCCCCTCTTCCTGATCCCGCCCCTGCTCCTGAACCAGCCCCTGCTCCTGAGCCAGCCCCGCTGCCTGAACCAGCCCCTGCTCCTGAGCCAGCCCCTCTTCCTGACCCAGCCCCTGCTTCCGAACCCGCTCTCACCACTCAGCCAGCTGCTGTTCCCGACCTGACTCCTGACTTGAGCCCGGGACTCTCTGCTTCGGCTTCCACTGCGGAGCGCGGACTCTCACCCCTCCCTGAACCTGCACTGGGCACAGCTTCTACCCACAACGCAGGAGAATCGACCATCCTCGTCACAGCCGGCAGCCCGAACGGAGCGCACAGTAAGTGAAATCAGACATAATCGGTAAAAAAAAATCGCATAATTACGCTCCTGACCGGAACCTGAGGTGGCCAGATTCTGATTCCCTAAGAAAACTTAAGTCAGAATCGTGAAAAATCGCCGTGACTTTTTCAAAACCTGCCTATGTTTGGACCTCCAAAACAGCTATGGGCGAATATCAGACATTACGTTCATAACACTGAGAATCCAAACGCTATAAATATAGCGTCTATTGGCGCTGTGCGTTTGAAGCCGTTTTCATCGCGCCAATTGGCGCTATGCTTTTGCATCGCACGTGTGGTGCAATGCCTTCCTATGCACTAGCATAGGGCATTTTCGGGACGCATCGCACGTAAGGTGCAATGTGACTATGGCATTGCACGTGTGGCGCGATGTCTCAATGCATTGCACCATACGTGCTATGTTTATAGCGTTTGGAATCACAGTGAACCCACACATCATTGGGTTTTCAAAAAGTCGCGGCGATTTTTCATGAATCTGACCCAGATTTTTTTTGGGAAATCCGAATCTGACCACTTTAGGTTGCGGTCGGAAGCATAGTTGTGCGAACGTAACTGTTTTCTTCACGATTTTGGCCGTTTTGACCCACTGGGGTCTGATTCAGCAAATCGGTGAGCGACCGCTGGCGTCCCCCACCAGTGGTAGAGCTCACTGCAGCCGGACTGGCTTTGTGTGGCGGGTTCGGCGCCGACCCGAGTCGGTCCGTATAGTGGTCGTGCCACTCGGATCCCCGTCGATGCGTTTTTCATTTGTTCGCAACCAATCCAGGAGGGTTTGGCTTTGGAATCGTGACACGTGAGGCAAACCAGGGGGCGGAAACAACCCAGGGAGCGGGTGAAACCATGCTCCCCGCTTCAGCAAAGGGGTTCAGGAGAACTTCGAGATCATGAAAACTAAGCCGTTGTTTGAAACATGCTTTGCACAGATCGAAAGAGCATGAAATTTGGGGTGCATTAGGCTTATTAGCCTTCTCGAAACACTGAATTTTTACCCACAATAAATGTAAGTAAAAATGCCGAAAACTGCAATAAAGCCTGGAAACCGCTGAAAACCCCGGTGACGCCGTCAATGTGTCTACATATCCTCTGTAGTTGAAGTTAAATTGGGAAGTTTCGGGAAGGCTAATAAGTCTAATGCACTCTAAATTTCATCCTCTTTCCATCTGTGCAAAGCGTGTGCCAAACAATGGCCGTGTTTTCATAATCTCGAAGTTTCCCTTAACCTCTGCAGAAGCGGGGAGCATAGCTTCACGCGCTCTCTAGGTCGTTTCCGCCCCCTGGGCAAACGTAGTTCTTAGCGGTTCGAAGCAGTTTTGAGTGAGTGACCATTCGATTGGTGCCCTTGTCGCTTCAATATGAGTAAGTAATGAGAAATAATTTCGGATATAACTGATTTCATAATCACGTGCTATTTCGGCAGTTATTTCTGTAGATGTATAGAATTGTAGATTGACAAACGGCGCCTGTTGCCATTTTCATTTAGACATAATGTATAACCTGTACTAGCTGCGCGCACATTGTTCTTAATTTTGCTGTAACTTTCTCATCACTTTTGTGCTCTGTTTTTTCTTTTTCGGTACCATTTCCTATCCTCATTTTTGTTTGGGAACGTAACTTATGTGTTTTTCTGTTCTGAGAACCGTGCGCAGTGCTTTTACTGAAACATAGTGTCCTTCCCTCTGCATATGTCGAAGCGAGCTGTAGGCTTTCGCATTTGCTTCTCTTTAATTGAAATTGGACTCGGAGAATCATTAGCGAGGAATGTTTTTGGTGCTTAGTTCATTGAAGTATGTTGCTTGGGTCATTGTTTTTGGGATCATACGAGGAGCAGCTTAAGCAACATGTCGTAATGGTTACATGTATGGCTACGCACACTGAATGTATAGATTCATAATAAAACTAAATGTATTTGGAATATTATGCTTACAAACTTTTAGAATGCCATGTCGATTCGAACACACTCAGCCATTTAAAAACCACCAAGAGTGTGCTTTTGCTTTCTATCAGATTTGATCGTAGTAAAATTGATCTTGCATCTTACATTTGTAGATTTTCAAGTATTCGCAGAGGACGCGCAGGCCCGTGCTCAGGAGCAAGCCGGGTTAGGATCAGCCACGGATGAACAATGGACAAGGTTTTTGGATTTCATTGAGCCGGACAAGGAGATGTCACAAGGTGTAGTGCTGAGGCCTGGCCAGCGGGCACGGGTCAGTAACAAGTGGAATCAAGCGGTTGTCATATTGAACAACAACGAACCTGGAGATGGTGGGTGCACAAAGAACCTAGCCCAATGGAAAATGGTGAGTATATAGAATTGTCCAGTCCATCTTTCTTGATATTTGTCACAATTGTAATTCATGGTTTGTTTTCTAGGCTTGGAATGGTCTGAAATATCGCGCCAGGAAGGCAATGAAGAAGAGGCCACTCTCGCCGAATCCCTTATATGCTAGAGTTGTAGCCATCGTTGGCCCAGGAAAAGAAGAGGTAACAACTCACCTTGAAGTGTCTTTTATCTCTCAAATTTACACGTTGTTTGTCATTGATGTGTGGTGATGTTTTTACTCCTATCTTAATGTTGCAGGCCCAATACGATGATGAGGAATACGAGCCTGCTGATGTCCTTCAATCCCCTGACGATGTTGTACAAGCCCCGATGGATGAGCCTCCTCAGGTAAGCGGAAAGGTGCATTTATTTGTGCAATCTTATTTTAATCTCATAACAACCAAATAATTGTTTCCTCATTGCCTGACATCCTTCAGATTGAGGTGCCAAATGCGGATGACGTTCTGGACGAAATAGTACAAGATGACAACATGCTGCAAGCCAGTGACATTCTTCCAGATATCTTCGCCATAGATGACAACATAATCCAGTTACACGGCATAGTTGATCCAATTACTTTTCGACCTGCGAAAGAAGCCAGTATGACAGTAAGTGGGTTTGGGCTGTGTCCGTGATTGTAATGATCTGGCATTCCATGAAAGTGGAAGACACGACACAGTCATAATGAATTTTTGTTCGTAGACTGCACCTGCTCCTTCCAGCTTCATTGCAAAGATGGAAAAAGGGGATGATGAGACTGCACCTGCTCCTTCCAGCTTCATTGCGAAGATGGAAAAAGGGGATGATGAAGATGATCTCTCTATCCTTTATGAAGACATTGTTGTGAGTAATTACGGACTCTGTTTTGCATTGCTACCATAGATTTTGCGTACTGACACTTTTCTTACTGTTACTCCTTTGCAGACGATGCCTGCCACTGACTCTTCATCAATCAAGGAAGAAGTGATTATTGTTGATGATGTAAGATTTCTTCATTACATTTGATTCTGTAGTCTCCTCAATTGTGGACTAAACATTTTATTTTTGTTCACAGTCTCCCATAGTAAAGCTTGAGAAACCATCAGAAGAAGTGAAAGAAGAGGGAATTGCTTCTGACTGGCATGAGATTGTGGTATGTCGGCTGGCGATTTGTGATGCTTGACACGGCAATTTTTGTGGTATGTTACGCTATTGTGACTTGGTTGTTACCCTTATGTTACCAGACTCCAGTTTCGAAGAATGCGTTCAAGCACCTTCATACCCCTCCATCCATTGGCCGCCAACCTGTTCCTAAGAAGAGACTTAGTTTTCCAGGGGAAGGTACTTTTGTCCCAGTTATATGAAGAAATGTAATCATTCAATGTAAGAATTGTTTATATTGATAGTAATTTTATTTATAGGAAATGACAATTTATTGACTAGTGCTAGGTCTTCGACTAGTGCCACATCTGAGACACGGCATATTGCAGCTATTGACGAAAACACCATGGTCATGAGGCGGCTAATCGAGGCCCTGAAGAGTATCTCAAGGGATCGTTCATTGCAGACGTTGTAGGCCTTTCAGCCTTATGATGTTATTCATTGTGTGGAGCAGGGTTTGACTCCTTGATTCCCTTTGTCTTTTATAATGTGTGACCACCTTCCTTTTTTAGAGGATTTTTTTTGAAGATATTCGTTTTTGTTTTATTTTTAAATTTCTATCACTTAAGTAATTCAGTGTTGGTTATTTCTGTTCTTGTTTTGTGAAAACTTCTTAAAGTCCAGCTACAGTAATGCTGTAAGTTTCTTGAGGACAATGTGATTCCTTTCATTTTCATATCTGCCAATTGATAAAGGAAACCACAAGATTGCCCTCAAGATATCTCTTTTTCCTTTTTGTGAAATTTGTTTTTCTTCTTGAAACTGTGCGTCTTGGGATAGCATATTGAGGCTGAAGAGTAATTGTATGTATTGAGGTTCTTAGTTGAGGAGAACAATGCGATTTATTTTCTTTTTAATGTTTGTTAAGTAAAAAAGGGACTATAAGATAGCCCTCAGGATATGTCCTTTTCATTTTGTGAGATTTATTCATGTTCTTAAAAATGGCGGGTGTCCCGTTTCTCCGAAGTTATTTTCTCCTAACTTAATATCTTGTATCTCTTATAATAGCATTTAGTTAATAAAATAAGTCATTTCATATAAGTGTTGTTACAAGTGAGTTAATGACATTAGTGATAACAGATGCAAGACTGAGCTTAGTTGGCAGTCGCTATGGCCTCTTCTGTGATGGCGGAGCCAGCATTCGGTGAGTGGCATTTATTGCAATTATTGCGATAAGTAGTGGTTAAAGAAGCTAATTCAAACTGCTTCAGCTTACCGCCGCCAGTGGGTGGAGTCATGGCGGAGCTGTACTCGGCTTGACCCGAAGACCCGAAGGTTGCCGAAGTGTTGCCCGAACTCGGATTCGAGAGCCGCGAGGTCTCGATGCGATCGTGTTGTGAATCGAATAACAATCGAAGCGGAAGCACAACATCAACAAACAGCAGACAGAAAACATAACCTGTACCTGGGTAGTGATGCCCCATGTAATACAGTGATAGAAAAGACGAGTGCAAGTTCCGATGAATTATATCTGCCTTTTTTTTCGTACACGATGTTCGTTGTTCGTTTACTCGAAGTACCTGCCATTTTATGCGCTCGTTCTACGTCCTTCCTGGCCGAAACGTCAACTGTTCCACTCAGTTCTTTAAAGTATGTCACTCGATGACTTCAACTTTTAATCATCCTTGTCTAGTCCGCGTATGTAAATTGTTATTGAAATTTCAGATGTCAGCTTCGGGCAGTTGAGCGGGGATCTGTTCGACCGCTTCAGTGAGGTCCTGAAGTTGGGCGGCAAGAGGAGCTGCCACGAACTGAGCTGGATTGGTGAGTATTTGTACCCTTCGATTCTGTTTTGCACGCTCAACAAAGACAGCTGAGACATTTTACTTGTAGAGGTACTGACACGCTCAGAACATGTCAGGGGTTTGCAGTACAATTCGGTTTGTGTGATGAGGCGGTGAAAATAAGATATGATGATTTGATGCCTGTTGTTTCACTGAAAGGGTAAAAATCTATGCCTTACTTCTCTTTATTGTGCGTAGTAATTACAAATTGTTTTTGTTTGTAGGTCAGCCTTGGCTTCTCTGAGAGGTTGGGCAGTCGTGCAAGGAGGATTGCAGAGGCTGGTGAGGTTTCCAAAGGCTTGAACTTCAGTGGAGACAAGGTATAGGTGAGTAGTGCCTCTTGCCAGTGTTGGTGTTGCTATGATGCAAAAAGCTTGCTGTTTGTGAGTAAATTCCTCTACTCATTTTGGTCTACATTTCCAGGACCTCACTGGAACATGGCGCGCTTTGAAGGTGGCTGTTCTATGTTTGATGGCTGTGATCGCAGAAGAAGAGATAATCACATGTAATTTTGTGAGCAATTCAACACCTGCGTCCTTTATGACTTGCTATTTTGAACCAAATTGAATGCTCAGCTGACTGTAATAAAGTTCTGGATGGGAGCCAATCAAACCTGTCATGTCTCACTTTTTCCCAGCCTACCACTCTCTGAAAGAAGCAACTTCAATTGGTACACTGTCACGCTAGACCATTTAAATGTCTGCAACCTTCAATTCCTTCAAGCTAAGAGTAGAAAAGTACGAATTCAGAGTTTTTTAAGGCTGAGTTGCTTTGGTTGAATGAAGGAAAAGTGTGGAAATAAAAGCAATTGGATAGAATCAGATTAAGATTTATTTTACAAACCCAAGTCAAAAGAAAGACTTTACAACATTAAAATGACTTTACAATAGTCAAAAACACTTTAAAAACTTAGAAGGTAAATTACATTCCATATTAACTCCCCATATTAACTACATATTTTTTAAAAAAAGATTAACTCCATATTTTAAAAAAAAGTTTAACTATCAGTCAAACCTTGCTCAAAATCAATACAGAGTTTAAGCTTCCACGAAGATCTGAGAGAAGAAACTATGAACCTGCAGCAACATCTCAGTACCAGGCTCAGGTGAGGGGTGAGGCAGTTCCATAGTTGGGCTTTTTTCCAATATAACACTAAAATTTAAATTATCGATTAAGATACACAATGCCGGAAAGATACATTAAGGGAATATCATACTTAAATTTACATAATCAATTTCAATTTGAGAGCCAGGAATGTTAAGTAAAGCAGTTTCATCACAGAGTTACAAAAAGACCCAACAAACCCTCCTAACAAGGGCCTAGTACTGAGATGGCTGACTTGACTGACAACTGATTACTATGATCAACACTAAACAACAAACCTATCATAAACATTTAACACTCTGAGTGAAACCCTATGAAGGAATGTGTTGATGCTGATCGTTCCATCCAGCATGTCAGAGGTGAGGTTTTTGATCCTTGTATCGTTGTTAACCGCCGATACCTTCCTTGCTCTTGTCAGTGGTAGGGCAAGCTCAGCAGTCCTCGTAGTTGTGAAAGAGTATTGCTCATACTTCTTGAGGGCACCTACAAAGAAATATAAAGCTGCAAAATGATGCCAAGGAATAAACAAGACAGTGAGATACAATGGACTTACTGATGAAATGCCACAGGCCAGGCTGGTGGACCCCTATCTTGGATCTTAGCAGCTTGTTGCAGGACTCAGCTACATTGTTGGTTCGGTGCTTCAGCCTGAACACTGACAAGGACTGCAGAAATCTAGGAGACAGCCAGGTGTCCACAAAATACAGATAAAATTCCCGGAGCTGATCAGCAACACCTAATTGATTAATTTCTCTTGCTAGGGTTGCGACCCCTCTTTCTATAAGGTGTCGAGGTAGCAAGGGTATTCCAAGAAATGCCCTTAACAGGCTCTTGTACCGGCGGTCCTGGTTGACAAAGGCTGTCAAGTTTAACTCCTTAGCCTTCTTGAGAACAGCCTGAAGAAAAGACACAATTTATAATGTTTTTTTTTTTTTTTCAAATTTTAGGGACAGTTATTAATGATTAGATGAAACAGTTTTATTTATTATTATTATTAATATAAATTTTACTTACGCGACAGAAATGCCAATAGCAGCCAGACAAGTGAGCACGAGGAAAGACTCTTCTCCAAGCATTTTGAAGAGCCACTTCATAATCTGTCATGACTAATCTCGGCCTGAACTGAGGAACTAGATTGCGCAAATATTGGAGCACAGCAACATACTCTTCTTCTGTTTTGCCCTCCATCAGTACTTGAACAAGGGGAACAGCCTGATGGTTAAAGAAAAACACTTTTACAAGGAAGGATTAACAATATCAAAGAAGATAACATCACATCAATGATATAGAACTTACTGAGTTTCTGATAACAGTTAAGATTTGTAGGACCTGACCACATTGAGGCGAATTGGGACGGCTTCCAAATGTGCCATCAGCAAATACAATTCGTGCTCTGCGCATATATCTTCTGATACGTCTTGACACAAAAACAACAGACGATGTTCCCAATGGACCATGGGCAACACCAGCGAAAAAATTGTCTTGTCTGTCTGCAGTAGCAGTTAAATGTGGATTCAATTCCAGTTGGACTCCAAGTCCTTCCAGTGACACTGGCACAGGTGGAAAAAGAGCACGACGTGCCCGATTGATAGCACTTCTCATGCCTGAGACAGTGACTCGAGCAGCAACTTCAATTGGATACCTGAAAAAAAATGACAATGCATCAATGAGACTTATAAATTGAAGCGAATAAGAAAAAAATGTTCTAAAATAAAGCAGGTCCAAGGAAAAGTTTACCTTTCACGAATGCTTTGCACCAATTGTGCTGGGGATTCAAATCTTCTCTCGCCAATGGCCTCTTGAATGATGTGGCGCTTTAGAGCACGGACTTGACCTAGATACATGTCAGGTGCACAAGTGTGGCGGTTTGTATTAACCCACGTCTTGGTGTTATCCTGTTGCACGTTTACAGTCGCCGTACCACGACAGGCTCTGGAGTCATAATGGCGGCATCTCAGGTACACTTCACCACCACCATCATTCTGTCCATACATGTACTGATTATTGAAGTGATAGTAGTAACCATCGCCACAATGATACAGTCTTGATCCATCTTGGTACCCGGCAATTACTTGAACATTGGCCATTGCAAGTCAGCGCAAATTCGCCACGTTTCGATCAGACTCAGTACGGTTATGCTTCAACTATGTAGATTGAAGAACGAAAACGAATCTAGTTAGAAATGCGACGTTGCCGTTGAGGCGGTTGGTCGCGACAGTGGACGGTGAAGTGAGCGATCGGCGCATCCCCCACCACTCGCAACTGTTTGGCAGGTTGCTACATTTCCGGATAATTTTGCTCTTGGACGGCAACTATTCTAGAAAATTATGTGTAATTAATAACTCTTAGTTAAAATTATTTGAGGCATTAGAATTATGTAAAAGTAATTCTCAAGCTTTGGTCCTAGAATGCACTTGGTTTATTTGATTTAAATCAAGAGTTAAGAGCGCAAATGTTGGCCAAATTGTCAAGCTGCTTCTACAAGGCCGTGAAAGGAAGTGACTGGAAAGGAAGTTGACCGGACATCCTCAGTGCATTTCCGTGTTTATCGTGGCTGGTGGACATCCTCTAGACGTTTCGCGCATCCGCACTCGACCATGAAGTGAGTAGGATTAATCCGTTATCATCTTGTTCCTTCGCCATAGTTGTAGCTGTGCTTCTTTACCCCTTGTTTTTACACAATGCGCTTTTTCGCATAGGACGCTTGTCCCTTACTTTGATGATATTTGGTTATTTTCACGTGGCCATGAGACCGGTCCGGCCGGCCTGCCCGTATTATTTCCTTACAGCATCCTTTTTCCCCGCCCATCGAATTTCACGACCTGGAATCAATGCATTCTCTGTTTCTTTGATGGATTACGAATGCGTCTTTTCCTAGTTATTTCTCCGTTAACCTCCGGAGCCATCCTAACCTCCGAAAGCCCTGCGCGATAGTAGTCTGACTCAATCTGACTGAGGTTCTTTGTGCCAGGATCCTCTATAACCATGCCGCGGATATTGCCGTTGGTACAATGTGTCTTATGCATCTTTTGTTCCATCCTTGCAGTTCTGACGAGATTCGCGCCAAGAGGCGCAGGTTCCTTGATGAGTTGGAGAGGGAGCGGGCTGGAGCAGCGGCCACGCACGCTGTGGAAACTGAATCTTCAGTTCCGTCCGATGCTAATGTTCCATACGTGAGCGAGGATGCTCTTCCGTCTCCGAACTCTGAGCTGGCTGCTGTTCCATCCGACGAGGCTGCTCTTCCGTTTAAAAACACTGAGCCGGCCGCTGTCCCACCCGAGAACAACATGAGTGTTCTTCCCTACATCTCAGAGGACACTACTCCCTCCTTCAGTCAGGGTTCTGCTGCAAAAGTAAACCAAAATGTTTATTCATTCACCTTCAATTTTGGTAAGGCTCGTTTTCTCACATCAAGATGTCTCCAATAATGGGTTTGTTTTGTTCTAAAGATGTCTTCTCTTTCAGTTTCTTCTCCTACAACTGGCGAACAGACCACCGTGCCACCTTTCCTTCTACCTATCTGTTAGTACAGGGCCAGTGCGTTTTTTTTTATGTTGACGTGTTAATGTGTATTTATCCTTGGATCTGTTTCAATTGCAGTCCGAGGATTGTGTGAGCCTGCTCAAAATACTCTGCCTCGATCTGCTGTGGTGGAGAAGTTTGTGGCCCCAGTGGAAAAAGGGACGGCCCCAGGCCCTGTGGTTGCTCCAGTCCCTACTGTTACGGAGATAGAACATGTCGATGACAATGAGGTGTTAAGTAAACGGGAGGATGTGAAGGCCCCACTACGCTCTCAACAGCCCCCGCCTGCTGCCACTAGAGCAGTGACAGCCCCACCAGAGGAAGCTGTAGCAGGGCCATCTGGTGTCATCGACTTAACTGAAGACGACTTTTTGTATGGTAAGTATGTAATCTGTGTTTCTTGTTTTAATCTTGTGGAACCTTTCTCATGTACGTTTTGCTTCAGACTTCTCGGATGATGAGCCTGGAACGCAAGAAGAAGATATTGACGATCCAGATTTTGCTCCTCCAAGGTCTATGGGGGCGCTCCAGCCTCCCAGAAGCCGACTCTCATTGTCGTCAAGGACCAGCGCCAACCGACTCTCATTGTCATCAAGACCCAATGCCAACCAACTTAGAAACCTTCTTGACCAAAGCGAAGCTGGTGAGAAGACTTGCTCTCAATATTTGGGTAAGAATTTTTCCTCAGTTATGCTGTTGAATTTGTTTTAGTTCTAGGTGGCTGTCCGCCTCGAGGTCGTCTTCTAGCTGAAGGGGCTGCTGGGCCTGCTCCCCAACCATCTGCAGCTGGAGGGGCTGCTGGGCCCGCTCCCCACCCATCTGTGTCTGAAGAGGCTGCTGGGCCTGCTCCACGAGGTCAAGCACCACAGGCTGCTGGACATGCCCAAGCAGCACCACCAGGGCAAGAGAATGCTGGTCCAGCTCCAGCAGAACCTGTAGCAGAAGAGGCTGCTCCTCAGCTTCAAGGCCTTAGACCGGGTTATTGTTCCATATGCTATGAGACACCTTTTGAAGTGTATCTCGCATGCGGCCATCATTTCTGCTTAGCATGTGTGAAAAGCCTCAAAGCACGCAAACTTCCTTGTGGCCTGTGCAGGCGCCCCTTCCGCAAGTGGAAGGTGGCTATGGGTTAGGTCATCGTAGTAAGCGGTTATCAGTAGACGGTCTTGTAATATCTCTGTACTGGGCCCTTGTTAGGAGGGTTTGTTGGGTCTCTTGTAACTCCGTGTTGAAACTGCTTTACTTAACATTCCTGGCTCTCAAATTGAAATTGATTATGTAAATTTAAGTATGATATTCCCTTAATGTATCTTTCCGGCATTGTGTATCTTAATCGATAATTTAAATTTTAGTGTTATATTGGAAAAAAGCCCAACTATGGAACTGCCTCACCTGAGCCTGGTACAGAGATGTTGCTGCAGGTTCATGGTTTATTCTCTCGGATCTTTCGTGGAAGCTTAAACTCTGTATTGATTTTGAGCAAGGTTTGACTGATAGTTAAACTTTTTTTTAAAATATGGAGTTAATCTTTTTTTAAAAAATATGTAGTTAATATGGGGAGTTAATATGGAATGTAATTTACCTTCTAAGTTTTTAAAGTGTTTTTGACTATTGTAAAGTCATTTTAATGTTTTAAAGTCTTTCTTTTGACTTGGGTTTGTAAAATAAATCTTAATCTGATTCTATCCAATTGCTTTTATTTCCACACTTTTCCTTCATTCAACCAAAGCAACTCAGCCTTAAAAAACTCTGAATTCGTACTTTTCTACTCTTAGCTTGAAGGAATTGAAGGTTGCAGACATTTAAATGGTCTAGCGTGACAGTGTACCAATTGAAGTTGCTTCTTTCAGAGAGTGGTAGGCTGGGAAAAAGTGAGACATGACAGGTTTGATTGGCTCCCATCCAGAACTTTATTACAGTCAGCTGAGCATTCAATTTGGTTCAAAATAGCAAGTCATAAAGGACGCAGGTGTTGAATTGCTCACAAAATTACATGTGATTATCTCTTCTTCTGCGATCACAGCCATCAAACATAGAACAGCCACCTTCAAAGCGCGCCATGTTCCAGTGAGGTCCTGGAAATGTAGACCAAAATGAGTAGAGGAATTTACTCACAAACAGCAAGCTTTTTGCATCATAGCAACACCAACACTGGCAAGAGGCACTACTCACCTATACCTTGTCTCCACTGAAGTTCAAGCCTTTGGAAACCTCACCAGCCTCTGCAATCCTCCTTGCACGACTGCCCAACCTCTCAGAGAAGCCAAGGCTGACCTACAAACAAAAACAATTTGTAATTACTACGCACAATAAAGAGAAGTAAGGCATAGATTTTTACCCTTTCAGTGAAACAACAGGCATCAAATCATCATATCTTATTTTCACCGCCTCATCACACAAACCGAATTGTACTGCAAACCCCTGACATGTTCTGAGCGTGTCAGTACCTCTACAAGTAAAATGTCTCAGCTGTCTTTGTTGAGCGTGCAAAACAGAATCGAAGGGTACAAATACTCACCAATCCAGCTCAGTTCGTGGCAGCTCCTCTTGCCGCCCAACTTCAGGACCTCACTGAAGCGGTCGAACAGATCCCCGCTCAACTGCCCGAAGCTGACATCTGAAATTTCAATAACAATTTACATACGCGGACTAGACAAGGATGATTAAAAGTTGAAGTCATCGAGTGACATACTTTAAAGAACTGAGTGGAACAGTTGACGTTTCGGCCAGGAAGGACGTAGAACGAGCGCATAAAATGGCAGGTACTTCGAGTAAACGAACAACGAACATCGTGTACGAAAAAAAAGGCAGATATAATTCATCGGAACTTGCACTCGTCTTTTCTATCACTGTATTACATGGGGCATCACTACCCAGGTACAGGTTATGTTTTCTGTCTGCTGTTTGTTGATGTTGTGCTTCCGCTTCGATTGTTATTCGATTCACAACACGATCGCATCGAGACCTCGCGGCTCTCGAATCCGAGTTCGGGCAACACTTCGGCAACCTTCGGGTCTTCGGGTCAAGCCGAGTACAGCTCCGCCATGACTCCACCCACTGGCGGCGGTAAGCTGAAGCAGTTTGAATTAGCTTCTTTAACCACTACTTATCGCAATAATTGCAATAAATGCCACTCACCGAATGCTGGCTCCGCCATCACAGAAGAGGCCATAGCGACTGCCAACTAAGCTCAGTCTTGCATCTGTTATCACTAATGTCATTAGCTCACTTGTAACAACACTTATATGAAATGACTTATTTTATTAACTAAGTGCTATTACAAGAGGTACAAGATATTAAGTTAGGAGAAAATAACTTCGGAGAAATGGAGCCGTCTCTAAAAATGTACAAGTTGTTGTGACTTATGTGTACTATTTGTACGAATCTGATTTTACCCAGCCCAAGTCCACTTTTGTTGACTTAAATACATTTTTGTTTAACGTGTAATGTCTGTATTTTTTCCTGCCTCTCCCATTTAGATTCAATACAAAATCCTCGAGGCGGCTTGTAATGTCCGAAGTTGTTTTGTCCTAACTTAATTTACTTTAGTTATCCCAATTAGTTACTATAGTATATTAGTTAAGTTACTGCAATATCTTATCATGTCCATAAGTTGTTTAGGACAGGGAGTCGGGAGGAAGTCAGAGGATAGATGGCATCAGCTATGTCCGGGACCGAATACGAATGTCGCGATGTCTCTTTAGAATAACGTATTGCAATTAGCTTATTAAAATATTATTTCAAATCGCTCTCGCTTGCCGCCAGTAACTCGGTATCACCCGAAGGCCGCCCGAAGTCATGCCGAAGTCCGAGGCCGAGAACCTCCCGCCCGAGCCCTGCTGTCGTGCTTGGACGCGAGGTATCGAAGTGATAAATCGTGGGTCGAATGGAGGAACATCGAAGCAGAGAGCAGAAGCAGACGAAAACATAACCTAATAACCAAACAAATAAATGTGATTGCGAATTGCTATCAATTTTACTGTCATTTCATAAGCACGCGACATATGTTGTTCGTTTACCTCTCGCTTTACGTTCTTCTTATCTGAAGTGTCAACACCGGCTCCCAGTTCCTGTCAAGTAAGTTTTTTTAGTGGCATCATATACAACTACTTTGTTTGTCTTTGTCCTGACCGTGTGTTTTAACTGTTGTAATTACTCATTCCAGCCTCTGGTAGTAACGAGGGGAAACTATTCAACTACTTCAGTGACGCTTCAATAATGGACGGTAGAAGGGTGTACACGATTTAGTGATTTTGTTTTAGATTAAGAGCAGAGGTAAGATCATATGAGGTTTCTGAGGTGCGACTTGGATGCAAAACTGTTAGAGTGAAAACAAGACTCTTGTGTCGAGTAGATGGTCCAACCACAAGTTTCTGTCAAATGCCTCAGTTCAAAGTCAAGAGAGTCAATTGTCATTTGATGTCAGTAAATTCGATGATTGCAGTACCTGCAATGGAGCTCTATTCACTGAGCAAAGTATGGCGGTTTTAAATGGTTACTGTTTCCAGGTGTCAGCTTCGACTTTTCTGCTGTGGGTGGGCTGTGCAGATTGTGCTGTGTGGGCTGTGAGGACTTCAGTGCGACTGGAGAAGAATAGCAAGACTTTGGCTCCGGTGGAGACAGGGCGATAGGTGAGTTGTGGCCCTTGCCAGTTTAGAGTGGTTTTGCTTTGATGCCGGAAGCTTGCCGTCTGTAAATAAGTGCTTCGTCTAAACTTTCAGGACTAGCTGGAAGCTGCTGCCTTGAAACGGGACCTGTTTGATGGCTGTGACTGCAGAGATGATGTTCACTTCAATAGATTTCTATGTATGTTAATTTTCCTCATTCCGAAATTAAACCAAATTTTTAGACAACACTTTTTTTCTCCTTCTCCTAGCTAATGCCATGGGGGCATTGATCACGCACAAGATTGCAATCATGTTTTCAAAATAATGAGTGCCAAAGTTCAAATGCTCAGACACACCAGTGCAGCACACTGTTTTGTGGATCCACCAAATCTTTCTAAATGATGTACCATTCAGGTTCTTCTTCCAATGACAGCCAGCGCAGAGATTGGGTTGCGATTGCTATGGGCACTCACTCATTTCCAGCGAAATGTTGCACCTCCTTCACAGCAACCATTGGGCACAGTCAGAATGAGTCTTGCCAGGAAATACCTGCAGAGTTGTCAACTCCGCTGTGAGTGTGTGAAATACGATTTCCCTTTTTTTTAATTGTTTTGTTAGGGGGGGCGGAAGGAGAATGAGCTTTTGACAGATTTAAAAAGTATGAGATCATTTACTAAGATAAATCATTTAAGAAAATGAATAGGCTTAAAAAAGCGTCAGAAAACTTCTTACATGCATAAGAAAAATCATGAAGCACAGTAAAATAGAAAATAGTCCAGAGACTTCGTCCAAACCAAAAAAAAAAATTACAAAATTTTTTAAATAAATAAAAAAGCTAAAATCCAATCAATAAGAGAGTCCAGAGACAGCAAAACCAACAAGTCAAAGAGAGCAATAGAAAGTCTCAGTATCAGGGCAAGGTGGGCTTGTAAGAGTTTCTCAAAAGGGGTTCTTATCTTTCAGATACAGTGCATCCCTCTCAAACTGGCTTCGCAAGTCGGCCCACAAGGTTCAAGAGGGATGCACTGTACTTAACATGCAGTCTTAAAGAGCAAACATCACAGACGCATCCCTAATAATAAAAAGCAATCACAAAATATGCAAACAATGCCATGGCATCTAGACTTCACAAATCTAAATACCATGGCAAGGCAGGCATGTCACATTGAAGCTTAAGCAAATGAAGAACTTACAGAACTTAAAAGTGCAAATATTTTTCAATACGGATTATACACGCGGAATGAAAGAATTTTGATTATGAGTTAATATCACAGTCATTTCACTGAAGTATGAATGCTTTCTTGAGATGAATTTTACAAACTAAACCGGACTATTCAGTTTACGAGTTACTATCACAGTCATTTCACTGAAGTATGAATGCTTTCTTGAGATTAGTGATTCTAATGCCGGAAAATTTCCGGGGAAAAATACGGAAAATTTCGGAAAATTTCCGTATTTTTCAAAAGCCTCGGAAAAGATGGAAAAATTCGGAAAATGCTCATTGCTCATATTAATGCGGTTACATCGATAAAATCATTTAATTCCTACAATTTTTCACCCAAATTGCAGTCAAATTGAGTTGTTTACCGTGGCTCTCGCTTTCATTAATCGATAGTTAGGTTGGGGTCGTCTGGTGAAGCTGCTGGAAGGCAGTGACGGGGAAGGACACAAACGCACCCCACATAAGGTACGTGGGTTTTGCGTCGACCAGCATTTCTATCGAACGCCGCTGGCGCTTTTTTCCATCACAAGTTAGGTGAGTTAATAAGAGTGACTCCCATCTTGTAAGTTTTGTTTCACTATAATAATTATCCATGCCGGCTAGGCTCAACACTCTTTGATATACTGCCTTGTCTGCGACTATTTTCTTTCGGAAGTGAGGTAAGGTGACAATGTTTATCCTTGATTTCTTGTGTTTTCTGGCAGTTTCCCCCAAAGCATTAATGAGAGACCCAAAAATATTCTTCATCATTGGTATTTCTTTTCAGATTGAGTTTAATGCATCATGCCCAAACCAGAAGCAGGCGTCTGGTCCAACTGCCCTCCCCCTTTAACACGTTTTCGGACAGTTTTGTAGCAAAAATCTCTTTTTTCCAATTTTTCCAATTTTTTCAATTTTTCTGTAATTTTTCCGTATTTTTCCTATTTTTCCGGAAATTTTCGGAAAAGTTGAACTTTTCCGGAAATTTAGAAACTCTACTTGAGATGAATTTTACAAACTAAACTGGACTTTTCAGTTTACGAGTCACTATCACAGCCATTTCACTGCTTTTAAAAAGCAGTTACACATGATACAGATATTGCCCCTGGTACTGAGACTCTAATGAATCTAAACAATGAAGCGGTCATACACATTAAGGACACGAGTAGAAGCTCGATGAAGGAATGCATTAATACTAATATTTCCATTCAGCATATCTGTAGTGTAGTTCTTGATCCTGTTGTCATTGTTAACTGCACTGACTTTTCTGGCTCTGGTCAGTGGAAGGGCGAGTTCTGCTGTTCTTGTTGTCATGTATGAGTAAAACTCGTACTTCTTAAGTGCAGCTAAAAGGGTTGGAACATTTTCATTTAGCACATGAACACAATAATTGAATAAAGAACAGAGCAAGTAACTTTATACTTACAAAGGAAGTGCCACAATCCAGGCTTGTGTACTCCTGTTTTGGAACGTAGAAGTTTATTGCAAGACTCTGCTATATTATTGGTCCTGTGTTGAAGTCTGTATACAGACAATGACTCATAAAATGGATGCGAGATCCAAGTGTCAACAAAGTAGTCATAAAATTCTTGCATTTGGGCTCCAACACCAAGACGATTTATTTCCCTTGCCAAAGTTGCAACCCCTCTCACAATGAGGTGTTGAGGAAGGAGTGGAATGCCACAAAATGCTCTTAATAGGCTTCTGTATCTCCTGTTTTGATTCACAAAGGCAGCGAGACCCAATTCTTTTGCCTTTTTAAGAATAGCCTGAAATAGAAAGGAGTATGTTCAGATAACTGAGAGTTACTTATAATTCAAAAGAAACCTTAGCTGGAAAATAAGATCTCACACGACAGTAATGCCAGTAGCAACCAGACACTCTGGCCATTGGAAAAACAGTTCTCCATGCATTTTGTAACGCAGTTTCAAAATCTGTCATTACGAGCCTTGGGCGAAATTGAGGCACTAAGTTGCGTAAATATTGCAACACAGCTGTGTATTCTTCCTCAGTTTTCCCCTCTAATAACACCTGAACCAATGGAACAGCCTGGAAAATGAAAATGGTTACTTACATTTGCAGACCCACTAAAACAGACCTACGGTTGATTATGTAACTCAAAGATAAAACTCACAGCATTTCTGATGACGGTTAAAATTTGTAGAATCTGAGCACAGTCAGGGGAATTCGGTCGACTAGAAAATGTTCCATCCGCAAACACTATGCGAGATCGACGCATGTACCTTCGAATCCTTCTTGAAACAAACACAACAGATGTTGTTCCATTTGGCCCATGAACAACGCCTCCAAAAAAATTATCTTGATTGTCAGAGGTCGAAGTCAAATTAGGATGCAACTGCAGCTGCAAGCCAAGACCTTCCAGTGATACTGGAACTGGAGGATAGGGACCACTTCGTGCTTCCTGAATTGCACATCTCATGCCTGCCACTGTGACTCGTGCTGCTACTTCGGGCCTAAACCTGAACAAGAAATTAATGTGTAAAGAACAACAAGAACAGCAACGCATTATTTAAAAGAGCCGCAAAATTAAAATAGTTACTCTTCGCGGATTCTCTGCACAAGTTCAGAGGGTGATTCGTATCTTGCCGCACCAATGGCCTCCTGAATGATTCTCCGCTTGAGGGCGCGAACTTCCCATAAAAGCAGGTCAGGTGCACAAGTGTGCGGCTGAGTATTGGTCCACACCTTAGTGTTATCCTCAGCGACAGTGACCGTAGCAGCTCCGCGACACGCCCTTGCCGAACCGTAATGGCGGCATCGCAAATAGACTTCTCCAGCTCCTTCATTATGGCCGTACAAATATTCGTTGTTGAAGTGGTAATAAAATCCGTCACCACAGTGGTACACTCGCGATCCCGCACTTTGCCCTTCGAAAGATTGGAAATTCGTAGCCATGGCGCGGCAGGCAGCTGTCGGACTGCAGTCGGATACAGCCAGCCACAGAAACCTTCCTTTCTCCAAACAGAAACCAACGGACTCTCAGGTCCAGCGTTGCCACATGTCTCGCATCAGGAAACGCAGCGATCGGCGCTTCTCCCACCACTCCTTTGTCGCACCAACTATTCATACTTAAATGTTTCTATTGCTGGTTGTCAAGAATGAAAAAGAGCAAACAAAATCATTATCGTACAAAAAAATAATAGTGTTTGATTGAATCTATGCATAGCATTGCTCAAAAAATACCTTATAAAAGAAGTGCTAACGAATATTGTTCTTGCATATGTTGGTCATGCCAACGACCCGTTTGTAATCGGCTCGAAGGCGGTGAGATCCTTTCCGCTGCCTCATTTCCTTCTCGGCGTGCTTATCGCGTGGTTGTCGGCCATCATCTGTGATCATGAGGTAGGTAATTAATTAATCTTATGGTTAATTAGTGCATTGTGGGTCCTTTGGGGTTGGTATCCGTTTCGTATGCGCACGCACGTTGTTCTGAAATACATTACACCATTCTCTCGCTGTCGAACTGTCCGATGTCGTTTGATTTCTGACGACTGTCTCGTGCGGGCGTTCGCGTTCGCCATCGGCCTGGCACAGCTCGCCTCGCCTTCACATCCATTCATTCCGTGAACTTTCAATGGTTTTTCGAAAGTTTTCCGTCAATTCCCGAGTAGCCCTCGTCACTAGAAATATGTCTTGATGCTTTCTAAGCCGGCCATGCCACACAGGGGTCCTACTTTAACCTATTCAGTCGCCATGTGCTTCGAATCCATTTCCAATGTTCATCTATCTTGTGGGCCCAGTTTTTCGTTTATCTTGCTCAGCTCGGCATTTTCAGATCTCACATTATCGGTGTTTCATGGCGAGAGGCATTCTCCATCTGAAGTGTTTAGTTATGAAGTTTTCTTTTCTATGAAACCGTGATTAATTTACTTCGTCTTTTTTTAGTGTTGATGCTGATGAAGTCAGAGTCAAGAGGTTCAAGTTCTTGGACCAACTTGAGTCTAAGGGAACTGCAGTTGTGACCGAGGCTGAACTTGAAGCCCCTGATGCTGAACGTGTAGTTCCTGAGTCTGAGACAACTGCAGTTGTGCCAGATGCTGAACTTGAAGCCCCTGATGCTGAACGTGTAGTTCCTGAGTCTGAGAAAACTGCAGTTGTGCCAGATGCTGAACTTGGAGCCCCTGATGCCGAACGTGTAGTTCCCGATGTTGAATTAGCGGAGCCTAGTAAGCTCATTCAGGAGGTTCAACGGCCCACATGCGCCAGCCAGCCAGCGCAGACAGGGGCAGTCACCTATTCTTTCACGTTTAACATGAGTAAGTCATGACTTCACATTGTTACTAATATATGCCTTAAGCCTGTTTTCTACATAGTTTTTTATCCCTGTGCAGTCAATCCAGCATCCCCGGAAATGTTCCTCTCCTTGGGTTAGTATTGACATTCTTATTTCCATCTTGTTCGGTCTATAGTGTGTTCTAATTTAGTGTATGTTCTTTTCAGTTCGGAACACAACAATGCCAGGTGGGCCAACTCTAATGGGTCCTCAGCCCACACCTGAGGCTCGGGTTTCCCAAGTTGTTACACTGGAACCTGAAGCTGGACCTTCATCAGGTGAACCTGGAGCTTCACAAGAACTGGAACCTGAAGCTGGACCTTCATCAGGTAAACCTGGAGCTTCACAAGATGTGCCAATGCCTGAACCTGGAGCTGGACCTCTTCGAGCTGTGCCTAAGCCTGAACCTGTGGATGGACCTTCAAGAGCGAGGCTTGAGCCAGAACAAGAAGCTGGACCTTCCCGAGCTGTGCCTATGCCTGAACCTGTGGCAGGACCTTCACGAGCCAGGCCTGATGAAGCTGCTGCTGGATCATCGTCAGTGATTGATCTCACTGCTGATGACTTTCTCTATGGTGAGCACTTTATTAATTCAACTATTCATTTAATTCTGTTGCGCATCTCTCTTAACTTGCTTTACTTTTCTGGCAGATTTCTCAGATGATGATAATGAAGAGGATGCAGACGATCCTGACTTCCAACCACCATCTGAGGCTCGTCGGGCTATACAGCCCCCAAGGTTGACAACTTATCAATCGCACAATGCTAATGTGAGCCGCCAGTCTCTCCGTAACTTGCTGGATCGTGGGAATGCTGGTAAGTTTTCTATTTTTTGCGTTTTGTTGGTTTCATTAAAATGAAACATTTGTTTACACTTGTGTCTTCTTCTTTCAGTTCTTGCAGCTTCAAGGCGCAACAGAACTGTTCCAGCCAACCAGCCAGGTGAAGTCCAGCAGCCTGCAGAGGTCCAAGAGCCTCAAGTGGTGCCTCAGGTGGTCCAAGAGCCTCAAGTGGTGCCTCAGGTTGTCCAAGAGCCTCAAGGGCTCTGTCAGTTTGTCCAACAGCCTCGAGTGGTGCAGGCAGAGCCTCGGCCCGACCATGTGCCACGCCCTGGAATTTGCTCCATCTGCTTAGATACACCGTTTGAAGTAATTTTGTCATGCCGCCACCTTTTCTGCAGGCGTTGTGTGGTAGAACTGAAGGCTAGGAAAAAGCCCTGTGCCCTCTGCCGAAAAGCTTTCCGTAAATGGAAGAATGTTGGTGGCTAATTAGTTCATTTCGTGTAACTAAGTAAGTCTCAGTGCCAAAAGTCAAGTATTATGTGTAACTGTTTTCAAAAGGGGAAAGTGCCTAGCTGTAATTCGAAAACTTAACCGTCTAGTTTCGTGTGTAAAATTCAAATGACACAATAGTAACTCGTAAACTGAATAGTCCGGTTTAGTTTGTAAAATTCATCTCAAGAAAGCATTCATACTTCAGTGAAATGACTGTGATATTAACTCATAATCAAAATTCTTTCATTCCGCGTGTATAATCCGTATTGAAAAATATTTGCACTTTTAAGTTCTGTAAGTTCTTCATTTGCTTAAGCTTCAATGTGACATGCCTGCCTTGCCATGGTATTTAGATTTGTGAAGTCTAGATGCCATGGCATTGTTTGCATATTTTGTGATTGCTTTTTATTATTAGGGATGCGTCTGTGATGTTTGCTCTTTAAGACTGCATGTTAAGTACAGTGCATCCCTCTTGAACCTTGTGGGCCGACTTGCGAAGCCAGTTTGAGAGGGATGCACTGTATCTGAAAGATAAGAACCCCTTTTGAGAAACTCTTACAAGCCCACCTTGCCCTGATACTGAGACTTTCTATTGCTCTCTTTGACTTGTTGGTTTTGCTGTCTCTGGACTCTCTTGATTGTTGGATTTTAGCTTTTTTATTCATTTAAAAAATTTTGTAATTTTTTTTTTTTTGGTTTGGACGAAGTCTCTGGACTATTTTCTATTTTACTGTGCTTCATGATTTTTCTTATGCATGTAAGAAGTTTTCTGACGCTTTTTTAAGCCTATTCATTTTCTTAAATGATTTATCTTAGTAAATGATCTCATACTTTTTAAATCTGTCAAAAGCTCATTCTCCTTCCGCCCCCCCTAACAAAACAATTAAAAAAAAGGGAAATCGTATTTCACACACTCACAGCGGAGTTGACAACTCTGCAGGTATTTCCTGGCAAGACTCATTCTGACTGTGCCCAATGGTTGCTGTGAAGGAGGTGCAACATTTCGCTGGAAATGAGTGAGTGCCCATAGCAATCGCAACCCAATCTCTGCGCTGGCTGTCATTGGAAGAAGAACCTGAATGGTACATCATTTAGAAAGATTTGGTGGATCCACAAAACAGTGTGCTGCACTGGTGTGTCTGAGCATTTGAACTTTGGCACTCATTATTTTGAAAACATGATTGCAATCTTGTGCGTGATCAATGCCCCCATGGCATTAGCTAGGAGAAGGAGAAAAAAAGTGTTGTCTAAAAATTTGGTTTAATTTCGGAATGAGGAAAATTAACATACATAGAAATCTATTGAAGTGAACATCATCTCTGCAGTCACAGCCATCAAACAGGTCCCGTTTCAAGGCAGCAGCTTCCAGCTAGTCCTGAAAGTTTAGACGAAGCACTTATTTACAGACGGCAAGCTTCCGGCATCAAAGCAAAACCACTCTAAACTGGCAAGGGCCACAACTCACCTATCGCCCTGTCTCCACCGGAGCCAAAGTCTTGCTATTCTTCTCCAGTCGCACTGAAGTCCTCACAGCCCACACAGCACAATCTGCACAGCCCACCCACAGCAGAAAAGTCGAAGCTGACACCTGGAAACAGTAACCATTTAAAACCGCCATACTTTGCTCAGTGAATAGAGCTCCATTGCAGGTACTGCAATCATCGAATTTACTGACATCAAATGACAATTGACTCTCTTGACTTTGAACTGAGGCATTTGACAGAAACTTGTGGTTGGACCATCTACTCGACACAAGAGTCTTGTTTTCACTCTAACAGTTTTGCATCCAAGTCGCACCTCAGAAACCTCATATGATCTTACCTCTGCTCTTAATCCAAAACAAAATCACTAAATCGTGTACACCCTTCTACCGTCCATTATTGAAGCGTCACTGAAGTAGTTGAATAGTTTCCCCTCGTTACTACCAGAGGCTGGAATGAGTAATTACAACAGTTAAAACACACGGTCAGGACAAAGACAAACAAAGTAGTTGTATATGATGCCACTAAAAAAACTTACTTGACAGGAACTGGGAGCCGGTGTTGACACTTCAGATAAGAAGAACGTAAAGCGAGAGGTAAACGAACAACATATGTCGCGTGCTTATGAAATGACAGTAAAATTGATAGCAATTCGCAATCACATTTATTTGTTTGGTTATTAGGTTATGTTTTCGTCTGCTTCTGCTCTCTGCTTCGATGTTCCTCCATTCGACCCACGATTTATCACTTCGATACCTCGCGTCCAAGCACGACAGCAGGGCTCGGGCGGGAGGTTCTCGGCCTCGGACTTCGGCATGACTTCGGGCGGCCTTCGGGTGATACCGAGTTACTAGCGGCAAGCGAGAGCGATTTGAAATAATATTTTAATAAGCTAATTGCAATACGTTATTCTAAAGAGACATCGCGACATTCGTATTCGGTCCCGGACATAGCTGATGCCATCTATCCTCTGACTTCCTCCCGACTCCCTGTCCTAAACAACTTATGGACATGATAATATATTGCAGTAACTTAACTAATATACTAGTAACTAATTGGGATAACTAAAGTAAATTAAGTTAGGACAAAACAACTTCGGAGTATACAGACACCCTCAAAATCCTCGTGGTGAAGACAGTCTGATAGATCAAGCAATTTAAAGTGGAATGATTTTCATTTCTTATACCTAAATGGAATGGGATACACCCAATACAATATTTAGAATTAATTCAATACAAAATCCTCTTCGTGAATACAGTCTTAGGAAAGTAATTGAAAGTCAATTTCCACACTACACACAACAAAAGTGGGTGACAAGTATTTTTAGTTCAGGCTTCAACCATGGAGGTACTCCATGCTTCAACTGCTTTGAGCAGTGTGGGGCCTTAAAAAATATCTACACTGATATATCAAGGATAAGACTAGAATTCGAAAATAAAATGACTTCAAGGATATGGTGCAACAGACCAATACAGTATTGTGTTTTACTTGAACCATGATTACACTGTTCTATTAAAAAATAAAAACCTGATATCTGTTGCACTTGTATCGGCTCATGCTGCTTCGAAATTTTATCCTTGCAAAAATCTTGTTGTCCCGTGGTGTCTTGGAAACCTCAAACCACATTGGTCTCAGTCTAAACCTATCATGAGGGAAAGATTAATGTACTATGGCTAAATTCAATGGAAAGAGCCAACTGGGGCAGAATGGGTACGGTAGGCACATTGGATGAGACTTGGCATGCAACACTTTACACCTCCTTTTCATGTAGGGTTACACTTTTCTACCCCAAAAAAAAAACTTCAGGAGTCCAAGAAATGAAGTTATGAGATGCAACATCGGCTGAAGGCAAAAGCGAGGCCTTCTTTTCCCAAAACCTCTTCATATTTCTTGCCGTTACTTAAGACTTTGATTGTTCAGTGTACGGCAATTTTGATGCCGAAAGGGAAGGTAATTGAGAACACGAATAAATGCCTTGGCATGATCTGAGTTCTTCTAACTCTGAAGGGCTTGAAGGTTTGAAAAACATATGACGACAAACGGCCATCAGTTTGTAAATATTGCATGAAGGTCTGTCCATTACAACTATTCCAAAATTATGCCTTACTTGAAAAGTTCTTTGCTTCACCTTCGGGTTAATCGGCAACATAAATTATTTGCAATATTGTGTTGGGTGTATCCCATTCCATTAAGGTCTAAGAAATGGAAATCATTCCACTTTAAATTGCTTGATCTATCAGACTGTCTTCACCAAGAGGATTTTGTATTGAATCTATATGGGAGAGGCAGGAAAAAATACAGACATTACACGTAAAACAAAAATGTATATAAGTCAACAAAAGTGGACTTGGGCTGGGTAAAATCAGATTCGTACAAATAGTACACATAAGTCGCAACAACTTGTACATTTTTAAGAACATGAATAAATCTCACAAAATGAAAAGGACATATCCTGAGGGCTATCTTATAGTCCCATTTTTACTTAACAAACATTACAAAGAAAAGAAATCGCATTGTTCTCCTCAACTAAGAACCTCAATACAAACAATGACTCTTCAGTCTCAATATGCTATCCCAAGACGCACAGTTTCAAGAAGAAAAACAAATTTCACAAAAAGGAAAAAGAGATATCTTGAGGGCAATCTTGTGGTTTCCTTTATCAATTAACAGATATGAAAATGAAAGGAATCACATTGTCCTCAAGAAACTTACAGCATTACTGCAGCTGGACTTTAAGAAGTTTTCACAAAACAAGAACAGAAATAACCAATAATATTCAAGTGATTAGAAATGTTTAAAAAGGAAACAAAACAAAAAAAAATCATGTCATACATTATGAAATGACATAAATGTAATAAAGAAATCACACCCTCCTCCAACTACAATGATAATTTATCATCATAAGACTGAAAGGCCTAGAATATTTTCAATGCAACATCCATGAAAACATGCAGCTCCTCGATTAGCTGCCTCCTGACCACGGTGTTTTCTTCAAGTGCAGAAGCAAGGTGGGACTTTGCTGTAGCACTAGTAACAGACACATCATTTCCTAAAAGAGACAAACCACGAAAAAATCAGTTCTTGCTGAATGAATGAACTAATCAAACAACTGGGAAGACAAACTTACCTTCTACCAAAGAATGGAGTCTCTCCTTCGCAATAGATTGGCGGCCAATTAATGGAGGAGTGTCAACACTCTTGAAAGCATTCCTTGCGATTTGTGTCTGGTAACATGGTAACAACCATCAGAAAAGTGCAAGACACTTCAAAAGTAAGCAACTCCAGCAAAACCAATTACCAGCCTACATACCACAATGTTTGTGAGAAAGTCAGAAGTATGTCCCTCTTGCTTCACTTTCAACCAAGGATTTTCATGCTTTACCATGGGCGACTGTGAACAGAAATAAAATGTCTAGTCCACAATTGAGGAGACTACAGAATCAAATGTAATGAAGAAATCTTACATCATCAACAATAATCACTTCTTCCTTGATTGATGAAGAGTCAGTGGCAGGCATCGTCTGCAAAGGAGTAACAGTAAGAAAAGTGTCAGTACGCAAAATCTATGGTAGCAATGCAAAACAGAGTCCGTAATTACTCACAACAATGTCTTCATAAAGGATAGAGAGATCATCTTCATCATCCCCTTTTTCCATCTTCGCAATGAAGCTGGAAGGAGCAGGTGCAGTCTCATCATCCCCTTTTTCCATCTTTACAATGATGCTGGAAGGAGCAGGTGCAGTCTACGAACAAAAAATTCATTATGAGTGTGTCGTGTCTTTCACTCTCATGGAATGCCAGATCATTGCAATCACGGACACAGCCCAAACCCACTTACTGTCATGCTGGCTTCTTTCGCAGGTCGAAAAGTAATTGGATCAACTATGCCGTGTCGCTGGATTATGTTGTCATCTATGGCGAACATATCTGGTAGAATGTCACCTGCTTGCAGGATGTTGTCATCTCGTTGAATTTCTTCCCAGTCCTTAGTCCCACTGGATTCGGCATGCTAAAGAACGTTACCCAGTGAGAAAAAGATTATGCAGAAGTGAAAATTAAGTGAGATTACAGTTATGAAGCTTACCACAATTGCTGCACTCGCCTGTGCTGCTGCTTTGTTAACAGGAGTTTCAACTACAGTAGCCTCTTTTCTATGCTTATTCAACTGCAACTAGAAAAGAAGATCTCATAAGTTACTGTTTTGATTGCATCTTACTGAAATAGGCGTAATTGTTGAGCAGTACCTGCAGTGGGTTCCGTGCATTAGTCCCCACAGCTGCTGTTGTTTTAATTAGTTCTATCACTCTCTGATATAACGGATGTATAACAATGCCTGCTACCTGAGCTTCAGGGCCTCCGCCTGTTTTTGCCATGTATCTGGCTTTTTCACCGTAAGCATTTCTGGCCTTGGATCGCAACTTGCTCCAAGACTGCAATATTAAAAGGAGTATGAAATTAGTTCAAGCAGTGTACTTGAAAATTAATGTGAAAACCCAGAACTCGAAGGCAAGACCTATTGTACGTGTGACCCATGTGCATTACTGTTACCTCTTACCTTTTTCCACAATTCAGCATCCTTATCCGCCCCAGCTGACATATTATTGAGCTTTTCTGCAATCTTTTCCCATTTTTCTTGCACTCGAATTGCCCCGTTGGGAGCTGTAAATTCTCCATGTAGAAGCTCCGGATCAACGCTTATTGCAGTCATAAGAACCTCCCACTGTTGTTCAGTCGCTCTGGCACCTTTTTTGGTACCTTTCCCTGCTACCTTGGTTGTGTCAGCTTCAATCCCTTTCTTGAGTGTAGTAATTCTTGTAGCTTTCACCTGACCCTGAGATTTTCTATATTTCGGAGCTTTAACGGCCTTGAAAGGTTTCAAACCTTTCACAGGAGCTGAAACAAAAGAATGAACAAGTGTGTCATAATGTGATGATACAAAAGGCATGAAAATAGAATTAATTATAACAGATGTATCACACATAATTGAGTATACATAATTCAGAGATTCTAACATTAGGAGAATGAAAACGAGCAAAGCACCACACCACTGGGACCGAAAACCGTGCAGGAGCGCATCGCTGTTCGATCGGTTCTAAGCGCAGATTTTAGGTACTAAGCATCAGTAATTGTCCCATTTTAAGTCAAAACCGCAGGTCTAAAAACACTCACACATACTGAACAGTGTGTTCAGAAAAGGAGCCCTATGAAAGTTGAACGCAGTCTAGCAAAAAGGAAGCCTTCAGCACTAGTTGTCGGTGCTACCGTAGCGTGCTAGCTTCGGAGTTGGAGAAGAGACAAAAGAAACGGCGAGTTCAAACAGTTTCGAGAAGGTTATGAAAAATTTTGAGGTCGGCACATGCAATACTGTAGTTGCAATTTTTCATAGCATACAATAAGAATATACATTTGATAGATTGAAAAAAAGGACAGAACAAAACCCAAAATTACCAATATTGTACTCTTAAGTAGCGAAATGTAAAAATGTTGACATTGAAAATCGATGAAATGTATATTTTGAGTCAGCGGTCTAGGGAAGGGGTTTGGACACACATTTTGAGTGAAATTGAAATTGTACTCCAAGGCGAAAGCATGGGGGCAAAGACATGTTTGAAGCCAGCGAAAGCATAGTCCAGTACTAAACGCACAACTTAAAACCTCTTTTATGGTCAAGTTCGATCGCCTGATTTTGCTGGGACTAATGACTGTCAAAGTGAGGACTGGTTTCTATTTTATTCTTACCAGACAGGACCCACATTGCCCTGCAATTATGTTGAAGTGGTCAGCCATGAAATTATAATGCTCAATTTTTGAAACTATAATAAAAGCATAAAAAAGCAAGACACTATGCCAATTTCCCACAAAGAAATCTTTTCTTAAAATGAAACCATTACTAGGGATTCTTAAGAGAATAAGTGTCAATCAGGCAATTCTATCCTATAATAGGACAGACATTCAAACATTAATTTCAAAGTTATTCGTCAAGTACTGGTTTTATGAGAGAGGAAGAAGTAAGTACATACTGAGAAATATTTATTGCCATGCCAGTTAAGTAATAATGACTGAAAAATGTCCCAGAAACAACAGGAACAAGCAGCAAAACAACAACTGTGTGGCCATTTACAAGACAATTGTTGTCCTGGGATATCATGACTCAACTTGAGAAGAACAAACTTAATGTGGTGAGTGACATACTTAAAGTTTGAGAAAGCTGAATTGAAATGTAAATACACTCATGGTGTATTTGGTTTACTATACAATTTTTAAAAGATTGTACATGCTACAGTTATTCTTGAACTGTTGAAATTTTTTATAAAAACTATAAAGTGCAAATAATAAACTTAATTGCAACTCATGAACACCTACAGCATTCTTTATGCATACATAGCTGATGTAGAAATAAATGAATACTTGGACCATACATAAAAAGCAATGAATTCAACAGAAGACCCACACTCTCATGGCAGTCACTGCCGTCTTCTATTGTTCACGTAATCGATCAACCAGTTCATCTCATAAATGCCTCGCATAGCTACATCCAAGGGAAGGTCTTCAGGGTCCTCTTCCGGAACAATGTTAACCTGACCATCAATGTCATTGAAAGGTGCAGGGTTCGGAACACCTCCCTGAATACAAAAATTATGGAGGACACAGCAAGCATTGACGATGTCCCCGGCATATGCAGCATTTTTATAATTAATGCATCGATCACAACCCAGCACTCGGAATCTTCCTTTCAGCACACCAATGCACCTTTCAACTGTGCTCCTGCATCGGCATTGCAATCGTGTGTAACGATACTCTGGGGTTCCAGGTGGTGCATGGGGCAGTGGAATGTGCAACCATGGGGCCGTGAAATACCCAGAATCGGCTATAAGAAAAACAAACAGATCATGTGACGAACTCATTGCATAAGAATGGTACATGAAATTAGATACAATACAATTTGACTCACCAAGCAGCCAACATCTGTCCTCCCAATAGGCTTCTTCAACAATATCCCTAGCTGCAGATGAGTGCCACACATAGGCATCGTTGCAGCTTCCTGGGAACCTTGCATACACGTTCATAATGTACAAATCACTGTCACAGATCTGCGCACAAAAATATTGACCAATGTCACAATAGCATATAAAAGATAATTCACCATGAACCTGAAGAGCTTACCACTTGCACATTTAGAGCTAAAAAACCCTTTCTACTAAAGAAAGCCTGTCTCTCGTTGTCGTGAGGCAACTGTGACAATCTCATGAGAGTTCCATCCATGAAACCAAGGACTCGGGGAATACCAAGGCGTTCATTCCTAATATAAAAGAAAAAAGTCAGGTCGATAATGCAACATTAATATTAACATTAATATTCACACATTAACTTACCTTGCAATTATTGGGGCCCTTTCTGGCGCAGTTAAGGGAAACCGGATGAAAGTGTTCAGAACATCAGGATGATTTAATACTTCGGTTATTTCTCTCACAAACCTGCTTACTGACGGTTGGCTCACAGCACAGTCTATAGATTTACCGAGCGTTCTTTGATAGGTTCCAGTTGCATAGAACGAGAGACATACCAACAACTGCAATTTAATATAAAGGATATTACATAATGATACACGGCAAAAGTTGAAGCAAAATGATTTGATGACAGTATTGAAAATAAAAGGATTTAACAAACCTTTGTCAGGAGTGGAATATGGTTGTGGTTCCTCCTTACTTGGACGTATGGACGAATCTCATTAAGGAGGTTAACAACTGCGTCTTGTAGCATGCGATAAATTCTTACAAACTCTGGAATGGTTAAATTGTTGAGTGGGTCGTGAACGTCCCTTATGCGAACTCTGTCATGGATCTGCATGTGTATCCTCCGTCTGTGTTCTGCATAAACGTCGATGACCCTTCCATCAAAGTAATCAAACTCTGAAAAACACCAAATATCAGGGGTAAATACAAAGAGCATGTGGGCTGAGGAGAACAAAATAATTATAAAGAAGACTCCCAGACATGAAGAAAAGTGGTGTGGCATAAAAGGGCCAACAATTTTATCTGAAATAGTACCTGATATTTTTTCTTGCACTGGGGTCATAATTTTTCAAATCGACACACGACCCGAAATCGAGGGTGACGGATTTGGTCCGAACCCAACCCAATCGACTTGTTGGGGTCCCAAACAACCCCCCACAAGAGGAAAAAATTTTAAAATTTTTTTTTTGGAAGTTATGGGCGATTGCATTTTTGGGTTTTGACTAATTTCAATTAAACTTACCAAAATTTCCAAACTTTTACCTGAATGGCTATTGGGTACTTGTATCATCTTAAGTTGTTGAATGAGGTCCTACAAACCCACTTCAAGCATAAAAAGCAAAGAAAATAATTTTAAACGCAATTTTAGGTAGAGATTGTAGCTAGATTTTGGGGTTTTTTGATAAAAAGTGAAAATTTCTTTTTTACATGGTTGGAGAATTCCAACGATATTTGGTCCTAAGATTCACTTTAGGTCACCGATAATTAAATGCAAAACATTTTTGATGGCAATGCGCATCTTCCCTGGAACGGCTTGACATTTCTGATTTTGGGGTTCGGAAAGGTTTCGAAAGTTATGCATGTTGGTTCAGAAGTCACTTTGGAGACTCGAAAGCATACTAAACCCACATTTATTTGAAGTCGACATGAAAATGACTTCTCCTGGGGATATTTCACATGTGTCCACTGACCCGTCACCATTTGAGTGCTACAAATCACTTTTCACTATGCGAAGTCGAAGAAAAAATTAATCTGGTGGATACATGGTGGTACGATCAATTCAGAGCAAATCAAAATGAGCTTGAATCATCATGCAATATCACACTGATTCAATTTACTGTACATGTACATGACAAGGGTTCACTTAACACAGAAAAAAGACACAAAATGATATTGAATTAGATGATTGTGTAGAATGGTGCATTGTCTCTTCTGTGTTATTTTTAATTTGGCTGCTGTATGGTTTGTGTTTGGTACGATCAAGTCAGAGCAAATCAAAATGAGCTTTCATTGCATCGTGTTTGAGGCCCACTAGCTAAGAAGAGTGCTCTTGAGAATGCAGTTGTAATTTGACGGCCTTTAAGTTTAGTCACATGACCTTTAGTGCCGGCAAAGGGGGAAAAATGTTTTGGTCTTCAGTTTTTACTCTTATATTTGAAAAAAATAATGTTTGCATAATCATTATTGTTAGAGTGAGATATATAATATAAATATTAGATAAGAATTATCTTAGTGGGACACAGAAGCAGTCTTTGGTCCTCTTGAATGGCAGGAAGAAATCTGTAAAGGAGTGATACTATATTATAAACTAGTTGGTGGCTAAATATATTTTACCACAAATTTGATTGCATGGGAACTTACCACAGGCAGGAACTTTGAGTCTCAATCATCATCCTTAAATTTAAAAAAAAAGAAAAAAAAAGAAAAAGTATTAATTAAGTGAAATTTTTTATTTATTTATTTTTAATAAAAGCTGTCGATAAATACCTCATCTTGGGTGATAGTAAGGAGTTGCTGGTGAACCACTTTCAGATCATTTTTGGACAGAATGTAAACATTATTCTCTATCTTTGGATTTACAATAGATAGAACCTCTCTAAGTTGGAAAGGGCACTGCTCAGCTTCTTCAGTAATTTTGTATTTGTATTGAGACCTTGTTTTGACTGAGCAGGCAATAAGGAGTTCCCTGCAGTCATCATCAAGGGACACGATCTGACCAAAAATCCAAGATTCTTCAAACTGGACCGTAACATACTGGCCTGGGGTGAAGTCACTCCACTTAAATGTTTTTCGCCCTGATTCTATTGGTACTCGAGGCTGGAGTGCTACTTTTTCACCTACATTTTTCTTGTAAGATTTCAATTGCCACTTTGCTCTTATTATATCATTCTTAGATACAATGTAGGATCCTTCTTCTGAATTAAAATGCAAAAGAGTTAACACTTCATCAAGCTTGAAAGGTACACACTCTGAATCCTCAGGTGGTTCAAATTGATGGGAGACTAAACCATTTTTCTCCAGAAGCATGGCTAGAACTTCTTCAGACTGATGATCAACAAGAGAAATCACAGCTGGTTTCCAAGAATTTCCATAAACCACTGTAATATGCTGGCCAGGGACTAAATTCTGAATTGAGGGCTTTCTTCTCACTAACTCCACAGGTGTCAAAGTTCCAGTGCCTGCTGGTGATATCCTTTTGGTGCAAACTTCACTGGGACCGATTGGGATAAAAGCATGAGAAGAGCGTATCTCATTGATGTCAAGAGCCCTGTCAAATCTTGGCTGAAGCTTAGCTTGTGATTCAAGCACTTCCTGTGATGTGACAAAGCATACTGCAGTTTTGTCATGCAGGTCCTGGCGTTTCTTTGCCCACATATAAAACTCCCTTGGGTTGCGGATGAGCTCACCCTGCAGGCTTGACTTGGTTGCTTCCCGTTTGAGGGCACCAGCTTGACCGTCACAGGGGTCCTTTCCATGGGATGTACCAAAGCAGTGCCACTCACCCTTCACTTGAAAGTCCTCTTCATGGTAGCTTAGCTTGATAATGTTGAATTTATTTTTATACTGTTGTGCCGCTCCATCAGAAAAATATTTGACAAGCTTTAGATTTGGCACCTTTGTTTTTAAAAATTCAACAAGTTTCTTCTGGAAGGTGTGAACAGCAGTAATGTCATGCTTCATATATTCAGAAACTATTGTGAAAGATACTTGTTTCAACTCATTATTTTCTTTGTAATAGGAACAAAAGGGATGAAGTGTGACTTGGTCCTGCTTCCAATAATAGCTTTGGATAGAGTCTTAGATAATACAAGTGTAGTTCTCTGCAAAATCACATATGGTTATAACTTCACCGTCTTTCAATTCTTCTTTTGCTTTTCTCAAATAAGCAGCTTGTTCCTTAGAAATATAATGGTGAGGCAGTAGAACACGTAACTTGTCAATGTAAGCTGTCACAAAATCATCACATTTCTTTGTCAGAGTATCAAGGTTGCAGCGATCAGTTGAGGCCCATTGATCATACGTAATAGTTTCAATAAAATTTGCATCGAAGTACTCTAGCATCTTCGATTCCAACTTCTGAAATCCAGGACACTTGGGGCAGCATGCCTTCAGATAGCACTCTTTAGTTGGTGGGTCACACAATACTGAATTCATTACATCCTTATATGTGCCAAACTCTGGATCACATTGTTTCATATCAGAGGCTTCATGCATGAGTTTAAAGTTTTGGTGATATTTGCACACACACACACTGAATGTGTGCCTGAGGCCCCGGCTAGAACACAGTGCTTTGGTCTGAGTTTTGCAAATGTTGAAAATGATACATGAATTCCTGTGTGTTTTTCAAATAATTCATGTAACTCTTTTAAGTTACAAAGAATGAGTCTCTTCTGCTTATGAATTCTTACACCATTTTCTAAAACACTTACATAGTCTTTCTTTCCCGGCATCAGCCTGCTGGCATGTTCATCATCCTCATAAAATAATTTAATTGCTTTCACAGTTGATTCAGGGAGAGGATGACCTTTCTTTGGCATAGCAGTGGGGAGAATTTTTTGAGTTTGCATTAACTCTGCAGTTTTCCTTATCATGTAGGCAGTCGCTCCAAGAGGACCAAATATATCTAGCACTTTTCTCTGTGACATGGCAACCAGGGCTATGGACAGCACCATAATTTGTTTACCTTTTACCTTTTTAGAAACAGCAAACTTTTCTTTCAGAGATTCAATAATTTTAGTTTGAAACTGCCTCTCCTCTGAAATGAATGGTTCAGAACTAGCCCCTCCTTCTTCTAATAATGACTGAAATTTTGAGTGTATTCTTCTTAACTTACTAGATCCATAGTTTTCTCTGGCTGACAGCAGTCTCTTTGACACAGGGGACTCTTGTATGCATGCCAGAGATTTGTTTACTGTGTTTACGGCATCCTGACTGTGACTGAGCCTGTAGCCTGGACTTTGACTGTCACCTTCAGTTTCAGAGGATGTTTCTCCACTTAAATTTATATTGGAAAGGTTTTTATCACTGTAATTTATGACTTCTTCTGCAAAAAAAATATTTCAAATTTAGTTTTTACCAGATTTTTCAAATTAATTAATAAATAAAGATTTGTTTTTAACTTACTGAGTCTTGAGGGATATCTGGTTGACATTTGCTGCTGGTTTGATGACTCCTGAGGTCCCTCTAGTGATGCACACAATTTATGTAACTCTTCTTGAATTGTGCTTGTTTCTGAACTTCGGGTTGTCTCTGCAACCTCAGTACTAGTGTGTGTCTCTCCTCCTAAATAAGTGTCAGGTTCACGTATATCTTCTGACACAACTTCCTGATCTGCTAACATAAAATATCAGAAATGAAGTTAAGTTTCATTAAAAGTAAGATTTAAAAAACAAAACAAAACAAAAAACCACCTTGTTTATCCCCTTCCTCATCAGCAAACAGATCAATAGATTTGTCAAATGTTTTACTTGATCCAGCATGTTGCTCTATGGAAGGTACACCGATCACATTTTCAATCGAACCTGCTTCTTCAATAATCATCTGTGCTAGGTCTCCTGAAGATTGGAACCTTTCTTGAGATGCGGCAGGAGATGAATCAGTGGATATATTCACCAATTCAGCTGATATATAATAAAAACATTTCTTGCATAGTTTTTTGCCAGGCACCAAGGTATTAAACAGTTGACATGGTTTGCTTTTCATGTGCATGTTCAATGTTATGGGTCTAGTGCCATCTACTTGCTTTGAATGCCGCTTCGGACGGTATGGATCACAACACTTTTTTTCGGCTGCTTCATAAAAAACCAGAAACTTCTTTCTATGGTTCTCACAAACATTGATTAAAACCTGAATGTGTGATCTTACTTTCAGAAGGTACCATTCCTCATGGCTAAAGTAATCCCTCTTCAAGTATGGAGCATCACTACATGAACCAAGGTGTCCATCCAAGGAACACATCCTGGAAACAAAAAAGGGCAACTTCTATCATGCCAGCACACATTAAACTCCAAAGCAACAAAATCCATAGCAAAACTTACGCTTAAGGTACACAGGCTCTGCCACAGTACAAATTTGAACATGAAGAGAAAGAGTTGTTCAAGAGAGCATTTCAAATGTAAACATGACAATATTCAGATTGACATTGACATGAGGCAACAACAAGTATGAGAAATTAATTTAAGGAAACAAACAACTCTAGTTTGGTGGTAAGTGAACCCTTGTCATGTACATGTACAGTAAATTGAATCAGTGTGATATTGCATGATGATTCAAGCTCATTTTGATTTGCTCTGAATTGATCGTACCACCATGTATCCACCAGATTAATTTTTTCTTCGACTTCGCATAGTGAAAAGTGATTTGTAGCACTCAAATGGTGACGGGTCAGTGGACACAAGTGAAATATCCCCAGGAGAAGTCATTTTCATGTCGACTTCAAATAAATGTGGGTTTAGTATGCTTTCGAGTCTCCAAAGTGACTTCTGAACCAACATGCATAACTTTCGAAACCTTTCCGAACCCCAAAATCAGAAATGTCAAGCCGTTCCAGGGAAGATGCGCATTGCCATCAAAAATGTTTTGCATTTAATTATCGGTGACCTAAAGTGAATCTTAGGACCAAATATCGTTGGAATTCTCCAACCATGTAAAAAAGAAATTTTCACTTTTTATCAAAAAACCCCAAAATCTAGCTACAATCTCTACCTAAAATTGCGTTTAAAATTATTTTCTTTGCTTTTTATGCTTGAAGTGGGTTTGTAGGACCTCATTCAACAACTTAAGATGATACAAGTACCCAATAGCCATTCAGGTAAAAGTTTGGAAATTTTGGTAAGTTTAATTGAAATTAGTCAAAACCCAAAAATGCAATCGCCCATAACTTCCAAAAAAAAAATTTTAAAATTTTTTCCTCTTGTGGGGGGTTGTTTGGGACCCCAACAAGTCGATTGGGTTGGGTTCGGACCAAATCCGTCACCCTCGATTTCGGGTCGTGTGTCGATTTGAAAAATAATGACCCACTGCCATTGATGCAATGCACTCTGTGGATTTAGGAGTAACATCTGTCGGATATGAAATAACCTTACCTTTAATTAATCATAATAAGTTAGTTGCACCACCAAATTGGCCAGGAAATGTCTTGAAAAATTCCCTGTGAGACTATCAAGGAAAGTACTATTTCTAGTTCTCGAGATAACTGCGTTTGATCTGAGACCATGCCGTTTTGTTACTGCCCAGGTGTCGTAGAATCACCCCGCTGCCGCACACCGACGACGAGGACGCCTGCGGGTAGGCAACGCGCCGCGCTGGGGTTTGCTTTAGTTGCCTACCCCACGTTCCGCAGGCTGAATCAACGGTGTTGCACATTCACGACCGTCCGGGAACCATATTCCCGTCACAATCATGAGACATATTTGTTTAGAACCACCTTGACGCAAGAAGCAAGCCCGTACATAAAAATAAATTTCGCTTTAGGGTCGAAAAGAGACCGCTTCCGTCCCGCCGGACAAGTACGCTTCGAGTTCGCTTCAGGCGGCGGACTAGGTCGCTTCCTGGAAAAAAAAAAAAACGACCTTGACGCGACCCACTCTGCGCCGGACAAGTACGCTTTTAGTTCGCTGCCGGTCCCCGGCGAGGGGGTACTCACTATCAAGACGAGTTACCCGACTAATACGCTATTACGCTCTAATACGCCTCTAAATTGCCAAAATTTGCCTGAAAAAAGCCCAAAACTTCCCCAAAACAACCAAACAACAGGCAAAATCCTGACAATTTCGGCTAATACGCGAACTATTACGCGCACTATTCCTGATTGAGGGACCCGACTATTACACGAGTGCATACCCCCTCGGTCCCCGGGGGGACTACCCTACACTCCGACGAAGTCCCGACCCATCGACCCCGACCTGGCCTAGACCCGGCCAAGGTCCGGCCCAGACCCGGCCGAGACTCGGCTGCCAAATGGAGGACCGGCGTAGCCCCGGCTGAGTCCGACCATGGTATAGGGGTGTCCCATCGCTAGGCCGGCCTTCGGGTGGGACACCCTTACACCGTGGTCGGACTCGGCCGGCCCTCCGTTGGGCAGCCGAGTCTTGGCCGGGTCTGGACCGATGGGCCGAGACTTCGTCGGAGTCTAGGGTAGTACGCTTATAGTTCCCCTCCGATTCCGAGAGTCAAAAGAAAGAGCCGACACAGGAGCGACCAAAAGGGAGGGGGCACATTCTTTTGCGAGCCTCGGTGTCGGTGGTAGTCGAACCCCCGGCCTTCGCTGATGTGGACTCCTCCCGAGGGGTAACTTACTGTAAGATTTTGTGTACAATGAATGTGGGAATGTGTTAGAATGTGCAAGATTTCTGCTGTATTTGTCACACATGTTGCCTACTTACAGGCGTTTTTGCCTCCAGAATGTGGGAATGTGTTCAAATTTTGTACAACGAAAGTGGTAGGTTGTGCCCCCCTCGACTCCTCCTCAGTGTCGACGTCGGTAACTATTGCGCTTACCTGAAACACGTGGATTGGGTCCGCAGGCGAGCTTCTCCACTGCAAACCTGTCTACTTAGCACGCACTTTCAAATGCATGCTTGCAAGTACACACTTACAAACGCATGCTTGGCCCGAGGGGGTACTCACTATCAAGACGAGTGACCTGACTAATACGCTATTACGCTCTAATACTCCTCTAAATTGCCGAAATTTGCCTGAAAAAAGCCCAAAACTTCCCCAAAACAGTCCAAAACAACCAAACAACAGGCAAAATCCTGACAATTTCGGCTAATACGCGAACTATTACGCGCACTATTCCTGATTGAGGGACCCGACTATTACACGAGTGCATACCCCCTCGGCTTGGCCAAGCAAGCACTTATAAATGCATGCTTGGCAATATCACACTTACAACTGCATGTTCAGCGCCGTATAACTCCATGCTACGCATATGCATTCGTAAGTGTGTACTTGCCAAGCATGCATTTGTAAGTGCGTGCCAAGTAGACAGTTAGGTTTGTAGTGTGGCGGAGCGAGGCTCAGCGTGCCCAGCGCTCCGCTCGCGCTCAGTCGGGAGGGCGCCGGGCGCCAAAATGAAGATAAAGAGTTTTCGACAGGAATATTTTGACTCACTCCTACGTTACAAGCGCACGGTGAGCAAAGGGACAATTATTTCAATTTGCCCGGATCTTACAGTTTGCCTGAAGGAAACTACACACACTGAAAATTGAATGTCGATAGTGATATCCAAATTTCGGCTTAGTGTAGTTGTGTGTTAACTATCAGATTGCCATAATGCAACGATTTAAAAGTCGCCTTCACCATTATCTAAAAGTATTGTTTGAAGATGGGCTAGTCCGAAGGGGCCCTATACTTGCAATGCTTTAAAACTCATGGTGCTCAGTATGTTAGCTATTTCCCGAAATTAATTTTGAAGTATTGCCCCGCAATGTCGGAACTTTGCTTTGCATCCATGACATAAAAATTTGGCGCAGGGTACCGCTGTTGGTAAAATGTATGTGCGGCCTCTATGACGAGGCCGCTTTTTGTCACCGGCGGAGCGCAATAGCACGCTTTGAGTAAAAATAATTAACGGGTGACAGGGTAGGATTTCACTTCTCCGATTTGGATGATTTTTGGTGGGTGTTTTTGTGTTCTAGAGACATGTAAAAGGCCGGAGTTTCAGGTCCGGCAAAAATTTATTGTCCAATCTGTAGCCATGTTTCTGTTTTTTGTGCTTTTTCGACTTGAATTTGGGTATTTTGCCCTATGTCTTGGGTTTTTCAGCCACTTGGTCAAGATATAGTTTTTCTGGCGTAAAATGAGCCAAGGAATCCAAATCTGTTTCTAGAATTGAGCTAAGGCGCACACTGTGGGAGATATTGGCTAACAACATCCAAAAATGAGTTCCAAATCTTGGGGAAATGGTCAAAAAATTGTTTATAAGGTTTTCCATGGGGTATAAAATATAGTTAATGAACTAAGAAATCCAATGAGCAAAACCCTATATTTTTCTGATGAACCGTTTCAAAATGGCAGAGTCTCAAAGCTAGACAGTTTGTTTTTTCTTCAATCTTTCTTAACATTTTGACCCTGTAGGATTGTTTCTTATGCCAGCATCCCATTTTCAATATCCCGTGGCATCCAGGATCACACGATGCGAACACCACGATGAAAAACTATTGGAATCGAATGCGCAGCGCGTGGAAACATCTCTCCATAGGAGCATCTACTGGGACGAGCCCCCGCGTGACAGCGGGTAGGCAACCCTCCTCGCCCGCCCGCTTGACGGGCCTGCCTATCTTAGATCCTCACCGGCGCTGAACTTGAACTTACACTTGAGAGGCTAGACCAGTCGGCCGTCCGCCACTTCGGACCCGGTAACTGCCATACTTGCACTGCACAGCATGACAGACCGTCCGTGAGGCGCTGCGCGTTCGATTCCAATATTTTTGCATCGTAAGGTACTCTTTGAGTACCCGTCCACGCGGACCGGAGCGTGAGGAGGTCGTGTGGGGGTGAACCCTTCGGGGACTGGTTCGCTCTGCCCGTGTCTAAAAGCAACCCAGTCCCTACAAACGCGAACCTTAAGCGACCTTATTCGGCTAATGTGGAGTCGCACTTCTGGTTCGAGCCCCACTGAGCGACTCTGGCTGGAGCTCAGAACACGTCTAGAGTTTTGGCCGTCTGCGCCGGTCGCACGGCCCACTGTGCACAGTGTGCGCGTAACCCACTTTCCCCAGCGGCGAAAGGCAGTCGGCATATAGGGGCGCTGCGTCGCGGGCCGCGGCCAGTGACGCGACGACGAGCATGGCGGCGGCACCTCGCGCCGCGCTCCTCCCCGCGGCAGCCCTGGGCCTCTTCGTGGCCGCGACCGTCTCCGGGGGGCAGCTGGACACCATCACGATCCAGTACACCTACCCGGACAGCAAACGCCCTCTCCTGCCTACCAAAGAGGTGGGCTCTGAACTCTTAACTCCTTACGGACAACGTGTGTCCTTAATACTAACAATTTTGTGCTGACACAACGACGGATGGATTTGGCATGTAATGTGGATGACTTTATTTGTAATTCAAAGGTGTGTCCATGACGTACAAACAAAATCATCCGCAAGGTACGGACAAAGAACTTTCTGTATTGCGGGTGAAATCATCCGTATTACAAGCTAAATCCATTTGTAACTTTGCTTGCAGAAAATTGTCGGCATTGCGGATACGTGGTGTCCGTAACAAGTTCACTCAGGGGGCTGCAACGGCCTGGGGAGCGCGTGAAACCATGCGGTCGCTCCGATTCAGGGGTTTGGGCCTCCTTCGAGATCTTTAAAAATAGGGTGTAGTTTGAAAAACACTTTACATAGATCGAAAGAGCATGAAATTTAGGGTAATATAGATGTATTGCCACTCCCAATTCTGCAATATTTTTCCTTGAAAAATCATAGCGAAAACACCAAAAAGTACAATAAATCAAGAAATGAAGGAAAAACATGAAGGCATTCACCTTGATGTAAACGCTTCCTCTGTTGATCCAAGTTGCATTCAGAGTTTCAACTCGGGCAATACGCCTATGCTACCCTAAATTTTATGCTCTTTCGATCTGTGGTAAGCGTTTGACAAACGACGGCCTAGTTTAGAAGATCTCGGAGAAGGCCCAAACCCCTGCACCGAGCGACCGCATAGCTTCACGCGCTCCCCAGGCCGTTGCCGCCCCCTGGTTCACTGTGCTCTCTGCAAACTGCAGAGTTTATATGGTTTACTCTTCTGGACACTCGACCTGAAGGTTGTCTACTCAACAGGCATGCCGTAAAAAGTGTACATGGCCCGTGCACAAAAATTTGTCCTCTGTTATTGTATACAATTTGTCCCCTTTTATTTACAGCATGCCAGTCAAGTAGACGATGGTAAGCGTAAACCTTCAGGTTAACTCCCAAGGGGACTCGACCGGGTGCACTCTTTAGTTTGCAGAGCAGCGGACGTATGGAATTTTCAGTGTGCATACGAAGAGTGTGGAGTTCTCTACGTTTTTACCATGCCCGAAGAGATGGTGCTCCGTCAGCTAATGCACACCGAAAATGTTGAGACTGCAAACACTGCACTTTCAAGCGTGGAGAGAAATATTCCGCACTTCACTGATTAACCGAAGGCGTGACATTTTGGTCACTCTAGAACAAAAACTCGACTTGTGGACTGTTACGAAGAATAAAATACGTCAAACAGTGAAAACAGAAGGCGAAAGTCAAAGTTCAATTTACATAATTGAACTGTAGCAGAATGGATGATGAAATCCGGAACACTAACCATTCAAGTTATGAAAAACTCTCTTGCACATTAATAGAGAAGGAATTTGAGTCTAAAACTGGGACGAACAGGAATTTGATTTTTCTGATCAAAACTTCTATTTTATCACTAGACGCACAGTGGGCGGAGATCGCTTTCTAGCCGCTGTAAAGTAATATCTCAGTCATTTTGGGTCGTAGAGTCTTCAAATTTTGTACGGAGCATCTTATAATGGTACACAATGACTCAATAATGATAAATTACAATTTTAGAAACGTGCGACCTGAAAGGCGAGACCCGGGTTCGAGACTCGGTAGTAGGGTGGATCTTGTTTTCTAACCCCCCCGTTTTTATTGACAAAATTAAATGTAAAGGATACTAGAAATCATGCCCGAGTTGCATTTGATCGGGAATGGACCGGAAGAGTCACGGTAGAGGGCCTACACTGTAAATCAAATGGTGATACATCTCACCATCTGAGGGGTGAGACAGAACTGTCTCACCGAAAAAAGGGTGATACTAAAGTGTATCACCGTAAAAAGGTCGTACACGAATGTATCACCGAAAAAAGGTCGTACTCAAATGTATCACCGAAAAAGAGTGATACTTCCTCAGGAAAGCAAGGGCCCACCTCGCTGATGTCTGACCATTTTTCGGTGATACATTTGTGTACGACCTTTTTTTCGGTGGTACATTCGTGTATGACTTTTTTTCGGTGAGACTTTTTGTATCACCGAAAATGGGTGAGACGTCTCACCCTTTGAATTGCAGTGCTTTCAGTCGCACTAACGCAAAACACTGAAAAATGGACCTTTTCAGTGATTTTATATCTTATGAAAAGAACGGCTCGGTTGATCTGACTGAGATATTTTGCAGGCTTACTAGGTATGTCCTTGGCTCGCCAAACGCAAAAATTCATCTTTCTATCTCAATTCATTCAGTCGTAACAACAAAAAACACTATAAAAGTGGCAGAAAAAGTGCAACTTTTTAGTGACTTCACATTTTTAAGAAATTATTACATAGATTCGTCTGTTTTGGAAGGTGTTGATGACGGAAATGAAATCCATTTCGACCCCCCAACCAAAGTTTCAACCGCGTACGGACCCGAATTTTCTAACATAATCTATTTCGACCCCTCATCACTCATTGCCTCAACAAACCTTGAAACAGCTTGGCGAATGCAAGCAGGGAGCGCTGCAGGCCACGGTAGGTGTAACGCCAGGCGTGGATCGTCGTAACTGGCCGAGGGGTGCCTCACTTCCTCCAGTCAGTGTACACCCTCAATTCTAGTCACTGCCCTGTATCAGTCTAGTCACTGAAAAAGCCGGCGCAACAACGTAACTTAACCCAAGTTCCAGCATTTTTGTATCGAATTTCTAGAGATTTTCCATCTAATCAAAGTAGAAATTCAGTCTAGTCACCAGTCAGTGTACACCCATTTCCGAAGTGAGGTACCCCTCGTAACTGGCGCAGCACCGCGAAGCCTGTTCCGACAAGGCACGGTCTGGCGTACACCTACCTTGTATCAAAATGTGCTAAAGTGTTCAAGGTGTTATGGATCTCATATGACCAAAAAATAAATGTAACAAGGTAGGTGTGCGCCAGACCGTGCCTTGTCGTAAGAGGCTTCGCGATGCTGCGCCAGTTGCGACAATCCACGCCAGGCTTTTACACCTACCATGGCCTGCGGCGACCCCAGCTTGCCTTCGGCAAGCTTGTTCCAAGGTTTGTTGTAGCAATGAGTGGCGCACCACGCAATGAAGGGTCAAAGTATACTAAGTTAGAAAATTCGGGTCGAGGTAGCCCTACGCTGTTAAAACTTTTGTTAGGGGTCGAAATTAATTTCATTTTTGTCATCACCACCCTTGAAAACATACGAAACCATGTTAAAATGTCTTAAAAATGTTAAGTCACTAAAAAGTTGCTCTTTTTCTGCCGTTTTTAAAGTGTTTTTCCGTTGGTACGACTGAATGAGTTGAGGTAGAAAGATGAATTTTTGAGTGTGGCGAGCCAAGGACATACCTAATATCTCTGCTAAATCTCAGTTAGATCGGCCGAGCCGTTCAGGAGGAGTTGTGCTGACACGCAGACAATAAGTTTTTCAACCCCAGTGAAGTGACTGGCTTCGCTAGTCGCCCAGCCAATTATGTCCCATATAATTAAATCAATAACTCTCTCTGCATTTTGTGGGGGTTGAGACCTAAATGGTAACCATATAAGTCCTACCTAACCTAACCTATATGGTAACCATACAGGTCTCAACCTCTAGAAAATGCAGAGAGAGGTATTGATTTAATTAGTAGGACATTATTACATTTATTTTTTGGTCATATGAGACCCATAACACCTAATAAACGACGGTTTTGTACATTTTGATACAACTTTATGCCCATTTCGAACATATAACCCGGATGTCCTGCGGTACAAATCTGTCTGATGTTGTTAATATTATGTCGTTTGAAAGGTAATGAAATTTCACATCTATTGAGATGCCGCTTGTTTTGCTATGTCATCTAATTTGTCCGCAATAAGGAGAAAACTACCATATTTAGGCTACAGACAAACTTTAGGCCCTCTACCATTCGATGCGTCCTAGGAATAAGCGCCGAAGTCCCCAGCTGCCGAACCATAAGGTCCGATGTCCCCAGCCGCCGAACCAAAAGGTCCGATGTCCCCAGCTGCCGAACTAAAAGGTCCGATGTTTTTAACCCTATATTTCCCGCCTCTTTGCAATCGTTCCCTTTGCTTTTCCTGCATGAAAAGGATGATACGGCAGTGAAAATGACAATCTTTCAAGTGAGGACAATCCGAAGGTATAAGTAGAAGTATGCTCCTAAGTCTGGAGAGGCAAGGGAAACGATTGCAAAGTAGCGAAAAATATGGGGTTAAAAACATCGGACCTTTTAGTTCGGCAGCTGGGGACATCGGACCTTTTGGTTCGGCGGCTGCGGACATCGGACCTTATGGTTCGGCAGCTGGGGACTTCGGCGCTTATTCCTAGGACGCATCGGCCATGACTCTTCCAGTCCATTCCCGATCATATGTGATTTTTAAGCTCCCTTTTTGCAACACTTTGGAATTTTCCCAAATGTTGCACTTTAACGGCACGTAGCGGCCAATGTATTTGACGTACATCAAATCCGCGACCAGATTTGGAATTTACAAAAAAATTCTTATCAAATTTTCCTTTATTTGGGAAATTTCGATGACCTACAAAAAATTGTTTTTGAGCGGCTAAAAAGCGATTTCCGCCCACTGTGAGACGGTCACCTTCACTGTGGCAACGTCTCATATTGTCGACGAAAGAAAACGTAGGAAGGATATCTTGTAGTGAAAATGCATGGTGCTATTTTGTCGACAGGCGCCTTATTCTCATCATCCCAATCTACGATTCGGACCTCTGCCCTGTGACTGCCAAGGCGACGACGTGGGTTGCGGCTGTTGTGCAGGGCTAAGCATGTCTTACTTCAATTGGAGCAGGAGGGGTTGGTTTACAGTCGAACGCCTAAATCTAACTTGATACTCGTATCAACCTAACTTTGTGAGTATTTTTTTCAGCATGCTTCAACTTGACTTACGACCCGTACGAGTTCGCCTTTGGAGTGAACTTGCTGATGGATGGCGAATCCGTGTTCAAAAACAGCATATCAGGTAAATGTGTCTCAACCTAAACATTCATCAGTGATTTGTCGAACTGCCTAACTCTTAAAGTCAAGGTGTGAGCATTACGAAAAATGCAGCTAATGTGCTGTTGATAACATCGGTTCTTCAACCGATGTAACATTACATTCTTTCAATAGGTTATTAATTTTGTCACTTCCGTTTGATTACAATGTCTCATGAGAATGAATTCGTTTTAATGTTTATTCACGTTCAAACGAATGCGACAGCCTAATTAAACGGCCTTACCGCACGGTCCAACGAATGTGACATCATATTCAAAGGAACGTGACAAAATTACATTCTAACGAATACCGAGGGGCCGTATTCAAAAAAACCTATGTAGGCGTTTTCTTATAAAGAATCTTATCTGAAACGCATGTGACTTTCACTAAGTTTCACTGTAGAAAAAATCCACAGGAAATAGTACGGTACCAAGCTGGTAGACAATTTGCCTGGTTGCACCGTTCCTCAGTCAGCACAGTTTTGGGGGTACGGAGTACGGTTTTAGTAACATGGGCTCTTACGGGAAGCACGGTTTTTTGGTACGGTTTTACTGTACGCCGAGGTTACGGAATGACCGTACCTTTTCCCTGTGAAAAGTACGGCTTTTTTAACAGTGTTGGTCATTTGGGACTGATACTGAAGTAAGCGGAACATATTTTTACAAGCTTTACTGGTATCTTCAATCTCAAATAGTCAAGTTTGTGTGAATTGAACCACGAATCATTTTGATTTGTAGCGGTTCAAATGTTCAAACTTGGAGAAATTCGCTTGCGTTTCAGATAAGGTTCTTGACGGAAACGCCCACACTGAGAAAACCTTACAAACTATTTTAGGCCTTACAAAGAAAAAAAGCTTGTTATAACAGAGTATTTTAAGCCTACGTAAGCTTACAAAGAAAATACTTCGTAATTAACGAACTATTTCTTCGTATAACAAAGTAAATTAGTTTGTATTATGTATGCTCAAAATACTTCGTAAGGTTTTGAGCGTGCAAACAAGATCTTTTTAATGGGGCCCCTCGATATGACGTCACATTCGTTGTATAACAGTAGGGTAAGAACGAAATGTCTGTTGAACATGTGGCGCAATTCGGTCCGCTTGCAGGCAGGAATCCACCGCCGATGTGCGTGCCCATCCCCACCCCGCTGCCCGTGTTGCCGACGATTGACTTCTGCGTGCGCATGTTCAACGTGTTCACACCGCCGCCGGGCTACAACCTCCACGCCTGCATGAACTTCGAGACCAGGGTGTCGCGGGCGCCGGTACTCGTGCTAGAGTTTGACTGCATGCGACTCGGCTCGGAGGGCGCCTACATCCTGAAGCCAGAGGACAATGGCGAGGTGCCGGAGCAGCCGACAGTGGCCCCAGGCGAGGACAACGAGGAGGGCCAGGAGGGCGAGGACATCTACGACGAAGTGACCGAGGACAGAAGGAAAAGCCGGGACAGCGAATGGGAGTCTGCCGTCTGATGGACTTGCCGGACTGGGCACATGCTCTATTACACACTCTAGTCCTTACGGATATACAGGGTTTGTAGGTTACGGATAGCTTAGAGCAGACATAATACGGATGCAATTTTGTTGAAAATTCAGATGTTTTTGTTCGGAATACAAAGGCTTTGGTGTCCGTAACTTACGGAACATTTCTTTGTAACTTACGGGCATTAAAGCTTTTTTAATGCGGACTAAATCATGTATATTACGTACGAACAAAATTGCATTCGTAGTACGGCTTCACAAAAGTATCCGTAAGCTACAAACCCTGTTTCCGTGAGGACGTCAGTGTGTATACACTCCTAATTTGGGGTGTTCTGAGAGCAAGCGCCTTTGTCAGTTGCATCCACTTTTAGAGCGCCTAAGGCGTCTTCTTGTAAGACGCCATAGGCGCTCCCCACTGAAACGCCTTTGTCGCTCTCTGCCGAGACACCTTGCAGACAAACCAGTCATTGAATGGATCAAAAGGTGCCTCCCATGGAAACGCCTCTGCTAGCCACAGCAGCTCGTTACCCTGGACAAGGCGTTCTGGGAGCAAACACCTTTCTTGTGTGGCTTCTAATATGGCTTGCAAAGGTGTTTCCATAGGAGGCACCTTTTGGACTGGTGTGTCTGCAAGGGTGTCTCGGCAGAGAGCGACAAAGGCGTCTTAGTAGGAAGCGCCTATGGCGTTTTACAAGAAAGCGTCAAAGGCGCTTGCTCTCAGAACACCCCAAAATAGGAGTGTAGGTGACCTCAAGATGAAGAACGCTTTCCGCTTCCCGCGGTCGAGGGCCACTGCAGTGGTGGTCGCGACGGATCAGGGGTCTTCCTTGGTCAGAGTAATGTAAATGTTACAGTTGTACAAAAATTTCGTTCCGGGAGTCTCACGTCAGTTGACTGTTTCTGCTCAAAATTTCTGAGTTAAATGATATCTCCTCTGGAGCGATGCTGTGTACAACATGTACTCATGCTCTCGAGTCTTCAGATTGTGTCATCCTAGAGATTAAGTTTTTAAAATAAGAAAATTAAGATTTCGGCTTATTGAAATGAAGATGGTATTTTTTTAGCGCATGGCTACCTTCGTTCTGGTTGATGTTGATATCAAGAAATCTTTGGTCCTTGGGACGAACGGAAATGAATTGCATCCTCCCCACTTATCTTAACACGGTAAATTCCCGAACATGAAACTGCCAAACCTAGACACTGAAAATGTTACGGTCGGACACATGGCCAAATAATGGCGTGACAAAAAGTCGCGCCTAAAATTGGCGTGACAGGAAATTCGCGCCGAAAAATGGCATGACATGTGAGTCACGCCGTCACGTGGCGTGAATGGCAGTGCGTTTTACGAGAAAAGTTATGCCAAAAACCGGCATGACAGGAAATTCACGCCAAAAATTGGCGTGAATTTATGAGTCACGCCGATTTCGGGCATGACTTTTTGCCATGCCGTATTTTGGCGTGACACTTTATTTACGCCCCTAAAACGGCACGAAGTCACGCCGATAGATTTTCAGTGGGGCCTCTCCCCTATGATGTGTGAAATCTTAACGACTCAGAATCTGCTAACATTTACAAGGGTTTCCCTACTCACAGCAAAGGTACCTTCGAACGTTGAGTTCAACGGGGAAGTTGTGGGGGCATTCCATGCCAGATCATCCGGGACCCCAAATTTGCCCGGGTGAAAAGGACTGTACCCACGTTTACATTTGAAAAACGCAGGTGGTACGCAACGATAACTGTAGGACGTGTAATGTCTATTTGTGCATGGACTGCAGATAACCTACAGATTTTTTAAAGTATTTGCGAACTAGTGACTTTTTGACACATTTTGGCCCATTTCCTACCGAAGAGGTGACTTCAAAACTCGTCCTTGGTATTGTTTTACTTGAGTGTGATGAAAAGAAAGGAAAGAAACTCACAGGTTGACATTTGGTCGCAAAATAAAATTTCAGAAAAAAAAATTCAATTGGTTTGTTGGACATTTTTTCTATTTTTTTTTTGGTCAACCAAATCAATGAAATTTTTTTTTTACATGTCAAGGGAGCCTAAGGAACATGACCACAAAATTTCATATCAAACCCGAAACATCAAATTTGGGGTCCCGGATGATCTGGCATGGAATGCCCCTGTGACTGTGTTTCTAAAATGTGTCAGAAAAGGCGGGACTTTATTTTAACAATGTGTTACATAAACTTCATTTGACACATGTCGTCTGTTACGTATTCTAACAAACGTTTGTCTTCCGTTACGTTAAATAACGCTCCTAACATTTTCTTGCAAATTCGCAAGCGACTTCGAATGTGGAGGCGTACACCTCAAAATGAAGTGTGGGACAGTCTTATTCATTCATGTAGGCGTGGGGGCGTTTTGGCCTACGCTTACAAGCGTGAACCACGTCTGACCTGTCCCCGTCTTCTCCTGACTACGTAAATTTTGGAGTCAGGTTCGTACAAGGCGATGGAGACGTTCTGAGAGCCTTGGATTGGAAACCGTTCTGAAGCTAAATATTTTCCTACAACAGCGGCTCTGTCGAGAACAATCGAGTCAGGAGGGCGGCTTCTCCTATTGTCATAGTCGAAGCCCTCAAGGGAATGAATAAATGGCTGTTAACAGAATAATTTGGAGAGTGAAAAAATACTTATTTTTGTTGACAACTACTGCAGCCCAGGGGCAACTTAAATACAAAGGTTCACCGTGCACATGGTGCACACACACACACACACACACACTGTTCACATAGTTTAAGAGTATTCACACTGAGAATCCAAAGGCTATGAATATACTGTCAATTGGTGCAATGCATTTGAAGCCGTTTTAATCGCGCCAATTGATGCGATGCTTTTTCATCGCACGTGGAGTGCAATGCCCTCCCATGCATTAACATTGGGCATTTTTGGGACGCATCGCACGTAAGGTGCGATGAGTCTGTGGCATTGCACGTATAGTGCGATGTCTCAACGCATTGCACCACACGCGTTATGTTCTTAGCCTTTTGAATCACAGTGCAATCACCTTCTGTCAAGTCCATAGGCGTCTGTTCATCTGAGCATCTACATTTTCAACCTCTCACGCTTAAATTTGAAATAAAACCACTCCTTTGGGTGTAAGCACGTGACTCAAGATTTCAGAACAATCTCCAGTTGGTCCAGAACTTGCCTGTTTCATATGCATAGGAGCTGAAATGGCATCTAAACTTTTTATTCTCAGGCGGAGGACATCATGCAACCTTACACTACGCAATGACCTTTCCGAGGGGCCCAATTCAGAAGATCTTATCTGGGCGTCTCAGTATGAAGAAGCTTATCGGATACGCAAGTGAATTTCTCTAGGTTTGATAATTTGAAAGAGCTACAAATCAAAATGATTTTTGGTTTCCTTCACACAAACTTCAAGATGAACGACCAAAGAAACCAGTAGTTGTAGAAATATGCTCTGCTTTCTTATCCGGCCCAACTGACCAAACTTAGTGAAATTCGCTGGCGTTTCAGATAAGATTCTTTATGCGAAAGCGCCCCGATAAGATCTTTTATAAAGGAACCCTCGCCTCGAAGTGCTTTGCAACGCCTTCTGAGTAAGAAAGATCGCATGAGTCGGCGACGTTGCGGTGGAATTAAAACATTTGTACGCTGAAATTCAAAGTTATTTCCCCTTGCCCGAGTGTGTCAATATCAGTTGTATTTAATTATTCCTGCCATGAGTAGTTGCCAAAATGAGGGTACTGTGTGTGTCCCTTAGCTTGATATGTTTTGAAAGTTTGAGAGACGCAGTTTTGTCGCATGGTACTCTGATAGATCTTGTTTCACATCAGCAACATAAACTTTGGTCTCCGGGATCAAAATGTGTTTTGTCCGTCCAACCTTTACACAGGCACTGTAGTTTTCGTTCCCAATGTGAAACAAATCTCTCAGTGTACTATGTAACGGCACTGCGTCTCTCAAACTTTCAAAACATATCAAGCTAAAGGACACACACAGTACCCTCATTTTGCTTTCAAATCTGTTACCAGTGATGTTGATGTGACGTGTGACTTCAAAGTTGATTATGTTCTGATTATCGTGATACATTGAAGAGTACTTATGCTGGTCTAAAGTGCGCGTACTGCAAACGCATGGAACTTAATGTGACTCTGACAGAGGAGCATGGTTTGTGTTCTTAAATGATTGTGTCTTGGTCGCTTTGTTCATCGCGTTCTGAAATCTACACCACACCCAGAAAAATGATTTCTTGAATCAAGTAAAATTCACTTGATACAAGTAAAATTTTGCATTATTTTGCCTAAGTTAAGTTCTGCTTTGAGTTCAGTAAAAATATTCTTGATATGGTTACATTTGAATGAATGCAAAGCTTATTCGTATTAATCTGACTATGAGTTTAACTTGAATCAAGTATTTTTAACCAAGAAAAATATTTTACCTGATTCAAGAAATTATTTTTCTGAGTGCAGTCCACGCCTCTACGCCTGCCTGGAACTGAGACCTCAAGACCTCCATTTGAGTGTCGACCACAGCATGTCCTACGGCAAACTACACGCAGTTTGCCGTAGGACATCCTGTGGTCGACACTTGCAGGTGTCGGACACTGTGTGGTGGACACTTCAAAGCGTCGGACCAAACTGGTCGACACTTGCAAGCGTAGGACAAATGGTCGACGCCTACAAGTGTCGACCTGTCCTACACTTGGATTCGCAGTGTAACATTCTTAAGATTCTCACACAATTTTGAACGTAACGTTAAGACATAACGAGTGAGATCTCATTACAAAGCTTGTGTCTCAACCGGATGAGACTGTGATGTAAGGCTGTGAGAACTAATCAATAGAGTCTTTAGTAGCTTTGATTTATTTCACCCTTTCTATCCTGTATACAAAATATTCCAGCAAATAGAAGATAAAAAGAAAAACAATTGAAACTACTCCCGTCGAGTGAGTTAAGCTACAGCAATCAATATTTTTGATGATACAAGAAAGAGAAAAACACATTGGCAAGTAGCACAGAGAAGAAAATTGCCATACATGCAATGAAGAAAGAAAAGTGGACAAAGCATTAGAAAGAAACGTGCGACAAAGTACTAAGTCAAGTGATGTGTCACAGTAAACTCAATGCAAGCCTAAATCTCAGCTAAGGCAAATAACTTTCTGAATAGAACCCCACAGTCAAAATCACTAACCCAACACCCTTGCTTACACTTTAATCCAATCACATAACCAAACAGAAAAACTTTTTGCGTTAAGTCCTAGCTTCTACACTTGATTTTCAGGTACGTTGGAAGTAATGACATAGCGCATTAAGATCATTTGGAACTGCTTTAGCAGCTCTGAAGATGGTTGCACCTTCGCGTAAAAGCGCATCAGATCTTCACAATAGGACATGTTTCGGCTCGAGATCTCTTGTGGCAATTCTGAAAACAAATCAAACAATTTAAAATTTAAATGGGAGGGAGAGTGGAACACAACGGCTAAGATTGAAGGATCCATAATTGGGCATGCAGAGAAAAGACAAAATGAAGGAGGTTGAGTGGACTCTACAGACTGATTGAAAGACGCGTTGATCACCCAAGACCACATAACTTAACAGAACTTAACAGATGAAAACAGTTAAAACAAAGTAGCTGTTCATTACTAAAACATTTGACTTTGTTTCGCTTTCAAGGCAGCAAAAAAAGATGAAGAGATCTCATATGCAGAGTTACTCAGATTTAAGTGACAAATCTGCTGAATGAAACCACTTGACTTACACCCAAAATTAAAGTTTTTCACGATGGAAACGTACGCGGCCACATTGGAAGAGTAAAGTTTTTGAAACGAACCGTCGCCGTCGACTAAGAGCCAATATGTAAACAAGGAACGCGATGGGACGCCGGCGTGTGTGTGTGTCCGCCAGCTATCAGTTATAACAATCACGGAGCAATCAAATACCTCTAGTCGAGGACCAATAGGCAATTCACGTAATATGAGGACAATAGCTCGAAAAACGAACAAGCAATCGATATGAGTAGATAGTGAATAAATGCATCGTCAAAATTAATCTGTGACTGTGCGGTGACGGATCTAGAAACCTGAATTGGAGGGGCTACTGGAAGGGAGTGTCCTCTTATAGTTGACCCAACAAATTTTGATGCTGAAGGAATACGTACTTGTCTGCAGCTCCATATCCTTAAGCACAATTTCCCTCTTGGCTTCAATAATCGCTTCATGAGTTGGATGAAGGACTCCTTTTGGAGACAAATTGGCATCAATGAACTGCTGATACAGCTCAGCACTTTCACCTTTCAGGGCACGTAACTTGTCAAAAATATCTGCGTGCAACTCTTGCATAGTAACTTTGGACAGCGTGAATTCACATTGCTCACAAACCCAATTTTCTGTCAGTATGTCAGTAGTATTGACTGATATCATTTTAGGGGCGTTTTCCGCAGCACCTAATGAATACAGAGAGAATTAGAAAAATCACATACTGCCAGAGCTCCTATTTTCTTCTTAAGTATGCATTAATTCCATTATCGCGATGCATCTTCCAGCGTTATCCCTTTCTAAATAGGAAAAGCAAGGCATTCTACTATATGGTGTTGTCCGTATGGCCGCTTCGAATTGCCAAGACATTTTTTGATAACAAAGACTAGTTTGTATTCCGGGACTTACGAGTGGCCGTCTCCACATTCACAACAAAAGCTAGAGAACAGAATGACTTGCGAGTCTGAAGGTGTCAGGAATAACGTCCGGTAGAGCATCGTTGTGTGCGCCATGACGTTAACACGACGCTGACTCTACAAACTCAAGTATGCATTTAGTGCACTCCACCTGGAGCATGCTTGAAATGTACACTCCAGGTTGGCGCATGCTTGCCAAGGAAACGCCCGGTAACGCATACCTGTGGCAGGTACACTGTTGCCCGGTCAAACACGCAAAGAATAGGAAACTTCAGCAACAGGTATGCGCCACCTACCGTGTACTTGGTATGCATGGGCCAACCTGGATTATACATGCCTGGCATGCACCACGCGGAGTGCACCATGTACAGACTTGATTTTGAAGAGTGAGAGCAGTTAGTGCAAGAAAGAGACATTTCAATCTCCTCTCTTGGAGAAGAGAGTGAAAATTCTAAATTCTGCTACGAACTGCACCACTCTCCTGCAAGACAGGGTTGCATGTCCCAACCAGTCGAGAATTGGCATGTATCTACATTCCTTTACCTTTGCATTGTTCACAGCAGACGTTACCAACATACAGTCCAAGTTCTGTCTCATGCAAGCATCTAGAGCAGTAACACCCATCAAAATGTTCAAGAAGCAGTCGACGAGAGTACGTCCCCAATGCAAGTGACACGTATGGCAAAGTAATAGGCTCTTCCGCAGGAATGTCTCTCTGAGCGAACACAACGGAGGAAAATGACTCATCCTCTTCATCATCACCCGTACCAATGCAAAGGGCGTTTGGCACACACGAGTGAAGGACGTGTTCAGCGTGTGGGTAGATAGCAACAACCTTCAAAATAAATACAGAATTTTAGAGATCATGCAGTGACATGCCCTATTCAAAAATTCTGGGCGTTTCCGTTTAATAATCTTATCTGAAACGCAAGCGAATCTCTTAGTTTGATCAGAGACCGCTGCAAATCAAAACAATTCGTGGTTTAATGTACACAAACTTTGAAATGCAAGATCGAAGAAACAAGTTGTGCTTGTATTTTCAGCCCATGTACTTTCTTGTCCGTCCCAAATGACCAAACTTAGTGAAATTCGCTTCCGTTCCAGATAAGATTCTTAATGCGGAAACGGCCTAGATCTTATGAATAGGACCCCTCGATTAAATTAGGTTTATATGAAAACTGACCTTCTTCACCACAGGTTCACCAACCGGAATACACTGCCTCTGACAGATAGAGCCTGCTCTTAGAATCGCTTCTGACGACAAAATATTTTGCAACTTCAATCCTTTTTGAATCCAGGTAGTGGCGTCTTGAATCTGTTTACCCTCGTCTGTTTTCAAGAAAATATCTAGAGCAGGAATGTTGGGAATACCTGCCTTTCCGTTTTTCAGCTGAAGAGCACAACGTAGCACACATATCCTGAAGGCATAAACTAAAGGCTCTTGTTTCCATGTTTCCAAATTGTCTGCAAACAGAAAATGAACCACATTTTCTACAGTACAATGGATTCTCCGAGCTAGCTAAGACATCACAAACATGACTTACCTCGGGACAAAAAGTATTTGACTCGTTTAAGGGCAGAGCACTCGGCAGTGTGATGGGACATTTTCTCACATTTCTTTCGACACAACGGGAAACCACATGAGGAACATTGACGCACAGTGGAAAAGTTGACAGAATCATGGCAACCAAGGCATAGAGTGGGAGAAGGTCCCGCAGAACAAACAAAACTCTGAAAGAAAATAATGTAAAAGTTCATACCATGGGTCTTAAAGTAGGCTACTAACCAGATGGCATAGGGTCACTAGGGGTAATTTGAAACACGGGGTAAATGTACGATAGCTGGTTCTTTTGACATTTCACAAATTATGCCGTACAAACTGTCATTTACACAAATAAATAACATCACATCTTGTATATCAGATCCCATATTGTCACATCTAGTCTACAGCTGCCCTGTTGTTACCCCGTGTCGCAAAGTTATTCAAACTAAACCTAGCAAAATGTATACGCTCATGTGTCTAATAATTATTACTGTTTGAGTCCATTAGGCCACTTACGGCAAATGAGCTTACTACAATTAATTCCTTAGAACAGTTTAACTACTTAATACTTACAGGTCCAACCACCAATGGTTGCCTTTCCAGAATCAATTCGTGATTAGAAATCTTCTTTGCCGCTCCCACATGTGCTCCATGTACAGAATCATTCAGTAACTTCAAGTGGCAGTCCTTAAGTTCATTGTTGTTGATCTCAGGTGTTGGTGCAAGTCTCTGACATTCAGCCTTGTGGCGGTCCCAGTCTCGGTGTCGGTGGCCAGTGGTACAATAGAGAGCCTCCGATGACTCGCACAGAGGGCAAGTAAACCCAGGGGCGCCGCACACAACACATGGGCCTTTAACTAGAAGTACACACACTTGCATTATTACATTGTCACCAAGCTAGGGACTTACTAAAATTGTGGGGTGGTCCTACTAAAATCTCCTTTCCAATCTTTTTCAAAGTCACACTTTGAAGTCAAGTTGCCAAAGTTTGATTATCCAAATGAGGACCAAAATGTTCCACGCTTCCTAATATTCCACCCTTGGCTTAACACTGTGCATAGTAACACTGTGCATAGTAGAGAAGCAAACATGAAATTAGAATGTAGTGCCATGCTTCAAACCCAGTTGAGGAGGCGCAGTACATCCATTCAGCAATCACGAGAGAATTAAGCATACAAAGGATTTCAACGTTAACTTTTTTAACCTAAAATTTACCTAAAACTGGCAAAGAATAAAAGCTATAGTTTGCAAGAAACAAAATCCGGTATTTAATTTTTGGCTTAGCATGGACAACCAGTAAAAAGTGACGTGTTCTGCTTGTATCTTCGAAGATAACATCCAGATTTTCTCAAAACCTTTGCGAAAAATTATGCGAAGGTTTAAAATGTCTTCTAGATATGAATGTTAATTAACCTATGAGCCGCGGCGAAGAATGACCAAACCATCACAGTTTACGATGAAATGAACAAAGCATAGCAGACTTTATTCAGATATGTAACATTAGACACAAAAAGACTCTTTTGTTGGGTTTCAAACATGCACCAAAGTAGCTAGTAACCTCGACTGTGTAACAATGTAACATTTCATACTATTTTTTTCAATTTTTGAAATGTATCTCATTTGAATAAAAGCAAGACTTAATAGAGCCTCCACGTAATTACAAAACAAATATTAGATCAGACACCATGTCCGTAAATGAATGTCACTTCAAAAAGAAAAAAGGTGAAATGAACTCAGACTTACTCATAGAAGCAGCTAGGGGAATAACAGTTCCCAACTGGTGGACAAGATCATCTTTCTGCTCTTTAAGGCCAGGCATTGCGAGCACTTTCATTGATTCGTTGAGTTTATGAGCTTCGCGCAGGCTCATAGCCTAGACATAAAATGAAAACAAGATACACACACGATCTCTTTACAGAGCGACTCGTTGTCAGGAATGTAAGGGTACATTACCTCAGCTTTCTTTGGGGTAATTTTCCCCAAAGACAGATCAAACTGGATAGATGCCATGACAGCTTCTGCAAGATTTGATCGCAGTACTTCAATGGTGTCAGAGTCCCATGGATCCAACTTCTCAACAACTTCCAACAAGTCTCGACTTACATCCACCAAGGTGTGAAGTTCATCTTGAAAAACGGAAAGAACACACAGCATATAGTCGGCACAGTAAAAAGTGTGCGAAGCATGGCTTCGTATGACGAAGAAAACGAAGGCAATGTCAAATCCACGAAGACAGACTTCGTATTAAGAATCAAAAATCCTTCGTAATTCGAAGAATTTCTTCTTAGGACGAAGCGAGGTACGAGGCGATTCTACGATGCCTTTATTTTCTTCATAGTTAAGAAGCAGATGCTTCGAAGACTCGAGCAGTGTCAGAACCGAAACATCGTCAATAAAGACGACATGGTCCACTGAGTGAACGCTGTCCACGAGACGTGGCGACCCGTGGAAATGCGGGCTAATTCTTGTAACTGTGTTACAACCTGTCACTGTGAAAACCCTCCTTCCGTCATCGCGTGGACAGGGTGGACACAGCAAGGGGAAGTTACTGACTTTCGGTGTACGAATCAAATGAAATTTGGAAAAATTTGGATGAATTTGGGACAAAAACTACTGAATTTCGAAAAGAATTTCGGTGAGTCTCAATCCATTTTAGTTCATTTCAATTTTTTTGTGGGATTTCGATGAACAAATTTAGAGAAAGTGATTTCCCCTTGGGACTGATAGCCCAACGCACAAAATCGAAAGGAGATCAAAGTTGAAAATTGAGAGGGTAAACAAGATCGCCACCAAGTGTACTTACGAAATTTAAAAGGGACATTTACCTCAGGCTTAGAAATAAAACTGTTCACATTAAGGGGGTATCCCAGTGTATTTTCGTTAAAAAATCGAAAAAAAATTTCTTGGCTAAAAGTGTTCCATAGGGTGTCCTAGATACAGTACAGGTCACCCGAGCGCTCAATTCAAACGCGGCAGGAGGCTTTTGAAACATGGTACATGCTCATTTCACAAAGATATAACAGGAAATTTGAAACTTTAAACGCGTTTTTCTCCGTTTGATGTTTTTGAAACGGCTGCCGCTCTGTAGGCCACAAAGATTGAGCTAGGATTTTGAAATTTGGCACAGAGTAGCTCCCAACCTTTGTCCAGGTAATGACGTTCCCAGATTTGACCTATCCCGTCCCTGAATTTTTTTTATTTAATGCTAAAGGTACCCAAAAAAACATTTTTGAAAAAAAATAATTGTTTTTTGAAAAAAAAAAAATTCTTCTTCGACGTTGTGACCTCGGCTCATATGTAGGTATTAATTCCCTGTTCCGTTTTTTTTTTTTTTTTCAAACGCAGCCCTGAGACTCCAGAGTGGCAGCCGTTTGAAGAGACCATGAAACGCCGCACGGGGTATCGCCGGTCCTGCACGGGGTATCGACGCGGGGTGGGGCGGGAATTGAGGCTTGGGATAACTACTTTCAGCCCTTAAAATTTGGTTTTGATACGATGATTAGTTTACGAGGAATAAATTTTAGCGCAAAGCTCTGCACTTTTCATTTCTACACTGGGATACCCCCTTAATCGAAAACACCAGGGAAACGATAAAGAAAGAGGGAAAAATCATTATACAAAGCTGAAAAGCTTTTGACTTGACTGCAAGAGAAGAGTTAGAGCCGTTGCTCCACTGACCTTTAGCCAAGTTTCGGAGTAGAAGGTTTGCACGAACTACAAACTCATGCGTCCTGTGAAGGAGTCCTTTGGGCCACATTTGTTCCCCGATGAAGTGCCTTATCTCATTGGCATCGTGTTCCAGTACATGAAGAGCCATACGCGTGTCATTCACAAAATGGAAGTACTCTACATAGCTCATGGTGTAACCACACTTTTCACATTTCCACGGAGATTCAAGGTAGTACTCGTCCTTGGTATTACAGCACACCATCATAGACTTGACTCCACCATCTGCAATGGAGACACAAAGTACTTTAGAGGTATAATGCCATAAAAATTACTTCGAGAAATCCTACACACGGGTTAAATTTTTGCTATACTGCTATGTATGCAGAAAACAATTTTGCACCATCCTATACGACGGATGGGCACACTTAATAGTCTTGCACAGATCTTGAACGAGACATCACAATTTTAGACATGACGTCACAAGTTTTAATGCAGTCGACCCTTTACTACAAATGCGCATGCGATTTGGAGCAATAATAGACAAATGTGTGCAGTTTCTCGCACAAAAATCACACGAGAAGTTTATCTGCACAAAAGACTGCGACGTCTCGTAGAAAACGTTTACTATAGGACGACGCCGATGCACGTTGTCGTAATGCCACGCCAATGTGTGGGAAAATTGAACCAGGAGGTGCAAAAAATGACTTGACTTTTCTCCAGATTAAGTTTATAATTTCGTACGGTGCCTAGGGATGGTTTGCATCATTGCACCACATTATTTGGCTCCATTCCTAACAGTTTTGAAGATAATCCTCATGGAGAAAGGATGCAACTCAACTTAGCCCCTTTACCGGCCAAAATTTCATAAAAAATGGAAATAACTCAACCGAAGTCGACATATGTCGATTAAACAAACTTTAAAAAGGACATAACTCAACTTGCATTTTAGTGAATGTAGAGTTAAGAGAATCAACTTAAGTCTCCTGAATTTAAAACAGAAGTCGGAAGAAAGGCATAAGTCCAAAATATAAACCAGAGTGACAAACACTTCACGCTGATCACGTTTCCACTTGACTTGCCTCCAAACTCTGCTTTGTTTAGGAAATAAAAGTTAAGATGGCTCTCTTTTCACTTGAACGGAAAGTGATAAGTCGCTGAGACCCTCTGCCAGGGACCGCACACTTTTCTGGTTTGTAAGGAAATTGCACTTAAGTTTCATGAACTTCTTATCATCTACAATATTGAATGGTGTTTTTTTTTTTTTTTTTTTCCCTCCAACCCGTTTGATTATTCTCCTTAAAAATGGGCAATATGGAGTCATCCCCTTCCTTCGCTTCCTGGATGAGTTCTGTTATCATCCGACATAACAGCGTATCTACTATGGGTTTCCCATAAGACATACGATGTTACACCAGATGAACACAAAATTTAAGCGTATAAATTAAGTAAAATTTAGAATAGTGTGGTTCTTACCCCGGCATTTCTTACAGCAGATGGAACTCATGTAGAGGCCCAGCTCCGTGGGATCGAGGCAGCGCGTGCAGTCGCACTCGAAGAACACCTGCCGGCCGTCTAGCTTCCTGACGTAGGTGCCGCTCTCCAGCGAGGTGCGCATGACGGTCAGGGTCTCTCCAGCAGCGATGGGCCTCTTAGCGACCACCGTCACCAGCGACGCGTCCCTCGGGTCGTCGTTGCTCATGGCGCAGTTCGGAGTGCACGTGTTGGTCAGCATGTTGTAGTCACCAGTGTGCAGCCCGCAGATCTATGAGGCAGACAACGTTGCAGATAAGGGGAGGTGCTAGTGAGCATATTACTATGTTCAAAAAAGGTCCCACTGTGAAAACTCGTTAAAAATACTAGGATGTCTATTGAAGGAAAGATAACGATTTGACTTTGAAAGGCACCTGCCATGCCCAGAGTCGAAGCGCCGCTTTTGACGATATTTTCAAAAATCTTCTTCCGCATACTACTACGTCATGAAACGTTGGCCGTCACATTTTCCACGTCATTGATTCAATTTCAAGATTCCGGCATGCACAATACGTGTTTTTTTTAGGTGCACAGCTTTGCACAAAACTGAGCAAACGTGTGAAAAGCGCGAACTACGCATATGAAGCTTCATAACAATGCAGATTTTCATGCTAAGCTACACACGAATTCATCCATTTTAACATGTATTCTTAATTACGTGCACAGCTGTGGACAAGATACTACATAGTGATTCAGTGTCTACCACATTAACAGGAATATGTGCAGTTTTCCGTGGAAAAATCGTACAGAAAGTGCATCTCCACAAAAAACTGTAACGTCTTGTAGAAAATTGCACGTAATATAGTGTATGAAAATCCGCGCATTGAGCACACAAAATTACAAGTAGGTAAACCCCCTTGAATATTCAAGAAGGATGCAAACTGAGGGTCCCCCACTCCAGGAATCGTGTTCATACGCAGTCCGGGAATCATCAAACATTCTCTCAAAAGTTGATCGAAAATCCCTTAAGTTTCCATGAAAAGTCATTCTAAACTTGTGGAAGTGACACAAAACACTAAAAAAACGTAGCTTTAGGTTCGAAAATCCTCACTTTTCTCGTGGCATTAGTTTGAGAATCGTGGGAATCCGGAATGACGTCACCAAAGTGACGAGTGGGTGTAACCCCTCCTTGCAAACTCACCGCTCTGCCGTCCTGACAGGAGAAGGTGCTCTGGTTCATCCTCCAGACCTCCGCGATCTGGAGGACCTCCTCCGTCGCGAACTGCTTCATCTTCATCTTGGTCTCGATCATGTCGGCGGCGTCGCGCAGCGTCTTGCCCGTGTTGGGGATGCTCAGCGCCAGCAGCAGCCTGGTCTTCTGCGAGAGCACCTTCTTCTTCTCGTCGTCGGACCGCACCAGCGTGCGCAGCACCTTGACGGCCAGCGCCAGCGTGGACCACTCCAGGTGGCAGCTCATGATCGATGAGAACAGGGGCCGACCTGGAGCACACAAACCCTGTTATTCAACGAGTCACTGAGAGATAAACAAAACGACGGAAAAAGTATGTCTGGAATAGTCTGGACCGCACTGTTAAAAATCCACTGTAAAATTACAACACTATCACCAACAGGAATGTTGTTAAATAACAACAGTGCTGTTCGACTCCTGAACGGAAAATTCATCTACAGACAACTCATTTGTTTCTTAACAACTTCCCTGTCTGGAAACAGTGATGTAATTCTGATTTAAAACAGTAATGTTCTCGTTCGACAGTTTTTCTGTTTAAAAACAACCATTGTGCAATCCTTAAACAAAAATGGTTGTCAGATTACAAGGATGATGTTAAATTACAATACTTTGAGGCGAACACAAATTTGGCAGAGACATAATCGAAGACGCGACAAAAGTATTGTTGTAATACAATCGAATCATCAGAAAACAACACCAAGGGGTACAACATGTTTGTTATATAACAAGATGTGTTGCTATCAAACTTAACAGCACAAGTGCTGTTAAATTACAATTTTTTTTTTTAACAGTGCGTCCGTACTTGCCAACTACGGAACCTCCGTGATCACCGTACTTGCACGCAATTAAACATGCGCGATAAATGCACGAATCCATGGGCAACAACGCACTCTTAGTCACGCACTTGAAACGCATGCTCAATTTTTCTCCGAAGCTTCTGCACAATTAACTGGTAATCTAGTGTGTACCTTCTCAAACCAAGAGACGCGGAGGTGTGGTATTTTCAGTTTTCGCGATTGGAATTGCTGATTTTACAGTCTCCACACTTAGAGTGTGGAACAGCTCACAGAGCCCACTCTTGGCAAGTTCCAAACGTGAAGAACTCCACACTTGAAGTGTGGAGACTGCATCCGCACTTAAAGGCTGGAGACTGCAACCTCTGCACATTCAAACGTGGATACTGAAAATTCCACACTCTGCAAACGCACGTGTGTGCGTTGCAAACATTTTAAACTGTGTGCTTGACGATCACACACTACCTGTGAGCCTGTCAGGAACACACTAAAGAGCAGGCTGTTCTAAAGTGCTCTTTTCAAGCACACGGTTAAAAGTGTGTGCCCGCCAAGCACAAAGTATAAAATGTAGGCCATGCACTGCATACACTTGCGTTTGCAGAGCACCTCCGCGTTTCAAGTGTGGAGTTGTCCACACTTGGTCCGCACTTCGTTTCACAGTACAGTGTATAAAGGCACTCACCCGCGCGGAAGCCGGCGCGCTTGAGCAGGCCACACTCGACGCGATGCGGGGACTCCTCCTCGCACTTCTTGGAGCACACGGGGAGCCCGCAGCCCGAGCAGCGGCGAGTGGAGCCAGCCAGCTCCGTCAGCCCCCGCAAGCAGCCAAGGCAACATGTCTGCAGACCAGACTGGAGACAAAAGATTTGTTGGCAACGGGAGAACTTGAACGTCGAGAAGGAACCCTCCTCATCGACGGACGACACTGGTAAGCAGGGGCGTAGTTGTACGCTTCATCCAAGCATGAAACTACGCTTGAAAACTTACAGCCCTTCCTGAACGCTTAAAGGTAACTAGCCCTAATGCATTTACACAGGAGAAAAGAAGCGTATGAGCTCTTGTACGCTTCAAGAATGGTGTACAGACTGTGCACTCGACGAACGGCGTAATACCACACCTCAGATTTACCAATAAAAGGAATCCGGAACAAGAGACTTATGATGAACGATCCCGTTAAGGCAAAACCCTACTTTTGGCATAATCTGTAGCAATGCTTCTCATACGAGTGAGGAAACGTTGCTAGTGCACACAAACTTGAGCTTGTACACTCTTAAAACCTTACGAAGTATTTTGACCATACATAGAACAAACAAAAATACTTTGTTATACGTAGAAATAGTTTGTAAATTACGAAGTATTTTCTTCGTAAGCTTATGTATGCTCAAAATACTTTGTTATACAAACTACTTTTCTTTGTAAGGCCCGAAATAGTTTGTAAGGTTTTCTCAGTGTAGAGTGGTTGACTCACCGGTCCGACGACAAGAGGTCTGCTCCGCATGACCACGGTCCCAGCGGGGATGGCCCTGTTGGCGACCAGGAGGGTCTTCTGGCCGGTCTTGGGGTCCACGCTGCGCTTGAAGGGCTTGCAGTTGGCCTTGTGCCGCGCCCAGTCGGCGGTCTGGTGCTCCCTGCCGCAGTAGAACACGTCGCGGCAGCCCGAGCAGACCCGGCCCGGCGCTCCACACACAGCGCATCCGTCTGCCATCGCTGCCGAAATAAAAATTAGTAAAACAATGAAAACTTAGGTACACAACCCAAAACATCCTTTTAACACCTTCACGCCGGTACGAGAACCATGTTCTCGTACCGGCTGAAGGTTAGGTTAGACTTCGGCGCGAAGGTGTTAATGACTGATTTAACACAATTCTTAGCAATTTTTTTGCTGACCAATTTAACAAAACTCGACGACAAACGTGAACTGTCTACTTGGCGGGCACGTACATGTGCATGCTTGCAAGTGCACACTTACAAACGCATGCTTGGCGGAGCAGGCACTTACTAATGCATGCTTGGCAAGTACACACTTACAAATGCACATGGAGTTATACGGCGCCGAGCATGCAGTTGTGTGGACTTGCCAAACATGCTTTTGTAAGTGCGTGCTTGGCCAAGCATGCGTTTGTGAGTGTGTACTTGCAAGTATGCATCAGAAAGTCGTGCTAGGTGGACAGTTAGGTTTGCAGTGTCGGAGAACTAACTTGTTGGGCGATTTTCCAAAACTCATAGCAATCTCATTATTGACTCATTCTCTACAACTCGTAAGACTTTTAGGTTGAAACATTACTACTGCTGCACGCAGCTATGAGTAACTATATCAGTCTTGTTTAAGCAGACTTCTGACAATTTTGCAGTAAGACTAAAAAGACAACACCGCTTTTCTTCGACAGTCGAGATGATACTTTTGATGAAATTTACTCACTGAGAGCATTAATTTAGAGCCCTTGCACCGGGCATATTAAATAATTCCTCTGACACAGCTGAGTAACATGAGAAGAAAATTTAGAACTACGAGTATCAATGTCACGGGGGGAGTGCACCTCGCAACGTTTAAGAAATGTTGTGTTTTCGCGAATTATTAGCGAGTAGGGGAGGTAGGGTGCGTCAAGGCTATGGGACTTTCAGAGCAGATTTGAAACGGACACGCTAAAGACTCGTAATTCTGGCGTAGACTTGGATAACTGAAAACAATTTTTCAGCAGATGATACATTTATGTATACAGCTACTCGCAGAAAAAGAAATTAAAATTATAGAGGTATCATAATGCTTGTACTCTCGTGCCGGCCGAGCGAGCGGCTGGGGTGGCTATACGGTAAAAACGGTTCGCGGTTTTCCCAGGAAGTCTGTAGAAAAGACAAAGGTATTTCCAGGGAGTTCCTGGGAAAACCAGGAACAGTTTTAAACATGTAGCCTAAAAGGTTATGTACGGCCGTCTGTGGGGGACTCGAGTCGCCTCGCCCGTGCCTCGCGTCGCTCGACCTTGAGCCCTCCGCGCAGCACGCCACGCGGTGCGGAGCTGGCAGCCGCGTACCGGCGCGAGAGAGACAGACCGACGGCCTAGCGGTAACGTGCAGCACACACACACACACACACGCAAACACACACACACACACACACACTCTTGAGACGCCACGCGTTGGCCGCCGCGCGACTCATGCTTATCTTGAGTGTTGAGTGACGGGACGGGGGCTGAGTGCGGCGGACGCTGCGCCGAGGCGTCTCGCCCTAGCACCGGAAACAACTTACACGGGTATAAGATGTTCATGTGACAGGCCATCATAATCTGCATCCTAACATTGAAACAAAGGAAATGATACCTAACGCAAAAGGCATTGAGCATATCAAAGTACCATCGACATTCTGAACATGTTACCACAACACAATGTCATTCAGATATCTAAAAGTTATATTAAAAGGAACATTTTCGTAACTTTCCATGCGTAAGAAATAGACCCTTTCGCTAATCGCCGAATGAAGAACAAAAGTTATCAAAAAGTCTGGACCCAGAAGCGCGCCACCTAGCGGCCGTTACAGTGAACTTTCAAAGGCTGAACCGTGATTGGTCACAAGCACAGGTCTGGATGAAGTTCACAGCATCGGCCGCTAGATCGCGTGCAACCTGGTTCCTGAGTTTTTATTACTTTAGTTCTTTACTCGGCGACGAGCGGAAGGGTCTATTTAACACACATGAACGTCCTAGTGTTAACTCATGCAAATTAAATGACACTATGACGTACTCAACTTCCTAAAAATCATATTTAAATTGAATAATGTGAATTGAATGATAAACAACCGTCCACAGAAATAAACATTCCCATTAGTATCATCTGCTTTCACGTTAGCAATAACGTTTATTTCCTTTATCAGCACTCGTGAAACAAAGGCATTAAAATTATGCCCTTAAAGGGCGTTAACGATTTACGCCCTTTAAGGGCATAATTTTAATGCCTTTGGGAAGGGCATTAAAATTTTGCTTGAAATTCCTATACCATTTACGCCCTTTCCAAGGGCATAAAATGAATTATGCCCTTGCAAGGGCGTAAAAGAGTGTTTATGCCCTAAATGGCGTAATTTTTATGCCTTTGTTTTACCAGTGAGTGTCGCTGTTGGAAGAGTCAATCATTCAATCATGGCTGCACTAATCAGGCAGCCAGAACGTGTCGGTAACCACCCCTCACAAAGCGAAGAAGGTCGTGTTACGCTAGGAGCAGGTCGGCAGAAGAAGGATCAGTATAGGAAAGCGAGAAAATCGTGGCTGCACTAATCAAGCAGTCAGAATGTGTCGGTAACCACCCCCCAAAAAGCAAAGAAGGTGGTGTTACGCTAGGAGCAGGTCGGCAGAAGGAGGATCAGTATCGGAAAGCGAGGTGCTGTGTCTTGCGAGACACAATTCAAGCTGTCGGGTCTGAACGCTCGCACACGCTATTTCACTGGCGGCTTTGCACAACCTCTTACACACCAGGTTATGTGCTTCGCAAAAATAAAATAAACAGAATAGAAAAATCAGGCCTCCCGCCGATATGATGGTCGTGGTGACTCAAACCGTAGCCTGAGAAAGTAGTGATTGGTACATCTAACAGCTATGAGTCTTCTTTTAACTACCAAGGTGAAACACAGCTGGAGTGACAGCAAGCAAAGCAGCCAAGCTTTTTTCAATTTTTCATACCGAGAATTTTACAGAGTCCCGGCAGTTTCAGCAAAACACCGCCCACGCAGCTGAGGTGACCCTCGAGAAGACGAACGCTGAACGAAGCACCAGCGAACGGTTATTAAGAGACAAGATTTTAAAAACTAGTAGCTCATTTCAGCAGAGGCCCGAGGAAAGACAGAAGGGGACCTACAAAGGGGAAACAGCTCCTTTGATCGTCAAAGAGGGTTTATGCTATCCAATATTTGATTGCATGCTGGTGCACTCCAAGTCTTGCGATGAAATTTTAGCTACGTTAATGAATTTGAAGCAAAATTCCTTCATATTACGGATCTTTTTGGGGATTACATTGCAAGGATCGAAGACTGCCTTCGTATTATGCTTGTGCTAATTCGTTCGTATTAAGGAAAATTTCCTCGTGAGACATGTAGATTGTGATGAAATAGAATGGTTTCACTGGGACAGGCGTTACTGAATGCAAGGCAAGCTATAAGCTGCGCTTATAGGCGTTCCGCTGCGTGCAAGGAAGCATAGATTAGAGAGTCCGAGAAATTCCCTCATTCATTTAGAAAAAGAGAAATTGGGCAAATGGGCCTGTTACGCTGTTGATTTCAAGCGTCGACGATTACGCTTGAAATTAGAGGGTAATACTATGCGATCAAGGCTTCAGTTTTACCTAAGTTGGCATAGAACATCTGTTGAAGAAGCCAAAAATATCGAATGTACCGAGACAAAGCGAGTACCTCGTGCGGCGGAAGTGGTCATTGTGCCCTTGACGGAGCAAAGCTTCACTATACCTTCTGCTCGATATCGTTTTATTGATTAGACCGGACTGTATTAGCGACTTGATTGAACCCGTTTATTTGCACCATTTGTTAATGCAGCTCTGGTAAACGCTCTTTCCTATAGGGTACTTCGGAGAAGACTAAATCCGGAAGCAGCCACGACATCGGTAGAAACAAAAGAGCGTCGCGCAGTCCTGCTAGGCAGTGGTGGGGGCACAAATGGACGGAGTGGGGGTACAGTCACTAGATTTTTGCGCTTTTGCAAGGCGTTACTGAGGCACCTGCCTGCTGAATCTGAATCTCAATGGCAAACAAATTTTAGAACACGATATTGCATTTCAGGACTTGAGCACGTTGGTTGATGTTGATGCGTAAATTTTTGTTGTTTTGGCTTGATAATGAAGGTAATTAGCTGATGACGAAACCTCAAAGAGCCTAATGCAAAATAGAGATGGCCAAAATTTTCATTTATTTCCTAACGTTCAATTCATGCCGGTGGAATTGATTTTGATCACACTGACAGGTTGGAATGCTCCATACTTTTTGCATTTTCCTCGGTTTGTTCGTGGGCACTCTGTCTCTGCCCTCGGTTTGTGCAGCAGTATTTCCTTTATTTCAATAATTTTATTTGTAAATGTGATGTGCTTTTGGTTGTTTGCATGTTTGCATGTTTGTTTGTTATGCTGTTGAGGGTTTGTACCTAGTTTTTTTTGCTTGGTTTATTTTGTTTAATTTTCTGCTTGCTTGTTTAATTTTAATATAATTTTGTTAATTATGCATGTTTTCTCAGTGAAATGGACAGGAGAGAGGAAAACCGAAGACTTTACATTGGCCAACTGGCAAGGAGAGCTGTCGAGGAGGAGTTCATTGAGATACCTGATGAGCTTCGCCATGACCATGACCCTGAACCTGAGGCTGTAGAGGGTCTTGCTGATGGCGTCGAGGCTGATGAAGCTTATCCAGACACCTCAGACGATGAGGACGATTATGATTCTGACAGTGATGATGACAATGACAACGATGACAGAAGTGATGGGGAGGAAGATGTTGATGAAAATGGTGAAGAAGAGGGTGAGGAGAATGGTCTTCGGAAACCTTTAAGAGAGTGGGCTGTGCGCTTCAACGTCACTCAAGTAGCAGTTGATAGCCTGCTCGGAATATTACAGCCTCTTCACCCTGAACTCCCACATTGTGCTAAATCTTTGCTTTCCACTCCTGTTAGAACTGTGGTGAACGTGGAAGTGTTACTTAATGGAAAGTACATTCACCCTGGAATTGCAAGGGGTTTGAGTTAAAAGGTGGCGAAGGGACTGAGAAATGGAGAAGCAGTGCTAGTGGATGTGTTTGTGGATGCTTTTAAATTTGAAAACACTGTAAAACCTAAATGCACAGCAATTTTAGCACGAGGTTTCAACTGTGTAGACAAGAGACCGTTCCCTGTCGGGCTGTTTTATGGCAGTGGTGACCCCCAGCCCATTGATGACTTCCTTGATGACTTTATTGTGGAGATGCAGGGGTTGTTGGTGGGTGGCATCGTGGCAAATGATGTACACTACCCAGTGCAAATGAGAAGCTATTTAGCTGACAGGGTGGGTAGGTCCTATCTGAAATGCATTGTAGGGCACCAACAGGGTTGTTCGGCGGCCGAGATGGGATTGTCGTACCAACCTTCAAAAAATGTCGTACCTGGAGCCAAAATTATCGTACTTTCGTAAAATTGCTCAAAACCCCTAGAAATCGGCTAAAATTCATAATTCAACTGTAAGATACACGGGAAATGACGATCTGACAGTACGCAGCAGCGGAAAAGACTACCGTCAACGGGGGTAACTTGGGACACTTTTACACGCGTTTTTAACGCTCAAGGCAAGATTTTTGACCGAGGCCATTGGGTCCTAACTATGTTCAAGTTTGACCCTTTCCTCATTATTTCATGCTTGTCTGGTCTATTTGCCTTGAGTATGTCGTTTACAATCTGCTCCGAAATAGTGTCCCAAGTTACTCCATGACCGGGGGTAACTTGGGACAGTAGGGGAGAAACTTCATCCCCATGTATCTATTGAGATTGTTAAATCATAAAACTTGTGTTGACAATGTCTCGACCAAGAATCCAGGCCTTGGAGTCGTTATGGGATGAAGATTGGGACTACAAATGGGACTCTCTTTTCTTCCGCTATATCCTGGGCATTTTCTAGGTATTTGTAGAAAAGTGAAAAACATGGCTTAGCGGAAGCAAAAACTGTAAAGCAAGGCATCTCTTTACATCACCAGCGTAACATTCCAAGGTCAGGTTATGTCATAAACCGGGACAGGCGATTCCTAGGAGGCCAAGAGTGCAGGGAACATGATGGAATGACTGTCCCAAGTTACCCCGTGCATTTACGATATTTTATAAATTGAAGTCTGGGCCCAAGATGGCAAGACTGAAGTCAGCACCATTTCGCGTCCTTCTTTATCAATGTATGATTTAACAACCCAGAGATACTATTCGGCCATATCTGCATTTCACTCCTCGTACTAGGGTCAACTTTGCAGTGTTTGACATAATTTGTCAAAAACCTTATTTCCTTGTTTGCCGATTTCTGCATACTTACTGTGATGATACGCATCTTCTCTTCTTTTCCGCGCGCGCCTTGATGCCTCTTGAACGAAACTCCGACGCGGGTTTGACGCTACGAGTCCCCGCCGCGAGATGGCAGCACCAACAAGGCCGATTGGGAAGACTGTCCCAATTTACCCCCGTTGACGGTACTTTATGACGGCGTACAGAAGTTTTGTGTGGTTGGAGTGGCGCTGCGGTGCCGCATCCAGCAGGCGGTGCTGCCATGTACAAGGCGACTGTGTAACTGTGTGGAGGCGGGCTTTCCATGTCCTATACGAAAGAGGAATCCGATATCCGACTCAAAATGTATATAAAGCAGTATTATTAGTGTTGACTATTACTTTATTCAAAAAGTAACATTTTAACAATTAAATGAACATAAAAAGTCTCATAAAATATCATAGGAGATGCATAACCAAATACGAAAGATATAAAAAAATTCAAAGTAAAGGAGCATCATCTTAAAGTATGACTTAGGACATTCTTTGGACGGACGGGACAGTCAAGGAAGTAACTTTCCACCCCAACACTGTCTCTACCATGTCCCATGGGTCTTCTGGCTCTGGTTCATCAACTGCATTCTCATGCTCAAAGTCATTGGCAGCGGTCGGCCGAGCCGTGCCGTCATTCCCTCCAGCTCCGGCACCAGCGTTCCCTGGAAAAGCGCCGTCGGAAAAAAACAGATAAGCCTTTTGGTAAAAGTATGACAACATGTGAATGAAAACGAAACAAATTTTAACCTTCTTTTTCTCTGGCATACATAATGTTGGAAGTCATGCAGTCATACATCTTGGGCGTTGGTTCAAAGGCCTGGCAACATGGTGGATCAGATTTCACACATTCCGAAGCCAAGCATAGGCCCTCTACCGTATGCGTGATGAGACGATTCCTCAGACGTGTCCTCATGAGGGTAATCTTGCTGAAGATTAGTTCAACATCCGCGTTTGAATGCTGCACGCTCAACACACAGAGGACAAGGTCCGCAAGGGCGGCGTACCTCGGTACACCCTCGCTGTCCTTCAGCTCTCCTAGTTAAGACAAAAAATAAATAAATAGAGCCTAATAAATTTTTAACACGCGGGTTGATGCAATCTGATATTAACCAATAGGGTACTTCGGAGAAGACTCAAACCGGAAGCCAGCACGTTGACGGGAGAAACAAATAAGCGTCGCGCGGCCGTGCTGGGGGGTGGTGGGGGCCAAAATGGGCGGAGTAGGGGTAGAGGCGGCGCGCCCACGATGCCCCCACTCTGCCAAATATAGCCCCCACCACCGCCTAGCACGGCCGCGCGGCGCTCGTTTGTTTCTCTTGTCGTGGAGCCGGTTTCCGGTTTGAATCTTCTCCGAAGTGTCCTATCCCCAGAAGACGTCGACCTCTTCCTCCTCGAGGATCTCCTTAGGAATGTCCGGGTCCAAGGGGAGGCGCTTCCATTGGTCATCAATGTCCTGATCTTCAATGTCGTGTTCTTCTTCATACTCCTCAGGGCCTTCCTCATTAAATTCATTGTTTCTCATTCATTCATTCATTCATTCATTGTTTTGGATGTTTTCCAATTCAAGAGGAAGAGGTACTATCACTCGCAAAAAAATTGAGCCTTAGATACTCCATGCCCAAGAGATCTCCCATACATCAAGCATTGCAAGTCTCTTGCGCATGGGGTATCTACGGCTCAATTCTTTTGCGAGTGATAGTACATTGGACAGCACACAGAGGTTGTGCAGCACAGCTCCAACATAAACAAACTTGATCACCTTTGTATAGTTGTAGAGTGGCTCACGACCGTTATGGAGGAACCTATAACCAAGTAAGTTGGCAATGAGCTTGCTTGAACAGATAGAACTGTCATTAGACAGCAGAATTCTCACTGTACCTACCTGAACCTTTCCTTTAAAACGCCTATGCATCTTTCTACCGCACACCTATCACTACAATGACACTTGTTGTAGTTGTCCTCTGGAGTGTGCTCATCTGGCTCCATGAATGGTATCATCATCCACGGTCCAATGGCATACCACTTGTCTCCTAGAATTTGATGAAATAAAATGTTACAAAACGGTCAAAGGAAAAGCAATAGAAAGGATTCATAGTGTTTGGGGGAAATTATATTACATACCAAGTAGGTGGCACTGGCGCTGTTCATTGAATCCAGCCATTCTCCTGCGTAATGAGCAATCCTCATGTATGAAAGAATCAGTTGTTGAACCAGGAAAAGCAGCATAATCATCCATAATATACAGCCGTCGGTCACACGTCTACAAAAGAATAGAAGTTCAATTAGTTCCCAAATCGCCAGCCATTGTTAGGTCTAATAACAGAAAATGATTTAAATGCACGAACAATCTGAGCATTGATGCAGCAATAATTCTTCCTGCCTATGAATGCCTGAATGTTATCGTACGAAGAAGGTTTCTTAATTTTAAACAGGGATCCGTCAGTGTACCCCACAGTGTTATCAATTTTCCCCCCTAATCTGCTGTTTCTGCAAACAATAAAAGTCCATAAAAACATTTTGAAAAGACTTGTTAATAATGTGAACATTGCAGAAAGTTTATGCACCTGTCAATGCAGACATTTGCCTCTCTGACATTAGAGGGAAATTTGATCAGTCGTGCGAGTACTTCATCCTCATAGAGGGCGTTGGTGACTTCATCTATGAAACCACAAAGAGTTGACTGTGCTATTGAGGCGTCAAATCTTTGACCTGTAGGAGTTTGATAGGACCCTGTAGCATAGAAGTTAAGAAAACCAAGAACCTGCAATAAAGGGAAAAAAAAAATCAATATGTAAGGTGCACACCTCCAATATGAACAAGTCAACCCGCTTAAACAGAAAGTTTAAACAGAAACACTGCAAGCAAGAATGCAATAATAATGGTTCATACCTTGCGCTCACTGCAATTCCATCGGTAAGTCTGCTTGCCACTACAGTGGCGCTCCGTTTTGAATGCCAAAATTTGGCATTCTGGGCCGGATTGGCCTTTTAAAATGCCAAAATTTGGCGTCCAAGTTCACCGGAATGCCAAACTTTGGCATTCAAAGAGGCCAATCCGGGCCCAGAAGGCCAAATTTTGGCATTCAAAACGGAGCGCCACTGGAGTGGCAAGCAAACTTACCAATCGAATTGCAGTGCTCAAGCGGCACTGCCAAAGGGCTGGTAGTGCGTCGCATGTATGACCGTATAAGATCAACAAGACCGAGGGCCAGGTAGGAAGGACTGGATGAAAGCGGTGGGGGTGACATCGAAGGGGTAAGCCGTATCCCGCAGGCTTCGACGCCGGATTTTGAGCAGGGCTATTCTACGTCGACGCTCCTGGCGGAAACCGTAGGCGGAGTGAAGCGGATCGTCCATATCCTCTTCTTCCAATCCTGGATTGTCCGGATCGTAGTCCGGTTGAAACAGCATCTGAAAGTCACACAGGAAGTGAAGGGCACTTTTCTATAAGATGTCCTGTAAAGATGTCTGAGAAAGTTCTGGACAGACCCATCTCAGCCTTTTCCTGGATTAACTTGTCACAAAAAGCCCAACCATCAAAGCCCAAACAGATAGACTTTAAGGGTTATAGCGTCCCACAGATGCCCATGGGCATGTTTACATACGTTTGTTTACGTTGTGCTGTTTACATGGGGGTCGCGCAATTAAAAAAACAGAACTACATTATTGACTAATGTACTTACTTTCAGGCAAACAAACAATCAGCGAGAGAGAGACATATTAGTTTGGGAAACGAACAATCACAATCAGCAAATGTATATCTCAAGCGGTGGCAAGAACAATGATGGCGGGGCGGCTGTGGCGGTTGAAAGTTAGAAATCTCACCGCCTTTGAAACGAGAAAACGGCTTCGTTCACAACACCACGGGTACAAGTACGAACTAAAGTCATGTTAAGGGGATATTCGGGTCATTTAATTACTTATTTCATCGAAGGGGAATTCATATGGCTATGATTTCACATAAAATAGCCTCCTATTGAACCACGCGGTTCCTCAACCCTTGTGAACTCGAACTGGACTCGAAGTGACTTACTCACTCACGTGAGTAAGTGAGGTGAGCTAGCTCTCCGATCCCCCTCCAGCGTTATTTCTATTTCCTGTGAGTTGCTGGATATAGAAAAGTTATGTACCGAAATAGTCCCATTTCAATTTGAATTTAAGGTAGGGCTATCTCTTTGCTTTGGCGTAACTTTGTACTTCCTCTAGCTGTTAACGGGGTACAGGTAATGGAAAAAGTGAAATGTTTGTGCTCCATGCTAAGGGGTCGTTTCTGCCGTCAATCAATTTGCTTCTTGATAGTGTTTGCAGTTATTAAGGGGAGTTGCTACCCTGGAGTGCTCTTAAACTATTATTTCAAAGCCCTTATGTACGATATTTTCAAAGGCGATAGTACTTGAAAACACCTTTTTGGCACAAGGGCAAAGTATGCCATATCCTTTCGGTTTCTGAGATACAGACTTCACTAAACGTATTAAAATACGTTTGCTAGGCAGAGTCCAAACTCATGGCTGAGCCAAAGATATAAAAGCTTTAAAGATCAGAAATTCAGACAATTATGTTTTATCATGAAGTAGGCCGTTCTGTCATGGTTTTATATTTATTGCCGTCGTGGTCGTGGTTGTCTGTGTTCGGCGAATAATCGATTCGGTTATCGAGTCACGGCCTGGTTGGTTTTTTGTACCGTTTCCTGTTTCCGTTTGTCAGCTCGCCCTCGCCGGTGCCGGTGTTCGTCGTCCATCTTCATCATTTGCTCCTAGGCTGTCTTGGTGGACTGACGGCTAGTGCAGTTGTGCTGTGTGTCGTGTGTCTTGTGTTAAGGATTTTTTCTGTCTGCGTTGTAAGATGGCTGTAAGTATAAATTATTACTTGGTTTTGTGACTGACTGGAAGCAATTATTGTTGGGTTGTAGCTGCGTTTCTTTTGTTTTCGGGGTTTATTTCGTTTTTGATCTGAAGTCGTTGGAACCTTGAGCATGGCGGTAGGGTCCTATTGTTTTGTGCGCGTTTTTCCTTTCTTTAAAATCTGTAACTTTAATTACCTTTTTGATTTAATTATGTTTTGGTGGGGCGGGTGGGTCTTTGAATATGATGGTAGGTTTTCATGTTTTCGGACTCCAGCGAGTGTTCGTGAGTACCTCGTGGGAATTATAATCCAGTTATGTATCTGATATCCTCGTTTATTCTGGTATTATCTTGTTTTATTTTTATTTTTTATCATTTCATGATTGTAACCGTAGTTATATTTGTGGTAATGTTCGTTTTACTATTGTATTATGGTTCTGAGGCAGCGTTAGTAAGGTTATGTAGTCTCATTGGTACTCTCGTAGTTTTTGTTGTGTTTTGTCTCATTAATCTGTTGCTAACTGTCGCAAAAGTGAGTTTTATCGTTTTGTTTGTTTTCAGGTCAGTCCGTACAAGAGATTCAAGAGTGCTAACTCACAGTGGGCTGGTTATGTCAATGGACAAATTGACCCCTCATAAGGGGTACAAGATATTTGCCATTAATCCAACCAATCACAAAGATTATGGGCCAGGAGAACAAGCTATCATTGAAGAGGTATCCGGTCGAAGGTGGAGGGTGCAGCTCCCAGGGAAATATTTGAGAGACCCAAATAGTGGTCCGATGATCCAAGGTTTCAAGGAGGATATTGCGAATCAGCAGTATCCGTATCTTGTTTACCGTGAGCGTATGATCGACAACAGCTTCCGTATTGACATCATTGCCACAAGTAAGTTGGTTTTCTACCTTAATGTAATGTTCTGTGTTTGTGACATTTGCTTATGTTCTTGGCTTTGTTGGTTTTCAGGTCCTGATGTTGTTGCAACCTACAATTCAAAGCAAGATTTTGATGAGTTACCGGAATCTGATGATGAAGATGTGGTAGTCAACAATGGCAATAGAGCTGGACCGAATGGAGCCAATGGAGCGGGTCCTAATGGAGCGAATGGTCCCAATGGAAATGGTGGCAATGAAGATGGTGCGAATGGTCATGATGGCCATTAAGTCAATTACTCACCATGATTGTATCACTGAAGTCAATTTTTGATTGTTCGCTTGCTGTATTGTGTTTTGTAGATGTGTTTCTGTTTCTGTGGTTATCTCACTAAGTACAATTTTCCAACGACTTAGGTTTTATTTGTTTTGATGAATCTCTGTATTTTTAAATGAAGTTGCAGTTTAAGATACTGCTAAGTGTCTAATTTTTATTTTGCTAGGATGATTGACAGGTGTGACCAGGTTTCATTTGTATTGATGAATCTCTGTATTTTTAAACTGAAGTTGCAGTTTAAGATACTGTTAAGTGTCAATTTTTTATTTTGATAGGATGTTTGACAGGTGTGACATTAGCTGGTCTTTCATGTTAAGTTTTCCTTTAAGTGTTGTATTTTTAAGTGAAACGTTAGCTCATTGTTCATCTTAAGTGACTGATGGTTTCAGTTTAAAGACTAATCACTCCACAGACTGTAGTTGTACTTAATTAAAAATGATTGAGTAATTTTAAACTAATCCTGCACTCTGGCAATTTGTGATAAAGTTGTTTAGTGGTAGCACGTGATTGGATGTGATTGTGACAGTATTATGTTGCACTTTGTTTATACTTGTAATGTGGAGTATTTTGAAAGTTCTAGCATGTTAATTGCTCAAGTCATTACGTCCTGCCTGAGGGCAATGTGATTACATAATATTAATGTACGTTATACAGATTTAACATGTGATAACGACTTATGAAAAAATTATTTGAATAAAAGTCTTGAACGTATTTCTGTTTTATTCAACACTCCCAATCGAAATTTTCTTAACTGGTTTGCCACTTCCGCCCACACAGATAATATACAGGCGAGCTTATGTAGTTCTGCTATAAGGTTCAACCCATACCTTGGTTCGGCACCACCGCCCACTTACACTAAATGGTCCAACCCTTCATAACCTAACCTAACGGGCTCGTGGCAGATCACTCTCTACCTCAATCCATCAGGAAAAAACACAGTACGTTACGATAGCAAATCGAGTGCGATGCTAGTTGTAGTGAATTTAAAAAATGCTGAAAAATCAATTTGTGTTGCAGATTCCCTTGCAAAAAGGAAAATATGTGGGTAATGTATGGTTGACATATATAACTGACAATGTATGGGATTTTTATATTGTAAAGATAATTAAGGAAGATACTTTTCATTTATAAATAATGTATGGTAAATATATAAATCTCATACATTGACAATATGTAGGCAATGTAGTCTATTAAAAAAGCTAAGCAAGCTTGACAAAGACTCGGAAGTCTCTGAAGAACGGTTTAGAGGGCCCGGTAGAGCGAAGCATTGATGCTGCAAAGGGCAACTTATCGCGCTGCACCCAAAAATGATGTTCAAAATTTCCTAACTGTTTTACTTTACTTGGTACATAGGATTTCTCAAAATTTGGTGGAGACTTAAACGCATGGAAAAGAAGATTTTACTTGCTCAATCTATGCCTTCAATATATTTCACAAGATAATATTATATGGCGTTAAGTGCCAAGATATATTCGAGTATAGAGACTATACATAGCTTCAAGATATTTATATCTTAAGAAATATGTTGCCAATATATTGCGGAGAACCAAGATATAACAAAAGTATATTGCAATATATAATGCGTACATTGGGCCATATACTTGCAATGTATTGAACAATACATAATTAGATCGTAAATATATGAGACATGTATCGAAAATATATGAACCATATCTGGAGAATATATTCTCATTTTCGCAAGGGTTGTTCAAGTTATGTGTGAGGAGAGCTGTGATTCGCTATGCAGTTACATATGTGAGGAAGTTTGTTATTGTTAGAGGGTTATGGCAGGTGCTACGTTAAAGTGTGTCGGAATTGCAAAGGTGGCACTGAAGATGGATTGCATTATCATGGGTAGCTATTTTATTGTATAGATCATTTTAATCGGAAATGTGAAAATATGACATTTTTTTAAATTTCTAGATTGCCAAAAAATGAACACTTTAGAAGCCTGTGGCTTAACTTTATTGCTGCAGCAAATAGTGTTGATGTTAGTGTGTACTTTGTGACCTACAGGGCCATTAAAAATCACACAGTTGCGGAACAGCAGAGGCTCAAACATGGAAAATTGCGTGAAGTTACGATGTTTTCTTCGAAGCTCGGGGTGATGGGAAGCGATTTTCCTATAGGGAGGAGGAGACAGGGGAGTGGGGGAGAAAATGCAAGCGACGAGTGATACTTGGCTCTCCATTTCTTTTTAATCAACTCACGAATTCAGCAGCATACCTTTCAGAAGGTATCGGATGTGATCACAACGAATAGGAGCAAAAGCATTTAAAACACGAGGTAAGCCACTAAAAATTAACTTCTGCAACAACTGATGAATAAACAAGAGCAAAGACATTTTGTTGGCAATGGTGGCCACGAATTGTGTGACCCGCATTCTCTCGGGAGGTACCGGAAGACTAAATAGACAATTAAAAGACGGGTCAAGCTAGACAAAAATAATTAAGGAGCACCTTTTTCTTTGATACGAAGCACTGAATATAGATAGATTCTTAGAAAGAGTCTGAAACAATTACAAAGTTTGTCTTTACTGGGATACTGGCAATTAACTGGCCACATTCACGGCACCAAATAAGCAGAGTGCGCAAACATAACACTTCTGCAATTCACGAGAATTCCGTACCTCGAAAGCGGCTTAAGATAGAAAAGTTATTCATAGGTGTGTCTCAATCTTACATTGAATTTAAGGTAGAGTAACATTTCTATCTCTAGCTATTTACGAGTAACAGAAAAAAACGGTAATTGCAAAAGAGTAATGTTCGCGCACTCTGCAAGTAAGGTGACTTGGTGAGCGGTCTACTGACCGGCGGGTGGTGGGTCCAACACAAGTTGGAAGCAGCTCTCCGGGCAGTCCGGCATCCGCTCGTGCATCGCGAACGCGGACCGCCAGTCGGCACGCCTCTTCACCTCGGCGTGGCAGCCCCTGTCGCACCACTGGCATTGGCAGCCGGCGCGGAAGTACTGCCTGGTCTGGTGCAGGTGGAGCCGAGGGTTCCTCGCGAGGAGGTCCGCGACGACAGGCTCGTGCAGCCACTCGTGGAAGCAAGCATCCGCAGGGCGGAACACCCGCAACCAGGTGAGGCTCGGTGCAGACGCGGGGCTCACGGCGCGCAGGAAGCTGACCGTGGGCACCACACCCAAGCTGAGGTACTGCAAGGAGGGGAACCGGGGCAGGGAAGCGGCCAGCTGCGCCAAGTCCAGCGCACCGGAGAAACCCAACCGCACCAGGACACTGGCCGAGTGAGAACGAGCCAGGGCCAGGAGCGGAGCATTGGGGCTCGTCTCGGGGACGGGCAGCACCACTCTGCGCAGGTGCCGGGCCTGCTGGAGGACGCCTAGCAACTCGGACGGGAATACGTTCGGTGTACCCCTGATCAAACACAGCTCCTTCAGGTTGACTAGGAACCGTGAGTCCGAGGGGATGATCGACATGTTGCAAGAGAGCGACCGCAGCCGGGGTGAGTTCATCAGCACGGGCATTTGAAACTTGTTCGGTAAGGTACTCACAAAAACATGTTCAAGAGTGGCCGCATGAGTCCTTAACAAGGACTGCAGAAAGGAGTGATCAGCAGCCGGTGACATAAAGTCGAGCCTGATGAGAGACGATGTCCCTTCCAGATCAGACCACGAGCCTGCACCAGGCAGCTGCACAGATGACTGCACCACGATATCAAGCTCACGGAGATTCCTTGCACTGTGGACCATCCGCAAAAGCGGAGCCAGATCCTGAGAGGGATCATTCAAAATGTCCATCGCGAGGGATTTTAAGCCGCCGAGGGTGGACAACTTGCAGACAACGTCCACTGCTGCCCTCACGGAGGCCTGGCCCTCCACGACCAGTGACAGCTTGGACACGACGCAATGCACGTCGGGCAGCAGGGGTGCCAGCACCTGCAGGCTTTTCGGCGCCAGACGCACTTCGCGAAGGCGGGGCGTCAACAGGAGGGCGGCGCACTTCAACCTCACGCCATCGCGCAGCCGCACGTGGCGCCACAGGTCTCGGTGCAGGCAGAGGTCTCGCAGTCGGCGGCACACCACGCGGCAGCCGAGGACCTCCCTGGGGGGCAGGAAGGCCAGCACGGCCAGCAGCGCGTCGTCCGGAAGAAGCGCCAGGACCTGTCGGCAGCAGTTCGAAGCACGTCACTACACTGAGGAAAAAAAAAACGAACACTGAGAAAACCTTACCAACTACTTTAAGCCATACAAAGAAAAGCAGCTTGTTATAACAAAGTATTTTGAGCCTACATAAGCTTACAAAGAAAATACTTCGTTACGAACTCTCTCTTTGTATAACAAAGTGAATTTGTTTGCTTGATGTATGCTCAAGATACTTTGTAAAATTTTAAGCGTGCGGCCAGTTCCGCACACTCTGAAAACCTTACAAACTATTTTGGGCTTTAACAAAAGTACTGTGCTTGTCATAACAAAGTATTTTGGGCATACAAAGAAAATACGTCGTAACATACACACCAAATTGCTCTGTACTTTTTAGTGCGCAAGATTCGCACAAAATCGTGCATGCGTTTTGAAATGCACGAATTTGTGCGTAACTTAGCACGAAAGTGTGCGTTGTAGCGCATAAAATTCGTGCATATTGAAACGCATGCACGACTTTCTGCAATTGGTACCTTACATGTGCTCGAAATACTTCGTACGTGCACGTGTGGTGCGGACACGGACTTCACACGAAATGATTATTAGAATTTTGTACGTGTCACTTGCACGATTTTCTGCATGCGGGAACCTGCATTATCTTTTGCGTCCAAATGCATAAATTTGTGCAAATTTGCGCATAATTTTATGCAAAACGTCACGCAGGTTTAAAAGCATGCATCATCACACTGCAAATCCAAGTGTGGGACAGGCATGCACTAGATAACGTAGGACAAACTGTCCCACGCTTGTAACTGTGGGACGAAACTGTCCCACGTTTGCAAGCGTCGGACAAACCGTGTCCCACGCTTACAAGTGTGGGACGAACCGTGTCCCACGCTTACAAGCGTGTGAAAAATACGTGTCCCACGCTTACAAGCGTGGGACAAATACGTGTCCCACGCTTGTAAGCGTGGGACAAACAGTGTCCCACGTTATCTAGTGCACGCCTGTCCCACACTTGGATTTGCAGTGCACGTACAAAATGGTACATTAACGTTTGGGCGATTCCATGCCAAACCAACGAATTCTTGGACACTCATCTCTCCGATTTGGATGAAACTTTTTTGGGAGGAGGGGGGAGGGGGGAGGTCATACTAATAAAAGAACCACCACCAAAGGGTTTTGGGATATCTCGCCCCGTTTGGCTGTGCAAAATAGCAAAGTTTTCACTTTTGTCAAAATCGTTACTTTTTCTCGAATTTTCTCTTCACGAACTGAATTTTATTTTTATTTTTGCCAATACTGTGAGTTAACGTAAAACGCGCTGGAGAACACGACAAAAGTAGTTTAAAAACAATTGAATGAAGTTTTGATGCCCGTTTTTCCATTTTCAGTCAATTTGTTTTTATAATATCGCTATTTCCAGAATGGCTTATTGTCGAGTTTGACGTAAATTACTCAAAATGATCTTCTATCATAGGGGAACAAAATCACCAAAGGGTTTATCATGGTCGGCCCGCTATAAGTTTTAATTTTGTATAATAAATGATGTGTTTTCGGCCCGTTTTCTTCAATTCTTGAAACAGCTTTGAGAATTTGCGTCCGAGCCTATGACATGTGGGTATGTTGTTGTTTTTCTTGTCAAGACGAATCCGTTAAACTAAAGAAAAGTCCTTTTGGTCAGTTTTGAAAATTTACTCATAGTTATCCTTGTAAGAAATGTGACAAAAAAATGACAAAAATTATTCAGAAGTAAAACTAAAAGCGGGCCGACCAAACCCTTTGGCGATTTTGTTCCTTTATGATAGAAGATCATTGTGAAAAATTTACGTCAAACTCGGCAATAAACTATTTTGGAAATAGCAATTTGTCCGAAAAAATTTGTCCGACACAGAGGCAAATGCATATGCCCACCCCCTATTTTTTTGATAGAAGGGCGGGCCAAAAATACTAAAAAACGGCGGGAAAAAGGCAATTTTTCACTGACTTCAAATTTTATAGACATCAATACATAGATTCGTATAATATGGAAGGTGCTAATGGCGAAAATGACATCAATTTCTACCCCTGCTCTACAAACTCAAGTGTGTACATAGTACACTCCACCTGGAGCCAACATGCATGTACACTCCAGGTTGGAGTGTACTTGCCAAGTACACTCCACGTTGGCGTGTACTTGCCAAGTACACTCCACGTTGGCGTGTACTTGCCAAGTACACGCCAGGTGGCGCATACCTGCAGGTACACTGTTGGCCAGTCTAACACGTAAAGAATAGGGAACTTCAGCCAACCTGGCGTGTACTTGGCAAGTACACGCCAACGTGGTGTACTTGGCAAGTACACGCCAACGTGGAGTGTACTAGGCAAGTACACTCCAACCTGGAGTGTACTTGCATGTTGGCTCCAGGTGGAGTGTACTATGTACACACTTGAGTTTGTAGAGTGACTTAAGTTTTGATCGCGTAGGTGCTGCCTCGATCCGAATTTTCTGATATAATCTACTTTGACCCTGCATCATGTGGTGCACAACCCATTGCCTCAACAAACCTTGAAACAGCTTGCCAAAGGCAAGCAGGGAGCGCCGCAAGCCAAGGTAGGCGTATACGCCAGGCGTGGATTGTCGTAACTAGCGCAGCGTCGCGAAGCATGTTACGAGAAGACACGGTCTGGCCTACACCAACCTTGTATGCATAACGTCACGAAGGTTTAAATTCATGCATCACCACGTACAAAATTCTACATAAACATTGAGTGTGTATCGTGTACCTGAGGTCCCCGTTGGCGATGTTTGCATCCTGGACCTAGGTTCCGACCATTCGTTGAAAAGGTCTCATAAAGATCTACTCGAATCAGGAAAAAAAATTCTTGGTCAACCCCCTTTTTTTAAGGTCCAGATTCTTGAACAGGATCTTGAAAAAAGGGGGTTGACCATTTAATTCCTGATTCGAGTAGATCTTTATGAGACCTTTTCAACGAATGGTCGGAACCTAGGTTCAGGATGCGAACATCGCAATCGGGGACCTGAGGTAGACGATACCGTCCTAATGTGGCATTGGCCGCTCGGACAACGAAGCGAAGAACAAAGAAACAACGGGGACGGAGGATGTCCATTACTCAAAAGACGGAGATCTCTAATCTTTGGGGCACGGAGAGAGGCTGTTAGAAAACTAACAGGACTTTCCGTTCTGCAAACTAAATTGCGTACATGGTACACTCTTATAAGAGTATGCTTCCAAGTACACTCTTATTTACAGCATACTTCCCAGGCACGCGCTAAATTAGAGTGTGCCTGGAATGTACACGCTAAACAAGAGTGAGCCTGCAAGTACACGCTAAAATGCATTCGATTAGTCCTATCTAAAAGCATGGGCCAGTTTAAGTGTACTTGCAGTTACACTCTAGTTTAGCGTGTACATGCCAGGCACACTCTATTTTAGCGTGTGCCTGGCAAGTATGCTGTAAATAAGAGTGTACTTGAAAGCATGCTCTAATAAGAGTGTACTATGTACACACTTCAGTTTGCAGAGTAGTTTTTTCTCGCAGTGTACTACTTTCATAATTCTGTGACAATTTGAGTAATTGTCCAATCGGCAAACAACATAAACCAAAATGTAACATTTTTCAAGCTTTTTCGATCATATTTGGTCCACGGGCAATGCACCTTAGCTTGAGGGCAACTTTTTTTAGGTTTTGAGCTTTTGCTGAACTGTAAAACGTCTCGCTCTGGCGTCAATTTTTGTTCAACCACAAAGTTTCATATACAAAACAATTTTTTTTAAGCCCTTTTGTTTGATATAATGATATGAGACATTTGGATCACACTCTTAATGTCTTCCAATCAAACTTGACCTATGTTATTGGTATGTTACAGTGAATTCGGCGCAAGCATAATACGAAGAATATTTCTTCGTAATACGAATCATTTTAGCTGTTTCATTGTTAGATACAAAGAAAAACCCTCGCAATACGAAGAAAAACCACTTTCGTATTATGCTTGCGCCATTTCCTTCGTATGGGAAATTTCTTCGTAAGACATTAAGAGTGAATGCATCTTCCCTTAAACCCTATTTTCAGGGGTTTTGGGTGTTATTTTCCCGCTAAAACGAGTGCCCGGGCAAAGGTAAGAATGATTCACATTGCCCAGACTTTGCAGGGATATAAACGAACATATTCCGCACCTATCCTGAGATAGCCGCTACCTCGATAAGTCCTGGTTTGATCTCTGGAGGGCCAAAAGTGCCATTTATCACTGTTAGACCCAACTATGGAGCCTCAAACGAGGTGGGAGGTGACGTCACAAGACCCCGGCATTTTGGGATCTTTTTTCTTATATAGGCAGCTACAAAATAAGACATACGCCGTTTAATTCGAAGATTTTGGACCCACCCTATTGAACATACCAACAGGTCACTTTTCTCAGCTGTTTTCGGTTCATGTTCTTTCAGACCCTATTAGAGGCAGTGTCTGATGTGCCCGACAGATTCGACTACTACCTGCATTTCTTCGTATATGAGGTGCGATCTACACACTAAATTGCTATGTAGTTTTTGGTGCATAGCTTTGAACGAAATTGAGCACACGTTTGGAAATGCACGAATTCGTGCGTAAGGGAGAGTGGGGCACCTAGTGACAGGGGCACCTAGTGACACAGCGGTCCCCTGGCTTCCCTATTGCATTTTCAGACAACTTGTGACAGTGAATCGAAAGGTCTTGGGATGTGGAATCATGTCAAAGCGAGAGTGAGTCGTTCATCAAAGTGTTTTAGAAACTACAACAAAATTAAGAAAAAGATAACGAAAAATCACAGATTTTATGACTTTTTGACAGAATCTTTTCACGCCATTCATCTAGTAAGCGCCACTGCTGGTCATACTGGCACTTTTAATCAATAATTAGGACCGTTAGTAAGTTGTTTTCGCTAAAGCAGCTATAAAATTTATTTTCATTTCCTTTCTTATTAACCGTTAAATCAAAAAGAGCCCTCGGGGCAGGTAGTGACAGATACCCCCTATTTACGGTGTTTTAACGTCTTTAACGTTTCAAAACATCGATTTGACAACCGAAATGTAAAATATCACGCAACGAAACATATATGAGGCTATTTTTTGTGACAATTTCGCAAAACTTCAAATTTGTTAAGAAAGTAAGAGCAATGTTGAAAAATGCAGTTTCTTGACAAAAATTGCGCAGTTCAGACTGGTTTCACATACAGTAAGCTTTGAGAGCATTACACGATTAATTTTCAATAAGCTGGAGCGTTGCTCTCAGCTGTTTGTGTGAGTTATATGACCTGTCACTAGGTGCCCCGGGCTGGGGCACCAAGTGACAAGTGCAGAGGTCTACGGAAAGCTATTTATCTCATAGAAATTTGTGAAAAAGAAACTTCGTGTTCCTGGGGTCAAGGAAGGATCAAAGAAAACTTCTGAAGTGCAAACAGATTCATTTCTCGCACAGTACAGAACTGACCGCCAAAATCCAAAAAGTGTCACTAGGTGCCCCACCCTCCCTTAGCTAAACATGAAAATGTGCATTGTTATGCAGCACCACGTGCGTTGTTGCGCACAAATCTGGGCATTCCACGCGTATGCTCAATATCGTGCAAAGCTATGCACGAAAAAACTACACAGTAATTTAGTGTGTACTTCCGCTAACACTTAAAATGTATTACGAAGAAATTTCCCATATTACGAAGGAGATGGCGCAAGCATGATACAAAGTCAGTTTCTCTTCGTATTACGGCGGTTTTTCTTTAGAACTCACAGTAAATACCCCGGAAAGATTCGTATCATGGAGAAATTTTGCGTCGTATTATGCTTGCGTAGAATTCACTGCACACTAAATACTTATGTACTTTTTTATACACAGTTGTGCACGATTTTGCACATGCGTTATGTATAATACTATACGTTGTTATGCATAAATTATACACAACTATGTATAAATAATACCTTGTTAAGCATAATATTAAGCAGAAAAAATCGTGCATTGCTATGCACAAAGAAGTGCATAAGGATTTAGTGTGTGTAACGTAGCTCAAATGTTATTGTAAGACATTTAGAGCGAACTTGGCATCTGTTTGCTTCCGGTCAAAGACCAACGAAAATGGCCTTTGGCACTCGTCCATGGGTTGATTAACTTACCGATCGGTCGTCCATTGCGAAGATCAGCGCACCGCGCGGGAGATGGAGGCCGAGATCCAAGGAGCAGCGAATCACTCAATCGCGGGCTGAAAAAGATGTCCATTCCTATCAAAGGTGATAGTACAATGATATTCCAGCATGTCCATTTCAATGGTGGTTTCGGTTGGGTACTTTGTATGAGCATTCACGAACCTCGTGTGCCGGGCCACAAGAGCCACTACAATCTCATTCATAAAACGTCTAACGTGCACCGTGATTTCTCATGAACCGTTACGACCGGAGCCAGCACAACAGAGGTTTGGTTCCCCTACTTTTTCAGTTCAGGTTTGTCAGGGTACCCCGACCCGTACGTAGTTCAGATGCTGCATGCCAAGAACACACGTATACCAGGTAATGGATCTAACCAACTAGGATCCTCGTCGATGCAATGCAAAGACAAACATGAAGGGAGAGTCTTCAAACAGGAAATTGGAAATGTTAGGTTTTCCCGGAAGGAATCAAGTCAGTTTAAAGTTCACGAGGATGAGACTTGGTATGCGTTTTTCCAGCCGCCCCAACGATAGAAACAAGATGTATTACTTATGCCACAACCGTGTTCAATTTTAACTACACTTGGTTTTTGGCCCGCCCTTCTATTCAAAAAATAGAGGGTTTGTGGTTGGTGTCGTCTGTGAACAAGGAAAGAGTTGAGCTAGACTTCCCAAATTTGGAAGGTACTGTAAGAACGCCGTCCGAAAAACAATTCCGCGGTGCAACTTGTTCGGTGTTATAGGGTACTTCGGAGAAGACTCAAACCGGAAGCCAGCACGTCAACGGGAGAAACAAATGAGCGTCGTGCGGCCGTGCTGGGGAGTGGTGGGGGCGAAAATGGGCGGAGTAGGGGTAGAGGCGGCGCGCGCACGATGCCCTCACTCTGTCAAATATAGCCCCTACCACCGTCTAGCACGGCCGCGCGACGCTCGTTTGTTTCTCTTCTTGAGGAGCCGGTTTCCGGTTTGAATCTTCTCCGAAGTACCCTATTCGGTGTAAACGCCAGGCGTGGCGTGGATAGGGAACTTTCGTGGATCTTGATCCGGAAGCAAATAGACGCCTTGTTGACGGAAGTAGATCATACCTTGATGTTCACACTAAATTGCTATGTAGTTTTTTGTGCATAGCTTTGAACGAAATTGAGCATACGTTTGGAAATGCACGAATTCGTGCGTAGCTAAGCATGAGAATGTGCATTGATATGCAGCACCACGTGCGTTGTTGCGCACAAATCTGTGCATTCCACGCGTATGCTCAATATCGTGCAAAGCTATGCACGAAAAAACTACATAGTAATTTAGTGTGTTGAAAAGAGTCGACAGTCACACGCTTAAAACCTTACGAAGTACTTTGGGCATACATAATTCAAACTAATTTACTTTGTTACACGAAGAAATAGTTCGTAATTTACAAACTATTTTCTTCGCATGCTTATGTATGCTCAAAATAATTTGTTGTATAAAGCAACAGTAAAGTCTCTTTATTTGTCCACTCCATCAGGAGGAGCTGAGGACGAATAGCAAGTCCGGCCGGCGGATTACGGCGCTGCACTCCCTGCCTGAGCGGGCCACCTGAGTCGCCGGCCGGTCCAGGCCTCGGCTCTAGCCTAAGTGGTGGGGATGGCGAGTGGACAAATAGCGAGTCTCATAAGCAGGAAATATAACGAGACTTTAGTATACTTCACGTCGTAAGGCTTCAAAAGTTTGTTAAGTTTTTAGAGTGCAAACGTATCGGGCACACTTCAACACAGTGGTCGTTTCAATCTTATGAGCAGTGCATTAGCGTTCCTCTGGCAATATTTGTGCAGCTTGGTTTCATTTAGGGAGCCCTGGAGAGGTAAGGCCCCGACCAACTCGGCGTCTGTTTGCTTCCGGTTCAGGATCCACGAGAGTGCCCTAATGTCGGAAGTGGCGCATCATCGCGAAGCCTGTTACGACAAGACACGGTCTGGCATACTCAACAAAACGAAAAGCGAAAACTGTATGCTCTCGCTGGAGCATGCTTGCAAGCACGCACTACCTAGCGCATGCCTGCCAAGCATGCACTAACCTGTGCCTATGTACCATGTACACGCTAAGTGGAGCACACATCTAGTTCACAAGGTATATAAGGCATAAGGTATATAAGGCATAAGGTATGTGACTGTTGTGTGTATCGTTCCATATTCGAGGAAGCTGTTACTGCCATTTCCATATTCGAGGAAGCTGTTACTGCCATTCCTATCGTCTGTGCACATTGAAAACACGTTTGTTTGGTAGATAATATTATTGGCCTCAAAACATCACTTGCACGCACATCGAAAGGACCATTCCGTTGGTCACGATTTTACAAGCAAATTAAAAGAGTGAAACAGGAGTCGTCTGAATGGCCCACAATCCTCGTCAGATGCCAGCAGGGCAGTTCAAACTGATGAAAACTCTATGAAGGACGATCATTAAATCGAAGAAAACGGCGGCTTCTCGGCATACAAAGGATATCGCTTGAAATACTAACGATTCTGTTTCTGAAACTAAGGTAAAATCATTTGCAAGGATTTTTCCATTGCATTATTACGAACAAAATAGCTTGTGTTACAAACAATTTCCTCCGTAGGCTGCGAAGCCCTCTTTTAATCTGGAACTGCAAAGACCGTTTTTCCTGGGGGGTTTATCTGTGTCGGACCGACTAGAACATATAAACGATAACGGATGCACTGTAAGATGTGTGCTTCGCACACAGCAGTACGAGCGTACTTGCAAGTCCACAACTACTATATATATATATATATATATATATATATATATATATATATAGAGAGAGAGAGAGAGAGAGAGAGAGAGAGAGAGAGAGAGAGAGAGAGAGAGAGCTGCCGAACCAGACATCGGATCCAAGACGGACAAAGTCAAGAAGATGCGGAATTTCAATACGGAGAGAATGGTATCTCTACAAACTCAAGTGTGTACATAGTACACTCCAGGTTGGAGTGTACTTGCCTAGTACACTCCACGTTGGCGTGTACTTGCCAAGTACACGCCAGGTTGGCTGAAGTTCCCTATTCTTTACGTGTTAGACTGGGCAACAGTGTACCTGCAGGTATGCGCCACCTGGCGTGTACTTGGCAAGTACACGCCAACGTGGAGTGTACTTGGCAAGTACACTCCAACCTGGAGTGTACATGCATGTTGGCTCCAGGTGGAGTGTACTATGTACACACATGAGTTTGTAGAGATATTGTCAAAAATTGTGCGACAAAACTTAACTAATGGTTTTTGGCGATTTAAATTAAAATACGGCGAAAAAGCATCATTTCAGCCCAAAATGCCATTTTTTTTAAACCTTGGGGCACAAAGTTTTTGTCCTAGAGTGAGACATGACTGTTTTACACTTCACTCTTCCCTCTGGAACAAAATTCTCTGCACCACGGTTAAAAAAGAATTGTTTTTTTCAGTCAAAATCACGCTTTATCAACGTCTTTTGACATAAATCGCAAGCAACCATAAGTTAAATTTTGCGGTACAATTTTAGACAATATATCATTCTCTTCGTACTAAAATTCCGCATCATCCTGACTTTGGCCGTATAGGGTCCGATGTCTGGTTCAGCAGCTATGAGTGGAAAAGTACCGATTTTGCCTCATCGGCACCTATTTCGGGATTTCATCCCCCCCGGGATGAAATGGGATCCGATGGGTCAAATTGGGCATTGCAGCTAGTCCTAAGGTATCTTCAAGTACTTAAGGTGAGGTGTGGGGGAAGGTGTGGGTGAAAGTGTGGCCAAAAAAGGTTAAAATGCCCAAATTTGATTCCTTCTTTTTTTTGTTTCAAAATCCCTCAAATCAATTGTGCTTTGCTTTTGTTTAAGTTTTGTTGCATTACTTCAAGTCGCATTGCTACTAAAAAGTGTTTTAATGGATGTCTGTATCCTGGTATCGAACTGCATTCGCTTCATTTGCTTGAACATTTATTTTTCTACTCCGGAAGAGGCTTGCGCATTCATTTTTAATTATCTTTCCCTTACTTTTTGTCGAAGCACTTTGATGTATAGAGAACAAAGCTATAGAGAGATATTTCAAATAAGAGGTCTTGTTCTCAAGTAAAAAATCAAACATCCTAAAAAAATGACAAAATAAAGTCAAAAATTGAACTTTTTTGGTAAAATGGAACTACAAATTTTTCGTAGGTGAATAAAATAAGAAATAATACAAAATCTCTCTATAGTTTTGTAGATAAGGGTTCAAAGAAGCCCCAAAAGAATTTTCTGACTTCTCCGTTAAAATGGCATGCTCTAGAGATTTTTGTACAATGCGACTAAATTGAGGAAAAATAGTCCAGTGAGGCTGAACAAGTGAATGAATTTGAACCAAATTTTGTATGTAACATTGTTTTATGAAGTCAATTGATATCCTGAAGTTTGAAAAGCCTAGGGCTAATAGTTTAGGAATAAGCATCTTCACCCACACCCCCACACCTCACCTTAAACCCATGACCAGTTTTTCGATCCCAGATTTTTAATCCACCCTAATCTATGGGTGTATGCTTCGACAAGCACACATCGATACAAGTATGCTTTGCCAAGCACACAGCTGTAGGAGTGTGCCTTCTAATGGGTGGGATAAGTGTGCTTGTCAAAGCATACACTCATAGATGTGTCCTTGAAAGTACGCTCCCACAGCTGTGTACGAGACACACATTTGATCTTGCAGTGTAGGAGTGAAACATGCATCGTGAGGACGTCACAGGGTTCTCTTGACATCCCGTACACTTGAAACCCTACATTGAACGCTCTTCGTACTGAATGGTGGCTTCGCAGCATACGTAGGTAATCGTTTGTTTGAATACGGAAAATCCTTCATAGGCTACACTGATACTTAACGAATGTGACGTCGTATTCGTTTGAATGTGAATTGTGTCACGTTTGTTTCAATGTTGACCCACGTTCAAACGAATGTGACATCGTATTCAAACGAACGTGACTAAAAATTCACATTCAAACGTTGAATAACATTGTACGGACGATTTTTCCTTTGGGTTACAATCAAAAGGGTTAGTGTTTCAAACCATTCCCTTCGTAGGCTGCGAAGCCGCCGTATTCTTTGTGGCTACACCGAACGTTCTTCGTACATAAATTTATCTGAGTTCACTAGCCCGACTATACATCATGGATATGGTAACTGATAAGAATACAATAGGCGTTAGATGTAAATGTCCCACGGCCCTCTTGAGACCCTGGGGCAGGCCTGGAAAGCGGACACGCTTAGCGAAAGAATCGTCACGGCCACAGAGAGCAGCCGCTCGGGCAGCCGGCTCCAGTGGAGTGCGACGGCGACGCGAAGCCCAACGGCAGTAGGCTGGCGCGCCCCTTGAGCTCCTTGTGGCAGCCCCAGCAGCACCAAGGGCAGTCGCACTTGTCATCGACGCTCCCATTGACGCGGAGGTGGAGTCCGGGGTTGCGAGCCAGGAGGCCTAGGACTGCCGCACTGTGCAGCCAGGCGTGCGCGCAACCGTCAGGGCTCTGCGTCAGCGACGCGAGGCAGGGCGCCGTGGCGGGGCTCACTGCCTGCAAGAAGCGGTAGCTACTCTCGGCGTTGGTGCTGAGGGAGTGGAGGGAGAGCGACTGCAGGGCGGGGAAGCGGGGCAGGACTTCAGCCACCGACACCAAGTCCCACGCGGACCTCACAATCAAAGTTTTCAAAGCACGCGCGGAGGGCGAAGCCGCCAAGGCCAGCAGCGGGTCAGAGGGGCTCTCCAGGGGCAAAGAGAACGCCACAGATCGCAGCTGTGAAGATTGCCGCAGGAAGTCCAAAGCCCTTGGCGGGAAGGTTTTATTTTTTAGAGACACCAAATTGAGTGTCTGGATGTTGGACAATGCCTGAGAATAGGACAGACCATGGTTCAGAGGGCACGTCAGAGAGCGTAGCCTGGGTGTCGTGCGGACTAAGGACGCAGGGAGCTTGTCTTGCGTGTAAAGCCGCACATCTTCAAGGGTCGATGAGTGAGTCATCATCAATGCCTCAAGGAAAGGGTCCACAGTGATTCCGTAGCTCAACTTGGTCAAGGATGGCCTAACCTCTTGGAAACGTAATGATGTCAACAGCGGCATGCCGGGTTCATCGAGTACCATCATTTCGAGTTCCCGGAGACCGCCTAGGGTGTAGACCATACTCCACAGTGAAGACGGCAGCCGTACAGAAGCAGACCACTGGTGGAGTTCAAGCTCCTTCAGTCCACCCAGGGCGGCGATCCTCTGCAAGATGTCCGTGGCCAAGGCCACATCGGCAGGGTCTCGCAAGTGTAGCGCCAGCCTGGCGACGACGCAGGCGGTCCCGGACACCGCGGCGGCCACGGCCTTCATGTCCCAGACGGCGACTTCGCGCAGGCAGGGCGTCAGGCGGAGCGCGGCGGCCTGCATCCCGTCCTTGGACGACGGCAGCCGGACGGACCGCCACAAGTCCGGGTGCAAGCAGAAGTCGCGCATGTGGCGGCACACTTGGCGGCAGCAGATCAGCTCCCGGGGGGTCAGCAGGCGCAGCACGGCCAGCAGTGCGTCCTCAGGCAGGGTCAGCAGCTGTTGCACAGAGGGAGTTGAGGGGAGTCCACAAAACGAGGAACGCTTTTCAAAAGATCTTATCGAGTCTACACTAAATGTTACGTACATTTCGACGCGTCCTAATAGAATAATCCTCACTGTCATTGTGGATCCAAGACAATCCCAACTGTCAGTGCAGGCCCAAGACAATCCTCACTGTCGGTGTCTACACAGAACTATCCTAACTGCACGTACTTCAAAATCAGACTTTTCTTGAAGTCCGTGACGCTCACTCACTACATTAACTACTTGCGGAAAGGCTTGTTAGAAGGTTCATCCTTATTTTAAAACGTGGACATTATATTTCAGAGATATCGCGGTTCACTAATTTGCAGTAAAGAGAGTTCGTAACCAGTTTTAGCCACCTCGAGAGTTAGGATTGTTTCAGATCTGCCCTAGCAGTTAGGATTGGTTTGGATGTACCCTGGCAGTTAGGATTGTCTTAGATCTTCACTGACAGTTAAGATTGTTCTATTAGGAGGCGTCGATTTGAGTACAGTACGAGTCGAGACGTCACAGTGTTTTGCGCAAAGGAACTTTTCAAATGACATGCGGACGACGAAACACTGCACATATTTCCATTTTCGTGCAAGATCACGAACATATATATAAGTTCATCTGCTTACGAACCGGCAACGTCTCGGACAAAATTTGCACACAAACATGCAGTGTGTCGTTATCAGCTAAAGCATCTCATAGTAAATTTGTCCAAGTTCGTTTCTCTAGGGCTATCATTTGAACTTAGGCATTCTGGTCAAAAGGCGATTTGACTCCATTTTCATGAAAATTTCATCTTCTTTCAGGATCTGAACTCGGTTTTGCCAAACAATTATCCGCGGAGGCCCTTGTAAAAAGGCAATATATAAGCGATGTAGTGTGAATAGCACTATGAAGTCTAGTAACGACTTCCTTTTCTATTTTAAAACAATGCAATTTTCGCTTTGCAAGGACTTCCGGTGGGGCACCCATCTCATTGCCCTCTATGAACTTTTCGGGCTACTCTAGAAACTCAAGAGAGTGCATGGCATGCTCCACCTGGGAGTAAACCGCAAAGCACGCTCCAGCGTGGGGAGTGCCTGCAAGCATGCTCTACCCTGCACTGTTAAAAATCCAGCCGTTTGAGAATGGAAAATTGACGCAAAGTAAATTGATATTCCATACCGTTCACAAACAGCCAATCACTGTTTCCGAACGGAAAAAATAAATCTGGGAACAAAAATTTACCGTTTGTAAGCGGAAAACGCGTGTTTCACAACGAAACGCTAGAAAAATCCGTTTGGAAACACGAGTTTTGTGTTCACAAACGGAAAAACATTATTGGCATAACGCTTTTCCTGTTATTTACTTTAACAGAGAGCAATGTTTCTAAAATTTGCGTTAATCTTTTTATTTGAAAATTGTCGGAACACTTTCCAACTTTATTCACGGATTTCACTGAACAGGTTACAGAAATTGATGGTATGACAATTAAAAATGGTCGTCCGGCATCTTGTTGATCTTAACACACTCCCAAAACATATCACATATTCCTCGTTTGGCGGCAAAAAGCAAAAGCGTTTTAACTGCTTTGGGCTGAACCGCTCCGTTTGAGAACGGAAATTTCTAACAGTGTGGCCAGAGTGTCCCGCGCCGCTGCGCGCAGGCCCTGTTGTTTTCAGAAATACCAACCCTAAATGTTCTAAACTCTTTGAATCGGAGTGAAATAGGACATTAAACTGCGTGCCTGTGCAAATGCATTTGTGAAAAAACTATCCCTAACGTAGTTTGAGTGTGACTATAAGTCCCTTTTCGAAAACAGTGGGCGTGTAGCTGCACCTTGTAGCGAGGTTTGATGGTACTTCTGAATCTAAGACGAAACGATCTGAACACGGGGGCTGTGCTTTTTTCTAACCTTAAAGCTGGGTGAACTGGACTATTTTACTGCACGTTTCTGTGAATAACTTGACCTTCAGGTATTATGAGACTGTCTTAAACGTCTGTTTTCGACACAAATTGATACGCAGCTGGTCTTTACGTAAGTTTTAGTATTATTTTTTAAATTTAATTTTTTTTCAATTCTTTTCCTTGCCTTTTTTCAATCTGAGTTCTGCTGGACTATTACAAGGCCAATCGATGGAAATCGAAACTAAGGCTTTGACTCACCTCAAATTCCATGTTGACGTAGCAGCAATGCGTTTCGGACTGAGACGCACTGGACTATCGGGACACGGACGCACGGCGGGTTGTCGACTGCAGACCGCTGCTGACTCGGCAACAATTTCCTCGGCTCTCAGGAAGTCCCGGAAGTGGTGCTTCGGTGTGGATCGGTTTGCACCGAGCTCAGTGAGTTCGTAGTCAAAACGCACCTGTTTCGATCAGAGGTGATCACAGGTGAGCCCAGCCAGGTGATCACAGCCAGCGGGTGGCAACCGAGGGGGAAATCACTCTTAAAACCTGTGACCCGACTATTACGTCTATAACGCTCTATTACGCCTCAAAATTTTAGGAATTTAGCCGAAAACAGACCAAAAAACCCCTTAAATAAATCAAATTTGAAACATTTCGGCTATTACGCTACTATTACGCACACTATTACGCGTGCTATTACGGACAGAGTGACCCGACTATTACGCGAGTGCTTTCCCCTCGGTGGCAAACTCCCGGGCGGAGCGTGAAACAAGGATCGGCTCGGTCGGTCCGCCAAGACGACACGGGCCTGTGTTTGTTTTGAACGGTGTTTGGGTACCAAATATTTTCCCATTGAAGTTGTAAATTTACAGTGGTCTCTGTGCAACAAAAATGAGTGAATTTGCACGAAGACAGGGTTGAAGATTAATTATCAGGTACGCAACAGTGTTTAGGATTCGCAGTTCTCTCACGTTAGTGCACACAGTAAAACCGGTCGTTTCCGCGACTTCGCGTAAGGGAGAGTGGGGCACCTAGTGACAGGGGCACCTAGTGACACAGCGGTCCCCTGGCTTCCCTATTGCATTTTCAGACAACTTGTGACAGTGAATCGAAAGGTCTTGGGATGTGGAATCATGTCAAAGCGAGAGTGAGTCGTTCATCAAAGTGTTTTAGAAACTACAACAAAATTAAGAAAAAGATAACGAAAAATCACAGATTTTATGACTTTTTGATAGAATCTTTTCACGCCATTCATCTAGTAAGCGCCACTGCTGGTCATACTGGCACTTTTAATCAATAATTAGGACCGTTAGTAAGTTGTTTTCGCTAAAGCAGCTATAAAATTTATTTTCATTTCCTTTCTTATTAACCGTTAAATCAAAAAGAGCCCTCGGGGCAGGTAGTGACAGATACCCCCTATTTACGGTGTTTTAACGTCTTTAACGTTTCAAAACATCGATTTGACAACCGAAATGTAAAATATCACGCAACGAAACATATATGAGGCTATTTTTTGTGACAATTTCGCAAAACTTCAAATTTGTTAAGAAAGTAAGAGCAATGTTGAAAAATGCAGTTTCTTGACAAAAATTGCGCAGTTCAGACTGGTTTCACATACAGTAAGCTTTGAGAACATTACACGATTAATTTTCAATAAGCTGGAGCGTTGCCCTCAGCTGTTTGTGTGAGTTATATGACCTGTCACTAGGTGCCCCGGGCTGGGGCACCAAGTGATAAGTGCAGAGGTCTACGGAAAGCTATTTATCTCATAGAAATAAGTGTTGTGAAAAAGAAACTTCGTGTTCCTGGGGTCAAGGAAGGATCAAAGAAAACTTCTGAAGTGCAAACAGATTCATTTCTCGCACAGTACAGAACTGACCGCCAAAATCCAAAAAGTGTCACTAGGTGCTCCGCCCTCCCTTACGCCTATTTTAATCTGCCCCGCTTTCATTAATCGTAGGTTTATATGTAAAACCGAGGACGGAATAAGAATCCTTATAAAATTTCACGTGGCGTAGGCTACATATGCGGATGCAAATTGTACTGTTTGTATCTTATTTATGAGGTTAAAAAGAGAAGTACCAGCAGACGCCATTTCCACACATCAGCTTTCGATTCAGACTACGTTCTCGAGGTTAGTTTTATCGCTAAATAATATGCCCTACGCCATTTTGAATTTTATAAGGAAAAATCGGCTCGCTGACATGTTGGGTCTAGCATCGCTCAGAATTGAGAACGAACGTGAACAAATTTCGGGTGTAGCGTAGCCCGCGACCTAACCATCTCACTATAATCGTCAATATTTATAGTATAGAGATTTTTTAGAACAAAACAATGAAAGGGGAGCATTCTTTAGACTCTTAGCTTCACAACGGTACCCGGTTTTTCGCCTAATTCAAAGTTTTATGATAGTTCTGATAAAAAGAAGTGGCTGATTCGGCCCTCTGCTGGCCGATACCCGGCGGTCCGACCGAGCCGATCCTTGTTTCACGCTCCGCCCGGGAGTTGCCACCCGCTGCCACAGCATCGCCGTTGTTCAGCCGATGTGACGTTAATATGTGAGTGAATTTCGTCACGTTCGATTGAATATGATGTCACATTCGTTTGAATATAGATCCTCGTTCAAACGAATGTGACATAATTATCAAACCACCGGGACAAAATTCACGTCTCAACGAATGTGGTGTCACATTCATGGAATGAATGTGGCGCCCTGAATGAATTTCGCTGACATTTCCCAGTTTCGCCCCGTCGATTTCAACAAATTAGTCTGGGTTTGAGCGACGACTTAAAGGAAGAAACTTCATTTCAATGTCATATCAGAATTAAGACGTTATAGTAGCCCTTGCATTCAAAATTCACACCCTTCAACGGATATGACGCTCACGGTAAAAACTTTGTCGTGTTTTATAAGGACCGGTCACTTCAGCTAAAGGTCTTGGCCCCTGGTCGTTAGGGAGCCGCCTCTGGCTAAGGAAGCTCCTTACCCAAACTAGCCTAGCGCGCTCGATTTCAGGTCCGCCATATTTAACCTCAAATTTGCAAAGAGACGGAATGCAGAAAATGAAATTATAGAACACAACGTAACATGCTAGTCTTCGAAAAATTTAACGCATAACCCGATTCTGTACTCGCTTTTCAAAAAGAAAGATTGCTGAAATAAATTTGGATTACGTTACGCTACGGCACTGCCTCAGCTGACCGCATATATCTCTAACGTGAATGAACCAGACAATCCAGAGTTAAACGGGCACTTCAAATAAAAAGGTCGCACATTTTAACTAAGATTTTATGAAACTTTAATTGACTTTAATCGGTTGAAACCGTATGTTGAGTGTAAAGCATCACTGATGAGGTTATAGGCTCTCAACATGGCGGACATGTAAACAAACGCTTGGCTAAGGAGCTACCTTAGTCCCTTAAGAACCAGGGGCCAAGACCCTTAAGTAGCTGAGATGACCGGACCTCATAAAACACGATAAAGTTTTAACCGTGCCACACTCGTTTCATAACAGCGTGCGTACTGTCGGGGATCCCGGGCCGGAGGGAGATCCTTTACCGACGGAAGTTGACCGTGAGCTGACTTGAAAACAAGATGGCGTCCTACATATCTGTCACGATCCAGTTATTTTAACGAATGTCTGGTCCATAAGTCAAACATTGTCTGCGCAGAAGCGGTGTAGGCATTCTTGCCTTTGATCTCTCACTTTCAGTGCCGGATTCGCGCTAAAATATCAATCTGATGGATGCAATGTGATTGTGGGTGCCGTGCACACTAAATGTTTTTGTACAAATTTTGTACAAGACTTAAAAGTTTTTTATGTAGATGTACTTTTCGGACAATCTTGTACGAAACTTTGTATCAAAATGGGGAAGTATGTGCAGACTTTCGTAGGAAAATTGTACGAAACGTTCGTCGGCTCAAAAAACTGTGTTATGTCCCGTACAAAATTGTACATAACATTTACAGGGTCATATGGGGTTCCGATTGCCTTTTTATGTCGACGACAGCACAAGCTCACCGTCGTCCCCAACCTTTTGCACTATAGTCGACCAGCTGCTTGTCCGCCCGTTACTATGCCCTGCTTCTTTGTTGGCGCTACCCTGGCAGTGTTGCCAGATCGTGGGGTTCTCCGCTTAGGAATTTTTATCCCCCCCTGTTGGGCGGTCTATGTGCTGGTTAGCTGACCACGGCGCTTCGCGGGTGCCGTGCCAGCTAACCAGAGTCCACTGACCATCTTTCGGCGAAGAATGCTCTTACGTACGACTTCTCGCGAAACTAATAAAATGTTTGGTACTGTGACAGCTCACCAAGCAAGTGCGGCGGCCAGCAAGGCGTTGGAGTGGAGCGGGCGAAACGACAAATCGTAATGTGAAACATTTGGGTGACGGGCAACTCGTCCCCGCTAACTCGTCTCGGGTATATCTCGACCTCAGTCTAACTCGGCCCCGATGTTAGGCCAACTCGCCCCAAGAATTTTTTATTTATTTGAGCGCAGACCCCAACTCGCGCATTTTTGTGCTGCGCCTTGTTGGACTAGAATTGCTTCATTTTTTTATCTGACTCATTTTTCGATTGAAGCTATAAATCGAGGTGTTTCATTGTTGCAAATTTACGTTTTCGTTGTTTACCGAAAATTCTTACGAACGATTTACTTAAAAAAAATTGAATTTCTTGGTGTTTAAATGTATCGAATATTATGGCAGTGGTCACGTGTTGATACGAGAGGGCAGAAAAGTCAGTCCCAAAAGCGATGAACAATAGGGGTTCTTGGGAACCTTTAAAAATGAAATAAAAATTTAATTTGGAGCGAGTTAACGCGGGTACCAAATGGGCGGGGTCGAGATGCCCGTAGGGCGACTTGGGCCGGAGACGAGTTAGCGGGGACGAGTTGTCTTAGATCCAAACGTTTACTCCATAGTATATATATATATATATATATATATATATATATATATATATATATATATTATATATATATATATATATATATATATATATATAAAATAAATGGTCACATATTTATTTCTCATGATTTGTTACGTTGTTTTCTTCTCGTTGGGAGGACGAAGGGGAGCTGCTTCCCGGATCCTTAAGTAGCAGCACTACGGCGAGGTTACTTACGTCGTCACTGCACCCAGTACCTGCAACGCGTTCCGTGGGACCCGATGAGTTTAGATCCAAGCCAACTCAACACACTAAATTTTTATGTAGAATTTTGAACCAGTACCTCTTCCACGATTTGGTGCATACGTGGAATGTGCGGAATAATGCGTGAAAATGTATCAATTTATGGAAATTTGAGCACAATTTCATGAAAAACGGTACGCAGGTTCAAAGTCGTCCATCACTATGCACAAAATTATTGTACATGAACGTTTAGAGTGAAGCATATATTCGCTTTGCAATACTAATACTACTCTACGTGGACGGTACATACAGAGATGTGAATGCTTTAAGTAAATCGATTGCCTTTCCCGGACTCTTGGTGCTGCTTGGTGCGTGGATCGATCCACCTGCTGAGTTCATTCAAGCGCTTGACGCGCGTCCTAACTCGTCGCTCGCGCGTCTAGCCACTGGCGTCCACAATGGGGTGCCGGAGTATACAGTATTTGGTTTGAGTAACATTTTGAAATTGATAAGGCATTTGACACAATTGTTTGTTAAAATACATCAAGACGCACACCAAAAAAATTAAAAAAACATTCGGTTCGAGTCCTTTTTAGCGACTCTGGAGCTAAAAGAGCGTCTTGAATTTTGTCCACCTGCGTCGTCTTCTGGCAGCATAGCTCCTCGGGACATCTGGTCGCATAAAAAAAGTTGTGGAAAAAATTTGAGGAAATTATAAATGAGAAATTGAGAGTGAAATATTATTACATGGAAACACTAATATACGTGGCGACGCACGCGCGTCATATTCAGTATGTAGCTAAGCTCGTCGGCGCTGTTCATGACTATGACGCCTTGCTCTCTCTCTTTCTATCTCTCTCTCTCTCTCTCTCTCTCTCCCTCTCTCTCTCTCTCTCTCTTTCTCTCTCTGCTCAGGGTCGCGGCTCGGCCGCAGGGGAACCCCCTGGCGGCAGTCTGCGCCTGGCTGTGTGCCCTGGGGTCCGATAACCTTAACCGTCACCTCAACCCGATGGCTGGAATTATCTTGAGAGGTAATAAAAAGAGCGTCCGAAAACAAACAAAAAAATAGCATACATAATTGATCTCTTAGTAATAAATATGGTATTCATAAGCGTAATCGTAATCACAAGTGTGTACTATCTTTTGTCTTGAGTATACATTCCAATAATTTGCATTTGCAAGGTTATCTGTCGGCCGGGCGAGGCGAGGCGTGTCAGCAAGGGGGTTCCCCTTGTTGGTCCTGCCGACACCTTTAATAGCGGCCGCGCCGGCCACAGTCATCGCACTCCACCAGCGCACTCTCAGCACCATGAAGCTTCTCCTCGTCGTCGCCGTGCTCGTGCTGGCCGCCGTGGCGTCGTGGGGCCCCGCCGAGGCCGCCGACCAACTACCTGCCGCCGACGGCGTGGCGCAGCAAGGCGTCAACGGACCCGGTAAGCTTGCCGCACAAGTGCATGCTTCTCGACCGCTTATGCACTACTACCCTAGCCGCTATGCACTAGAAGACAAATAATCTGGTTTTGGAGCTTTCCTTCATCACGTTGTGTCACTATCGTGTTTGCTCTTTGGGTACGATTAGACAATGAATATCCGAAATCAGACGTAATCGTTTGATCAGCCACAACCATAACAAAGGTACAACAAACCACTGGCAAATTTTTAAAGACAGTTTTTGCTGTACTTTCGAAGTACAAAGGGGCTGAATGACGAAACGGTGCAAGTCCAGGTGTCGTTGTACTTATTCACAATTCTGATTGTACTTCCTGCAATCCCCGTTGTACTTCTGTTTGACTCGCTTCTCCTCGCAGCGCCCCGCGCGGACCCCCTCCAGGCGCTGCTCCGCGTCCGCCGCGGGCCCTCCACGTGCAACCCCTCGGACTGCTCCAGGCGCGGACCCAACTGCAGCTGCACCACGGACTCTATGTGCTACTGCCACACTGCCAAAAGTTTCGACGATGGAAATGGAAATTCATGGAGTTTTTCCGAAACATCATGGAGCTCTCCGTAAAAGCAAACTCTGGACTTTCTCCTTAAAATTTCGGAAACCTGAGTGAAAATCCTCATTCGGATGGTGCATGCTTGGATCTTTCCGAAAGAGTCTGGACATTACCCGACACTTTTCGGAACTTTTACTCTGATGTGCAAAAGGATGTGCTCACTCCGAATAATAATGGAGCTATCCCTAATAATTCTGAAAAGTTTTGGATCTCTTACTGAGCTGAACGTGACAAAAGGCACCATGGTGATTTTGGACGGTATAAACCACACTTTCAGGATTTTTTCTTCTTATTTTTCTTTTGAGGAGTCAATATCATGTGTTTAGTGACAATACACGTAAGAGGTAGATTTTGCTGTGCATTTCGATGCTTCACGGATGAAACTGACGGTTACAATGTTTTTTTTGTTAAGTTTAGACCTATTATTAAAAGAGAAAAAATAAAACAACCTTCAAGGTTTCCACAGCAGCACCCAGCACTATCTTTTTTCCATCAGACACATCACTTCGAATGCATATTTGGAATTGCATATTTTTAATTTAATTACTCACTGAAAACCTACTTGACAAGTTGTAAATTCGACGACAATTAACTAGTGACTATCATTATTCTCACTTCTAAACATACGACAAGAACGAAACGAACAACAACATCACAACATGCCCCTTTCGTATTTTGTGTACCAATATATTTCTCATAATCGTTCCGATGATAGCCGATATCTACCCCCAAACCACCCCAAACCCGAACGCTAAGCATTATTTTTCCCAAACTCATAATGAAAGAATGAAGAAAACTTTAGTTCACGTGAGAGGGTTACAGCTTTAACTGAAAACTCTGAATTTTACTCAGTTTTTCAGATCTTGCAAAGATAAGTTGAATTTTAATTTTTTGATAAAGTTTTTAATTTGGACGACAAAGTACAAAGTCCATTGCCACCCCAAACCTACAAAGCGTGTTATCGTACCATCCTTTCATTTTAATCGCTGATCTAAAAAGTCCTTTTTTTAATAAAAATATTTCATTACGACCTTATTTTTGGTACTAAACACGATCTTTCAACGGTTTAGAATCGGCTCGACGGAGTTCTGCTCGCTTGTTGGGTTGGTACTTTGAAAATTTGAATCGATGTTTCCCGCCCCAAACCGGCGAGACGGGAGGACGGGAGTGTGACGTGGAGTGGCGGGAGTGAGGACGAGAACGAGACGACAGAGACTTGGAAATCAATGCGAAGGAGTTTCTATCACTTCCGAAAAGGTGAGAGTATTTCTTAGAACTTGGAGTTAGTGCGGTGGCTATGCCACGGTCGAAAACTTCTTTTTTAAATGTTTCCCGCCAGGCTCTGATGCCAAGTCGCTTCGCAAGCGACAGGCTGCGCAGTTTCGCGGCAACGTTCCGATAGCTCGATGATGTTGTGGTTGAAGTTGATCCTGCACGTCTGGTTGGAATTTGGACTTTGGATGCACACTTTGGTGCTTGAGCAATTTATTTTTGCATAAGGCATTTGTCAAAGTTAAGATGGGGATTGACATCAACACCTTCAGGGCGAGGATTGGCCTGTATTTAGGAGGAGGTTATGGCTCTTCAAAGCCTGCGAAGTTTGGAGTCAACAGACCCTCTGAAACTTCTACGAAAGCCTGTTGGCTTCTGCTGTTCCTTCTCCTTTGCGTGGCTATCTTACAAATTTTGCTTTTGCGAGGAAATATTGAAGAAAATCCTGGCCCTAATCGTAAACTTCAAATCGCAGACTTCAAATGCAAAAATTGTGAATTCAAGTGCAAAACAACTATGGGATTTGTGAGACACCAGTATCTCCATTCTCAAGATAGGAATTTCAAGTTTTTGTGTCCTACACCTATGTGCCCTTATGTATTTAGTAATCATGATGCATTCAGAGTTCATCTGTACAGATTTCATGCCAGTCCTGTGAGCCCTAGCCAGGGACGCCGGAAGTATGTTTTACTAGGGGGGCGAAGTGCCAAAAGGGCCCGGATTTTTTTTTTGGCCTAATTTTGGGCGGCAGTCAGTCTGTTGTGTGTTTCCCATGCTTTATGGCCGTGCTAGGGGCGTTTAGTTCTGTCAAAGAGTTTGACCAGTAACCTGCCCAACGCAGGGGCCTTTAGTGTAAAATATGTTTTGTATAACGAAGTCATTAGAATCATTTACGCCCAATAATGGATATTTAGCGAGCGAAGCAAGCTTCAAGCCAACGCTCATTGGCTTCCAAATATGGTCATTGGAAAGACGATGGGACATTGCGTCCCATACATGAAAGTATGCATAGGTCCATTCACGAGCGCAGCGAGCAAAGAGCTTTTGAAAACCTATGTGGTATTAAAATGACATTTTAGGCCACTGAGGTGCCGTGCCTTACGAGATGGTATGTGATTGGGCCGGTTCCTACTGCTCATCGTAGTTCAGCCACAGACTCAGGGGTCTAGAAAAAGCCCGCTTTGTAGTCCCTAAAAAGGCCCGCTTCGCGGGCTCTGAAGGGCCCGGCTTTGCTACGACAGATTCTAGGGGGGGCCTTCGGCCCCCCCTGCCCCCCACTTCCGGCGTCCCTGGCCCTAGCTTTATTACTATTGCTGTTCGTAACAACCAGCCAAGCCCAAACACTAAGGTGTGCGGTCTTTGTTCAGAGGCTTTTATGGTTGCATCAGAGCTCCGCAAGCATCTTGCATCTCATATCCAAAAGGGTGAACCAGTATTGTGTCCTTTTGAATCTTGTAAGCGGCACAAGAGTGGTTCCAAGTTCTTCAAAGTGGGCACATCTCGTGTTCATTGGAGCGAATATCATAAGAATCAGAAACTCGTGGCTGATAGGGGGCAGGCACCTGATAAAAATGCGTGCAGCAGCTCTGATATTGATGACCACGAACTCAGGCCTCCTGTACAAGATTCATCGGATGAAGAATCAGAGCAACATGAAATGGCTGAAGAGCCTAGTTCATATGAAAGTAGATTAATAGATTTTGTGGCTAAGTTTTATTTAAAGCTTGAGACAGTGTATCATGTTGCAAGTTCCACTGTTCAAATGATTTGTGAAGATATTTGCAAGCTTACAGAAATGACACAGCAATCTGTTGCTGCCAAGCTGAAATCTTGCTTAGAAAATGAGAATATTGATGAAGACACTGTAAAGAGCATTGTCCTATCAGTTTTGGATGCAGATGTGGTTCACAAGATCCACCACAAAGGACTCAGTAATTACCCACTACTGACTCGACATTTGAGATCAAAGTATTATAAGGTAAATTTTAAATTTACTGCACCCAAACGAATCTTTTTGGGTTTCAATAAATTTGGAAAAAAGCGATATGCACATTATGTTCCTATCAAAGAGTCTGTCTCAGCAATGCTTGAGGATGAGTCAGTAAAAGTCCAGGTAAGAGAATCTTTTCTCCGTACATCTTCTGCTAGGCCAGGAGTGTATTCTGACTATACTGATGGAGAATGCTATCGCTCTAAGTTTGCCTTAAAGTTCAACAAAGCTATTCATTTAATTTTGTTTCAAGATGGCTTAGAACTTGTGAATCCTTTGGGAGCAGCCAGAGTCAAACATAAAGCCATCGGGGTATACTTCACTTTGGGCAATTTATCGCCCAAAAGCAGGTCTAAAGTTCACACGTTGTGTCTAGCCGAGATGTTTTTTGAGAAGGATTTGAAACAATTTTCTCATAAGAAGATATTCGGTTACCTCAACAAAGATCTGAAAAAGTTAGAAGAGGAAGGAATTATGTTTGATGGCAAGTTAATTCCTATTGTATTAGTAATGATTGTTGGTGATAATCTCGGGTCACACATGATTGGAGGATTTCAAGAATCGTTCAGGGTTGAGTACTTCTGTCGACATTGTGAAATTACAAGGCAGGCATTTAAAAGAAATTGCCATGATGCAAGTTATAGTTGGCGGACTGTTGATTCGTACAACAAGTGTGCTGAAGCTATGGAGAGACTAAAACATCAAAGAGTGAAAAAAAAAAAACCAGTGCAGTAAAGGGGATAAAGTTCTCATCTATCTTCAATGAAATTGGAACTTATCATGTTAGCAATCCTGGTCTTCCACCTTGTATAGCTCATGATTTTTATCTTGGTGTCGTTCCAAAAGACTTAGGACTATTTATCAAATATTTTGTGACACAAGCTAAATGGTTTTCATATGATACACTGAACCAGAGAATAGCCGCCTTTCCATTCAAAGGAAATGATGCAAGGGATCGCCCACCAACTTTGACCGAGAAGAAACACAAAGTAATCGGAAGTGCCGTCCAGAACTGGAACTTGTTGAGATTTTTCAGTTTGATTGTTGGTGACCTTGTCAAAGATCCCCATGATAAGGTATGGAATCTTTATTTAACCTTGAAATTAATGGGTGAATTTATTGCAGCGCCTGAAATCCATGAGAGTCAAATCACCTATCTTGACAATATTTCCGAGGAGTATCTTTATGATCTGGTACGATGCGGACTTTGCAAAGTTTCTGTTATCTGCAAACATCATTTTTGTCGGCATGTGGCTCAGTTAATCTTCCTTCTCGGTCCCTTGTGCCGGCTTTGGACTCTGCATTTTGAAGCAAAACATTCCTGGATGAGACAAGCTGCTTTAACAGCTAAGAACTTTGTTCATGTCACAGCAACATTAGCAGAGAAACATCAACTGTTGTTTGCTTATCTACAAACTGGAGTTTTATTCCCTGATGATATTGAGAGCTGCTCCATATCACCTCTTGATATTTCAAAGTTTACTGACCGTCAAAGGATTGCAATTGAAGAGTATGGAATCAACATTCATTCAGCATTTGAGGCCAAGACAGTTGGCAAACCTCCAATTCAGTACAAAAAGGGTCTTTGGATTGTCTTGAGGCATGATGATGATGGGCTTCATCTAGGCCTGATTGTGGCACTTATTCTAGATGGAACAGGCTGTTTTTATTTATTAATGAATAAGTTTTCTGCTACTTTCAACCCCAATTTTGGTCATTATGAAGTAAATGAGAGATTTGTATCTCTACCTGAATCAATTATAATTCCACTCAAGAATGTTAAAAATCTCTATCCTCTTACTGACTATGTTCTAAATCGTGCAAGGTGCATTACTCTGAAATATTCTCTGCTGCGAGGGGAGGATTTAGTTTAAGTGAGTTTGTAAATTGGTTCTTCTTGTTTTTGTTGTATGTTTTCACCACAATAATTTTGCCTCTTTTTTTCTCATTTTTCCAGTGAAGTATCATCTTAAGGCAGTGTATTGATTCCTTCCAATTTATTCCCACGGAATCTTCTTCTCAGGCGTGCAATTGGTGAGCATACTTTTATATTAGTACATTGATTTAGCTGTGTAATGTTATGATTTAAATTTACTTTCTTTATTTCAGAGCCTACAATTTTTTTTTCTTTTGATTTTATAAACCTACAACATAGGTTCAACTTCATTAATTAAAGGTAAGTAGTTTAAGAGAGAGAGAGATATCTATCTATCTCTCTCCCTCCCTCTCCCCCACCTCTCTCTCTCCCCCCCCCCCTCTCTCTCTCTCTCTCTCACATCTTTTAATTTTCCAGATGGATTTAAAAGATTTCATTGCAAAAGCTTGAAACACCAAATCTGAAGATACAAACGTTGATATTATCAAACACTTCTTGAATGACTTGGGGGTAGAATCAGTTGATGAAATTAGCTTTGTAGAAGAAAAAGATCTATCTCCACTGAAAGATTTAAGCATCACAGTCATTCAGATCCGGAAAATATTACAGGGCGAGGACATGATTCAATTCTTCTTGTGTAGCGGCAAAGCCAAGAGCTGGGAACTTTGCAAAGTCAAAAAAGATTTGGACTCATGGAAAACTTGTGGCTTTAAAAACATTGAACTAATAGCCCTGTTAAAGTTGCTGACTTCTTATTTTGATGAGGACCTGCCATCTACAGTAGCTCCCCCCCCCCTAGAAGAGTCCAAATTTTTTTTATTCGGAATGCGCGGACGGCTATGGTGACTTAAATGTCATTTAGTGAGTATGTGACAACGGGAAAAGGTCCCTCAAGGGCACTCAAGTTTTCAAATTCCATTAGTAAACAATTTTTTTTAAAACAATTCAATTTTTTTTCCTATAACGTGTATTTTACTACGTCTTCTGGACAATAAAGAGGTTTTCCGGTAAAGTCTGGCCAGTTTTCAATCAATTTTTGAAGTACTTTGACTTTTTAAAAACTCTCTTCACCTCAATTTGAGCACAAAAGCCAAAGTACTTCTAAATTAACGGCAAAGTAGCGTTAATTTGTCTCAAAACCACTTTATTGTAAAGTAGTAATAAATGCTCCTTTGGATAAAAGTCAAATTGTTAATAAAATTTGTTTCCAAATGAAATTTGAAAACTTAAGTGCCTTTGGAGGACCTTTTCTCGTTGTATTATCTCCTCACAGTTAGACAATATTATACCCTCAAGAGTGGTCTCGCACCCTCCCTGCCATGACCCGCAAACACCAAGCGCGAAATATTTCTGTGGCGAGCGAAATATGTTCTTGCACCGGCGTCTGAGCTTCTCGCGCCGTGACAGTATGTCTGACCGTGTGATGAAGGCCTTACTTGAGTCAAAACAGTGACAAAATCAAGCGGGTTTTTATTAGGCGAAATCACAATACATACGCGTCCGCCTGCTGACAACTGAATAAATAAAACGAGTCGTACACACTAAATGACCAGGGACAATTTTTGCATCTAGCTGGATGCGGTTTTAAGCACATCTAACTTCGGACAAATTTGTATCCGGCTAGTCACGAATTGTACATAAAGAGGCACAATATTGTACTTCGAACACGAGACAATATTTGTGATCCAATTGATGGACAATATTGTGCCTCTTTATGTACAATTCGTGACTAGCTAGATACAAATTTGTCCGAAGTTAGATGTGCTTAAAACCGCATCCAGCTGGATGCAAAAATTGTCCCTGGTCATTTAGTGTGTATATAAGGCAGCTAGAAAACATGTCAGAACAAATAAAGATTACGGCCACGGTCTGAACATATTCTATATGTAATCATCAAACAACCATAGAAATCAGTAGTGGTCAAAGTAACCGGATCACATCTTAATCGGAGGCAGGCTCATCCGGTGAGTCTTTGTCTTCACTCTCCGCACCGTCGTCCTGGAACTTTACTTCCTCGAAGTCGAGTGAGACGTAGCAGCCCTTCTTGCAGAGGCTGCATCCGCCGGTGTGCTTAAAGGACAGCACGCTGAGCCCGTCCTTAAGCAGATAGCCGAACAGCTTGCAGCTCACGCGCTCCTTCGCACTAGCGGACCTGCGAAGAAACAACAAGGAAAACCGTAAGCATAGGCAAACTGGTACCCAAAGACGACTGGTCCCACGCTTCATTCAAGCATACAACTGGGCTTCAAGACCTTACGCACACACTTATTCTGTGCACCCATACTACAGAGTGAATTTGGTCCGTAAAACAGATGCTTTCCTCCATAATACAAATAGTATCAGTAAGTTACGGATAATTTTTTGAAACTCAGACCAAAATGTATGTATTACGGACAAAAAAATCTGTATCACGAACTAAATTCCATCCGTATTAAGGCTGCACAGCTATTCGTAACTTACGAACCCTGTCTCTGTAAGGACTTTTGCGTGTAGGCTTCTAGAAACGTATAACTTATCCCCAAGGCAATTTTCCCATGCATTTCGATAGGACGATATACACTGATAAAAATTTAGTCATTTCTTAGCGACACATTTGTTGCTAATTTTTTTAGCGACAAGATTTGTTTAGGGACGAATAGTTTGCTAGACGATTGTCGTAATGCAACAAATGGATAATTTCAAAATGACAAACTTGTAATAACATACTTACAGTCGACCTTCTAAACCAAGTCGTTGACCAACAAAACATGTTGTTAGTCAACAAGTATTGTAAGTAAAAAAATAATTTGTAATGTCTGCGACGGATATTGATTGAATACTTTTGTCGTTGAGTTTTTTTTTTTTTTCATTATTCTGCTTCTTATGATAATAATCTCCCCATGACTTAGAAAAACAAAATAGATGATATGACCATAAAATTACTCATAATTTACTTCAATTGTGCAGAAATTGGCAAGAGGTGTTATTTGCACACAAATTATGCCGTAAATGGTGACAACAAGAATTTTGCTCCTTTATGACAAAGTGTCGCTTTCTGGATTCAACAACATATGTTTCGCCTTGATCTTTGATGGATGACATTCAATGTTTTTTGACGACTAAATTTTCACGCATTTGATTGTTCCAGTACAATAATTTTTTAACAGTGTTGGAGCGCATGAGCTCTTAAGCACTTCAATAGGAGGGCGCAGGGACTTACTGTATGCTACACGAAAGGCACTTCGTTACGCCTTTCTATTATACTACGCCAAAGCTGTATCAAAATAAAGACAAACTTGCAGAATAGTGCCACAGTTATCAGTGGCGAAGTTAAAACGAACATTTGAATTAAGTCATGGGTGGGCCCAGTTGTTACCATAGACAAAATTGCTGTTCCTTGGGCTATTCTCAGTGCCCCAGCCGGAGGCCGATGTAGGCCGGGGAAGATAAGTACCCACCCCTAATGGTCTACTGCACCTGACCTCAAAATCCATTTAGGGATTTCGCACTCAGAATGTTCAGTTGAGATATATGGTCGAGGGGTGGCTCAGTCAGGATATCACCTCCACGAGGTTGGTGCTTTTCTTACACTGTGCTTTTCTTAACCAACCGTCCCCTACACAAAGATATCGGCTTAAGGTTTGTACTTTTCTTACACTGTGCTTTTCTCCTTTTCTGACCCAACTTTCCATCTACACAACTTTACATTAAAAGCTACCTTATTCTTGTCACCCCACCCTCTCTCATAAGCCGCCTCTGGATTCGCCACACTGTCAAACCAAGTGTGGACAACTCCACACTTGGTGGTGTGGAGTAAGTCTCCACACTTGCAAATGCAGAGCTGGCAGTCTCCACACTTCAAGTGTGGAGGAGCTACAGAGCCCCTATCTATTGGCATGGTGCAAACGTGGAGAACTCCACACTTGAAGTGTGGAGAACGCTTTTTCTGCACTTCCAAACGTGGAGACTGAAAATTCCACTCCTCCGCGTTTCAAGTGTGGAGTTGTCCACGTTTGGTTTCACCGTGCGCTACTCAGCTGCCCAGACATTCCGGCGCCGTTGTCACTTACTTGCGCAGGTAGAAGTAGAGCTCCCTGCTGGTCGTGTTGTACATGACGGCGCCGGGCCGCATCTCCTTGCGGCCGTCCGGGACGGGGGCGAGGCAGGCCACGATGTCGGCGGGCAGCTCGGCGCGGCCGTGCAGCCGCCGGTCCTTGCAGAAGGTCAGGCCCAGGGATTTGCCGAGGAGCGCCTGAAAACGTGACACACACTCTTGAACACTCTGAGAACTTTCCAAAGAAAAGAACTTCCCATTGCGAAGTGATCGCTGGCTTTGTAATGCGAACACCCTTGAGAACTTTTTCTTTCGCATTGAAAGGAAAGGGTTTAAAACGTTGCAAAGCAATTTCTTTGCTGGTTGCAAAGTAATAGTTGGCAATGCAAAGAACACAGCGTAAAAGAAAGTTTGCAGAAGAATGCCACGATTATTGAGTGCGAAAGCCGAGAGGTTGGGCCTAGGTTGGGCCGTTTACATACAATGGCAAAATTAAAGGCATCAAAACTAGCGTTATTTCTTTGTACCTTACACAGAAAACTAAAAACAGGTTTGTAATATATAGAAATCTAATTCGTAGAATTTTTTGACAAGTTCCTTCATCGCTACAACCAAATTCACTGGAAGAAATTTTGACTCCAAGTCCCACACTATTTCACGCCCCTTCCGAGGCACTATAAATCAATTCACACCATTCCAGGGAAGTACATCATTAACGCCCTTAAGGGTCATAATTATCACGCTTTTGTGTCCCTTATGTGGGACACACTTACAACCTTGGTGTGCTACGACGATATTTCCCATGAGCAGGTTTATTTAAGAAAAGCAGGGTCTTACAATGACCATCTTGGATTTCGCTGATTTTTTGGTGGTCAGTAGTCCTCCCAGGTGGGAGTTCCGGGCCAAAATTTCAGAGCCCAAAAAAATTTATTTTGGAAGATATAGAGATCTTAAGTTTTCTTGGGACTTTTTGCATTGAATTTGGGATTTTCTTATAGCTTCGCGACCTTTGGTCCGACTAGCTTCCAATTCGAGTCCTAGCATCAAAATTCAATGAGGAACACGATCGTGCCCTCAGATTTGACCTACGACGTTTTGTTGATAGTAATTTTTCACTTTTTCTCGAAAAAATGACCAAAAAGGTCCCAAATCTTGGGATTTTGGACTTTTCATTTTAAAAATGTTATAAAACCAGCCTTATCCGATGGAAAAAGATCCGCTGAACCCAAAAAACTCAACCCCAGATTTTTATCACTAACCGTTCCGGAGATATGCCACTCCAAAGTCAGGCAATATATTTTAGGTCCTAATTTCTGTGAGATTTTGCCGAGCTGCTCACTCCCATGTATTGGGCGGTCAGTTCCAGCGACGCAGGTCTTGTGCACTGGTTGGTTGTCTCCAGCGTGCCTTTCTAGCGCCTGTGCCGGCACAGTTGGGCCAGATAACAGGTAGAGGTGGTCAAAATCCCGGACGCGATTTGAGCTCCTTCACTGCCAGCAAAAATCTCGGATTTAATACGGAAAAAGTACCGCTAAATATTTTTCGGCCACTAGCGTTATAATAACGATTTGGGAACGGTCTGAAAAAAGAGGAACGGTGAGGTCAAAGAGAAGGCACGGTAAAATTGTAAACCAGAACGGTGAAAAGGAATCATCATATCATAACGGAAATCTTAGACCGACAGACTGTAAACACCACCGTGCCTTCTGACCTCACCGTACCTATTTTAGACCGTTCCCAAAACCAACGGCTGAACCGTTGTTTTTAAATATATTTCCGTGATTTGAGTCATGGAGAAGACAGATCTGTTGATACGGAAATACCTTTGCAGTCAATAACGCCTATCTTCCGCTAATGCAAACCTGTTTTTTGAGACGGATTCATTTTTTATTCCTTTTCTCCATATCATTCCTGAATTGTTGTTTTAAATTTGGTGAGTGGTAAGTTTACAAGATTGGGCTAGGCAATTTTCAAGGTCATGAAATTTGGACAAAATCTTCTGGCATTTTGAGAGCAGATGGCGAGCAAGCGAAAAAGGGATAGCAGAAATGGATCGGACTCGGTTTTGTTTCATCAGAGGGTAATACAACGCTTTAGTTTTACCAGTGCACAGTGGGCCAGAAGACCGCGCAGGGTGCCGAAACTCTCGACGCGTGTCGGTTTCCTAAGTCGCTAAATGGTACTGGAACCGAACGTCTGACCCGACCCTTGGATTGCTTTCGGAACGAAGAATCCATTAGTAGGGTCACACGCTCGGTTCGAGTCAAATTTAGCGACTCAGGAGTTCAAATCGCGTCCGGGATTTTGACCGCCTCCACCTGATATGTGGCCCACTGTGCCGGCGCGGGCGCTAGAAAGGCACGCTGGAGACAACCAACCAGTGCACAAGACCTGCGTCGCTGGAACTGACCGCCCAATACATGGGAGTGAGCAGCTCGGCAAAATCTCACAGAAATTAGGACCTAAAATATATTGCCTGACTTTGGAGTGGCATATCTCCGGAACGGTTAGTGATAAAAATCTGGGGTTGAGTTTTTTGGGTTCAGCGGATCTTTTTCCATCGGATAAGGCTGGTTTTATAACATTTTTAAAATGAAAAGTCCAAAATCCCAAGATTTGGGACCTTTTTGGTCATTTTTTCGAGAAAAAGTGAAAAATTACTATCAACAAAACGTCGTAGGTCAAATCTGAGGGCACGATCGTGTTCCTCATTGAATTTTGATGCTAGGACTCGAATTGGAAGCTAGTCGGACCAAAGGTCGCGAAGCTATAAGAAAATCCCAAATTCAATGCAAAAAGTCCCAAGAAAACTTAAGATCTCTATATCTTCCAAAATAAATTTTTTTGGGCTCTGAAATTTTGGCCCGGAACTCCCACCTGGGAGGACTACTGACCACCAAAAAATCAGCGAAATCCAAGATGGTCATTGTAAGACCCTGCTTTTCTTAAATAAACCTGCTCCATACAACGAAGGTAATCCGGAAAATCAGTTTCCGCCAGCCGATCTCACCTTGCAAAGTCGCTCGCGCCCGCCCGCAGGGAGGGGCTTCTGCAGCGCCAGGGCCACAGGCACGTCGCCCCCGGAGATGCTGTCCGACCCCCCACACTCGTTGTAGTCGAAGCCGCACTGGGTTATCACCAACGTGGGGACGCCTTCGTCGCTGCCTCCGCCATCCTGCACCGCACCATAGACAAACGGTTCAGGACTTGATAACACCAAGTGAGCACCCTTCCCAGGCAGCATCCGAAGGTTTTTCGAAATCTCGAATTTGCATCTACTTTCACTGAAAGTGAAAAAGGTCTTGATCAATACCAAATTTAGGGCGATATATACTATATCGGCCAAATTTGAGTGGGAATCATTTTGTCACCCACATTTGGGCGATAAAGGGTGTATCAGCTACCTATATAGCTACATGGTTTCATCACCCAAATTTGGGTGAGAATCTTTCCTCACCCAATTTTGGGTGATAACATAGTTCTCACCCAATTTTGGGTGATAACAAGGCTCTTACCCAAATTTGGGTGATAATTAAGAATACTTCGCCTTACATTTTAGTACTCATGATGAATCTTTCATTCTGAGTGTCTGAGGGAAGGTTCTGGTGAAAATGTTACTATCTTCAAAATGGATTCCACTGTGACAAAAAGTTCCAAATAGGAAGTCCTCGTTAGTTCATATTTAGCATTCTACAGTTGAAAGTTCACGCCCTTCTCTAAACCCAGTCAAAGACCCTTGACACGCTTCACGTTTGAGTGGAATTCTAAGCGTACGTGGAATTAGAATAAAATTGTGCGTTATGCACTCTGAAAACGTTACAAAATATTTTGGGCTTAACAAACAAGAGTAGCTTGTTATAACAAAGCATTGAGAGCATACATTAGCGTATAAAAATAATACTTCGTAATATACGCACTGATTCTTTGCAACAAGCTAAATAGTTATAACCTCACCTTGCATGTACTTTGCAAGGTTTTCAGCGTGCAGGTTTAAAATCATGCATCATCTTACAAAATTGTGCATAAACATTTAACATGTGTAGGTCCACGCTTAAACTCAGACTGACTTTTTATCCCTTGCCAAAAAGTTTTTAGGGACAACGTAACATGTACTCTTTTTCCTTAGCTTTGCACGTGTCTGTTCATTATGAAGGGTATTTAGTCCATTAAACCTGACGTCTTGTCAACCGTATTGCACTTTTTTGTTTCTATTGACAATTTTCTCTTAAAAACAGTCAAAATTGTGCACGGCTAAAGAGAAAATAGTACAATTTACGTCAGCTCAATAAAATTTAAAAGCAAGAGGGAAAAAGAGAAAGTCTACATGAGACTGTCCGCTTTAGCACTCATGCTCTCACCTCCTTGAGCGCTGCCTCGAGGCGCTTCACGTTGTCCTGGGCCTTCTTCAGCTGCGTCTTGGCCGTCTTGAGCTGCGCCTGCAGCGCCGCGCGGCCCGCCTCCGACCCGAGCAGGGATGCAGCGTGCTGCGCGCAGAAGGCCTCCTTCCCCTTGGACGGCGCGCTCTTGAGGCACGCGTCGCACTCCCACCATTGATCGCTATTGAAATCAAGAACCAAAGCTCAAGTTTGCATGAAGTATTGCATTTTAACGCATAAATTTCGACGCGTCCTAATAGAGTTATCCTAACTGTCGGTGTCAGTGCAGACAACAATCCTAACTGCCAGGGCAGATTTAAGACAGTCCCAAAATGTCGGAGCGGATTGAGAACCAAACTGCTGAGGGGGTGGGAGCCGGGGGACTGATCACGAACTCTCTTTACTGCGAATCAGTCCCAGCAGCCTTGAACAACACGTTTTGAAATGAGAATGAAACTTCTTAAGAAGTTCTTCAGCAAGTAGTTTAAAATAGTAGTTGAGTGGTGTGAGTATCACGGACTTTCATTCGAGACCGATTTTCACGCCAGTTAGGATACTCTGTAAACTCCACAGTGTACTCAGTACACTCCGTTCTGCGGGTACTCCCAAGCACTAATAAAAATTTTGTCGTAATTTAGTGTCGCTAAGTTTTTTAGCGACATGACTCGTTTAGGAACAAAGAGCTTGTAGGAGGCAATGTCGTAGAAGGACAAAAGAAATGTCACGCAACGAATAGCTTGCAATTGCCTACACGGTAAAAGTCTTACAGTGACATTTCAGCTATGTTACGAAGGAAGTGGAGCAAACATAATACGAAGGTGTTTCTCTCCATAATACGAATCTTTTTGGGATTCTCACTGTAACATACAGAGAAAAACCTTCATAATACGAAGGAAAAGTACGTTCGTATTATAAAGGAGGAAAATGGCACCTTCATAATTCAAACGTACTTTTTCTTCGTATTATGAAGGTTTTTCTTTGTATGTTACAGTGAAAATCCGTAAAAGATTCGTATTATGGAGAGAAACACGTATTATGTTTGCTCCATTTCCTTCGTAACATAGCTGAAATGTCACTGTAAGACTTTTAGCGTGTACAAACAACCCATCGTGATGATCAGGTCGAGAGTAAACAATAAAGATGTTTGCAAACGATCAATGTTGTATGAAAACGAAAGTTTTGTTGACATAATCGAGACAAAACAAGCAAAATTTGATGACATCAATGTGTCATGATTTGAGCAATGGTTTAGAATCTTATTATCCCACTGTTTTTCACTATCAAATCAGCTGTCAAAGTAATCTTTACAAGAATTTTGGCTTGCTTTGTCTCAATCATGTCAACAAAATTCCAACGTGTGCACAAAATCGTGTAAGCGAGTTGCACGCACAAACCTCTATATGAACATCAAGTGCATTACGAACCGGAAAAGGAGACGATCGACGAGGAATAGATCCTCTCTCTTACATCCAATTTTTAGGCAAGACTTGAGTTGACTCCTGCTCACCTCGACCCGGTGCTCATTCGAGCCTTCTTCTTCGAAGGTTCGCCCATGGCTCACTGGAAACGAGTTACTGCTACCGGAGCTGACGCACAAAAGAGATGTCCTCGAAGCAGGCTCTCGTCAACTCGCTTGGCACCTTCGCTAAAACAAGTTTCAACGTTGCAGGGTTTAGAGCGCATTCACAGTCAGGCTCAAGGTGCCCCCACAATGGCCGACACCGGACCGTCAGTCAGTCACTTATTTAAGCTTCCCTCGTCCCCAATTTACCAAGATAATAAACAGAAATTGTACTTTTTTCATAAAAAGTCTGTGCTTTTAAATTTTGAATGGATACAACTGGATAATACAGGTGTAGAGGTTGACTGACGGGCGGATTTCAGTCATTCTGGGGGCACCTTCAGGGTACTGTAACCGGTGTACACTCAGAGGTCTCAAATTGTTGCAACGAAACACCGTAAACAAGGTAAAGACGGTTCCCGGTTTTCCCAGGAAGCCTGCAGAAAAGACATAGGTGATTTCGAGGGAGTTCCTCGGAAAATCACAAACCGTTGCACACTTCACACGATCTAGGACGGTCGCCTGGCAGTCGCTGCGACGATGTAACGAGGGAAACGAAGACGTGACGCGGAAGGAAACTTGCGCGTGCGCGTGTTTCGTAAGTTCACCGACCACAAATGCGGTGCAGAGCTGCGATGTGAGTCCCCCTGCAGCGTGCCGGTAACTGGCCTGGCGAAAACCGCATCCAACCTCGTCCCTCAGATTAACCTCGGCGACCCTTCGGCCAGCCGGCGAGCGGCATTTTCCGCGAACTGCGCCCAGCGTCCGGGCGACACGGCTCAGCTACATTGTCCGGCTCAGCTCCGGCTGGTCTCTGCTCGGCTCGAGCCCCGCGTGGGGCTGGCCCTGCTGGAGTCCCGGCACGACTATACCTTGGGAGAGGGATGCCCTTGTGTTAGAATGCCGACGAAATGTGACGAAACCCCACTCCCACAGCGTAACGTTACGCTACATTTCTCATGTTAACTACATATATCCTACGTACCTGTTTGCACTTGTCAGATGTGCTCGCATATTTTAAGTGTTCAACGTAACGTTACGCTTGCTCAGACATAGCCTAAATTAATACAAATTTGGGCGCAACTTTATTGGGTACGTTACGCAGGTTTCTAATCAAGCATCGCCACGCTCACCATTGATCACTCTCAGTCTCATTTATACATTTTATCTCTTCTTTAAGTTTATTGGGCCTCTTTAGCCATGCACAATTTTGATCGTTTCCAAGATAAAATTGTCAACAGATCATGTAAAAATCAAAAAGCACATAGCATTTGACAAAAAGATAAATTAAGTGGACTGAATAATAACAACAACGTGCAAAGCTTCAGAGAAAATAGTTCATATTAAGGGACGTCCATAAGATACGTAACGCTTTTTGAGGCCATTTATGACCCCCCCCCCATGAAACGCATTATGACGCTGCCTCGGGCCCCTTCTCCAGGTGAGTAACGTAACGAATTGCTAAAAAATAAAAATGCGCAGAAACTGTCAAATAGCACGGGGCAACTGCCATTTCATGCATTTAAAAGGAAGGTGTGTAGGGGCCGATTTTCGTCGCTCTTGCGTGACGTAACGCCGGCTCGCCCCCCCGCCCCCCATGAAACTCATCGTAACTCTAGTTCATTACGTAATTTTGGGACGACCCTTTACGTTTGTACCAAAACGTAATCTGAGGGAGAGAACTGAAGCTTGCCAAGATGAACTGTGTTTCCTCGAAGAAATGCTGCATTGGAAACAGATGGAATTGTTTGAGCAGCAGTGCTGTGTGTTCGATATATGAGAAGCTTTCTGTGCTTTGTTTCTGCTTGTGTTAGTTAGTATGTGTACACGTTTATCATAAGCTTTCAGTTTTTTATGTGAAAAGCTTTCTGTCCTTTGATGCGGCTTGTGTCAGTATGTGCACACAATTTATCATAAGTTTGCATTTAATGCATTACTTTTGATGTTCCGAATTCTTCCTATGCATGACAAGCTTTCTGTGCTTTGATTTTGCTTGTGTTGTGTATAAGAATGTGTAAACACGTTTATCATAAGTTTCCATTTAATGCATTACTTCTGATGTGTTCTCAATTCTTTTTTCATTAAATGAGTTTCACCATAAACTGCTTTTTAGGGGTTCCGACAGAAGCCCCTATTGCATTTGACCGAATTTTATTTTTTTTTATTATTCGTGGTCATGACTTACGACATGTCACTGACCTGTTTTTTACGTGACAGTAACATGTCACTGACACGTCAACGATACCATCGTTGACCTCAACGATACTTCCTAACCATAACATTCTGGTCAGTCATGCATACAAACGTATCAGTCACATGTTTGTAACATGTCAATCACATGTTCGTAACATGTCAGTCTCATGTTCGTAACATGAGCGTTGACCTCAACGATACTTCCTAGTCATGACATACGACATGTCAGTCATGACATACGACATGTCAGTCATGACATACGACATGTCAGTCATACATACAAACATGTCAGTCATATGTTCGTAACGTGTCAGTCACATGTTTATGACATGTTCGTCACATGCTTGTGACTTTGTGACATGTAAACATAAACCAGGAACAATCCTGGTCACAACGATACTATCGTTGACCTCAACGATACTATCGTTGACCTCAACGATACTTCCTGGTCATGACACACACATGTTCGTGACATGTTTATGACATGAAACATGTGACTGACATGTTACGAACTTGTCACTGACATGTCATTTAACAACATTTGACAAATTTGACAAATATGCCATGAACAAGCTTACTTCAAACAAAACAAGTCTTATAATCACTGCTCAACATAAAAGTATAAAACTATCACTCTAATTAAAATTCTTTTCAATAATATTTCAAATGCCAATCTTATTTCTTCTCAGTTTTCCATTATCGTTCAAAAAAGCATATTGAAGTCAATGGCGTACAGCAAAACAAAAACCGCATCACTGACATTAACCTGGGCATCAGTAATGTAGTCAGTCTTGACTGTTCACGAAGCAAACGGATGAGGTTCTGGGCCTTGATGCTGCAGGATGTTGAAGCAGTCATTGCACTGGAGTTCAGAACTTTCCCGCAAAGAATGAAGAAGATACCCACACATTCGATACAACACTTCCTTGCTAAATTTGTAGTTTTAATCAGTGGGGCTAGACCAGAGCAGTAATGTTGTTGGTCGTTGTGGCCCTGCAGTGAGTGCTAGGGTTGGTCGAACAAAGAGTTTATTCGATTAATCGTTGATCGATTCACCGATTGACCCCTGTTCGATTAGTGTCGATCAATCAGACTTTTTGTTCGATTAATCGATAATCTATCGATTAAATAAAGGGCGCAGCAATATATGAATGCGGCGCGTTTATTTAACTTTTTTCAAGCTCAACGTCAATATAAAAGGAGAAAATAATGACCAAAACATGGTTTGCATAAGGTTTTCTTTAAAAATCTCTTGAAGTTATATAAAAATATATACTTAATGCTTAAAACACATATACAAAACAAAATCATGACTTGTGAGACACTAAAGTCTGAAATATAGCTTAAAACACATGCTAATGACTTGAAGCACACTCAAATTAGATTCTAAAATGGATTCTTAGAACACATACAACACAGAACAACATAGAACACACGCACGCTACCAACGTAAGCAGAAAAATGTTTGCGGAGCAGCTCACGGTAATTCGATTTCGAGCGTCGCCAAAACCACATTGGACTGTTTTAAAACTGTACATTTAGCGATAAATTACTGTCAGTGTAGAATTTCAAACCGTTATTATGTGCGTCCATGAACGAATTGTACGTGCAGGAGTTGGTAGGTATGGAAGTGGGCGGAGCCAGCTTTGCGACGTTGCCGCCCCGCCCACACCCCGCCGAGAGCCGTACGCGAGGCGAGTCGGTCGGGCGGCGGGACACTCTCGAAGCAGTCAGTCACGGAACGGAACGGAGAAACAGTGCCGGACGGACGCGCGGACTGTTCCTATCATTTCTTGGCCCCATAATTCATACATTTACTTTTTCGGTTAATCGATGGCTTTGTTCGATTTGCTCGGTTAATCGAGAGAGTATTTTCGATGACGGTTAATCGATTTCACCGGAGCGTTTGTTCGATTAATCGATTCACCGTTGTTCTGTTCGACCAACCCTAGTGAGTGCCATTTTCTTCTCAATGCAGGAAAGTATGTCGTCCAAAGTCAACAGGTTCACAGTTTCATCATACGAATATTGACTTTTAGCTTCTTAGAGCCCCCAAACAGGAAGTCAGCCCCACTGTCATAGCACAATTGCGTTTTTGTTGAAAACTCGTCAAAATGCAGTGCGATCCATGTCTTCTTCAATCAAAAACGGGATGACAATTTCCTTGAAGGGATAAAGGATCTCGTGGAGAAGTCCTGGTGCGAACTTGATGCTCTGCGTCCTGCGCTGAATAGTGCGCACTCCTGGCACGGGACACAAAACACTGTTCGCAGTTTAGAGTCCACTTGTTCCACCCGACAGCCTCAGATCAATGCCTTTTTGAACAGAATCCAGGCTCCACTTCCTTCCTTTACTATTACCAGTCCGTGACGCCTGTATTTGATCAGTGCCAAACTTGCTCTCCAGCCACTCCTTTCGCTTCGCTGCAATCTGCTCCATTGTGACAAAGTCCTCTTGTGTCCTCAACAGAGCAGTTGCAGTTTCCGCTACTTTTTCTCCACTGAGACCAAGTTTTGGCGGAGGGATTGGTTTTCCTGCTCAAGCTGAGAGCATCGAAGTGTTCGCTGGGTGATGCTTGATGACACTGTGGCAACTGTGGTGAGACGTAGGTCTTCGGAAACATTGATGGGGCAGCAAGGAGAGTGAGAAGAGGAATTTGGTGGTTGGTTGGAGTTCACTGGTTGAAATGGGCCTCTCCTGCTATTGATGCATCCATCACGAATGCAAAACAGACTAGGCACGGCAGATTTCTTGAGCAGCTTCTTGAAGTCTAGCCAGTCTGAGGGTTAGAACTGAACCTAGAACCAAAATAATAACTCTTGTCGTTTTTTTTTTTTCCTCACGGGTAAATTGGCAAATGAGGGAGATGCACTGAGAAAACCTTACAAACTATTTCGAGCCTTACAAAGAGAAGTAGTTTGTATAACAAAGTATTTTGAGCATACATAAGCTTACGAAGAAAATACTTCGTAATTTACAAACTATTTCTTCGTAACAAAGTATTTTTGTTTGTTATATGTATGCTCAAAATACTTCGTAAGGTTTTAAGAGTGTGTTTACCTCGCAGATCCTGTCGGAGGGTTTCGGATTGAAGTGTCCCAAAGCTCCAGTCCAGGCACTGACAAGATTTGGATCCTTCGGAAACCGGACTAATGTGTACCCTTTTTCGATACGAATTGAAGCAAAGGGGTGCCGAACACGTTGGAGGCATTGCAGTATATTAACTATCTACTCGTAAAACACTGGTGTACTCTCGTTTCTAAACAGATCTAACTCTAACCTCGTAATACGCCCTTAACTATGCTTCTAACCTAACTCAAGGTTGCGACTCTACCCCCCTCTACCGAACTGGCGACCCATGTTTCGGGACCAATCAGAGCGTTCGGTTAGCCAACATGGCGGCCGAGCGACGACATATCGGCTACCCGGAGGAACCGGCGAACCAGCGCGCAGCAGCGCTGACCCGACCTGACGCCTATCTGACTCTGAGGCTCTCTAGGCCCGACCCGACACCGGTTCGGTTCCGTTCGACCCGGACCCGACCCGATGGCCCGTGCGGTTCCAAAGAACCGTCATCCAAGCCGAGCCGAGCTGTGAGCCGAGCAACGCCGAGTGCCGAGGCCGAGGAGGAGGCGAGGTGGCGGCGGCGGCGGCGCAGCTCCTCTAACTGCCTGCCGGCGGTTGTGGAAGCCGCCGCAGCGCGCTGCTATGCGCGCGCAATTCAAAAGCCTGAGCGTCCCACGCCGGCGCCGACGTGTGTGAGTGTGTTTGTGTGTGCATGTGCGAGGGGGGAAGAATCAAGGTAAAGTTGCGGATTACTGGATAACAGTTTAATTTTCTACCTTCGAAAATAATGTTTCATACAGTAATAAAAAAAGTATATGGAAACCAAAAAGATACAAATTCATTTCATTTAAATTAAGTAATAACGCTCTATTAGTACTACAAGGTTATGGGAAATATCTAATTGTTTTAAACCAAACCCAAATCTTTATTCTCAAGGTAACATTGAAGGAAGAGGCAACTATCCGCCGTTTCAGGCGCAAGGGCAGTACGCCGTTCATCAAATAGAAACCCACCCCAGCGGAAAGTGCGAAGGTGGCGCGCTTGATGCAGGTTACCCCATTACTTGCATGGCTAATCTAGCCAGTGTCGGGAATTTGGCAATCGCTGGGTCCGACTAAACAACAACAAGAACAAAAATTATTATAATGCATGGTGCAATGAGCAGAAAATGTATTGGAATAAATAATTACCTGGGATTTCCAAAACTGAAGGACGTTGGAAAGGTCGACAGGGGGTGCCTCCCTGATGTACCTGGACACCCGAGGGGTACCTCACTGTAAGATTTTGTGTACAATGAATGTGGGAATGTGTTAGAATGTGCAAGATTTCTGCTCTATTTGTCACACATGTTGCCTACTTACAGGCGTTTTTGCCTCCAGAATGTGGGAATGTGTTCAAATTTTGTACAACGAATGTGGTAGGTTGTGCCCCCCTCGTGGACACCTCATCTTCGACCCCGGCCATATTGTCGTCCGCCCAGTCGTCTGGATAGACGTCATCCGGCGGCGATGCCAAACGCGCCTGCTTGGTTGGAGGCGGCTCTGCCGCTTCGTCCTCTTCCATTTGCGCCAAGAGGTTCCGAACATTTTGGAAAACCTGTGAATATAAAATGGTATCAAAAAAGTAGTTTTTTTTTTTTTCTTCAAAAAAGAAAACAAACTTAAAATGTTAACGTTACTGCGCTTAGGTGTATTACCTGCTCACGTTCTTCACCACCAAGCATCTGGAGCTTCCTGTACTTAGGCCATAAGGAAGTAGCTACCTTTATTTTCTTTGTCGCCACCACCTTTCCCGTCAAGAAGTGCCTGCCTCTGTCCGTCAGGGCCTCCTGCTCAGGTGTGTCCATGGCGTTTCCTGCACAGTGCTTCTGGAGGAGGCAAATGGAGTGGAGGAGGCAAATGGAGAGGAGGGCGCAGGGGAGAGTAGGGTGATTTTCGCCCTGCAGTATATCTGTCTGTCGTCGAAACGGCTCCAAGAACGTTATGATCCAGTCTAGGGCATCCTTGGTAATGCCCTGCAGCCGTTTTCTCTGGCCGTTCTCAACAAGAAGTGTTTGGATCTAAGGGGGCAAAATGAAAATGATAAATTACTTCGTACAAACGCCGCAACGCACCCCCTGGTTCCGCACCTGTGTGATCTCTTACCTCGTCGGAAGAGTCTCGGATGGACTCGAACATTCCAACAAGCGAGTTCCACCGAGTGTCCACTTCTTGCTTCACGGACTTACCTAGGCGACTGACGAGACCTGATGTCTTCATATACGTGACCAGGTCCTTGCACCTCTTCATAAGCAGGAGGTGCTGCAGGACTTGGCACTGCTGCGCAACGCACTCCTTCATCCGTGCAATGAGGGGCCGGTCAGTGGGATCTGAGCTCAGCAGCTCTAGGAGAGCGACAACGTCGACGGCGTTGACTTGCCCTCTACCCTCCAGCTTCAACCAGAAACTGTTGAACTCATCTCTCTCGGCATCCTGGTCTTGAAAAAAACAGAGCGAGGTCCACGTGGCCAGCAGCCGTCAAAAGCCATGCAACCTAAAACGGAAAGATTACGAGATAAGTGGAGAAAATTAGATAAACAGGCCGAGTTTATTCTTATTTGAGAAAAAAGGACAGGGTTGGTAGGGCTTGGACTGGTAAGCGCAGGCATCTATCAACACAGGATAATGCAACTTCACAATGCACTATGCCGCCGGCTCGTTAGGCAACCAAGCACGCGCCACGTGCTTCTGTGTTGTGAGTTGCCTGCGCCACCACACCACGACGCTGTTGTTTTCGCGCGCAGGCAGGTGGCGATGCGATGGGAGAGAAGTTCTCAAACCCTTCGCGAGCGGGGGTTGCCGCGGGTCGACGAGGGGGCGAACGGCAAAACGGACCGCAGACCGCGGCTACCCCTCGCGAACTCGCGACCCACGAAGCTCTAACGCGGGGACCCACGCCCACGATCAACCACCGGGAACGCCCCGTGTACCCGCGAGCTACTCCAGCTAAGGGTTTGAGGAGAATTTTCCTCCCGCCTCACACTAAATTACTATGTAGTTTTTGCGTGCATAGCTTTGCACGATTTTGAGCATACGCGTGGAATGCACAGATTTGTGCGCAACAACGCACGTGGTGCTGCATAACAATGCACATTTTCATGCTTAGCTACGCACGAATTCGTGCATTTCCAAACGTATGCTCAATTTCGTTCAAAGCTATGCACAAAAAACTACATATCAATTTAGTGTGTGCGCTGCAGCAGCGTCGTGGCGGGCGGCGCGCAGGCCACCCACAACACAGGAGCGCGCGCGGCGCGCGCTTGGTTGCCTACCGGGCAGGCGCCAAAGTTTTTATGAAATCGCACTTTCCTGGGTTGTCAGACGCTTCCGCTCACCAGTCTAGCGGTGAAAAATTGTCCTTTTAAAATGGTAGGCCCTAGCCACCCTATCTCTTGTTCAAAGCGAGAACAAACACTCATTACAAAGTTCAAAGCAAAGAAACAAAGTCACCACGTTTCTGATATTTTATAACAGGGAAAGTGGCGATACAAATCGGCAACTTTGGCCCGTCCCGTACATTTTAATTATTCGCAATTGCTGTCGTATTTTAGCCCATAGTGATGCGAATCTCTGTCGGAAACTAAATAGATGTTACTTTCGTCCTCAGCACCCTTAACGTATGAAACCATGTCTACCTCGAAATGAAGATTAGGGTCGTATGTGACGGAAACGGCACTCGACCGCCTGGGTCCAGTTCGGGGTCAAGAAGGAAAAATTTTGGTCGCATTTGACCCTACCGGGATTCGTAAGTGGGTCTGGGGTCAAAATGGATGCCATTCTCGTCATCAGCACCCTCAAAAACATACGGAACAATGTCAAGCTCGAGTTGAAAATTTTGGTCGTATTTTACCCCACCGGGGTTCGAACTTGAGTCTGGGGTCAAAATGGATCTCATTTTCGTTATCGGCACCCCCGAAAACTATGAAACAATGTCAAACTCGAGTCGAAAATTTTGGTCGTATTTTACCCCACCGGGATACAAACCTGAGTCTGGGGTCAAAATGGATCTCATTTTCGTTGTCAGCACCCTCGAAAACATATGTAACAATGTCCAACTCGAGTCGAAAATTTTGATCGTATTTTTACCCCACCGGGATTCGAACCTGGGCCCAAACTTTTCCGATCGGCTCGAAATTAACACCGTTGTCCTTGTTTCGTCGCCCCGATTCCAAATATACCCCTACATGCCCTTCTAGCGGCCTCCGTTGCAGAGATCCTCCTGTACACCATGTAAACCATGATGCACCTGCAGCAGCGCCCCCGGGGCTCGGATCGAAAAAGCCGTCACCGGGTGGTTCTTAGGTTCACCCTAGGAGGCTGCATACCAAATTTGGTGAAGATCGGACCACGGGAAGACCTCGGACGGACGGACGGACGAACGCACAGCATACGCATCATACTATATGCCCGTCCTCCGATATTTATTTTCATAAATAATACGGGACGGGCCAAAAATTATTGAAGCGACTAACCTTGTTTCTGTTGTTGAGGATGGGGCGCATGGTGTCCCTGAAGGAAGTAAACTGCCTCAGGGGGCACATTACAGTGGACTCTGGTTAGCTGAGACGCTTTGACCACTGGATAGTTGGCACGGAGTCATCCCCACCACCTCGGCTCGGCCAGCGCGGCCAGGCACAGCCGGGACGAAGGGTCCGGCCGGCCGGCGAGGGATTACCGGCGGCTTAATCCGCTCGCTTCCAGTATAAATATTAAAACTTTTTCTGTTCATTTTTCTAACAATCTTTTAACAGAAATGCATTGATGAGTTAAAAACAACAAGGATGAAAAAAAAACCGCACCTCGAAATTCGAATTTCGACAACGGACTCTGCTTAGCTGACCGGCGTGGTTGTCGGCAAACGAGGCGACATGCCGACCGTCTTGGTAAAAATTCGAATTTTGAGGTGCGTTTTTTTTCATCCTTGTTGTTTTTAACTCATCTATGCATTTCTGTTAAAAGATTCTTAGAAAAATAAACAGAAAAAGTTTTATTATTTCTACTGGAAGCGAGAGGATTTAGCCGCCGGTAATCCCTCGCCGGACGGCCGGACCCGCGGTCTCTTGCCGGGCCCGGCCTACCTGCCTGGCCTCTGGTTAGCTGACCACGGCGCCTCCCGAATGTCGTGCCAGCTAACCAGAATCGACGTACTTCTTTCTTGAGTGCTTCCCATTGAAAGCCCACATCCACATTCACTATTTGGGACATTCCACGCCAAACCACCGCACGGGTCGAAATCGAGGTTCTCGGATGGGTCCCCAATTTTTTTCCTGGTTCGGGGCATTATAAAATCATGTTTGCCAAAAGGGTTTTGGGATATCTTTCCCCGTTTGGCTAAAAAAAAATTCTAAAGTTTGGTTTTTAAGAAAAATTTTCAATTTTCAAAAAAAAAAAAATTTCAATTGACAAGTTTTTTTTTGTTTTAAAATGGTAAGAAGAAAAGGGGGGAACACTTTAAAGACAATTTTTTGCATTATCGACCCAATTTAGACCAAGATTTTGGGTAAACTAAGAGAAAAATGGCCCTCCTGAAAATACGTCATCTTCGATTTGGCTCAGTCTGGGCTAAAATCTTCCTTTTCCTTTGCAGAACAGTGCTCTAGAACGGTTTGTTTTGTCTGGCAATATTTTTGGAGATATTGGAAAAAAACTTTTTTTTACACCTAAAGTGTGCATTTGGGCCATTCTACGAAGCTGGCGAGACTTGCCAGCATCCACAGTGACCTGGTAAGGTGTCATACCACTTGCCAACATCAACAGAAGACAGAACGGGTACAAACAGTATGGACTTGAGGCAATATCAATCAAACGCAGTAAATTTTTAAGTTGGATTAATAAATCAGGAGGTCATACAAAACGGCTCTTTCTATAATCATTTGTCTTCAGAGTACTCAGCTGGGTCAACTCCTGCTCCTTTGGTGCTTTGTATATTTTGTCTGAGTATCTTGATTGTAAGATCCATACAGCGCTCAAAAAGGTAGTTCAGCTGACCTCAGAAAAAAAAAAGGCTAATATGTTTACTTCTAACCTCTTGCAAACGTGGAACTTTGATGTCAGTGTGAAGATGATGTCCATGTCCATGATGTTTCCAACGGAAAATAAAGAATACATGGGAATGAGCAGCACGGCAAAATCTCACAGAAATTAGGACCTAAAATATATTGCCTGACTTTGAAGTGGCATATCTCTGGAACGGTTAGAGATAAAAATCTTGGGTTGAGTTTTTTGGATTCAGCGGATCTTTCTTCTTCGGATAAGGCTGGTATTAAACCTTTTCAAAAATAAAAAGCCCAAAATCCCAAGATTTGGGACTTTTTTGGTCATTTTTTCGAGAAAAAGTGAAAAATAACTATAAAAAAAAAAAACGTCGTAGGTCAAATCTGAGAGCACACTGTCCGTAACGATTGTTCGAAAACAACAAAACTGTCAACAACATGGTCGTTTTCCTACAACATCTTTGTTTAAAACTGAAACGACGGAAAAGTTGTCTTCCAACAAGTAAGTTGTTTAAGAATGACCCAACTGTCATTTATCAACAAGATTCTCTGTTCGTAAACGACTGCTGTCGTTTAAAAACAACTGTTGTCAGAAAAAAAATTAGCAATAGATTTGTTGTTAATTAACAACAAAATTTCTGACAGTGCACGGCCGTGTTCCTCATCCATTTTCGATGCTAGGACCTGAATTTGAAGCTAGTCGGACAAAAAGTCGCGAAGCTATAAGAAAATCCCAAATTCATTGCAAAAAGTCCCAGGAAAACTTAAGATCCCTATATCTTAAAAAATAAAATCTTTTGGGCTCTGAAATTTTGGCCCTGACTCCCACCTGGGGGGACTACTAAGCACCAAAAAATCAGCGATACCCAAGAGGGTCATTGTAAGACCCTGTTTTTCTTAAATAAACCTGCTCAGGACGGCGTCGCGTCGCCGTCACGGCCCGAACCACCACCAGGCCGGCCGGTCCAGGTATGCCGGGCCGACCCGACGGTTCCTCTAGAACCGACACAATCGGAGATCTCCGGAAACAACTCTGAAATCAGCCGAGTCCACCCGTGTGTGACAAAGACGGCAACACAGCCCGGCGGCATCTCTCGCTCTCTCTCACACCTCTGACTGGACGGTTCCTCGGACCCACCAATGCCACGCTCAGGCTCCCAGCGTCACATAAAAATCTTACCGTCATTTTATGTTATATTAGCGTGTCATGGTCCGTTTTCACCCCCCAGGAAAGTTTTCAAAAATCGATTTATGCCCCCTAAAACAGGATTTTTAACCGCTGTGCGGACGTCCAACAGGCCGTGACTCTCTGTCGAAAAGGGCAGATATAGTAGCGCTAAGAATTTTTAGCCCCGGGGGTTTGGGAGTAGAAGCAAATATCACATGGTAGGCCTGCGACATGGTGCCCCACCGTATTTTAGAAGTCGAGTGGGTCAATATCTAAGGGAGCACAAGTTTTTTTTCGATGTCAGCGTTCCAGTTCCGGACCAATATTTTACCGTGTATATGCCTCTGGGGAAGAGGAAGATGAACACAAATTTTGAAGGGCTTAGGTCGACTCAGTCTCGAACAATAGGTAAAAGTGTGTTTTGCAACTTTATTGAAATAAGTTAACTTTGAAGATAGAAATCAATAGAGAAAAGGGGGGGGGCGCTGAACCAAGGGACTTAAAAATTAATAAGGGTCTAATGGAGTAAGAGTAAGAACATCTAGGAGTAGTTTTATTTTTAAGAATAATTTTTTAAAAAATTGCTTTTTAAAACACTTTAGTTACATTTATCTTAGATTTAAAAAACGTATTTATATTAAAAATCTTCAAAATTGTGGAAGTTAGTACCTCACCTTGGTCCTAGTAACTATATAAAATTACTGCCTGCGGGCATAGACTTGGTTTGGGAGCTTAGGAAGAAAGTAGAAAGTATAGATTTCTCAACGCAGTCTTAAGGACTTAGGGACTGTATCAGAATCGGGACTTAGGGACTGTATCAGAATCGGATAAAAATAATACCACTCGAGAAATAGCACTTCGCAGACCACTTCACTCGCTTTGCCTGAGTATATTTTACTTCTTTACTTGTGGATTGAGTGTTTGCAGCCCTTCAAGGTCTGGGTCGAGGAGCGCAGCTGCACTACAAACTGCTTTGCACTAGTACTAATGCTCTGCAAACTGAAGTGTGTACATAGTACACTCTTATTAGAGCATGCTTCCAAGCACACTTTTATTTACAGCATGCTTGCTAGGCACACGTTATAATAGAGTGTGCCTGGCAAGTACACGCTAAATAAGAGTGTACCTGGAAGTACACTTTAACTGGTCCATGCTTTTAGATAGGACTAATCGAGTATATTATAGCGTGTACTTCCAGGCACACTCTATTTTAGCGTGTGCCTAGCAAGTATGCTGTAAATAAGTGTGTGCTTGGAAGCATGCTCTAATAAGAGTGTACCACGTACACACTTCAGTTTGCAGAGTGGTAGTAGTATGAGAAAGTGGCGCAAGACAAGCTGAGTACTCGTGGAGCACTTTGTGTCAATGTCGTGTCAATTCTTAAAAGACAAAACGAAGGGTGATAGATTTAAGCAGGCTAAACCCGACTGGTGTGCGCAGTACCCTCACTCTAAATGTCTTACGAAGAAATTTCCCATTATACGAAGGAAATGGCGCAAGCATAATACGAAGGTGGTTTTTCTTCGTATTACGAAGATTATTATTAGTATCTTACAATGAAAAAGATTCGTACGAAGAAATATTGCTTCTTATTATGCTTGCGCCGAATTCACTGTAACATACGAATAACATAAGCCAAATTTTATGGTAAGACATTTAGAGTTCTTTTAAGCGAGCGTACAAATTTGTGCGGAAAGTTCGTGTGCACCGTAAATTGTGACGTCTCATACAAATTTGTACAAAAATATTAATTGTGTGAGGGACTCGCCCGGTGTTGCCACCCAGCGGCCATGTTTTCCAGAGCTTAAGTTGGGCCATAGACAACCAACTACATACTTAGACGAACTGCGCCTGCCACAGGCGCGGAGCGATGCCTACGCCGCTCTCTGATTATTCGGAATATTCTCGCTCGCATCTAAAGGCTCAAAACTTGACGTAAGTCAAATTCAGCGTTCCCTCTAGGTTCGGCCTGCTGAAAACTTTCTTCTTCAGTTTTGGTTTTTGAGTTACGCGTTTTAAAATTGATACAAAGTCCTCCACAAATAATTATAAATTCAGAATACTGGTGGAGCACTTTTTATCGATTATAGAACGTGTAAATCAAAAACCGAAACCCAGGATAAAAGATTTTAGCAGGGTAAAGCCGAAATTGACATTCGTCAAGTTTTTTAACCAGGTGACTTATCAGGAAGCGGCGTAAGACATCGCTGCACGCCTGCATCAGGAGCAGTTAGTCTACGTAAGTCGTTAGTTGCCTATGGTTAGGCCATAGACGATTTCACTCCTCTGTGGCCCAGGTGTCGCCCACTATAGTGGCAATGGCATTCGAAAGCAACGGACTAATAAAGTCCCATTGCGACGTTTCCGCTGGAACAACAAGGGTTGCGATTTTTTATATATAACTTTATTCGTAGATTTACAGAGAGTGCATTTGGAATGAGGCTAGGTTAAACGCTTTTCCAATTTCATATAGTTACTGAAACAAATAACTTTTTAAAACTGACACTTTTCAGGCCTTCCGCCATTATGAATCAATCATTGTGCATGCATGAATCAATGTGATTAATTGAAACACTGCTCTGAAAAAGAGGACTTCCCGTCTTCCTGTCACACGCAATTCAATTGCAACATTTGTACCGTCGCGCCGTTAAAGACAGGTTTAGGTGAGCGAACACCAAATATTTCTATAATTTTAAGAACAACTTGTTTGTATTTCTGTGCAAGCCACTGTGACTTATATTGAAGGATAATTAAATGTTTCATTTACGTAGCTACTTAGGCTTCAATTAAAGGAACAACAAATATTTCTCTTCCCACCACCCAAGCAGTACTTAAAGGTAATGACAATAAAGTACACGTACCAGAAATTCAAATAAATGCGGTTTAGAACGTGGTAGACAGTGGCTAACAACATTAACTAAGGAATCCGCAGAGTGCATGTACGCAATCAAGATAAGAAAAGCGATCATCATTCCTTGTTTTAACAATATTACAATGATGAATATATTGAAAACAAAATCATTTAAGTGGAGAAATTGAAGAAAGCTCAACTTTAATCAAGCTGCGTACTACGCTGTACACCCACCGACACGTGAGTTCTTGTGATTTCTCAAAGATCTTGGGCAAGTGAACTTCTTATCACAACCGTCACAACCGTAGGGCTTTTCCCCTGTATGCACCCTCCTGTGACTAACGAGCACAGATCGCTGCGTGAAACGTCTTCCGCAGAGGTCGCACTGGTGCGGCTTCTCTCCGGTATGAGTCATCCTATGCTTCTTGCGCAAATCGCCCCTGGAGAAGCGCCTACTGCACACGTCACACTCGTAAGGCTTGCGACCGATATGCGCCGCCCACACGTGCTTTTTCAGATAATTCTTCCTAGAAAACCGCTTACCGCAGTCGTGGCACAGGTACGGCTTCTCTACCGTGTGCACACTTCGGTGGAGAACCAGGGCGGCGTGGCGGACGAACCTAAGGCCGCACACGTTGCACGCGAAGCGCCTTCTTCGGTCATGCATCTTGAGGTGTTCCCGGAGACGGGAAGACGAAGCGCAGGCCTCGCCGCACTCCAAGCACGCGTACGACGGCGCCGCGACGCCTGGCTCCTGGCGCCCCAGCCCGGTGCCGCCAGCCGGTCCAGCAGGCGGCAGGGTCTCGCTGGCGGACTGTGGAAAATAATGAAGGCAAGGGCTGTCATGTCAATTCCAATGCCACCCGCCACTGTACTCAGGGTACAGCAGCCACCATATTCAGGGACATATGGGACTTCCTTCAACCAAACCAACACGCCCTGTGCCCATGCACAATCATGGACTCTGGTGGCGTGCCGTGTGTGCTCTGCCCTGAAGTACGGTGGCTGCTGTACCCTGACAACAGTGCAAAACGTTGCCCAGAGTAAAAACATTTCTCGTAAATTATTGAAAAACGATTCGGTAATTTGCTTTTACGAACTGCTCGTGAGTTTACAAAAACGTCGTTAAGGTGAGATGTGGGTGAAACTACTATCTCCAAAACTTTCAGACTTAGTGGGTCCAACTTTTGCAGTGATAATGAGTCTATATAGAAACAAGACAACCTCAAGTAGCACCAGAATCCATGAAGCCGCTCCAGAGACACAGGCTATTTCCATCAAATTTAGTCGCCTATGCCAAATTGATTCTGCGCGACAGACTTTGTAAAAAAAAAGGCCTGTCTTAAGCCTCTTTCTTCTTAATGACCTATTGAACAAAGTTACATAGCGTTATGGTGATTTTAAAGTCACCAGGGGAAAAAAAAAACATAAGGATTTGAATGTTAACAATTTGAAAATGTAAAAAAATGACATTTTTGACCTAAAAATTATTTTTTTCCCCCAAATTATGATTGATATTACCCATGTCGCTATGTAAATTGGTGGATAACTGTACAAGGAACTTCAGGGAAAAAAACGAGACCAACCAGTCAAAAACTGTTGCACAGAATCCCTTTTGAGGGCAAAAACTTGTCGTTGAGACTTTACGACAACTGTAAGTCAACAACAGCTGTCAATTTTGTTCGTACAAGTTAGATGTTTGACAAGTCATTAAACTTCAACTTAAAAGGGGTCATACTTGCATGTTAAGTACAGAATTTGTTTGGAACCATTTATGCAAATTGTTATTAGATTAGCAACTTTAGCTGTTTTTCACTCACACCTCACCTTAATTTACAAAAATGGCGTAAATTTACGAAATGTTCTAGGGCTACTGATATAACTTCCTGCTTAAACAAGCGAGCTTCATTTTCAAAGTATTGAGAATCGTTTTTTTTATTGTTGTGAGTCAAACTTACAAAAACATCTCGTAAAGAATTCTCTACGACATGTTCATAAAATTTAGACAGCTTCGCCAAAGAAAATAACCCAAACTTTTTCCGTTTTCTTTTTGCAACATTGTTTGGTAAAGTACCATTAAACGAAACACTTCGTAAGGTTTCTATCGGTAAATTTAAACGGATGTCTCTCTCCTCACGGAGTAGCTTTGTACAATTACAATACATTTCGTACACGTATACGACAATGACGCTTTTCTTATGACACAAAACCTGTTTAAATATTTCTTAAATTCACGATATTATTTTACAATGTACAGTTGGAAATGGCATCACAATTGACAATTAACAGTCCTTGCCTTGGAGGGCTGGTTGGCCGCGTTCCCGCTGGTCGCTGACTGGTTGGCCGGGTACCCGCCGGAGGACTGGTTGGCTGGGTTCTCGCTGGTTGAGGCCTCATACGCCATCGACGGTGCAGCCGGCGGCAGGGTTCCGTTTGTTGAGAGTCCGTAGGGCGTTGCCGCGCCAGTGTCTCCTGAAAACCAAGCAACACTGGTAGAAAAAAGTACGGAAAAAGTACGGAACATGTCTGGCCAACAAGTTGCCTGGACTTTCCGTACTTGCCACGTACGGAACTTTCCGTACTTTTTTCCGCACCCGTTTACATGAGCTTATATGGAACAGGTATACATTTTCCGTACAAAAGTACATAAATTTTTACGGTGAACAGGTGTAGTGCGAATTGAAATGTACTGGGTATCAAGCCTTGAAACACGCAGTTAAGTCCGCTTCAATATTTCAAAAGCGCTGTTTTTTTAATTTTTGGTGTGATTTTTAGGAAATTTGAGAGCTTATGGAAACCCGTTGAAACCACTTTAATGGACATATATAGTTGCACATGGTTAAAAAGTTACATTGAGAATGAAAGAGAGATGATCATGACTAAAATTTTGGGTGAGAATACTATGTGGCCATGTAGGTAGCTGATACCCCTTCCTCACCCAAATTTGGGTGGGAATAATACGTAGCCATGTAGGTAGCCGATACCCCTTCATCACCCAAATTCAGGTGATTTCGGGTGATTAAGTGTTCCTCGCACAAAATTGGGTATTGATCAAGACTCTTTCATTCCATTCCTAGCGTACCTGGTCATCAGATTTTGGCAATACAGTTCTCTAAGCTTCTTTAAATTTTTCTTTGATCTGAAGAAATTCACACGTTTTGGTCAAAATTAGTTATGTTCATATATAAACTGAGAGAGGTCTCGGACAAAGCTACCATTTGCCTCAGTCTTGAGCCTGCATTGCCAGAGTCTGAATATGATTACATGCATTTTTTTGTAACATGAGGAAGCACATAAAATTTTTTTTGTATATATCCTTTACCAAGAAAATAAAATCGGGTAAAACCTCTCACTGAAAAACGTAGTTCAAATGAGTGTCATTTTGACCGCATGAGTTGGTGTGGTGTATACTACGTTTGACGTTCGGTGCATGGAATGACCACACCAAACGTGGTCTAGACCACCACTTATTGCCCAAAAAAACGCTCTTATAAAGCGCTAAATGCGCTTATTACTGAAATGCCTTTGCTGCTCTGTGCCGACACGCCTTGCAGGCAAACCAGTCAATGGTCGATAGAATGATGCTTTAAATGAGTCCTTCACTCTCGGCGCGCTACTGACTTTTTGGTCAAGTAGTCCGTAGTTAGCCAAGTAATTTGTGCAAACATAATACGTACTTTCCGTTTCTTAAAGAACTACTTATGAATTGGTAAGAAGTGTACTGACAATTTACTTTTGTAAATAATTTTACAAAGCAAATTGGTCCTACTTACTTAAAAAAATTACTTTTGTAAATAATTTTACAAAGCAAATTGGTCCTACTTACTTAAAAATAATAAGTATTATGCTTACTTAAACGAATACGTATTTATTGAGGAAAAAGTCAGTAACGCGCTGAGAGTGTTGGATCGTTAGATGTCTCCCATTGAAACACTTTTGCTCCTCATAGAGTACAACACAACCGACTCAGCGTAGAGAACGATGCTTGCTGCCCACACGCCTTGCTCGTACAATGCTTATGAGAGAAGCTTTTTGACGCAATGGCTCGTTGAAATAATCAAATGATATCATTCATTAACTGGATTGGCAGCAAGGTGCACCGCCAGGGTGCGCCTGAGGCGTTTCATTTATGCGCTTTATGGCGTTTTACCAGAAAACGCCTTGAGCGCTCTAAAAATTGGATGCAACTAATAAAAACGCTTGGCCTCCGAACACTTCATAGTGAGAATGTAGTCACTTTGATCAAAAAATAGTCCTTCAGCGTTCTTCTTCAGGGTTCTTGTTTAGAATGGTTCCACTCACCTTCGCCACCAGGCAGAGGGCACTGCCCGTAGTTCGCCATGATGGAGCCTGCAAGCAATCAAAACAGCTTTGTTACTAAAACCAGCCAGAAAGATATGTCACAGGCAACGAAAGGAACTGCTTCAGTAAACTGCTACACTCTAAATGTCTTCTAGTGAAGGGCTGCACCAACATATTATGATACAGATTTTCCCCATAATACAAGGAAAATTCCGCAAAATTTCTATTAGGTGCAAAGAACATTCAAAGGTTAGTTACAAAGGCAGCTGCACCACCATGTTGAAGAGAATTTTCTCCGTAATATGGAGAATCTTCAATGTAAGCCATTTAGGGCGTACCAGGTTTTTAAATGACCGGATTTTTTGGGCCGTTTTCACCTGAATACCCGGATAATTGTCACCAAATAATGACTGTTATTGTGTTACATAAAAGAGGAAAATTGACTTAAAAACTGAGCAATCTTAGTTTACAATGCAAAAAAAATTTACCGAGAAACACTGACCAGCGGAGGGGCCGCAACATAAGAACTTTACTGCTATGGTCACAAAAATTCAGTAAATCTGACAGGTTTCTTTTTTTTTTCTTTTTTTCTTTCTTTTTTTTCTTTTTCGGATTTATGGCGGAACAAATAATAAGCTATGTTGGAATCGTCATTATTTTGTTGTTTCGTAGCTTACTGATCGACGTCATGTGCTAAAAACTCCTGTTAAAAGGTATACCTTCCAAGCAGTTGTTCTCCTTGCCACGTGCTGCGTTGCGCTTCGCGTCCTCCCACAGCTTCCGCGTCTGCGCCTCCACATTGGCCTGCTTCAGCTCTAGCTTTGTCTCCAGCTTCGACCCCTCTTGTTCAGCTGCAGCTTCCTTCTCCGCCATCTGCCTCTCTTCTTCTGCTGCAGCGGCCATCTCGGCTTCAATTTCCCTCAGCAAACGTTGGCTCTCTCTTCCTGCCTCCTCCCATGCCCTCGCAAATTCTTCCTCATACTTCTTGTCTTCAGCTTCCCTCTCCAACCTCTCTATTTCTACTTCCGCCTGCCTTTGCCTCTCTTGTTCTTCTGCTGCCTCCTTTTCATGAGCCTCCCTCTCCAACCCCAGCCTCTCTTTTTCTTCCGCCTGATGCCTATCTTCTTTTACAACTGATTTCTTGTCTTGAATCTCCTCGGCCGTTTGGGCTGTCTGTCTGCCAAGTTCAAGCATCAAGGCTTCTTCCTTTGATTTTTCAGAATCCACCTTTCTTTTTAGGGCTTCCATCTTTTCTTTCAGGTCGAGATGCTGAGACGCGATGGTTGCGTTCGAAGGCGCTTCGCGCCTTTCAGGAACGGTCCGAACCATTTCCATCTGCAAGCAAAGAAAAACGTTGCTGCATGGCATGGTCGTTCGGTCGGCGCTGACGTGATAGCTCCATGCGTCCCGCGTACACCCAGATGCCGGCTGCGCGGTGCAGGGTTGTTAACGCTAACTTAGCGATTAGCGTCGCTAAGTAAGCGCGCTAACGCTTATTTAGCGATTAGCGTTAGCCGCTTAACATTTAAAGAGGGGTTAGCGTTAGAACGCTAACGTACCCGCTAGCGATTCAGCGGCGCTAACGCTAATTAGACTTTTGCTGCTTGTCAAAGCCTACTCGCTTCTTGTCATTATTCCCACATTTTTCTACCTCTTTGGCAAGTAAAATGCTTCAAGCATCATTAAAATTTCATGAAACACACATGTGCAACGAAGTTTATAGCGCTAAATTGCGAATAAGCGTTAGCGCTTTTAGCGGAAATTTTACCGCGCTAAATTTTTTAGGACAGCGCTAATAGCGTTAGTGCGCTGAAACTGCTTTGAACTGCAATTTAGCGCGCTACAATTTTTGGACGAGCGCTAATAGCGTAAGCGCGCTTAAGTTATAAATTAGCGCTAACAACCCTGGAGGTGTGTACGACGTGTGAGTGCGATGCATATCATATACATTATATTAGTTCAGCCGCTGTGTCCATCAATAAACAATTTATGGATCTCTTCCACAGGATCTTACCTGATATCACTGTTAAAACGAAAACTCTACTGTTAGGGACGGGCGCGTGAGGGAAATGAGACACGTCTGCAGTGTTCAAGAGTTTCCTACTGATTGAGCCAGAGGTACAAGGTGCCTCTTGTTGGCGGTTGCCGGGGCGCCCGCCGTGGGTGGCAACAGCATAGGGTGACCACGGGGCAGATGTGGAGACGAGGGGAACCTCTACACTATGCTTGCATCAAGCATAAAGTTACCCTTCGAAGACGTTACGCTTGAAATAAGGGGGTGGCAACGGCCAAGGACACGCCTGAAGCCATGCTCGAGCGAAGTGCAGCGGTAACGCTCTTCTTCGAGATTATGAAAACCAGGCCAGTGTCAGCAAAGTGCTTCGAACAGATCTGAAGAGCATGAGGGTGTCAGGCCCAGTGGCCTGCCTGAGTCGTCTTTGGCATACGCAAGCGGGGCAATTTTCGTATGGAGATAACGCGACCAACACTGTCAGAAATTTAGTTGTTAATTAACAACAAATCTATTGCTAATTTTTTTTCTGACAACAGTTGTTTTTAAACGACAACAGTCGTGCACGAACAGAGAATGTTGTTGATAAATGACAGTTGGGTCATTCTAAAACAACTTACTTGTTGGAAGACAACTTTTCCGTCATTTCAGTTTTAAACAAAGATGTTGCAGGAAAACGACCATGTTGTTGACAGTTTTGTTGTTTCCGAACAATCGTTACGGAGTGTGAAGACTTTGCCAAAATTTTCGTGTTTATGGTTGCAAACCCGTCAATTTTAAATGGGTAAAGCAGGAAGTATGGAGGAAGGCACTGAGCCCAATGCACCCTCAATTTCATGCTCTTTCCATCTGCGCAAAGCGTTTTGAGAACAAAGGCTCAGTTTTCATTATCTCGAAGAAGTGCGTGACCCCTGCATCGAAAGCGCGAGCATGGTTGCATGATGTCCTTGGACACTGCCACACCCTGTTGAAATCAAGCACAGACTAGACATTACCTGACTCTGCAAACTTAAGTGCGCGCCTTCTTGGTGCATGCCTGCACACTGTTAAAAAATATTTTCCATTTACGAAATATTTGGGGATGAAATATTTCGTAAAATAACCAGTTTTTCTTCATTTCTTTTAGAAAATTTTCCTTAAGATACAAGCTGCTTCGTAAACCTACGAAATGCATCGTGAACCTATGAAATAATGTGGTAATCTCACGGACTATTTCGTCATTTTAAGACAAAGAACGTCACGAAATGTTTCATTACGAGGGTTTTACGAAATTTATTGTAAATTAGCGATGAAATCGCTGGAAATTTTTATAAACGAAACGGTTGTTAAGCAAGAGGTACGAAACAAGTCATCACTTATTTTTTGGTAAATTCAGGAAACATGACTTCGTCTTAGAATTCGGTTTGTAATTTCAAAAAAGAATGTAGTAATCTTACAAAAAATTTAGGGATGAGTTGTGTCGTATTTTGTGCTTTACAAACGTTTCGTTTATAAAAAATTCCAGCGATTTCATCGTTAATTTACAATCAATTTCGTAAAACGCTCGTAATGAAACATTTCGTGACGTTTTCTGTCTTAAAATCACGAAATAGTCCGTAAGATTACCACATTATTTCATAGGTTCACGATGCAACTCGTAAGTTTACGAAGCAGCTTGTATCTTTAGGAAACTTTTCTAAAAGAAATGAAGAAAAACTGGTTATTTTACGAAATATTTCATCCCCAAATATTTCGTAAATGGAAAATATTTTTTAACAGTGCAGGCACACACTTCTTGGTACATGCCTCAGGCACACACTTGCTTGTTCCATGCATGCATTGGCTACGGGCATGCAGCAAGTGTGTGCCAGCAGGCATGCACCAAGAAGTGCGTGCCTGCCAGACATGCAGTAAAGAAGTGCATGCCCAGTTAACACTATGTAGTCCGTGCTTCGTTCGACAATAATACGCTTGACAAGGGTCAATTTTTCACGTCAAAGTAAATTAGAGTGTTCTTTTACAAGAATTAGGCATTTAGGCTTCCTTTTTGTGAGGCAAGTCCGCGTCAACTGAAGCACACCACAAGTTCAAATTTGCCGCTCTCATCGCACAACTCATTTGGGCCGACGGTGCTGCCCTCTGTCAAGCCTTGAGCAGGTTTAAGAAAAGCAGGGTCTTACAATGACCCTCTTGTATTTTCACGGAGCAGAATGGTCCATTCTGCTCCGTGGTATTTTGCTGATTACTTGGTGGTTAGTAGCTTCGTGACTTTTTGTCCAAATAGCTTCAAATTCGGATCCTAGCGTCAAAATTGAATGAGGAACACGATCGTGCCCTCAGATTTGACCTCCGACGTTTTCTTCATAGTTAATTATCTCTTTTTCTCGAAAAAATGAACAAAAAAGTCCCAAATCTTGGCATCATACACTTTAAGTTTTGAAGAAAAAAAATATATTTTAAAACCAGACTTATCCGATGTAGAAAGATCCGCTGAATCCAAAAAAACTTTACCCTAGAGTTTTATCACTAACCGTTTTGAAGATATGCCACTTTAAAGTCAGGCAATATATTTTAGGTCCTAATTTCTGTGAGATTTTGCCGAGCTGCTCATTCCCATGTAATTGGGCGGTCAGTTCCAGCGACCAGGCCTTTTGCACTGGTTAGTTGTCTCCAGCGTGCCCTTCTAGCGCCTGCGCCGGCACAGTGGGCCAGATAACAGGTGGAGGCAGTCAAAATCCCGGACGAGATTTGAGCTCCTGAGTCGCTAAATTTGACTCGAACCGAGCGTGTGACCCCACCAATGGATTCCTCGTTCCGAAAGCAATCCAATGGTCGGGTCCGACGATCGGTTCCAGTCCCATTTAGCGGCTTACGAAAACGACACGCGTCGAGAGGTTCGGCCCCCTGCGCGGTCTTCTGGCCCACTGAGCGCAGGCGGCCAAATTCTAGACGCATATTGAGCTCCAGAGTCGCTAAATGGGACTCGCACCGAACGTGTGACCCCACCAATAGATTCCTCGTTCCGAGAGCAGTCCATTAGGAGGGGCCACACACGTTCGGTTCGAGTCCCATTTGGCGACTCTACAGCTCAAAACGCGTCCGGGATTTTGACCGCCTCCACCTGTTATCTGGCCCAACTGTGCCAGCGCAGGCGCTAAAACGGCCCGCTGGAGACAACCAACCAGTGCACAAGGCCTGCGTCGCTGGAATTGACCGCCCAATACATGGGAATGAGCAGCACGGCAAAACCTCACAGGAAAGGAGGGGGGGGGGGGGAATCGAAACCGGGTCCGATCCATTTCCGCTATCCGTTTTTCGCTTGCTCGCCATCAGCTTTCAAAATGCCAGAAGATTTTGTCAATATTTCATGACCTTGAAAATATCCCAATGTTCTAAACTTACCGATCACCAAATTTAAAACAAAAATTCAGGAAACTTTCTATTTTACAGGCATCTAGACTTTTCAGTTATCACGATTTTCTGGTGGTTTTGTATGTTATCAGAATGCCTTTGTTTTCTGACGAATCCATTCTGATCACTGTCACGTCATCAGACTTCCTGATAGCATTTCGTATCAGAAAACATCATCGACGAACTGGGGATTAGCGTTCTTGATAAGGAGGAAAGATATGGAGGAAAGGGATAAAAAATTAATCCGTCTCAATTAACAGCTTTGGATTAGCGGAAGATTGGCGTTATTGACTGCAAAGGTCTCTCCGTATCAACAGATCTGTCTTATCCATGACCCTAATCACGGAAATATATTTTAAAAACAACTGTTCAGCCATTGGTTTTGGGAACGGTCTAAAAAGAGGTACGGTGAGGTGGCACGGTGGTGTTTACAGTCTGCCGGTCCAAGGTTTCCGTTATAATATGATTCCTTTTCACCGTTCTAGTTTACTATTTCACCGTGCCTTCTCTTCGACCTCACCGTACCTCTTTTTAGACCGTTTACAAACCGTAATCATAACGCTAGTGGCCGAAAAATAATTAGCGGTGCTTTTTCCGTATTAAATCCATGATATTTTATGGCTGTGAAGGAGCTCAGAATCCCAAGATTTGGGATGATTTTGTTCATTTTTTCGAGAAAATGTGAAAAATAACTATCAAAAAACGTCGTAGGTCAAATCTGAGGGCACGATCGTGTTCTTTACTCAATTTTGATGCTAAGACCTGAATTTGAAGCTATTTGGACAAAAAGTCACGAAGCTATAAGAAAATCCCAAATTGCATGCAAAAAGTTCCACGAAAACTTAAGATCCCTATATCTTCCAAATGAATTTTTTTAGGCTCTGAAATTTTGGCCCTGAACTCCCACCTGTGGGCACTGTGAAACCAAACGTGGACAACTCCACACTTGAAACGCGGAGGTGTCGAGGGGGGAACAACTTCCCACATTCATTGTACAAAATTTGAACACATTCCCACATTCAGGTGGCAAAACGCCTGTATGTAGGCAAAATGTGTGTCAAATACGCCAGAAATCTTACACATTCTAGCACATTCACACAATCATTGTACACAAAATTTTTCAGTGGGTCACCCCTCGGGAGGTGTAGAATTTTCAGTCTCCACGTTTGGAAGTACAGAGTGAGCGGTCTCCACACTTCAAGTGTGGAGTTCTCTACGTTTGCACCATGCCAACTGATAGGGGCTCTGTGAGCTCCTCCACACTAGACTGCCAGCTCTGCATATGCGAGTGTGGAGACTTACTCCACACCACGAAGTGTGGAGTTGTCCACACTTGGTTTGACAGTGGGGACTACTAACCACCAAAAAATCAGCGAAATACAAGAGGGTCATTGTAAGAACCTGCTTTTCTTAAATAAACCTGCTCCTCCGAATCCATGCGGGCCGACCGAAGTTCGAACTCATTTCAGACAAGTGTCGTCAGGATCGAAGTTATTGCATTTTCAGGGTGACGATTTCACGTAAACAATCGACATTAAAACTTCACCCGATCATCTCGAAACTATTTCTATCTTGTTCCCCCAGCGTAAAGACACATTCCCGGAAAAACAAACAAAAAAAAAATTACTAAGCACACTGCAATTCGATTGGTTAGTTTGCTTGCCACTCCACTGGCGCTCCGTTTTGAATGCCAAAATTTGGCCTTCTGGCCCCGGATTGGCCTCTTCGAATGCCAAATTTTGGCATTCCGGTGAACTTGGACGCCAAATTTTGGCATTTTAAAAGGCCAATCCGGCCCAGAATGCCAAAGGTTGGCATTCAAAACGGAGCGCCACTGGAGTGGCAAGGAAACTTACCAACATAACCTATAAATGTCCAGATTTTCGCCAGTTCCAGAAGAAATTGCGTATTTTTGTCCAATATTGTGCTATCTAACGCATAACTTGAATGAAGTGGAGCACTATTATTGAGGTACTGTAACATGTCCATGAACAATCGAAACTATATCGTACACTGAAAATGTTACGGTCGGACACTTGGCCAAATTATGGCGTGACAAAAAGTCACGCCAAAAATTGGCGTGACAGGAAATTCACGCCGAAAAATGGCATGACATTTGAGTCACGCCGTCATGTGGCGTGAATGGCAGTGCGTTTTACGAGAAAAGTCATGCCGGAAACCGGCATGACAGGAAATTCACGCCAAAAATTGGCGTGAATTTCTGAGTCACGCCGATTTTGGGCATGACTTTTTGTCATGCCGTTTTTTGGCGTGACACTTTATTCACGCCCCTAAAACGGCACGAAGTCACGCCGATAGATTTTCAGTGTAATTCTAATACATCAGTTTTGACGAGATTCAGCGGTAGAAAAGGATCTTGCGTGAGTTGGCTCCGAACAAAAAATCGGCTTTTCCTCATTGTATGGTTAAACCACAAACTTTAAAGTAATTTTTTTCACACTAGCCATCGAAAAAATTGGTCCTATAAGAAAAGCATCGTAACAAAGTCCCTCTGGTCCTCGCAGAGGGACACTGATTCGAGGGGTTAAACACTTCAAAAAATCGTGTACAGACTACTCGGTATTACGCTGTATTACGTTGGTATTACAAGTGTATAACGGCGTTATGCTAAACTTTGCCACATTTGACCCTAAAATGGTATTACAAATACGTGCATTACGCGTAATACACGGCTTTATTGTACAGGGCATTACGAAAGTGTTAACCCCCTCGCAGTGATTCGACCCACTCCCTCCGCCAGCCTATTTGAAAAGGATCAACAGGTAGGTAGGTGGGTGGGTGAGGAGGCGCCAAGAAAGTACGTAACGTAACCAAACGCTTCCAGCGGAACGCCGAGCCACAAACTGGAAACAATTCCTTAAACTCGCTAAATTGTTGATTAAATGTTTTCATTTGAGTTCTAAATATTGATATAAACAAAACGAAGATAAGTTTAATGATTCAAACCCCGGGTGCTTTTAGTACCCCTTGTTCTTCACTCGGCGCACTTTGAAAACCTTTCAAACCATTTGAGACCCGGCAAACAAAAGTACTACCTTGTCAACCTTTCAAAGTAAAAACTTCGTAACTTACGGACTGGTGCTTAGTATTACGAACTAAATAATACGTAGCTGACATATACTCCAGATACTTCGTAAGTTTTTGGGCTTGCTTGTTGGCGGAAGTGTTTGTAAATGGGCGGCTCCTAATGGAACGCCGTTCCTTTCTCGGATGCGTGCCGCGCAACACTTACCTTGCGTGAAGAAGTACACCGCTGGTGACGTAGATTTCTTGATGGTCCCTGTAGTCCGAACTCGGTGTCCCGTCCGCTGGCGATATATTTGATGGCTGACTGGACCCCGTTGCACTGCGCAGTACGATGGTAGCCTCCAGAGCCTTTTACACAACGAGTCAAAGGCCGGGTGTCAGGGAGGTGGCTCCGCACTGTATTCGCAGGGCGAGCATGAGGACACTCGTGACAACAAAGGCCTAAAAACTTCGACTTTTGGAGCAAGACACGTCTTTCAAGCCCTTGAGGGTACGCTCTCATACTTCAATAGAAATTTCATGCAATAATCTTTGACGTTTGCGCACATTATTAGAATTTCGTTAAGAAGCTGAATAGATTTGTGTAGTCAAAATTGATAATAATGTCACTGTTGCAAATAAGAATGTTCATAAGCCCATTAATGTGCACAAACGTCATTACGTTACTAACCAAAATATCAGTACGAGTCTGAGAGTGTATTACGTCTTAGTGCATTTTCAAGGGCATTTAAATTTTGAGTAGAAGCCCTATTCTTATTCACGTCCCTTCCAAGACAATGAAACGATTCACGCCATTGAAGGGCTTAAAATCGTTTACGCCCTAGGAGCATAGTTTTTATGGCTTTGTTGCATCGGTGAACCTACTTGTTGATTTCAGTGGTCTAGCACAGCGAAACGCCCAGCGTAACATCACTGTGTTTCAAAATGTGTTGTACACCTCAAAATAACCATGGTGTATCCCTTCCCCTATGATAACTGCGTCGTACACCTCAAAACAACCATGTTGTATCCCTTACCCCTATGATAACTGCGTTGTGCATCTCAAAATAACCATGGTGTATTTTTAACCCCTATGATAACTGCGTTGTACACCTCAAATACTTGTAGTCAATTTCTGACCCCTATGAAAACTGTATTGTACACCGCAGAAAACACACTAAACTCTTTTGGACTTTTTAAATGCATAATTATGCACTTTTTATGCATAGTTATGCATGCGCAGATACACACGTAAGGTGTGAATAATATTACGCATCATTGTGTACATTTTGTGCATCTTCTTGCATAAAATGTACACAAAGATGCATAATATTATACACACCTTACGTACGTTTCTGTACATGCATAATTATGCATTAAAAACTCCACAAGATTTTAGTGTGAACTACAGTATGGGGGTCCCGATCCCAACTAAATTTGTCTTAAGTAAGCTCACCGCACTTTAACTGCGGTGAATGTAACACAGATAGTGTCGCCAATATGGCAATATTCGTCAAATCTGCCTTGAGTACAACGCAAAAATGTGAGGTCTACAACGCAAAAATGTGAGGTCAACACCGCGGCTGCAGGTGCGTTACTTTCGAGACACCACAGATTGAGCTTCACCACAGATAATTGGGTTAAAAGTACCTCATTTTGAATATCAGTGATGACGCTTTAACAAATTTCTTTCTCCCAGAAGAATTTATGGACCAAGCTGGATGATTGGTACCTTTGTCTGTGCTACTCCTTTTGGAATTAGATTTACCTTTACGATGTGATCACGCTTTCTACTTTAATCAGATGAGCCGCACTCATTCTATGAATTCTTGAGTAACGCTAAGCAATTATACGGACACCCCGAGTTAATATTTCAAGAACACTGATATTCAAAATGAGGTACTTTTAACCCAATTATCTGTGGTGAAGCTCAATCTGTGGTGTCTCGAAAGTAACGCACCTGCAGCCGCGGTGTTGACCTCACATTTTTGCGTTGTAGACCTCACATTTTTGCGTTGTACTCAAGGCAGATTTGACGAATATTGCCATATTGGCGACACTATCTGTGTTACATTCACCGCAGTTAAAGTGCGGTGAGCTTACTTAAGACAAATTTAGTTGGGATCGGGACCCCCATACTGTAGTTCACACTAAAATCTTGTGGAGTTTTTAATGCATAATTATGCATGTACAGAAACGTACGTAAGGTGTGTATAATATTATGCATCTTTGTGTACATTTTATGCAAGAAGATGCACAAAATGTACACAATGATGCGTAATATTATTCACACCTTACGTGTGTATCTGCGCATGCATAACTATGCATAAAAAGTGCATAATTATGCATTTAAAAAGTCCAAAAGAGTTTAGTGTGTTTTCTGCGGTGTACAATACAGTTTTTGGCGAGCGATAGCGAGCCCTTGCTGTGTTTGGGCGCTCCAAAAAGTGACTCGTCGTGCGTCTGTCTGTGAGTCTGTAGCGTACACGCTCACGTTTCTCAGCAACTACAACACTATTAGTTCCCAAGTTTTGCAACGGACATCTTCCAAAGCTCCTACAGGGGGAGTTTATCTTATTTTAACGATAAGCACCGTTTGAAATATTCAAAACATCTTTTTGAATTAGGTCATTAGCGTTGTTTGGTTGGCAACAGTGCACCGCTGTACCAATTTTTCATACCCGCGGCCGAATCGGTCGAGTCTTAAATACGGTACGGCAGTTTCGCAAATAAAACAAAATAAAGAGCAGAATAGTTACAAAATGGGTTCTGTGATAGTTTTTTAACAATTTAGAATGTTTGAAACAGCTCTGGAGTCCCAACTCAGTGAAATACGGAAAATGAAAGTGAAAACGATCACGCGTTTCGACCCCCTCCCCCTCACCCGCCAGTGGGGAATATTTCTCCAGATCAGTGGTTCAGTGCAGTGTGCTTGAGAATGGCAAGAAGAAGAATGATTGATTACCTTTCCAACTTTGTGTGTCTACTTGCTTTCTTTTTCTCAGGATATAATTTCTAGTTGCTGACTTCTTCAATCTCAATATAGAAGTAAATTAATGTGTTTTATACCAGGCAATAATAGCAAAAAGATCTTTGTTGACTTTGACACTGAGCATAAACATTATTACAATACTGTGAGGTTACATCAGTGCTAACCTTAATTTATATTAAGATGAACATTTGGTTGAGTAAGTGTAGCGCATACTGTGTTTGACATTGACATGGGATTAATAGAGGCCATTCAGTTTTTGAGCGATGAGTGAATGGGTCATTTGATTTAATGAGACGATTCGATTCATTCAACTTTATCAAAAATTGTCTGCGACTACTGATACTAAGTGGTGACCTAGGTTTAAGCTGGCTCTCTTTTTTATTTACACAGAATAAGATAAACTTATGTTCGCGTCTTCAGCAATAAGTGGCCTTGATATCAGACAATATGAGACAATTGGTCGCCGTAAAATGGTTCAGATCAGCCTGCCCCAAACTGAGTCTCTTAACATTAACTATGATAATATATTCCAATAAATATTGTTTTATTTTCTGGTTTTAAATGAAAGGGTGATAAAAGGCTTCTATTGCTAATAACACTGAGAATTCATTAGTTATAAAAGTAGCGATGTCGAATGTTGACTCAAGCATACGAGTAACCAATTAAGCGATTCAATGCTGGGAGCTCAATGTTACTCGACTGAAGTGTTGGCATTGGTGTGGCATGATGGTATTGGTGATGACTGAGGGGTCGTCATGAAGACAAATAGGAACAATAGTTATATAGTACAATACCTGTAGTTTTCAGTGTACCATTTACAAAAAGGACAGTTTCAAAACCTACATTTGAATCTAGAGATATGGCATTTGGAACCAAAGTTTCAAAGTTGAGATGTTAGTTGTACCCTACAGTTTTCAGTGTGCTGACCTCAAAAGTGACTTTCAAATTTTTCCCGGACCCATACTTGGCCCAATATCAATCAATTTGGGACCAAAATTTTGAAATCAAATTTTAGATTGATTCCTGCAGTTTTTGGCGTGCTGATCACAAAAATCACTTCTATTTCGACTTCAGATTTATATTTTTATCTCAAATTAGGTAATTTGGGACCAAAATTTTCAAGTTGAGTTTTACATTGTTTCCAGCAGATTTTGGTGTGCTGACCTCAAAAATGACCTCCAAAATTTTCCTCTGACCCATATTTCACCCAATATCAATCAATTTGGGATCAAAATTTTGAAATCGAATTTTACATCGATTCCTGTAGTTTTTGGAGTGCCGATCACGAAAATCACTTCTATTTCGACTTCAGATTTATATTTTCATCTCAAATTAGGTAATTTGGGACCAAAATTTTCAAGTCGAGTTGTACATTGTTTCCAGCAGATTTTGGTGTGCTGACCTCAAAAATGACCACCAAATTTTCCTCTGACCCATACTTCACCCAATATTGATCAATTCGGGACTAAAATTTTGTAATCGAGTTTGGCGTTGATCCCAGGTGTAAATGGTGTTCTGTTAAAGAAAATCACTCCCATTTGAATCCCACACTGTGTTTCAAAATGTGTTGTACACCTCAAAATAACCATGGTGTATCCCTTCCCCTATGATAACTGCGTCGTACACCTCAAAACAACCATGTTGTATCCCTTACCCCTATGATAACTGCGTTGTGCATCTCAAAATAACCATGGTGTATTTTTAACCCCTATGATAACTGCGTTGTACACCTCAAATACTTGTAGTCAATTTCTGACCCCTATGAAAACTGTATTGTACACCGCAGAAAACACACTAAACTCTTTTGGACTTTTTAAATGCATAATTATGCACTTTTTATGCATAGTTATGCATGCGCAGATACACACGTAAGGTGTGAATAATATTACGCATCATTGTGTACATTTTGTGCATCTTCTTGCATAAAATGTACACAAAGATGCATAATATTATACACACCTTACGTACGTTTCTGTACATGCATAATTATGCATTAAAAACTCCACAAGATTTTAGTGTGAACTACAGTATGGGGGTCCCGATCCCAACTAAATTTGTCTTAAGTAAGCTCACCGCACTTTAACTGCGGTGAATGTAACACAGATAGTGTCGCCAATATGGCAATATTCGTCAAATCTGCCTTGAGTACAACGCAAAAATGTGAGGTCTACAACGCAAAAATGTGAGGTCAACACCGCGGCTGCAGGTGCGTTACTTTCGAGACACCACAGATTGAGCTTCACCACAGATAATTGGGTTAAAAGTACCTCATTTTGAATATCAGTGCAGACCCCCAATTCTCCCAGTATGAGCCAATAAGTCGCGCTTCGTCTACTTTTACGCGGACTGTACTTCGAATTATTGTTGCCTATCGTAGGCTTACACCACCCGCCGTCGACCCCTTGGCCTCGCGTTTACGCGCACGGTCGGAACGTTCTCCCGGGGCAGCCGCGCCTACCGTACGCTCATGTGCTTTGTGGGCGGCCTAAGCATAGGTCTAATCTCAATGGCCAGCCGCGACTGATCGGCAAGACGCGAAGGCAAATGTCAAACTCAGGCCTGGTGCCTCCTCGCGGCAAGTACGCGGCACCGAGGTGTATCGCAGTGCAGCTGTTGCCTACTCGCATCGCTCGCCTACTACGCGCCCAAACTATACGGCGCGTACCCCTAGTCATAGGGGTCAGAAATTGACTACAAGTATTTGAGGTGTACAACGCAGTTATCATAGGGGTTAAAAATACACCATGGTTATTTTGAGATGCACAACGCAGTTATCATAGGGGTAAGGGATACAACATGGTTGTTTTGAGGTGTACGACGCAGTTATCATAGGGGAAGGGATACACCATGGTTATTTTGAGGTGTACAACACATTTTGAAACACAGTGAACGGTTACGAAACTACCTTCAAAGTCATATTACGTGTAGGTCCTTTAGTGTCTCACGCTGTGAGAAGCGATGGAATGGATACATTCGTGGAAAGGGTACTTTCGCAGGTCCTGAACCGGAAGCAAACAGACGCCGTATCGGCGAAAGTAGATCAAAATTTGGTACGTGAAAGAGATTATTGTCAAATGTATCGGCCAAACGGTAAGATGATGGTTGTCAGAAACTTATTTCTAGTGCATTTGTGTTCCTCCATCAATTTTTATATAGCTTGGCTCCATTTGGAGATTCATAGAGAGGTTGGGTTCCGGCCAACATGGCGTTTACTTGCTTCCGGTTCAGGATCTACGAAAGAACCCTATAACGTTACGCACTTATGGGTCCTAAAGGCGAGGGACAGGTTAAAAGATGAAGAAATTCGGTAAAATTTTAAGAAATGAGTTTTGGGTGGAAACACTGACAAAAGTTTTCGTAATTTTACGAAAAAATTTGATGATGAATGCTTCTTAATTTTTACGAAAGCTTCGTAAAATACGTTCTATGAAACATTCGTAAGATAAAGAGCACGAATCATTCGTAATTTTTTGGGAAAAAATTGCCTGAAAGTGACCGAAAAGTACCCAAAATCTAAGAGTTGTTCGTAAAATAATGAACCATTCATCGTTAAATTGCTCGTTAACTTACGATTTGACAGTGGGAAAATACTGTAAAAGGATGGCTCATTAAAAAAACCTTATGAAACATTCGTACAATTACGAATGATTCGTAATATTATGAATAGCTCATAGAGAAATTTAGGAATTATTCTTAAAAGTAAGAATGATTCGTACTTTAACGAGAAAAATTATGAAACATTCATAAAATTACGAGTGATTTGTAATATTACGAATGGCTCATAAAAGAAAATTATGAATCATTCGTAAAGTTACGAACAGCTCGTGATGCTTTAACGAAAAAACTAGGAAACGAAACATTCATAATTAAATATAATGAATTATTCATATGTCTTATGAAGCATTCGTAAGAAAACGAGTTATTCATAAAAATGGGTGTATCACAGTTGTTCCCCCGTCAACTCTTCCCCGTACTTCTTCCCGGACACTTCTTCCCCGTCTCTTCCCCGTCGTATTTAATTTCCTGCTCGGGGAAGAGAGTTCTTCCCGGCATTTATTTTCCTCATTTCATTTCCTCGCTCCCCACTCCACTGGGCCCCCCTCCCTGACGGCGGCGCCGCGGAGGGGACCTGCTGCCGCGCGGAGTATCGCCATGAGGCGTGCGTTGGGCTGCCTAGCCTCCGGGCGGGGGGCTGCAGTCGGGCGCGAGCTTGCTGCATGTGGGCATACACTGTCTATCAAGTAGCAAGTTTGCTGGCCCCAAAATCGGCGAGCCGTCTTGAATGCCACGAATTGGCAAGCCTTTACCTAATCTCTTTAAGCTCTCCCAAGACGTTATGGCCTCTTGCAATGCCAAATTTTAGTAAGCTGGGGCGAATTTCAGGACCAGGCCAGCACATTTTTGGCATTCGAAACGGCCTGCCAGTTCTGTGGCCATCAAAATCGCACCCCGCAATGCAGTGTATGAACAAATCGAAGTGCCCCGTGTAGTTTCCCGCATCGGGCAAGTTTTTCACCTGAATACATTTGTGTTTTGATTTTTATGAAGTTGGTGTGGGTGCATGTCCTAGGTCAAACAGCATCCATAGGGAATCGACGTGAACCAACGTCCTTTGAATTGAAAGTAAATTTAATTCTGCGAGCACGGTATTGCCGCCGCGCGAATTGGCAACTTTCCTTTGGCACAGGGATAGCGCGTTCGTCTGCCGTAAACTGGCTACTATGAATGCCACATATTGGGCTCCTTTGCTTTAGAATTTAGAACGGAGCAATTCGCACAGTAAATGTCCATGAATTTATATTGTCCATAACTATTGACATTGTGCATATGGAGCTACGGACAATTTAATACATTAACTATATGGAAAATATTTTCATTTTGTCCTGAGGTATTTATAAAACTGTACCTTATTTATATACAAATCTGTAAAATATGCACAAATGTGACCATGGTTATTTTCAGAGTCCATACGCACTCAGTGTGTGGGACTCTTCATAAAATGCCAATTTATTCTGTCTATAAAAACCAAACGCTAGTCATGTAGTGTGGCAATATGCGGCCCAAAAACCCCGCATATCGTGGTCAATTGAACGCATCTTTGAGATAGCAAGGAAATGTGTCACTAGATTTACATCATTTCTGACCACAACTAAAAAAGCTATTTAGTATTGGTTCAGCCACAACTATTTATTTAATTTAAAAAAAAAATACAATGTACCGGTATTATCTGGGTTTGTCGTCCCTATAGAAGAGGCATTTAAATTGTTGAAGGGCTGACAATGTCGCAGTGGGAGACTATGGGAATTAGGAGAACAAAAGGGATTTTTCTTAATAAGTTACACAAAAATTGCAATACATAGACAACATTTTGATATTACAAGCATTGTGGACAGGTGAACCTGAAAACATTAACGAGAAAAATATAACATCGTGAGAACTGGACTCATAAAAACATCTAGTACACTGTGAAAGTAAATCCCAGGAATTTACAAAAGGTACCCCTGAAACATTAAAAAAATGCGGCAAGAACCTTCGTAAATTTATGAAGATTCTTAGTAACTTTTGAAGATACTTCTGAAATGCACGAAGATTCTTAGTGATTTCGCGGTGATTCTTCGCAAACTATTACAGGATCTTCGTAGATTTAAGAAGGAACCGTCGGCATTTTCTTCCCCAGAGGTACGGTTGTGAAAACCAAATTTATTTCCAACAGTGCAAGAAGCCAACCAACAAGATAATTAGAGGCCTTCCTCCCTTTCTAGCTCCTAAAAGTTCTAACATAATGCTATTAACGTCGTCAATGTCATAGAGAAGGTCGATGTTCATGTAAGTGTGAGATATATGGTGATGTGATGAGACGAACTGAGCTGCTGTCAGACCACAAGGTAAACACGAGGCCCGCCACTCTTAATGCAATGCGAAAGGGAATCGATCTCCATTAAACCGCGCAAACGAGGCCCACCCATGCCTACGTCTTCGTCGAACACAAAAAGATACAGCGGCTATCACTTCTAATTACCACTCCGTGCAATCAAAAGTAACAGTTTTCCGCAACAATTTGAGGCAGTTTTCCTCTTTGGCTTAGAAAGGTTTGCAGTTGGCAAAGGTCAAAGTAGCCGGCCTGTAGGCTGGCCTGAACTCTCCCACCCATAAGGGGTGGAGGGTGAACACTTTAGTGTTCCGCCACTTTGACCCCCACGACGAACGGCTCCAAGGCGACGTGCAAATAATACACCACCCCTTTTAGGGCATCTTTTGACACATCCTCCCACCTCATCTCCCGGTGAGCAGAGGCCAAATCAATTAGCCCTAGGCTGACATGATATTTGCACTCCCCAAAGTGGCGCCGAGTAGTGTGGCAAACGCCAGCCAAGCAAACACTCGCGGCCTTCCATCTAAACCAATGGGAGTTCAGCGATTGGCAGAGGCCATGGTGGCCGGCTACTAGGCTAGCCAGAACCCTGCCACCCATAGGGGGCGGAGGGTGAACACTCGGTGCTCCACCACCTTGACCCCCACGGCGGCGGCACTGATTACCGCCGCGGTGTGGAAAACGCCAGCCATGCCGAACTCGCCACGGCGGTACACACCCTCACGCCGAAGCGGCACTGCATTGATAAAGCGCCGCCAGCCGGCCTAGAGCCGAACCCATTCCCTCTCAGAAGGGAAGGGCGACCACGGCGAGGTGGTCACTGGCTGCACCCCACGCCACCGCGACCTAGCGGGGCCGGGCTGGCGTGTGGCGTCCTCCGGAAGAGACTCCAATCAAGCAGCACATACGGCGCAGCGACCGGCACGTCTCCTTTACTTGGAGATCGGGCATGCCCTCGCGCTAATGATGAGGGACAGGGAATCACCTATAAAAGCTTTCATTGCGCATTCGTTGCACACTGCACACCGCTTCTTGCACACTAAATGTATTTATACAATTTTGTACGCGGTCTGACACAATTTTCAACATGCGAACTTTTTGGTACCAAGTTGTACGCAGAATCGAACAAATTCGTGCGAAATCGCGAACAATTTTGTACGACTAGCAGGCATGCGCAGAAATGTGTAAGACCACATACAAAAATTGTACAAAGGAATTAAGTATGTGATCTCGCACTGCACCTCGTGTTTACCACCCACAGAGTTGGGAGTTACTGTGTGCTTCAGTATTCTTATGTTTAGTACTGGCAGTTGATGTGATAACAGATTTGAGTCCAGTGCAGTCAGTTACAACATACAATCAGATGATACAATTTACAACAGACACATCTCTGACTTAAAAACTAACGTAGAAGCTAAAATTAGTCAACTATAAAACAAGCATGATAAGATTCATCTTGCACGCAGACCATTTAAACACCGTTTTAAAACTTTCTGCACAAAAGCCTGAGAACCCCTGGACCTAATCCCAACAAAAACACTGCTATTCCATTGGTAAGTTTGCTTGCCTCTCCAGTGGCGCTCCGTCTTGAATGCCAAAATTTGGTATTCTGGGCCGGATTGGTCTTTTAAAATGCCAAAATTTGGCGTCCAAGTTTACCAGAATGCCAAATTTTGGCATACAAAGAGGCCAATCCGGGTGTAGAAAGCTAAATTTTGGCATTCAAAACGGAGCGCCACTTGAGTGGCAAGCAAACTTACCAATCGAATTGCAGTGAATTTACTCATAACTTGGCCTAAGAAGATGCTGTTTTAAGGTGAGTGACGTAACATTCGTAAAAATTCAATTCGTGTCACATTCGTTTTAAATGCAATAAGCGATCAAAAAAAATATGACACAAATAAGATGCGCGTGTCGCGCTCGAACGAACACGATGTCCCACACCTGAGAAAACAGTAAAGCAACTCAAATCATCAAACTCGGCTCGTCCCTTACTTACACACTAAACCTCTAGAAGAATATTTTGAAGAAAAAGAGGATCATCTTCAATGAAGTCAACGGCATCATAAGTGCACACTCAGTGAGTGCATTGTTAACTGAGTACTCACCTAGATGCGTACTCATTATTACACTCCACAAAGAATCCACCCAGAATGCCGTTGAATTTTCAAAGTGGCAAGAAACACCTTGTCACGTTGACTAAATCTAACCCCTTCATGCCCTGCAAGCGCCCAGCGGATTTCAACAAGTATATTGCGGGGTGGACCCCGCAGTCGAAGAGCTGAAAAAAGGAACAAGGATCCTTTCTCGGGCCTCTGCTAGCCAAAATCCTGTACCACCTTCAAGAGCACACTTTAAAAAAAATGAGTTCTGAATCCAAAAGCATCTGTCTCACATCGAGAGATGCTCTTGGCAAATCTGAGAACATTTCATCACTGTAATACACATGCACTCGGATTCAGAACTCATTATACTTGAAGTGCACGCGTGTTGGTCAAATCCTAGTCGCAGGCCCTATGCCCCTCTCCTTGCGTTGCAGTGAGAGTTTGAGGGCTTGCGGGGGGGGGGGGGAGAAATCATCTTCCACTCGTCACATCCACTGAAATCATGAACTATGGAACCTAGCAGCATGTAACCCTGCGTGCAGGTAACTGCGCCAGGTACAAGCTGCATGAGACACCGCCCCACACTAATTCACAACGTAGTGTTATTTTTTCTCAGCTTTGCACGGAATGAGTACACGTCGTAAATACACAAGTTCGTGCCCAAGGTGCGCAAAGTGCTTCACATAAATGCTCACTTATGCGTAGCCACGCACGAATTTGGGTATTTTCAGCGTTTGCTCAGTTCCATACAAAGCTGTGCACGAACAACTATGATGGAAAGTGCCATGGGGAATTTTGTGGAGGGATTCAGAAAAAGTCACTCAGACGTTTGATGCAGCACTTTTGCGTTTCAGCGCAGAAGGTTCTGCATTTGCAAACGTTTTGATAACCTTGTAAAATCTCTCCACAAAACTTTCTCGTAACCGCAATGATGAGGGCAGCAACGGTGAGAGCCTCGGAAAACGAGGACACAGATGAAATGCGACCGATCGTACGAGGACTGCTCCAGGACCAAATCTTGATCAAACTTTGCAGCGTGGTGACTGTGATGTCATGCTTGTGTTAAGTGAGCGGTGCGTCAGCACCGCGGTGTAGTGGTCGAGGCAGGGGTACTCCTTTTTGTGGGCCCCCGCTCTTCTCGCGTGCAGTGTACGGAGACTGTAAGTGTTGGCGTAGAGGTGTCATAATTAACAGTAAATGTAACTAGCAATCCCCACTTTTCCAAATGGTGTGTCGCCTCTTTTTTTTTTAAAAAAAAAAGGGACATGCATCTAACATGCAAGACAAAGGCGGAAGTGAGGTCCTGGAGCCTGTCCTCGTACTTCCAAACAAAACAAGAAAGACAACACCAATCACGAGAAACACGCAATTTCATCGTACAATTTTGCACGTGATTCAGACAATATTGCACAAGCAAGCTCATCGCACAACTGTGCACAAACATGTACACTGCAATTCCATTGGTAAGTCTGCTTGCCACTCCAGTGGCGCTCCGTTTTGAATGCCAAAATTTGGCATTCTGGGCCGGATTGGCCTTTAAAAATGCCAAAATTTGGCGTCCAAGTTCACCGGAATGCCGAACTTTGGCATTCAAAGAGGCAAATTCGGGCCCAGAAGGCCAAATTTTGGCATTCAAAACGGAGCGCCACTGGAGTGGCAAGCAAACTTACCAATCGAGTTGCAGTGTACAAAGATTTGCATGGAAAAACTTCACGTGCGCAAAATTGAGTGTGACCACGGACATTATTGGACAAAGACATTACCAGCGAACAAGCACTACTAAGTCTGACTGGCCCTGGTGGCCGACAGATTCATAGAGATTCTTCTTTTCTTCTTCTTATTTCAGACGTTCGAAGTCGTTCATAAAGCATAAATTCGACCATATACCCGTCCTCCATTCTCTACCCATAATGTAAATAAGGGACGAGCCGAAAATTGATATCTAGCCTCAATACTACCCTGCTGGTGACTGACAATGGGTACATCGGAGAAAAGCTTGAGCGGAAGTTGAAAAGGAATCAAGAAGAACAAAGTATGCAAAAATCCTGGGAATTAGCATCAGCGTCGCTGTTCTGCAGCTTCAGAAGAGCCATAATCCCAGTCAAGACCAGCTTTTGTTTCTCTTGATTTTCTTTCTGAATCTCTGTCAACTGTGAGCCACATTGCAAATGCGCTTGGGCCAATAAACTTCGCGTGTTTCGGTATCACAATTTCGTCCTTCCAACGATACAGATTTAAGCTGCTGATGCTTCAACGGCAATTCAAAATTGATTTTACCTCACGACACATATTGTCCGTTCAGAGTGAAATTTGCAATTGTGTCGCCAGGCAGAAACAAATTATGTCACCATCGAAGGGACTTAAAAACTGAATTAGTTATGAGACTAACAAAAACGCCACGGAAAAATATCAATGACATTTTGTGGTTAATTGTGACACCGAAACTTCCCCGAGGGAGGCCACAATGTATCACTTCCACGGTGGGACAGAAAGCTATCAATAAATCAGTCACTCCCACAAACTCAGGTCAGCCTTAAATATTTTGCTCCTGAAGGTGTTCAGTTCAATGGCCTGCGTGCGAGATGAACCGCTGTCTTGATGGTCCGGTGGGCAAAGTTGAATATCTCCCTCCCCCTGAAAAAATAAGAAGGAAAACCATCAGCTCTCAAAGTAGTTAGACCCTGACCAGGGGGCAGCAACGCTTATGGCTAGGGTGGGGGCTATGCGCGAGACCGGTACATTGACAATTGGGGGGCCTTAATTCCCGAAACCCGTGACGTGTAACTCTGATTTCTCAAAGCAAACCTAAAATAAAGTCATTTTTTGGTGTATTAGGCTATATAAGTTCATCATGAGACTCCTAGTTTCACAGAAAAAGCCCATTGCTGAAACTCTGAAATTCAAATTTAGAAATGGCGGGAAAAGTACTGAAAACGGACTACTTCGACGGCTCACTACTGCTAAACGGTGCAACCAATCGGTGTGCCATATGGCCTAATACACAGAATTAACCTTTTTTTCTAAGACCGCGTAACGGGAGATTGAAGAAAAGCGACCGTCATTGAGCATTAGGGCCCCCCATTTCTGTGTTTTCCGTGGTCTCGCGCATTGCCCCCACGCTGGCCATTGGCGTTGCAGCCCCCTGCCCTGACCCTACTAACTGCCAGGCGAGGGGGAGGCAACTGAGCAAAAATGTAAAATTTGACACCTTAGAACGGGTTAAGTGACAAAAAATGAGTTGCGAACATCTTGAATTTTGAACAGGAATTTTAAAGGTTTTTATCGTTTGATTGTGAAACCCGTGGTTCGTTAAACGGGAAGCTCAGTGCGGTTTGAGACGCATAAACATATTAAAAAAAGGGTTGGTAAGTAGCCTTAGCAGTTTGAAACGAAACGCACCTGAAAATAAAAAAGAATGTCTGGGCCTGCAGCTGCTGCCGGGCGTCGATGATCTTGAGCGTCGATGATCCCACGTCGCACAAACACGCTTTCCCGATTCCTGCAATGAAAGAAGGATTTGCCTTTCACAAATGGGTTCAGCAAAATTTTATCGTGCCTCCACCTAAGATTTAGTGCTGTATTAACGCAACCTCCAACTTTTATTGGTTTGGTCACTTCAGCCAAAATTGTTATAAAGGATGACACAAGACCTCCGCTTCATGGCACGGAATGCCTTTTGTTTTTACTTTGACTTAACTCGCCTCCTTGGAGTCCAAGGGTGTCATGCCTTTATTTCCCAGAGAGGTTGAGTTTCCGTTTTTGTCTCACACTGCCCGTTTCGTTAACTTCAAAAGTTGAAAATTCCTGAAAACCCCTTAGAAATGGAGCCAAAGCATCCCTTGGATTCCAAGCCTAGAGTTTACCGGTATTAGAAACTTAACTGTATACTAAGCACACTCACATAGCGCGCACACATACACAGAACACTCAAGTGTATACTTAACACTAACACACACACACACACACACGCGCGCGCGTCCGGCAGCGAATTAATTCACAAACTTGAGCGTGAGTCAAACTTGCGCTACATGGAGTCACCCACAAGGCATACACTTAGCTTGCTGCATGCATGCGGCAAAGAGGTGTGTACCTTCTCGTTGACTCTACACACACTTGACTTTGCAGAGTACAAAATACGCTTTATCCTGGAGCATGCATGACATGAACAACAGAATAAAGTCAAATTGTTGGAGAAAATCTTTTACCTCGGTCTCGGTAACGCAGCTAGCGGCTGCCTTTGCCGTGCAGAACGGTGGTCTCTGGACAATCGGGGCGAATCTGGACGTCGTTTTAACTGCGCTCAAACGCTGACAGCACGGCAAATAATCCTGCAACCGACATAAAATTAGCGAAACTTCCTTATGATCACACAAATCATCCACTACTCAGATCCTTTTCAAGAACAATCCTGAAGTAACTTCATGTTTCATCAGTTTTAACTTGGCTCGACGTACGTTAAATTGTAGCGTAATTTACAACACACATGTCATCTCTCCGTGGGAAACATGTTGGTATAAAGTCAAACGCTTTCTGAGAAAGGTTGAGCGCAGTTTATAGGGCCTAGGCAAACTGCGTCCACTCATGCTAAGTTTTCGCTTGAGTTGCGTTGAGTTACTTTAAATTTTAACGCGCTACAAGGGAAACATCAAGCGTAACTACACTGCTAATCCAAGTGAGGACCAGGTCCACGGTCCACGCTAAGAAACGTGGACCACGAATATTCAATGCTAGGAAACGTGGACCACCAATGGTCCACGCTAGGAAACGTGGACCAAGCCGTGGTCCACACTTGGAAGTGTGGCTGGCGTATTAGTTCAACGCTTTAAAGCGTGAACCGGACGGACACGGACCACACTTGGTCCACGTTTCCTGGTGTGGACCATTCGTGGTCCACGTTTCCTAGCGTGGACCATCGTGGTCCACGCTACCTCGCGTGGACCTGGTCCACACTTGGATTAGCAGTGTGTGCCTGATTGACGTCTGAAACTAACTCATCGGGACCTATAACAAGATGCTGGTTCGGTTGTGAAAAAGACTCGACTCATACGAACGCGGTTCGCCGCAGCTTGTGCGTGTTGATGGAGGCTGACATGCGGGTCGGGCTGGTTGGACTGCGCGGAACCAAACGGTGATCCAGATGGAGCATCTCTTCTCAACGAACGCCGCAACAGCAGTGTCGAAATCACTCGAAGCCCTGCGAAACAAATGCGACCTAATTAATGAAAAATAATTCTTACAAACGCATTTGAATAACTCGGACAGATGGTGCCCCACGAAAAGTTTCCTAGCGCCGAGATTAAAAGACCCGATGCGAAGGCGCGTTTACCAATAACGTGATCAAAGCATAGCTTGGAACGAGATTGAGCATACGCATGAAATGCATGGTCCCATGCATTTCATTCCCACGCACACGGCACGGTTATGTGCTTAGCTACAGGTGTATGCTTGGCCAAGTACACAGCTGTATGAGTCTGCCTTTTAATGGGTGGGATAAAAGTGTCCTTGGGAAAGCATACATCTATAGCTGTGTGCTTGCCAAGCATACATCTATAAATGTGTGCTTGTAAGTACGCTCCCACAGCTTTGTACTAAGCACACATTAGATCTTGTAGTGTAATCTCGCACAAGTGCTGAGCACCGCGCTAAGCACACACTGTACAGCAATGTAATACTTAAACTGTTTGAAGTCCATGCTAAAACTGTCGACCCACCTTTTGAAAGAAATCCAGCCGAATTGCTTGCAGGTTGAGATCGGCGTCGCTCGCTGGCCGTGGAGCCAGGACCTTCGAAGACTGGCATGACTCCATGCCGGAGTGCAGTCGAACGAAAAAACACAAACACATCCCCATAAAGAAGCACACACTACCACTTAAAGCGCCTTGAAAACTGCAGCCGAAATACGGTGACTGCAGGAGCACGAATCACGCGAGTGATAAGCGCGCCAAACGCGGCGCCGCGGCGCGGTGGGGCGACGCGGTTGTTCGTCCTGGCTGGCTGGCGCGCACTGCCGTGCCGCGCGGCGGTACCACTGCTCCTGGCGGTGGTGGCGGCCCCCCGCTCCCCCCTTGCCTTACGAACTTGAGTGCCTTAGGCCCGCCGCCGGCGAGGGGGGAAGGGGGAGATGCTGAGTCAGCGGCGTCGCGACCACGTCCGCCGGCGTGTCCCCAACGGCTGCTCTGGACAGCAGGAAGACTGTTCACCCGTGCCCAGGGGCCGTCCGTCAATTACGTGAAGCAGTTTGGGACATCTTTTGACCCCCCAGTTACGCGGCATTACGCTGGCCCATACCCCTTCCACTCGCACAGCAAACGTTACACGACCGTTACACGCCAGAAGAGTTCTTGTGGTTGGCCGATATGAGCGGGGAACCGTCACTGAGCGCTCAGACGGCCACGCACCAATGGCCGCAGCAAGGAGTGCCATTGGCAACCAGGCCCCATTTTACCCAAGTGCATCACCAATGTGCGCACTTCTAATCGCAACATCTTCTCTGATCTGCGGCAGCTTAAACAAGCGTGTTAGAAGTTCGAAATTGGCACTGGTGTTACCTCATTAAATGACGCAAGAGTCAGCAAAGCCATCATCAAATTTCTGAAGGGAAAAAAAATTTGGCCTCTTTCATTGCGGTGTGGACCTGCGTCCTTGGTGACGGTCCCCCACCCCTTCCGGCCCACCAGAAGAATGCTGCTGGCCAATTTCAAGGCCGTAAGTGTCCCGCCGGCCCGGCGACGAGTCGTGGCAGCAGCATTCCGCCACCGGCTGCCACCCTCGCTACTCGCCCTCACATTAAATGTTTTTGTACAAATTTTGTACGAGACATCACAGTTTTTTGTGCAGATGAACTTTTCCCACAAAATTTTGTACGCGATTTTGTACGGAAATTTGTACGAAAAGTTCATCTGCACAAAAAACTGTGATGTCTCGTACAAAATTGTACATTTAGTGTGCTGCGGTCTGCAGGTCCAAGAGGTGCTCCAGGTGACATGCTTTCCGTGCTTTTGCATGCCCTAGTGCGTGCTACGGTTCGAGCGCGCCGCCGACGCCGCACTCGTGCACTGTAAATCAAATAGAGATACATCTCACCATCTGAGGGGTGAGACAGAACTGTCTCACCGTAAAAGGGTGATACTAAAATGTATCACCGTAAAAGGGTGATACTAAAATGTATCACCGTAAAAGGGTGATACTAAAATGTATCACCGTCACGAATGTATCACCGAAAAAACGGTCGTACACAAATGTCTCACCAAATAACAGGAAAAGTGGCGATACAAATCGGCAAATTTGGCCCGTCCCGTACATTTTAAACATTCGCAATTGCTGTCGTATTTTAGCCCATAGTGATGCGAATCTCTGTCGGAAACTAAATAGATGTTACTTTCGTCATCAGCACCCTTAACGTATGAAACAATGTCTACCTCGAAATAAAGATTAGGGTCGTATGTGACGGAAACGGCACTCGACCGCCTGGGTCCAGTTCGGGGTCAAAAAGGAAAAATTTTGGTCGCATTTGACCCTACCGGGATTCGTAAGTGGGTCTGGGGTCAAAATGGATGCCATTTTCGTCATCAGCACCCTCAAAAACATACGAAACAATGTCCGGCTTGAGTTGAAAATTTTGGTCGTATTTTACCCCACCGGGGCTCGAACCTGAGTCTGGGGTCAAAATGGATCTCATTTTCGTTGTCAGCACCCTCGAAAACATATGAAACAATGTCCAACTCGAGTCGAAAATTTTGATCGTATTTTTACCCCACCGGGATTCGAACTTGGGCCCAAACTTTTCCGATCGGCTCGAAATTAACACCGTTGTCCTTATTTCGTCGCCCCGATTCCAAAAATACCCCTACATGCCCTTCTAGCGGCCTCCGTTGCAGAGATCCTCCTGTACACCATGTAAACCATGATGCACCTGCAGCAGCGCCCCTGGGGCTCGGATCGAAAAAGCCGTCACCGGGCGGTTCTTAGGTTCACCCTAGGAGCCTGCATACCAAATTTGGTGAAGATCGGACCACGGGAAGACCTCGGACGGACGAACGGACGGACGGACAGCACGCGTCATACTATATGCCCGTCCTCCGATATTTATTTTCATAAATAATACGGGATGGGCCAAAAAGGGTGATACTGCCCCAGGAAAAGAAGGGCCCATCTCACTGACCTTTTTCCGGTGATACATTTGCGTACGGCTTTTTTTTTTCGATTATATATTCGTGTACGTCCTTTTTTCGGTGATACTTGTTGTATCGCCGCCATTTGGTGAGACGTCTCACCCTTTCAATTCCAGTGTGCGCGCCAATGCATGCGAATGCTTGCCCGGCGCGGGCAATGCAAGCGCAGGGCGCTCGGGCCGTTGCACTTCACTGCCAGGGTTCTGTGCTCTCGCGCCCCGCAAGAGCACGCTCTGCGCTGTGACCGCGACCTTGGGTGGCGTAGGCAGGTAGGACCTCGGGTAGGACCTGATCGGCTTTCGACCGGGAGGCTGCAGTATCAGCTGAGCTAAGAGACATTCCATGCCGGTTCGGCCAGGCCCTGAAGGTGACCATTGACGATTTCCACGCCGCTTTGGTACTTTTTTGTACTCGTGGAGACGGGGCGATTGCCAAATTTTTAGGTCCCTGGGTCCATTTTTGAGGCCAGGGTGTCAGTTTTTAGATTTCTCTGAACTTTCTTTGTTGTATTTGTTGAAATTGCGTCCGTTACTCCCTTTCTTGGCTCTCTACGGCACAACTTTAACGCCAGCACAATGATATTGTGCTTAAAAGACGCGTATTGAGTAGAGGAAGAGATTCCGGTGGTCAAATTTCACTTTTGAACCCATCTAAACCGAGTGCCAGCAGGCACACTGTTCCAAACAGTGTGCCTGGCTGATGCTGCATGGGTCTTTGGCACACTGTTTCGAACGGTGTGCTTCGCAGGCACACTTTTTAGAGCAGTGTGCATGCAGGCACACATTTAAAACAGTGTGCCAGTTTGCAGCGCGGTGGTGCAGGAGGTCGAGCCGGCCACTTCACTCAGCCCATACTGCAGCCTCCTCCCGGTCGAAACCCGATCAGGTCCTACCTGCTTACACAACCCAAGGTCGCGGTCGCAGCGCAGCGCGTGTTCTCGCGGGGCGCGAAAGCATAGGACCCTGGCAGTGAAGTGCAACGGCGCGCTTGCATTGCCCGCGCCGGGCAAGCATTCGCATGCATTGGCGTGCACAAGAGCGGCGTCGGCGGCGGCGCGTTCGAACCGTACACTCGCTTTGCACGCAAACGCCCGCTCTAAGCACGCACTAGGGCATGCAAAAGCACGCAATTGCACGCAAAATGCACGCATTCGCGCAAAGCATTTCACCTCGGATCGCCCGCGCCCGTGCCGCTATCCTAGTCTTATTTGGTATCATTTTTCTCGTCGGAACGTGAGGATGCAGAATTCGGCATCCATTCAACTATTTAACTGATACCCGCAAAAGTTCGCATTGGTACTAGGGCAGAACGGATGCGCGGCGTCTGGTTACAAGTGGCGCGGAGTGCTGCGCTGCGCCGCGCTGCTCTTGTTTGTTTATGTTGGAGTGTCGACTGACGAAGCTCGGCTGCTTATCGTGACCGGACGCTGCGCCGAGGCTGGAGTGTCAAGTGCAGGTCGCTGCGCCGATGCCGCGCTAGTACAGAAAACAACTTTTACGGGTATTGAGTATTCATGTGATTGGCCATCATATTGTGCATCCTCGCGTTGAAACAAAGAGAATGATACCCAACACAAGTGGTACACTTACAGAATGCTCTGGAACATTTTTTTACAGTGCAGAGGGCCATTTGTGGTTCAAAATTTTTCAAATAAGAGCAAGTCCGAGCCCGGCCTGCGACGCCCGTGACTCACGGCCGCGTCGTGCCACCAGGGACGACGATGAACGCACAGTGTTGCCGCGTGTGTTGGCGGGCGCGTGTGCTGGGGGGAGGCCCAGCGTCGGGTGAAAGGGCAGTCAGGTCCACGGCCATAACCGTGTTTACACGTCAGACCATCGGAAGCCAAAAATCAAGCCATGAATTTCGATAATATGAGCTGCCGTTGGACAGAGGCGAGCGGCTGTGTCGATCGAAAATTGATGCGATACCTCGCAATGTGTTAACCAAAACGCCTGCACTCGAACCAGAATACAGATTTCTCTGATTTTATTTTACGGTTTTACCACCATAGAGTTTGTTTCGTCGCCCCAATCCCAAAATTACCCATTTTTGATGTTGAAGCGCTGTTAGCTTAAATCGTTCCATCCATCCATTGTGCAGGGTCGGTCTTTTTTGGGCGGGTTACGGGACTTCGGTTGCGTATGGCGGACTTTCAGATCCGGACCACCAAAAGGCCCCGGTTGCTCCAGGTGACACGCTTTCCGTACTTTTGCATGCCCTTGTGCGTGCTCAGAGAGAGCGCTTGTGTGCTAATGCGTGCAAAGCGAGTGTATGGTTCGAGCGTGCCGCTGACGCCGCACCCGTGCGCACCAATGCATGCGAATGCTTGCCCGGCGCGGGAAATGCAAGCGCGGGGCGCTCGGGCCGTTGCACTTCACTGCCAGGGTTCTGTGCTTTCGCGCCCCGCGATAACACGTGCTGCGCTGCGACCGTGACCTTGGGTGGCGTAGGCAGGTAGGACCGCGGGGTCCACCACTCTGGTGATCGTGTGTACACTTCGTCCAGTAATCATTGGTAATCACATGCCAAAACTGGAAATTTTCGCTGTTTTTATCGGCTTTTTGGGGGACATCTCGTTAAAATGGGCAAAAAAGATCCTAACTGGCCAAAATTTTAGAGGTTTTTTGAGAATTGTTGTAGGTAATCACTGGTAATCAGTAATCCTGTGTAAACTCCTGACTCCTAAGCTGAGTGGTGGACCCCTCGGGTAAGACCGGATCGACTCTCGACCAGGAGGCTGTAGTATTAGCTCAGCGAAGCGGCCGACGCGGCGCCCTGCGCCACCGTGAGAGCGCACCTCTCGGTTCCGTGGTGTTATGGGTGCATAGTCACTCGAAAGCCGAGGCGTGCGGAGCAGAGCTAGTCTGGCGTGCCTTCAGCAGGTGATTCGAACGGGGACCTTTCGGGAGAGTGGCGACATAAATCGGCAACCTTAGCCCGTCCCGTACATTTTAAAATACGCAGATTTCGTTGTGTTTACCCCAAACGGGATTTTCAACCTAGGTCGAGTTGCATTGGAGCCCGGACCCAAACTTCGCCGATTTGCCCCAAAGCAGCCCCATGACCGTTGGCTTCCACTGCAAAAAAATTCCGTGTTTTGGTACGGAAAATGTACAGAAAATGGGGTACAGAAAAGGTACGGACCTTCCGTACTGGTTCTCTGTGGTCCCCATAAGGATCTCATGTAAACTGCTACAGAAAACATGTATAGAACCTCCGTGGTTGGCAAGGTACGGACGGTCCAGGTAAAAAATTGACCAGACATTTTCCGTGTAATTTCTGCACTTTTTTCTATCAGTGAATTGTCTCGCCGCCCACATTCCGAGAGAAACTTTTCATGCCCTTGTAGCAGCACCCGTTGCCGAAATCCCAAATCACGGAAACGCAAGTGTGTGCAGTGTGCATGGCACACTGTTTTAAATGTGTGCCTGTATGCATACTGCTCTAAAAGTGTGCCTGGCCGATGCTGCATGGGTTTTTAGCACACTGATTAGAACAGTGTGCAAGCAGGCACACATTTAAAACAGTGTGCAAGTTTGCAGAGCGGTGGCGCAGGGGGCCGGGCTGGCCGCTTCGCTTAGCTCATACTGCAGCCTCCTCCCGGCCGAAAGCCGATCAGGTCCTAGTTGCCTACGCCAACCAAGGTCACGGTCGCAGCGCAGCGCGTGTTATCGCGGGGCGCGAAAGCACAGAACCCTGGCAGTGAAGTGCAACGGCCCGAGCGCCCCGCGCTTGCATTACCCGGCGCCGGGCAAGCATTTGCATGCATTGGCGCGCACGAGTGCGGCGGCGGCGGCGCGCTCGAACCGTACACTCGCTTTGCACGCATTAGCACGCAAACGCCCGCTCTGAGCACGCACTAGGGCATGCAAAAGCACGCAATTGCACGCAAAATGCACGCAATCGAGCAAAGCATTTCACCGCGGGTGTTTCCGCAACCACCACCACCGCCACCTCACCGGACCAACCTCGCGAGATCACGGGATGTGGCGTCTTTTTTGCGGCTACCCAGACCCGCTCACTACGTGGGGGTCTACCGCGGACACCCCCAGCACTGAAAATCTATCGGCCTGACTTCGTGCCGTTTTAGGGGCGTGAATAAAGTGTCACGCCAAAAAACGGCATGACAAAAAGTCATGCCCAAAATCGGCGTGACTCAGAAATTCACGCCAATTTTTGGCGTGAATTTCCTGTCACTCCAATTTTTCGGCATGACTTTTCTCGTAAAACGCACTGCCATTCACGCCACATGACGGCGTGACTCACATGTCATTTTTGTCACGCCATAATTTGGCCATGTGTCCGACCGTAACATTTTCAGTGAGGACTTGCAGCCTACTCGCATGTCCCTTGCAGGCCATTTTAGCGCTAAGAGACGACTGTAAGTCCTCCGGAAAATTTGGGTTCTACGTACGGACAATTAGCACAAATTGTTTACAAATTTCTCCGTATTTTTTTGCCACAGTTAAACGGGTTGTCTCCGATCGGCTCCACGTGTTGTAAGTTTAGGCTCTACCTCGAAGTTTGCGCCCACTCTGCAAATGCAAGTGCTTGTCAGACACACTTTAAAACAGCGTGCCTGGCCGATTCTGCATTTAACATGGGTCTTTGGCACACTGTTTAGAACAGTGTGTATGCAGACACACATTTTAATCAGTGTGCCATATACCTACTGAGTTCGTAGAGCACTTTGATTTCTTTCCAAAACAATAAAAAGAAGAGTGTATTTTCGAACTGCATTTTGCTTTGGCATCGGCCTTCCGGGCAGCACTTGGGGATCGGGATGAAGCGTCCTTGCCTCCCGCGGGAATGCGTTTGCAGCTAATCCGCAATCTGCCCGTGAGACGCAGCAGGAGGGTCGGCGGCGCATTGTCGGCCGCGAATACTTCAATGCTTAGGCGGTGGAGCGTAGCTGTGCCGCCACCATCCATATTTCTGCGAGAAAGTTGACAATGCCAGATCGGAACTCAAAATGGAAGTGAGATTCGGGCAGAGGAGCAGGAGCAGGCTATCTTTGCGTCGATTGGTATCTAAATCATTGCGTTATCACGAGGTCTTTTTCTACACCACTCTCCAAACAACGGCTGCGACCGATTTTAATATGCGTCACACTTGCCAAGTCTTTAATTTTTTGACGGTCCTGGAACCATGCCCTTTGCGGCCGACTGGCGACTCGCCTGGCCGCGGCGCTGACCCCCACGCCGGGGCTGGTCCTGGGTTGAGAGGGGATGGTTTCCGCGAACCACAGCGGGCACGTTCGAAACTTGCATGTGTCCCTCCAGCCTTCGCCCCAGTTCGCAGATGTCGTAAAGAAACTCCGAACGCAGCCAGCAACGTGCCGGCAGCGCTCGGCTTGCCGGCGCTCGGCTGTCGGGCGGTGGCGGCTTTCATACCCTTTCTTTTTTCTTCTCGCCGCGAACTGAACACCGTGATAAGAACACGAGCCACCTCAGCAGGACGCGGCTAAAAGTGACGCCCGGGGCCGCGCGGCAGCGGGGACGTGTTCAACAACGCCTCTGGCAAGAAAATTTTACGATCACTATATCTCGCGAAAACAAACGCTGGAGAGTGGCTCGTCGAAACCGTCGTCCTTGTCAATGCAGCCTACGCGAAAGGCTTGACTCGGCCGAACCCCCAGGAAGTATCATTGCTACAAGGTTCCAGCACGGATTCCCCGTTATGAGGCCTTCAGGGATAATCCAACAGCCTCGACGCGTTGGCAATGGACTTGACGGTGAGGTGCCCACCTTGCCTCGCCGCCGCTGGTCCCGGAGTAATACTTTGCTTTCTGAGGTGTTTGCCACTCTTGCATGACGTGCGTCGGCATCCTGGACACCCAGTGCAGGTGTTTCCAGTGGCCTGCACCGGGCCCGGGGTGATGCCAGCCGTCAAACGCCGTTGCCAGCTCTGCTTAGCTGCGCCGGCAACTTGGCTCGACTTGGGATGGCCTGCAGGCAGCCTCCCTTAGAGCCTCACGTCATAGACGACCACTCGCTTTGAAACGACAAAAATCTGTTGCAGTGTCAGGAAACCTCCCAAGGGCAAGGCGCCTGCAGGCCGTAGGGTAGGCCAGCCCGCAACGCATACGTGTGCTGATGAGTTGGGGTTGCCTACCCTCTAGGCGGTTAGGCAGACCTTCCAATGGACGTCAGTTCGCTAGGGAGCTCAAATTTCAGGTTCAAGCATGCCTGCATTCACACTTCACGCTGGAGCATGCTTGTCATGTACACGACAGGTAGTGCTCGCCTGCATGTACACAGTGACTCTGCTTTACATGCAAAACGTAGGGAGCTTCGGCAACAGTGCACAGGTAACCGCCACCGGGCGTGCCGCAGCCTGACGCATGCGATGTACACACTTGAGTTTGCAGAGCGTAAAGTCAAGAGACCAATTTGTACATTTATTAATAGGCTAGTTCTAGATAATTCAATTTCAAAAAAATCTCAAAACTGAATTTGTGATGCTTACAAGTTATGGTATTTAAATATCTTCGTAATTCAAGTTTACAAAATGCAGAAAATGAAAAATGTTTGTAAACTTGCAGACCGATTTCGAACGTCGTCTCTGTCGCTCTCGCACCTGTCCGGGACGTCCCATGAGTACGAGAGAGAGAGAGAGAGAGAGAGAGAGAGAGAGAGAGAGAGAGAGAGAGAGAGAGAGAGAGAGAGAGAGAGAGACGAAAACGACTGTCCGAGTCAGTCTGCTGATTCGTTGAAGCTCTGCGAACAGCAATAGTTTGTTGGAAGTCAACGAATATTCTATGGTTAATACTCGATATAAATGTGATTTGACTGATTCATGGTGTGGCCTTATTACAGTGCACACTGTGGATTAAGCAATGTATTCTAGTTTAAGCCTGGGCCATCTAAAGCGATAGGTCTTAAGTTTTAGCACTTTCTGACGTCAAAGTGTAGATTATTGACAAGTGACATTGCCATTGAAGTGTCAGTGGGGTGTGACCATGTCTTGATTTGCAAAGAGGGTGAAATGGCGGCTTGCCCCACGATGAACTTGGATTCAACTTGTAAATCAGCATTCATGGTTTCTGCATGTCAGCAATTTTGATGATTCCCCTTGATAAAGGCCAACTCCCGGCCAGTAAAAATTTCACACAAAACCTGGGAAGGGGAATACTATCTCGAGTAAAAAAGGGGGCGATTCCTTTCCATTCTGACTTGACAAGACATCCTGTGTGGTTTTACTTCCTTCCATCCTAGAGCTGATGACTTGAGCTGCTTGCTCAACTGCCGGGAATGGTCCATATGGGCTGCGGTCCTCACCTGAAAAACACACAATTTAGGGAAGGGAAATCAATGGTAAATGGCCTGCCGATCCCCAGCCAGACCACTTCGTTTGGTCGCCTTGTGTCGCCCAAGTTGCTGCTGCACAGTGGGCCAGAAGACCGGCGCAGGCGGCCGAAATTCTAGACTCGTCACACGTTCGGTTCGAGTCCTGTGGAGCGACTCTGGAGCTCAAAACGCATCCGGCATTGTGTCCGCCTCCACCGGTCCTCTGGCCCACTGTGCGCTGGTCGGCCGAGCGCCCGCCGGAGTGCAGCATAGGCCAGCCCGCTGAACAGGCGTGCGTTCGGGGCTGCCTACCAACCAGGCGCTCGCGAGACCGAGAAAGGCGCGGGGAGTGATTTTGAGGGGATTTATACCGCTTTAGACAGCAAAAATACCACGTTTTGTCGTTTAATAAGTGATGGCCGGGCTGGGCCGGCTGCTGGCTAAGCGATGGCGGGGTGCTGGCCGGGGCTGGGGTTTGGCCGGAGTTGGCCGGGCCTGGGCCGGATGTTGGCCGGGTGTTGGCCGGACTTGGCCGGGTGCAGGCCGGGTCTGGGCCGGGTGTTGGCCGGGTGTTGGCCGGGTGTTGGCCGGGTGTTGGCCGGGTGTTGGCCGGGTGTTGGCCGGGTGTTGGCCGAGTGTTGGCCGGGTGTTGGCCGTGTGTTGGCCGTGTGTTGGCCGGGTGTTGGCCGGGTGTTGGCCGGGTGTTGGCCGGGAGTTGGCCTTTATCAGGGGTCTAAGTATTTAGTGCGACCATTTGTAAGTAAATGTACGTCAGTGTTTTGAGAATGTCTGTGATTTAATGGTAACATTGTAGGAATATCGGAGTAGTGCTCATTACGCCTAATTTTAAATGCGTTTCATTTATGGTCTATTGTAAATGTTTTAGCAGTGATAGGCAGGACTTAACACTGTTTTTTGACGAATGTGACGTCATATTCGTTGGAATGTGAATATTGTCACGTTCGTTTGAATACGATGTCACATTCGTTTGAACGTGACACGGCAATTAAATTAGGTTGTCACGTTCGTTTGAACGTGGATCTACATTCATACAAATGTGACGTCGTATTCAAACGAACGTGACAAAATTGACATTCGCACGAATATGACGTCACATTCGGTGATTAACAGTGAATTAAATTCTGGTGTAACTCTGTTTTTCTCAAAATAAATTGAGTAAAATTTCACGAGAGTTTTCTAATTCGTCCCAATAAGTTTCCTCTGCGGTGCCATCGATGAATGCATTTTATGGCATTGCGATTGGCTTATTAACTTATTACTAATACACTGCTAATCCAACTCCAGAACCTCTGTGGTAACTCAAGGTTCTGATGAACGCGTACACTCTAAGAGTGGCATGGAACAGGTCAAGTCCCAGAAATAATATTAGTGGCGCAGTCACTACAATTTGTTCAATACTCGCTGTCGCCAAACTTTACCCCACATCTATTGCAAAGTGCACTATAATCGGACAATACATTAATCAGGAGGAAACCGAATTTGACCCACGACTCATACTGCGCCCGACTGCAGCCCCCCGCCCGGAGGCTAGGCAGCCCAACGCGCGCCTCATGGCGATACTCCGCGCGGCAGCAGCTCCCGTCCGCGGCGCCGCCGTCAGGGAGGGGGGCTCAGCGGAGTGGGGAGCGAGGAAATGAAATGAGGAAAATAAATGCCGGGAAGAACTCTCTTCCCCGAGCAGGAAATTAAACACGACGGGGAAGAGATGGGGAAGAAGTGTCCGGGAAGAAGTACGGGGAAGAGTTGACAGGGGAACAACTGTGATACACCCATAAAAATAATGAATCATTCGTCATAAAATTATTTGTAAAAATATGAATCTTCTACACTGTTACAAAAAAAAGTCTGAAAATTCAGACAAAATTAGTCAGAAGTTATTAACAGACTTTAGTTCTGAAAATTCAGACAACTTAGATGGTCGTAAAATTCAGAACTGGAGAGTCTCACATTTAAGAGTTGGTGGTCGAAAAATTCAGACCTATATGAAGATTGCAAACATCAAGGTCGATGTCATGTAAAATACAATTCAGGAACCATCTTATGTGTGTGTAGTCCTCAAGAGAGGACACCTCGAGTAAAAATTGTGTTCAGGGAGAAGATCCTTGTGACTTCTCCCTGACTAACGAGGAGCCGGCTTGCGGCAGCCAAGGAAATGGCGACACAGAGCCACCCGCGAGAGGTAAATTAAAATGTGAATTGTTGAACTCCCACACATATTACGGAGATAAATCTTGCAACAGAGCATGGTTCTTATATGACCGATTAAGTGTTGCCAATTTTAAACTTTTCAATTAGTATATTTTTGCATTAAAGGCCTTTTAAACAGAAGGAGGTATGTTTCACAACATGTGCGCCACCTAGCGGACAAACGAAATCTTAGGTTGGTCTGAATTTTTAGACTTAATCGTCTAAATTTTCAGACTGCACAGGTCTAAATTCAAATTGTAAGACGCTCAGGGCACAATTTTCATACCGAAAGACTGAATTTTCAGACAAGCAGTCTGAAACAAGTCTGAAAAATAGATTCAGACCAGCAAGCCTGAAAAAAATGGTCTGAATTTTCAGATTTTTTTTTAACAGTGTATGGGAAAATACTATACAAGAATGGTTCATAATTTTACGACTTTTCTTTTATCAGTGAAATGGTCCTTTGGACTTTCCTCTTCCAGGATCTGTCGGGAATTGGAATCTCTGGGACCTGGATGTCCCTTACCCTGGGAGAAAAAAATGAAGGTTGTGACTGTTTATCTTAATGCCACTCTTCACTGTACATCGAAAGAAGGTGTTTACCGTACCTAGGGATACAGCAGACACCGTACCTCAAGGAACGGAATACGCTGTACTCTGGGAACATGCATACTTCGTACCTCGGAAACTGTTCAGACATCGAATTCATCATAAATGTCAAATGAAGGCAAAATTTCAAATTTGCTATTGAAACAATTCGATGATGGAAATAAATACATCTCGACAAGACGAAGAAAATACGATAAGCATGTTATGACCTCAGACGCTTTCACGACATAATGTCCACGGCCGAGGAAGACCATGCGACAAAATGTCCATGCAACAAATATGTCCACATGCAAAAAATGTCCCTTGCAGGAAATGTCCAAATAAATTTCGTCCAAGGTCAAAAAAGTCCAGGTTTATTAACGTCCACGAAATTCCACGAATGTCCTTGACCGCTGCAGTGTCACACTCCTTGCCGCAAGAACCGCTGCCGCTGCCGCTGCCTGGCTGCCACAGCCACACTCCCTGGAACTGGAACAGCTGGAACCGCGCTCGATCGCTGCAACATTAACATATTAATTTATTTCTTCTTGAACGTGGCCCTGTACCTTTCCCTTATGTATCTTACCAGCATGTGGCTTCAGAGGTCGCTGTCATCGCTGTCCACTGCCACAGCATCAGGGGCCTCTGGAGCTGCTCCGCTCTTCAGGTGGTAGCCGATGGCGCGCAGGTAGCCCGCTACGTTCCCCTCCTCCTTGAAGGTGGCGTAGTTGTCCACGATGGCCTCCACCTGGCGTTGGTTAGTGCGGTACTTTTTGTTCACCGGCTCTCTGATTTGCGTGTGACCTCCACGCACTTGCGTGATCTGAGTAAAGATCGCATTCTCTTCTTTCCGCAGATTTTCCAGGAACCGCCAGATGGAGGGATGGCGCACTACCATGAAGAGCTGCAGGTGGTTATGCCAGCCTTCGACCGAATTGTTGGTTCTCTGCTCACCTCCAAGAGTCGCCTCGTATGTGTTCCACACCTCAGGCAGGAAGCGCGGAGCGATGAGACGTCGCCTTCTCTGTGCGCCCTTCACGTAGTTGGTCTCAAGGTTTGTCACAATGTCATCCAGCCTTGGGTCCATTTCTTCAGTGACTTCCTCGAACACCTCCACGAGGTCGTCTAGCGGGACGAACGGCAGCGCCATGAGGGTGACAACATCCCGACGCACGGGGCTGTCGACTGTCTCATACTCGGCCTTGAGCCCAGCCTCCACCACGCGCCTCCATATCGCCTGGTCGAAATGGAACAGGCATCCTCGCACAGTTGCTTGAGGGAAGACTCTCCTCACCGCGTTCATGTTCGCCAACTCGAAGTCCATCATGAAGGTCAGGTTTTCCCGATCAAGCCGCAATCTTAGCTGGGCGCATCTCTCTTTGACTTTCTCGTACACAACGTGGTATGTGTCCTCGGTGAGGCGCATTGTTAGGGCGAAAACGAGGGGGAACACGAAGCTCATGTACTTGCCATGGATGCTGAAGAGCTGGGCGAATGCCCCCGGCACCGTCTTGAACGTCCCATCCGAGAAGACGATGTCACACATGGCCAGCACGCGTAGACTCTCGTCGGTGGTGAAAATGAGCAGGCGGTCAGCGTCCTCTTGCCCGGAGTCGAACAGGAGGAAAGACTCACCACGTAGCGTCGTGTCGTAAGGTGCGGTAATTACCAGGTCCCGGATGGTTTTGGGGTTGGGTGGCCTCCTGGATGCCTGGGTTCTGTTCACCGTCCTCTTCAGGGCTCTCCTTTCCGGCAGCTTTTGGGCCACCTCTTCCGGGGGTACTCCAACCACTGCAGTGAGGAGGTTTGACGGCCTCTCATTTGGCTCTTCCCGCGCCCTCCTCTTGACTTTTTCGGTCAAACTTCTTACTTGCACGTCAGCAGGGTCCGCGGCATGGAGGTGTTTCCCAGAGCCGTCACGGAGAATTTCGATGGCGTCCAAATTGTTGTTGGTTGTGATACTTGCATTGCAAATTTTTCTTTGGCAGCATCTCCAATATCTTCGCGACTTGTCCTTGTTGAAATCGTGGTGGTGGTAAATAAAGTTTTTGAATATAAGCAGCGGCTTTCCCTTCTGTGACTGAATAGTGCGAGGAATTTGGGGGTCCATGGCCAAAAATTTTAAGAATCTAAATTGTCATTTGGGTTTCCAAGACGAGTGCCCGGTGCCGTAAACAATGCCACCCCTCGGACACGGGGAGTATTGACAGTGCAAAGTGTTGGACACTGCAACAAGGTGTATTCACAGCAGAGTAGTGCACAGTTATACTGACAGCTTCATGGACATTATCGAGCCTGGACAAAACCGTACATGGACTAAGTTGATAAAGGACCATTCTGTCGTGGACCTTATACCCTGGACATGTAAACTATGGACTAAATATCATGGACAATCTATCGCACGGACCATTTCCCCGTGGACATTATGTCTGGTAATCAAACTTCGAGTCAGACTCGAAGTTTACCAGCAATCGGCGTCAGAAGTTTCGATAAGGGTCCAAAATCGTACTCGACAAGACGAACAAACTACGATAAGCATGTTATGACCTCAGACTCGTAGTTGAGCAGCAATCGGGGTCAGAAGTTTCGACCTTTCCGAAACTTCTGACGCCGATTGCTGTTAAATTTCGAGTCTGAGGTCATAACATGCTTATCATATTTTGTTCGTCGTGTCGAGATGTATTATTTCCGCCATCAAATTGTTTCTATCGCAAATTTGAAATTTTTCCTTTATTTTCCATTTATTAGCCGAGCGATTAGCGAAGCCAGTTTCTCCACTGGGGTTGAAAAACTTTTCCTGTCTGTGTGCGTGTGTATAAGTGTGTGCGTGTGTGTCCGCACTACTCCTCCTGAACGGTTCGGCCGATCTGGCTGAGATTTTGCAGGGTTATAAGGTATGTCCTTGGCTCGCCACACGTTAAAATTCAGCTTTTTATCTAAAATCATTCAGTCGTAACAACGAAAACACACTTAAAAACAGCAGAAAACGTGCAACTTTTTTGTGACTTTTATTTTAGAGACTTTTTCACATGGTTTCGCACGGTATAGAAGGTGCTCGTGACGAAAATGTAATCTACCATGTGGGGGCTACCTCGGCTAGAATATTCTAATATTCGACCATTCATCACGTAGTGTACTACTCATTGCCTCAATGAACCTTAAAACAGCTTGCCGGAGGCAAGCAGGGAGCGCCGCAGGTGCCGGCCCGCCCGGCCGGTGCCGCAAGGCGCTCTTTCGGCGGGCCTAGCTCGGTCCCAAATCGTCGGAATAATTAACCCAGTTTTGGAAAGCTGAAGGAATGGTCAACAACGTTCAGAAAAGTGCATTTTCCCATATAATGTACTGTTTGGAAGGAAAATGAAGTTTTAACGTTTTGGAACCAATCAAAAACCCGGAAATTTAACTTTGAGGACAGATAACTCTAGAACCCTTTACCCGCTTTTCAAAAAGCGTTTTCGGAAACTGCATTCAATTTGGCGTCGAATGCCGTAAAATACAAGTTTCTCCGACCTGCGGTATAGTCAACAGACAGTTTTGAAAAAAAGTCAAAATTTCGGACTTTGTACCTCATTTTTTCAAAAACCACTCGACGGAAGATTTTGAAATTTTGATATGTTGTTCTCCTTAGCTTCCTCTATCGATTCACTAGTGGCATTTGGTCGCAAACTATATTCAGGTAAAAACGGCTGGCGCCTGGACTACGATGCACCGGAGCTGACCGGCGACCCGCTGACCGTTTACATCGTCCTCCTGGCTAAACTAGGTCTCCAAAGAAAACAGGCGTCAGGACCAAAATTGTGGAGCTTACCGATACACAATAAACAAACCAAATACAAAATTAATCGGACCAGTAGTGACGTCACTATGAAAAAAGTGTGTTTTTGAGAAAAGCTGTTTGCTTTTGAAAACGGTTTGAAGTTTTCAAGATTGGTTTTCGGCATATGATAGTCCTCGATGAGCCCCATAGTCCCCTGGCTTTGACCCCCCAAGAATTTTGACTCCTTCCCGGTGAAAAACGCGATGCCTAAAAACCAACTATGCGCTGCCAAGACCCGCAACGGTTTTACTTACACATATCCGAAACAGATAATTGTTTCGAAACGCGAAAGAGTGTCTTTTTACTTTAAAGACTTTTCACATCGTATGGAAAAGACTGCAAGTCGATACGAATTCGGATGTTCCCTTAAAACAGTGCTAAGTGCGAGGCGGTCGGTGCGCATTTTAAAATTCGTGCCAAGTCCGGCGCCGAATGCATGCGCAGAAATGTGCGCAGGGCGCTGAATCCAGAGCTCTGCCAGAGAGGATCTTCGGAGTTTTAGGTTTTAATGTCATTTTAGCGACATTGATACAGTAACCTGTAAGGCGGTTCGTCTGTGAGGGAATATTAAACAACTAGGGCAAAAATCTACGATTAATCTCGTCCTAATACAGCACACTGAGGCTTTGTCGGCCCCGTGGTATCTTTTGGGTCCGAGCAAATTTGAGCGAAGGTCGATGGACATCCAAGCAAAACCGAGGTAGTGGACCAGAAAACCGGCGCAGGAGTCGAAAAGTTCAGACGCGTATTGATCTCCAGACTCGCTGTAAAGGCATCAAATTGAACATGTGACCCCCACCAAGACCTTCGTTCGGAGAGGAGTCCATGGCGGGGGCCATGCCTTTTCACTGGGGAATGTACCAGCGCACAGTGGGCCAGAAGACAAAGTGGAGGTGGTCAAAATCGCGGACGCGTAAGGAGCTCCAGAGTCGTTAAACGGGACTCGAACCGAACGTGACTCCGCCAATGGATTGCTCTCCGAACGAGGCGAGGGGTAACTCACTGTAAGATTTTGTGTACAATGAATGTGGGAATGTGTTAGAATGTGGAAGATTTCTGCTGTATTTGTCACACATGTTGCCTACTTACAGGCGTTTTTGCCTCCAGAATGTGGGAATGTGTTCAAATTTCGTACAACGAATGTGGTAGGTTGTGCCTCCCTCGGAACGAGGACTCTCAGTTCGAGGCCTGTTTGGCGAGTCTGCAATTTTAAACGCGTCTAGAGTTTTGGCCCCCTGCGCCGGTTTTGTGGCCCACTGAGCGGCGGCCACAGGATGGGCCGCCCCGTTCAGGGCCGTAGCCGTCTCCTCGCGTCAGGGGGGGGGGGGCAATTTTTTTCTGCAGGGGGGGTTGCCTACCTATCAGGGGATTCCGTAGGTGCTTTTTTTTCGGTTGTTAACACACGATTGGATCTATTTAAATGGCGGTGAACGTTAATTGTTTGCGAGCGAAGCGAGCTGAGAAAATTTGCGGGTCTTGAGGTTATTTGGCGGTAACGTTGGGTGCGAGTGAAGCGAGCTGAGAAAATTTGCGGTTTTAAAGGGTAAGGGTGGCTAACATAATTTAATTTGTTTGCGAGCGAAGCGAGCTGAGAAAATTTGTAGGTCTGAGGGTTATCTAGGATGGTCAGCGTTTGTCTCCGAGCTGAGAAAATTTGTGGTTCTTAGGGCTATTTAGGTTGGTAAATGTAAATTGTTTGCAAGCGAAGCGAGCTGAGGAACTTTGCAGATTTTTGGGGATATCTATGACCCTTTTTAACGATATACTCGCGCATTTCTGTGTCTACATTGATTGCATTCAGCCACCTATTCCAAATTTCTTGCCCCCCCTGGCCAAAAGTTGGGGGGGACATTGCCCCCCCCCCCCCCCCGGCAGCTACGGCCCTGGCCCCGTTAGACACGGGCGCGGGCGTGCACGGCGGCTGCGCTCGCTGTTCATGTTCCTTCAATTTCAAAGCGTGCTTCGGCAAATACTCTGCAAAATCAACAGTGTACTCAGTACACTTTGTTCAGCGTGTACTCACAAGCACACTCTCATCACAGTGTACTCAGATGAGCACACTCCAACGAGAGTGTACTCAGATGAGTACACACCTACAGCTGCATATAATGCCAGGCGTGCTAAGGTGTGTACTTATCTGAGCACACTCTCATCAGAGTGTACTCATCTGAATACACTCTCGTTGGAGTGTGCTCATCTGAGTACACTGTGATGAGAGTGTGCTCAGATGAGTACACTCTGATGAGAGTGTGCTTGTGAGTACACGCTGAACAGAGTGTACTGAGTACACTGTTAAGTTTGCAGAGTAGATAGGAAAAAGGCAAAGCCACATATCCATTCGTGTGGCTCATGATCTCCCCTTTCCAAGAACATACAGGTCGATGCATGTCGGACTATTTCCTGGGCCTGAGATGGCCTTTTCGGGTGAACTGGTGCCGTTGCTCGTCTGCGTTGCTCGATAGGATATTTTCTCGGAGTTGCTCGGTTCTTGCTCGAATTTGTTCGGTCGTTGCTCGGAGTTGATCGGCACTTGCTCGGTTTTGCTTGGATGTCCATCGACCTTCGCTCAAATTTGCTCGGACCCAAAATATGTCACGGGGGCGGGGTCCCGGAGCGACGCGAACGGAGTGCTGGGCCGAATGAGGCGGGGCGGCGGGGACAAGCTTCACCATCGAGTGCAGTGTGGCCAAATGCCGAGCGCGCCGAGTCGCCACCAGGCAGCGCTCGTGTCGCCAAGGCCAAGGGCCCGAATCGCCAAAAGTCACCACCGAATCGCTCAAATCGCCAAAACTATCGTCAAATGTTTTTCGTGTCGCCAGAAATATCGCCAGTTGCTTTCCAATTTCGGTTCAGGGCAGAAATCGACATAAAAATCGCCAAAAGACGCCACCGGGTGTTAAAATCGCCTAGAAAATCGCTAAGTCCGGTACAGGCCGGTCAGGGCCGGGGTGGGGGAGTCCCGGGCGGGTTTCACGGAACGAGAAGTGGGGTTCGGCTGGGGCGAACCCAAACGCGCGCACTGCGCCGCGCCAGCCGCTGGCCGACTCGGCAACCATGGTCGGAAGACTACGTCACATTTTCGCCACTTTCTATAAAAAGTCGCCAAAATCGCCAATTCATTACGAAATCGCCAAAAATATCGCCAAATTTCTTCGTGTCGCCTAAAACATTGCCAGTCGCCAAATTGTCGCCAAACCGACCCAAAAATCGCCAGCTTGGCGACAAATCGCTAAGTCTGGCCACACTGAGGGCTGCCATCTGACGGTAGGTGCGCGGGGCGAATAGATTTGTAGTGTGGCTCTCCGCACGTTCGGGCGCCGTGGGACTTTGGCGCGGTCGCGGTTCGGGCGCGTTCGGGTGCCGAAGGTGTGCGACTCAGGCGCCCTCTACTCGGCCGACGGCGGCAACTCTGAGTCCGTCTCGCGCACGCGCAAGGCACGGAGCGGAGCGTCAGTCCGCGTCCCAGCCTCCCAGCCTAGCCCCGCACGTCGGCGCTCTCTGCTGGCTCGCTCGGTGCAGCGATGGCGATGCCACCGGCGAGGTAAGTTTCGTGCTCAACCAAATTTGGCGCGGACAGCCGAGTTTCGTTTCCGAAGTGCCTTTCGATGGGTCCTAATGAAAAAGTGCGATCTCCAAACGACACGCAAAGAAAGTTCGATCTCCTTTGCCTGGCCATAGGAGATCGAACTTTCTTTGCGCGTCGTTTGGAGATCGCACTTTTTCAATAGGACCCATCGCTTTCTCTACAAATCGAAAAGCGTACATTGTAAATACTAGTCGGAGCATGTCTAGCGGGTTCCTGCAAGCTCGCTGTAGCTTGCGCCTGCCTGCAGGCACGCTCTAGCTAGCGGGCAAACTCACTGACAGATATAGAGCATTGGCGATAGGAAATTGTCCGCTTCAGCTAGCGTGCACGCTCTCCAGTAGTCACTGCATGCGTGGCAGGCGTGCGCTAGCTAGAGCGTACTTGCTTGCAGTCATGCTCCAGCTAGTGCTTCTCGATTTGCAGGGTAAGTGTTAACCATGTTTGTCAGACTTTCATTTACCGCATAGTGGGCCAGGAGAATGCCGGAGGCGGCCAAAATTCTTGACGCGTTTTGAACGCTGGAGTCGCTAAAGAGGCCTCGAGCCGAACGTGTGCGTGAGACCCACCAATCGATTTGTCCTTCGGAGAGCAATCCGTTGGTGGGGTTACTCGTTCCGTTCCAGACCCATTTAGCGACTCTGGAGCTCAAAACGTGTCTGGAGTTTTGGCCACCTGCGCTCCGGTCTCCTGGCCCACTGTGCCGGTTCGGGAACATACGGCAAAAACAATGTCTGGGTTTCCCAGACCCACCCTGGAGAAATGTCCCCTTTTTCCAGGGTGGGCTGGTAATCCAGGCACTGTGTTTTGCCGTGCGTAGTCCCGCACTCAACAAGATCTACGAAGCATTTGCTTCATAGCTACGAATAAGATGAAGGCATTGTAGAATTGCTTCGTATCATGAAGACTTGCTTCATAACACAAAGCATTTCTTCGTAGATTTTATCATGCCTTCGTTTCCTTCGTATTAAAAAGCGATGCTTCGCAGACTTATTTTCTGTACGGGCAGCGTGAACGGGCCGGACTCAACCCACTTGTTGTGGTGCCCGCGCGCTGAGTCCCGGACGAGCGCTTGGACCTTCCTTTGAACGCTATACCTCTCACCACAGGACCTAGGAAACATAACAATAATTTTAACTTTTCTGCGATCTCTCTTGAACGGAACGAGTCATCGCAACAATTTGAGCTTCACGGGAGAGCTTTGGTTGCACTGAATTTGAGTTAGTCGATGACCCCGAGTGATCAAACAACTATTTAGGCTCAAGACTTGCCTCGGTTTGGTCACTTCGGGTCATCAAACAACCAAAATTCTGTTATCTCAAGCTTCCTAGCGAAGTTCAAACGGTTGTGATTTTTCGTACCGTTCAAGATATTGCCGAAACAGTAAAATAATTTTCGTTGTGGAAGTTTGCTTCCTGTTTCAGCTTCCTGCGCACTTTAAGCTGGAGACCGCACACGAAAACTTTATTGAGGGAAAGGTCGCTGCTGCAACGAACCCATCGTTGGTGCAGCAAACTGATTCGATGCGGTAGCGATTTGGACGTACTTCGTGCCGCACACTCGTGATGATTTTGTCAGAATGTCAGTTACATGTCTGAAATCCTTATCAAAATACGAGCACCTCTGTAAGCTTATTCTAACGTTCTGTGGAACTTAGGCTATCAATATCAGAACGAGTTTTCAGAATCTCAGCTTTTAGAGGTGCGCGAATTCGGATCAGGGACATTTGGACAAAATATCCACGACTGAACGAAACGGTGTGATTTGGAGGGGGGGGGATTTTCTGCTGCAACAGTGTACTCGTTGCGGCCGCAAACTTTCCGCACTTCTGACAAAATTTCCCTTTTACAACGAAAACATGTTTAGTTGGGCGAATACCAACTAACGAATCGGTCGGACTAACTTAATTTTTTCAGTGTCGCCGTTGGATTTGACATTTTCATTTTGTATTTTTTTTTTTTTTTTTTTTTTTTTTTTTTTTTTTTTTTTGCAGGACCCGGGAAGGGACCCGGCCGCTATCTGGTGGCTCGTGGAGCCAGCCGCTGGGTTTTACCTGTGCCGTTTTCTCAGAAGAATTCACGCGTCCTGTCCGCTTTCCCGGCCCTGCTCTCGTCGCGTTGTCTCTCTCGCACTCACGAAGTATCCCGCAGAAGTGCGAGGGAGACAGCGGCGGAGCACCGGATTAGAAAGCGCAGTTCGTCGGAATCGTGCTGCTGGACTCGACAAAGATCCTTCGTTGGGTGGTGCAGGTCACTGCACAGGTCGCTGCTGGTCAGTGACCGGACCGGCGTGGCTCGGCACTGCAGTGGACCACAAGACCGCCACAAGCGGCCAAAATTCTTGACGCGTTTTGTGCCCCAGAGTTGCTAAATGGGACTCGGACCGAACGTGTGACCCGTCCAATCGATCAATCTGCACGTAAGAAATCCATTGGTAGGGTTACACGCTCGGATCTAGCCCTGTTTATCGCCTCTGGCGCTCTGAAAGCGTCTGGAATTCGGCCGCCTGCGCCGGTCTTCTGGCCCACTGTGCTCCGTCGAGCCGCTTGCCAAGTTGCGGACTTGTCGGCCAGTTGTATGCAGCCTGTCCGCGCCCGAAACAAAGCCTCCGTTGTTAAAACGAAAACACTTTTCACTCTACACCTGCACACTGAACAGTGTTCAAGGCAAGTTCCGCCTGGAGCGTGCCTGCAGGCACACTTCGACGAGCTGTGTGCTTGGACGCACATTGTTCCAAAGCGTGTGCCTCGCAGCTGGCAGTCCCAGTCTGTCACTGCTGGGATCAGCGTGCCTTCAATCACACTGCTCGTTGACGTGTGCTTGCTGGCACGCTTCAGGTGGAGTGTGCCATGCACACTGATCAGTTTGCAGGGCGTGACGTCAGGAGGCGCTAGCAGTGGACCACTGACCAATCTTAACGCTCGCAGCCAACGATCGTCCTGTCGCTTGCGCCCGATATGATGCTGTGATTGATCAGATGTCCACCGCTTTTGGAGATTTGAATTGCCGGATCACCCGCGCTCCCTCGCAACTGGATAGAAGGCCAGTGTTCAGTCGTCTTTCTTCTCATGTTGAAATAGCATCCCCACCACTCGTGTAAATTTTGTCAGAATATCAGAAACCTGTCTGAAATCCGGATAAAAATTCGCGCATAAAAGCTGGAAACTTACCCTGACCTAGTTGAACTTAGGCCATCAATATCAGAATAAGTTTTCAAATTCTCAGCTTTCCGAGGTGCGCGAATTTTGATCAGGATTTCAGACATGTTTCTAACATTCTGACAAAATTAACACGAGTGGCCGCGTTCTCTCACACCTGGGTAGAAGTCCAGTGTTCTGTCAGTCGTCCGCCTTTTCTTGTCTTGGCTCCACGTGGGGTGGGCTGCACAGTAAAAGTCTTACAGTGACATTTCAGCTATGTTACGAAGGAAATGAAGCAAACATAATACGAAGATGTTTCTCTCCATAATACGAATCTTTTACGGATTTTCACTGTAACATACAATGAACAACCTTCATAATACGAAGAAAAAGTACGTTCGTATTATAAAGGAGGAAAATGGCACCTTTATAATACAAACGTACTTTTTCTTCGTATTATGAAGGTTTTTCTTTGTATGTTACAGTGAAAATCCGTAAAAGATTCGTATTATGGAGAGAAACACCTTCGTATTATGTTTGCTCCATTTCCTTCGTAACATAGCTGAAATGTCACTGTAAGACTTTTAGCGTGTGCCTAGGCGTGGGCGGCCGGCGGCCGGCAGCGATTGGGCAGCCTCACCCTCCGACTGAGTTCAGCTTTGAAACGGCAAATTGAGAGTTCCTATTCAAAGGATCGTCACTGGTCGTTTCTGGGTAGACAATCCCATCTGGTATGCACGCGAATTTCTCTTTGTTTGATCCGCGAGCTAACGAGACACTTTTCTACAGCCACCCCTTCACTGCAAATCCAAGTGTAGTACAGGTCGACACTTGTAGGCGTCGACCAGTTTGTCCTACGATTGCAAGTGTCGACCAGTTGTGTCCGACGCTTTGAAGCATCGACCACATAGTATCCTACGCCTGCAAGTGTCGACCATACAGTGTCCGACACCTGCAAGTGTCGACCACAGCATTTCCGACGGCTGGAAGTGTGGAGCCACAATAGCAAACTGATCGTAGTTTGCTGTAGGACATGCTGTAGTCGACACTTAAAGGTTTTGGACACTGTGTGGTCGACACTACAAAGCGTGGGACACAACTGGTCGACGCCTACAAGGAACGACCTGTCCTACACTTGGATTTGCAGTGTAGTCTCTTTCGTCTTTCCACACAGATGATGAAACACAGAGTTCTTTGCGTGCATATCAGATAGGGTACTTCATCCGAAGACGAGTAGATACCATCTTTTCCCTGGGATCGATGACTTAAGATCTTTGAATAAGACTATCGCATTTGCAACAATCTGTTTCGAGGATGCTGTTCGTGACTTTCACCTAGAGGAATTATCTTATAATGCGCATCTATCACTAGGTTATGGCACTTACCGTACCGTAAGGGCTTAAAATTTTTCCACTTTGCTCTACCTTGGTCATTGATTTGAGTTTTGAGGTGCTCCTCAACATCAGTGTGCTTGGGTCAAAGTAACTTCCACAATTCGGTAAGCAGACTAGGCCAGAGAAATTGCACGCGAACCACCTTTTCTAAATTGAGCTCGGCCGGCTGAAGCAACCGTAGCAAGGAAAGAGGGGCAACCGGCGGCAGGCATCCGGCAAGACCCGGCGCCGAGCGGCCGAGCGCCCAATTTCTGTTCTTGGCTCGTACTGAGTGGGTGAGACAGTTTCGGCCTGTCAGCATTCGCCCAATCCAAGGGAGGATTCTGGTCCTCCCATTGAGTCTTACTGCGGAAATTTGGAAATAACTTTACCCCACGGTGGATTGAAATCTAGGATTACTTTACGGGACTGGTTGAAATTTTTTGGGTTGAAAGGGTAGGACCTTAGAGTGGTTTGTTTTTCCTTCATGTTCAAATTTTGGAGTTGGGTAACTTTCATTCGGTTCCGCTTTCTATATGATGAATTTTGGCACCTCAGCCGGCAAAATCGGCCCAGCGGAAAAGGTCGCGAAAGGGGCTTAAGTGCGCCTTAACAGCCCTTAATGACTCAACGTCTAAGTATCGATGTGACCTTCGCCATATTGTAAATATAGTGATTTTGACGTCCAAGGATCAAAATTTTGACCGTTTTGCCGTATCTCTACTCCTTCAGGGCGAAAAAAGCGAAAACGTGGTCTAAAATAGTGTTTTGAGCCAAATAGGATGTTTTTGCAACGTTTTCGCTTTTTTCGCCCTGAAGGAGTAAAGATACGGCAAAACGGTCAAAATTTTGACTCTTAAGCGTCAAAATCACTATATTTACTACATGGCGAAGGTCCTACATCGATACTTAGACGTTGAGTCATTAAGGGCTGTTAAGGCGCACTTAAGCCCCTTTCGCGACCTTTTCCGCTGGGCCGATTTTGCCGGCTGAGGTGCCAAAATTCATCATATAGAAAGCGGAACCGAATGAAAGTTACCCAACTACAAATTTTGAACATGAAGGAAAAACGAACCACTCTAGTAGGACCTCTTGGCCTTCAACGGAAAACTGAAGTTTTCGACAAACATACCTCAGATAAGCAACTTCAGAAAATTGCCGATATCTCAGGTGTTATTGCTTTTCCGGTTTTCCCGTTATGGGTGATACGTGTCCTTGTAGTACGCTTTGAACCCGTAAAATTTTACACCTTTCCCTGACCGAACCCAAAGTTTCAGTCCATCATTGGGTTTAGTGACCTGGGTTCATTAATTTTCTCGTGACAGAAGTGGTGTGGTGCATTGCACACCTCGTCCGGAGGTTTCCAGCGGGAGGTAGGCAGCTTGTCTTCAGCTGCTAGCTATATTTCTTCTTTCGGTTTCAGAACACGGAGGGTTAACTGTACACACTAATTGTTTAAGAAGAATTTTGTACGTGGTGATGCACAATTTTAAACCTGCTTGACGTTTTGCATGAAATTGTGCACAGATTTGCATACATTTATGCATTTTTACGCACAATATTATGCAAATTCTCCGCATGCACAAAAACGTGTGAGTGACCCGTACAAAATTTTACATTAACATTATGTCTGATATAGTTCGCATCGATAATCGCTACTACTCTGCAAATCGAAAAGCATACATTGTATGCTCTACCTGGAGCATGCCTGCAAGCACGCTCTAGCTAGCGCATGCCTGCCAAGCATGCACTAACTAGTGCATACCTGCCATGTACACACTTACATGGGGCATATATCTAGTGCATAAGAGATATGGAGTTGTCTGCTCCAGTAAGCGTGTACAGGGCAGGTATGCACTAGTTAGTGCATGCTTGGCAGGCATGCGCCAGCTAGAGCCTGCTTGCAGGCATGCTCCAGCTAGAGCATTCAATGTACGCTTTTAGATTTGTAGAGTACTCATCCAGGGTATGACATCTGGACACAAGAAAAAACGAAGGCATTCTAAAATGAACGAAGAGGGCCGTGCGAAACTGCGGCGGCTTTTATCTGCGGCATGTCCCTACTGCAACACGTCCCAACTGCGGCGGGTCGCCACTGCGGTACGTCCTAACTGCTCCCTGTCCCCACTGCAGCGTGTCCCGACTGCGGAGGGTCGCCACTGCGGCATGTCCCAACTGCACCCTGTCCCCACTGCGCCTTGTCCCAACTGCGCCACATCCCGACTGCGCCACATCCCAACTGCGACACGTCCCCACTGCGCCTTGTCCCAACTGCGGCACGTGCCCAAAGCGGCAACAGCGCTGCCTTCCCTCCGCGTCCCGGCTCTCGTCCCTGACGAAGTTTCCACGTTGACCGGCAGATGGCGTTGTTTGGCGCGGAGGGCATGGGGCTGCATGGAGCCCGCTCTTGTCGAAGGGGTTGCCTACCCTTCGGGCGGACACTGACACTCGCCCCTCTCGCATTTCTTCGTGACTCATCTCAAGTAAGGTACGCCGAAGAAGGATTTTTGCGCACGTTCAACCGCGGTAGATGAAACCTCTTGTTTAACCTCTGTGTTTGGGAGCGGCGGCGGGGCTCAGCGGTGGCACTTCCCTCTCCCCTTCGCCAAGCGGTCTGCGCGGTCTTTGCCGGGGCCATTACGTTTGGTTTGAGTGAAAACGCATCTGGAGGCCCCCGCCCCGCGCAGGTTGACGGCGAAGCGCTGCCCTGCCCGCTGTGCGGCTTCTGCCCTCCCTGGCCCGCGGCCGTGGTACCTGGTGGACGCGGGCGTGGCAGCCGCAGCCGGCTTAATGGCTTGAACTTTATAACGTTTCGTGATCAAGGTAGGGGCGCACTGGTACTCGTGATTTGTCCTTTCACAAAAAGTGACTTCGTAGTACAAAAACAAATTTAACAAAATGGAGCAATGCTGTTTGAAAAGGCGGCTTTGTAGATGCTTCTATCACGCTCCCGGGCCCGGCGCGACCATTCCACCAGGGCTAGTTTCCACAATAACACTATTGGCACAAACTCAGCCGGCGAGTCCACCTTACGCATCTGTTAAGGGAGTGATAATTGTTATTGTTTATGTGGCAGGAATCATTTTTGCTCGGACGTGCTTACAAAGGGGGTTAATGAACATAAAACAACTTATTTCGGAACAGTAGGCAGTGTTTCGTTTATTTACTTCGGAACTGCATAACGTTGCGTCCATAAACGCGCTTTTTCCTCGTATTCCGTTTTCCTGTTTCTTAACTCCAGTGCAATACTCATCATGAGCGGGTCATCTGAAACCACGACAAATATAATTTACACATATTCTATATATCTAGACGACAAAAGTAAACTCAAATACTGGACTTGTGCAAATCTTATGGCAACACTGGTGTAAAAAACTTCAGGATTTTCCAATCAAACAATACCAATCAGGAAATTGTCTGGTTGCTAGAAACTTGAGTGGAATTCGCGCACCGCTTGATTGCTTTTTCTAAGTTCTGATTGACTATTTCTGATTGTGTTTTTCTGAGTGGACACTTCTGATTGACTATTTTTGATTGTGTTTTTCTGAGTGGACAGTTCTGATTGGGAAGACAACTTCAAACATCGGTAATATGACTATGCCTTGGCACATTCGAAATTGACGACAACTTCTCTGGGGGGTCAAACCGAGTCCGATCCAAATCTAGAGTCCGATTTTCGATAGCTCGTGATCAGGCCTCGATATGCTAGTAAGTATGGTCCGATTTGTATGAAATTAAAATGGCCCTAGTCAAATCGATTGAACATGTCACATACCAAATTTGAAACCGATATCGTAAATACTTTCCATTTTATAGGCATCAGATTTTCCTGATGTTCTTTTCTGATTTCTGAGTGGCAATCAGCAATCAGAAAACTGAGCAGAATTGTTCTGATTGCCAATCAGAAATCAAATATCAGGAAATTTCTGATTGGCACTCAGCTATCAGACATCATATATTTTTTGATGTCGGTACTCAATCAGGATTTTTTTCTGATTAACAATCAGGAATCAGAAACAATTCCGTAAAGGCAATCAGAAATCAGATGATTCCTTATTTACAATCAGAAATCAGAGATGATTCCTGATTGACAATCAGAAATCAGAGATGATTCCTGATTGATAATCAGACATCAGAAAATCAATCAGGAAAATCCTGATTTCTGATTGGAAATCAGAAACTGCAGTCTTAACTGATCCGTGCTACGGATTACAAACCAAAGTTGGAGAGTGAATCCAGTGTACAAAGCAAATCCAGATAAATGCCGTCGTTCAGGAATTCATTCAAAGGCTCGTTATGATTGCCTCCCAGCGGTTCAGGAATTCATTCAGGACTCGTTCTGAGTGCCACTCAGAATTCAGCGAACCAATCAAGAAATATTTGATTGGAAATCAGAAATCAAAAAATCCAATCAAGAATTTACTGAATTCCAATCAAAAATTAGAAAACCAATCCAAATTTTTCTGATTTCCATTCAGAAATCAGGAAAGGAATCAGGGAATCCTGACGTTTTTTACACCAGTGAAGTGTGCTTGGCGGCCTGAGAGTGATTAGTGCGAGGCCTTACCTGGATTGGGGTCACCAAGTTGCTGCTGTATGCTAAGGAGCGCTGCTCCAATGGTCATCAAAGGTGTCCACTGTTTGCCCAAAACATCAAGGCATATTTTTCCCCTTGTGTTGATGTTGCAATGGTAGATCCTGGTTTTGCAGATTATCTTGACGACAGAAATTTTTAAAAGGTAAGTATGACGTCTTTACACACAAAATTTCCAAATTTCGGGTCTAATGCTTACGTTGGGTGGCTTGTGAGGATAGTTTCGAGAAAAAATGATGTCAAATTTGAAAACTCCTCCTTTATACGGCGTGTCAGGTGGGCCATTGATTTCCGCAGCCCACTCAAAGAGGTTTTTAGATTTCACTCCAAACCTGGTTAATCAACCAACAAGACACGTATTTAATATGAGACCTATATAAGCCGTGCGATAATTAATTTCCGCCTGGATGACTGTGGCGTGGGACAGGGGTAAAGGGACTAAAGTTTCCGGTTTCCCTTACGTTATTCCTGGCAGCTGATCGACTTTCGCTTGTGCCAATTCTCTCCTGATCCTGCGAACAAGAAAATAAAATGTTAAAGTTGTACCATAAAACAATCAAGCACACACGCCACACGCACACATCGTGGACACAGCACCCGGCGATACCCCACGCCTACGCGACTCACTGGTAAAACTAAAGCGTAGCTCTATGCTTGAGTCAAGCGTAAAGTTACGCTTGAAGACGTTACCCTTGAAACGAAGCATAGACTGGAGATTCTCCCATGCATTTAGATAGGGGGAATCTGACCGGATGGGCAAGTTACGCTTGATTTCAAGCGTAAACGGGTTACGCTTGAAAACAGAGGGTAACACTACGCTTTAGTTTTACCAGTGCTGCCAAAGGAGGTCCGGCTAGGGCTGTGCGATATCCTCAGTATCGCGATACGATATTCACACAATATCGAACTAAGGGTTGATACACTGCAAATCCAAGTGTGGGACAGGCATGCACTAGATAACGTGGGACAAACTGTCCCACGCTTGTAAGTGTGGGACAAAACTGTCCCACGTTTGCAAGCGTAGGACAAACCGTGTCCCACGCTTACAAGTGTGGGACAAACCGTGTCCCACGCTTACAGGTGTGGGACAAACCATGTCCCACGCTTACAAGCGTGTGACAAATACGTGTCCCACGCTTGTAAGCGTGGGACAAATACGTGTCCCACGCTTGTAAGCGTGGGACAAACCGTGTCCCACGTTTACAAGCGTGGGACAGTTTGTCCCACGCTTACAAACGTGGGACAGTTTGTCCCACGTTATCTAGTGCATGCCTGTCCCACACTTGTCTTTGCAGTGTATGTCGCATCGCGATACATATCGAGTAATATCGAACAATATCGTGGTATCGAGGGTGTCGATATCGGTAATTATCGCAATATCTAGACATATCGCAAGATGTAGAGTCGATGCGGCCCCTACGGCCCCCTGCGGCTCCTTGCGGCCCCTGCCGCCCAGTCGAAGTCGCACATCGTGTAGTGAGTGATATTGTGATATCGATGTGCTTCAAAAACGAATATCGTACCCCTCGATATCAGGATATCGTATCGACCTCGATTTACTATCGTGACATCGCACAGCCCTTGGTCCGGCACCTTGGGAGGGGGGCTGCGCTGTGAGTGGAGAGCGGGGGGAGAGGGTGGGGGTACCGTGAAACGGGGTAATTTCGGGCACCCGGGGTAATTTCGGGCATCTCTGCCCGAAAGCATTGCGATGATGCTGCCGTCTAGCGGCGACCTCGGAGGCTTGTCCCGTTGCGCGCATCGCATTCGCCACACTTAAGACCGTCGGATCATTTCTCTTGAGACCAAACAGATCCAATCTTTTCGAGATACAGTGATTTTCGTATTTTACACTTTTTACCTAAATTCAGTGTATGCGTGAAAACTTCAACTGGCAAGCCAAACCTGTTCACAAACGGTGCATAAGGTTTTTTTTTTTCGATTTGGACATGTTTTGAGCATGCTGTGTCAAATTTTCAATCACCTGCGGCAAATAGTATGGTAAATAGAGGCTCAAAACTAAAAAATTGTAACTTTAAGGGGTAATTTCGGGCACTGAAATGGCATGCAAGGGCAAGCAGGGTTGTTCTGAACACTTTAAATTTCGCAGGGCTAGAGTGGTGTGAGCTTCTTCCAGATCTTCAGAGCTCTTCTGAAAGATTCAGATAATCAATTAACACAGATAATACTCAACTGCCGCAGCAGTCGCTTTGTGGAACTTTGACTATTATAAAAATGGGCCAAGGCTACATCTGTACTTCTTATGTGTAGTATGTACACATCCTATCTTAGTGTCAATGATTGGTTCGTGACTAAAATTTTATCATGTTTACCGGGACTTTGACTTTGAGAACGGCCGCATGGCTTGCCGGGTTGCTACGGAATGCAGAGTTTTCCAGAAAGCCCCCGTATCTTCCCAATTGTGCATAAGGCTTGCCTCCCATGTACGTCAGTTTCAAGAGGAAGATCCACGACTCATCTTCGCGTGATATAGTGTGGCTTGAGTTGTACCATTATCAAAAACAAAAAAGGATAAAGGTTCAAGGTTAGACGTTCAACAGGAAGCGTCCTAAATAGCTCCACCCCAATCTCCCAAACATCAAACTATTTGTTCCAATCATGACTCCAAATTATGTATAAATGACCACCCCTACCATCCCTCCACATCTACATCCTTAAGAATTTCACATTTTATCACATAAGCTCAAAAGAAAGAGACAATTATTATTTTGAGACCAAAATAAGAACGACAAGTCGTTTTTTCCTGGGGTGCCCGAAATTACCCCAAAACACGGGGTAATTTCGGGCACTGCTTTGGGCCCTCCACTGTAAAAACGGTAAAGCGTAAATATCTGGAATTGGCGTCAAATTGAAGCTAAAGGTGGGTAGATGATAAATTTTAACCCCAGGTCCATGGCAACACCACGACCTTCACAATTTTAAAAATACCTCTCAAAAGTGCCCGAAATTACCCCGTTTCACGGTACTGCAAGTGCGCGGAGGTGAGGAAGGGTGAGGGTGGAAGCATTCACGAAACGCAGCGAGGATCCGGCAACCTGCCTCGGATGGAGCCGTAGACCCCGAGCGGCCACACTGTGGCAAAAAGTTACGGGAAAATAGGAGAACCTCACAGACGAAATCTCAAGTGGCCGAATGCTCACAGAGCCGAAATGACCGATCTGATGATGCTGAAAAAAGTTTGCAACCCTCAGACCCTGCGGAACGTGAGGAGCCAGGCTAGGTGTTGCCCTGGACTCGCCCTAGGTTCAGTCTCGGTTAATGAGTTGTGGTATGTGAGGAGTATGATTAGTAACGAAGCCTCGGGGTTCAGTAGAGTTACCGGTTTATTGGAGGTTAGCTTAAGGTACAGGTGGTGTAACTTACAAGTATTGAAACAGCGGATGAATAGAGGATCCCCTCGTGGCAAAGTGGAGCAGAGTCCCGAGCTGCTTGAAGGTTGGTGGTCGACTGCCCCGAGTAACGTTCACCCCTTTAATTTATAGAAAGCCCGCTCGGTGGAGGGGCGAGTGACTCGAGTAGAGGGGGGGCGCTCGGAATAGATTTTCCAGTTGTAACGTCTCTAGTGTTGTTATTGGAAAAACAGGGGCTGCCCGTCAGGGGAGCCGCATCGGTTGTTTACCCAAGTGGTTCTTATCACTGACCTCAGCGTCCCCCAGCACAGGTTAGGAACGTCCACGTTCCGGGGGAGGAAAACAACCGATGCGTAAATTTGGAAAATAGCATGAAAAGCGGGAGAGAGAAGAAAAAAAGAAAAATAAATAAATTTGGCGTCCCCCCTAGCACAGGTTGGGAATTCCACGTTTCGGGGGGAGGAAACAACTGATTTATGAATTTAGAAAAGGGAAATAAAATAAAAAAAACGAAATCTAGACCGAGAAAAAAAGGGGTCGTCCCCCAGCACGGGCACTGGACGTCCGCGGCCAGAAGTTTTGAAAATGACAAAAAGGGTACTGGTAGTCTGGTCCACGTTGCCACAAGGGGTGCATACAATACATAACCAAGGCAGTTAATCGGAGAACACAAATTGTTGTATGCCATAAATGATTGACGGGCTTAAAACTAAAGCGTTTTGGAGAAGGACAGGTGACATTTTTTTTTTTAAAGGGATTGCACCGGCGACAAAAATAAGAGTAATAATAGTAATAATAATAATTTAACGATAATAGTAATGATAATAATAACAACCCTACGGAAGCGCCTCATTGCCGAGTTTCAGGCGGATTTGAGGAACACGACTCTGAAAAAAGGGGTTATGCGTAAACTAAGTAGGCTAATTAATGACAAATACCCGTAAATTATTGCTGGGAGTAGGAGGTAACCGTCAGTTTTAGGGAGATCACCTACAAAACGGGCCGGTAATCCAAACAACCAGAAAGTAAGAAATAAGTAAACACAAGTGCTCAAGGAAAAAAAGTAAAGTAAAATTAAACTTCTAAATAAGTATGATGACATTGGACGCAGGCAACTACGTCTGACCAAGATAATATAACCCGAAAGGTTTTACAAACTAATGAGACCCGTAGGCGAACACGACTTACAAAGTAATATGGCCCGTAGGCGAACATAACCAATAAAATAATAATGATAGCGTGAACTTATGAAAAAACATTTGGCTTTGATACGGTGGAAGTTAATGTGGTATGATAGGGAAATCACCTACATCACGCGCAGAAAATTCCACCGGATCGTTAGGGAGTACATACTAAGGGTAAACTAAAATATAATCGTTGAAAGGGCATCCAACCTCGGGTGGGAGCCGGTGATGAGATAATGTAACTGAATAAATTTAGCCGGCCGAGGAAAAATGGTTCTTACATGAAGCAAAGGGAGAGGGGAAAAAAAGGGGGGGGGCAATTACTGGGAAAAGAAACAAAAACAAAATTAGGCAGCGGAATACTAACCACAGCACGGCACTCCCAAACAACGCCAAGACACGGCGCGCGCTACGTCCGTCGAGACACAGTCACACACACACACACTAGGCAGAACGCCCTGAGCCCTTCATTTTTTGACACTAATTTCACGGCACTGCACTTGTCACTGCTGGTGAGCCAGGTCCCTCAGCTGTTGTTTGGTGTTGTCGGCGGGGCAACGCCTCGCGCCGACAGGGTGAGGGTCGCCGGCCCAGACAGAGTTGTTTAGACTGGAGGGCAATGCCCCGGGCCGGCGAAGTGCAGAGGCCTGCAGCCGCCGGAGCAGCTGGTGGTGATGCAGGCCAAGGCCGGGTCGGGTGTCCTTGGGCAGCGGCGGCACAGTGGAGCAGAGCGGCGCGTGGGTCGGTGACTCGGCACGCCGCGCCACTGGCGTCGCCTGGTGTGGGGGGGGGGGGGTTCGGCCGCGTGTGTGGTGCAACGAGTCGTCTGGACGTCGGCGGCGGCGACGCGCGGCAGCGCTGCCGGGGAGGGTCGGCTGAGGCGGTGATTCCTGGAAAAGGGAAAGGGGAGTGCGCGAGCAAGAAGTGTAAGGGGCCGGCGGAACGGGAGTTTTGGAACGGCCAAAAAAGGAACGACTAAAGCGGACGTTTATATATATACGGTCTGACTGAATTCTTACAAACTAGGCATGCTGTTAACGGAACTTATGAGTAAGGTTAAAGTTTAAAAATACTTAAGACTGAATACGGGATGGCCGGAGCGGCCGGGTACGCTCGAGCCGGCGGTTCGGGCGCGATCTCTTGCGGCCGCGGCGAGCCATCTGGCGTGGCATTTTCTGCAGCCAGTCGGACGTGTTGTGTTGCAGTGTTGCGTCGTCGAGCGGTGTGGGCGGCGGGGCCCAAGGCAGCGTTGCCCGTGAGGAGAATGACGATGCCGAGGCGTCGTCGGGCGCCGGTTGTTGGGCTTGGAGGCGATCGGGGCTGATCGGGACGGCGAGCGGGGGGCCCCAAGCGGGGTACGCTTGTAGTGGTGGAGTGCCCGTGGGCGCTGGCGGGGCCTGGTGGACGGGGGTCCCCACGCCGGAGGTAGGTACCGTCACCGCGGGTTCAGGTGATGCACTAACCTTGGGGACAGTGCTGGCGGGCCGGGGGGCAGCGGTGGGTGAAGCGCCGGGTGGGGGAGCTGCACTTGCTGCCGTGGGGGCCGGCGGGGCTTCAACCTCGCTGTCCGTGTCCGAGAAGGCCGCCAGGACGGCGGCGGGGTCCAGCTCTTGATGAGCGGCCTCCTCTACGAGGAGGGCCGGTGGTGACGGCAATGGTAATGGCGTCGCCGGCACCACTGCCGGAGGAGAGGAAGAGCAATTGGACGGTGAGGGCGACCGGGGATGGTGCGGGGGCGATGCTGTTGACGGTGGGTGGTCCCAGTGCAGGGGCTCGCCGCGGGGCCGTGGGACAAAGTCCCGCATGGCCAGCAGAGCGGCGCCCACGATCTGCGGGCGGTGTTGGCGCAGATCCGGGTGCAGCATGACCAAGGTGTCGCCGCCGAAGTCACACGCGGGGCACCTTGACTGCAGCACGTCGCTCAGCACGCAGGGCTGGGGCGGAGGAGTCAGGCACCGGGGGCACCGGTCATTCACTTCGATGGTCGCGAATGCCTGGTGGCCCCGGAGTTGTTGTTCCAGCATGCGCCGGAAGATGCCTGCCGTCTGGTTGACCTCCCCGAGGAGGAAGATCAACTCGTTTACGCTGATGTTGTCTTGCTGCGAGTGCAAGATCTCCCGGGCTTGCTCGTGAGCGTGGAGGATGTCCATGATAAGCTCGCGGAGCACGGATCGGTCCATAGTGCCGAAGTGTCCGGGAGGCAGGAATACAGACCAGGGGTTGACTCAGTCATAGTGTTAGTTTCTCGCTCGCTCCCGCGCCGCATCCTCGCTCGCTCCTTGTCCTGCACGCTGCCCCCTCCCCCACGTTGACGCGCCCCCTCCACCTCCTCCGCACTGTGCGCGCAGCGAGCTCTCTTTGCTCCGTCTTCCCAGTCCTCGCGTCTCCCTTTGCCTTCTCGTCCTTCGCTGCACCCCCCCCCCTTCCTCCGCGCCCCGCTGCCCCGCGCCCCCGCCCGCCACCAGCGTGCTGTCTCCGTCTCTCTCCGCCCTGCCGCTCAGCTGATTGTAAAGTCAATGCCACTCATTCATTTCATCCATGGACTTAGAGACGCCAGCAAAAAAAAGCAACACATTTTAAATCTGAATTAAAAATCTTTTATTTTTCAAAGTACAGCAAGCGATGTAAATAACTCTAAAGATGTCCACTTATTTCAAAACATTAACACTTATTCTAATAGTTTACAAAATTGATGATCATTTAGATCCAATAGTTCAAACAAATTACTACACATAAATACTATAAATATATTTACATGCCTGTTGCATGGGATCGCGCATTTGGCCTGTTTAATTCAATATTGGCGGCTAAGTGGTGAGGCCTCTTCTTAGTCTTATTTTTATTTACAATGGTTTCGAACTTAGAAGGCCTCCCTGACTGCACGCGCGCGGCCCCCGACGTCATTCCCGCCCTCCTGACACGCCGCGACCTGGCGGTAGCCTGCACGCGGATAGCTTTGCCGCCCACTGCGGAGGCGCGTCGCTGCATTTGGCGGCACAGGTCGTGCAGCTTTGGCAGCGTCGTTACCCTGCTCAGCGCACTACTCACAAATAGCATGAGGTTCAACAGAGACTCCTCCGGAGCCTCGATGTCTGAGCACAGCGCCGCTACCCGCTGCATTTCGGCTACCATTTTGGCCGCCGCGGCATCCACCTTGTCCTTGTCCACCGCCCGCGGGCGCAGCGCGGGCCGCGGCGCCTCTGCCCCACCGTTGTCGGCAGACCCCACTGCTGCAGGAGCCTCGTCTTCTACCGGGGGCTCATCTTCACCTTTCTTGCTAATGCTTCTGTAGAAGTCAGTACTGACGCGGCTCCCAGTGGCGAGGTACGCCAACTGCGCGCGGTCTGCGGGGCTGAGTCGCGGGTTGTGCCGCAGGGCCACGTCCGCCTTCACGTGCACCGCACACAGATGCTTGCAAAAGCGCCCCCCAATGCCGTGAGGGCAGTCGCACAACTCCGTGTCGGTGTTCACCTCGTACTTCAAGCCCGGTTCTGTGGCTGAAGTGACGAGGTAAACACCTTCACTTTGTTGCTCCACTTCCAAGTCTGCACTCTTTACTAGAAATCTGCGGTACTGCATTTCTGGCCTGGTGTTGTGCTGGTTAGCAAACGCAATGAGCCTCCTTATATGATATTTTTCGAGAACATTACAGACAAAATCCACGAGAGCAACTGCGTTGAATGCTTTACATCTCTGCAAGACGACATCTTTCAAAATTCTCATGGCAGCTTCTACTATATTGTTGGTGTTATGCCCTCTTGTAATCAACCCCGTGCGGGCGTAAATGCACCACTCTGCCTGTCTGTCCCACAGTCCTTGCATATGTTCTCGAAATTTATCGTACATTTGGCTCACTTTGCTACCCATTAAAGCCGTCCAGGCAGCATCGCAAGCATCCTTCTTCGGCGCGTACAAGACGCTCCGGACGAGGTTCATGAGAGGCTTCCTATGGTCCTTGAAAATTCCATGAGAAGACTCCCATAGCCACCTCCAGAGCGCCTGGCACACGTGGAAGATGCAAAGTAGTAGTACAGCGGCTGGGAAGGCGGACTGCAGCCCACGACGTTCGGGGAGGCTGTCGTCAGTCATGAACGTGGCGGGCTCGCCCTTCCCTCCGAAGGCTGACGGCCCCGCGGCCTCGCGCACTGCCCTGAAGGCCGCCGTGTAGTTGGGCTCGGACTGCTCCTGGTGAAGTACGCAGGCCAGGGGAAGTCCCCCGGCCTTCGAGGCACCGAACAGGAAGGTGACTACGCTGCCACCCTGGTCGCAGGACCCACTCGAGTCCACGAACACGACTTCTCCGGCGAAGTCTTGTTCGTGTGCCCTCTTCATCACCGGGGTCAGGATCACGATGATGAGTGGGTCCTCCTGGATGTGCAGCGTAATTCCTAGCTTGGCATACGCCCCTTGTTTCCGCCTAAGCAGGTCTGCCATGCTTCCCGCGGTGCGGTCACCGAAGTGGGCCGTCCTGCAACAAAGCACACATCGACGCCATTAGTATTACGTATAAGAAACATGTGTCAGTAGGCAAGAGGGTCGATCGCGACAAACGCCTAAAATGTAGGCAATAGCCGCCAGGCTGCGGCTGCGGCCCGCACCACTCCGCGCCATTTCAAAAATTGGCACCAGGGCTAATATTTAGTCCAGCAACAGGATTACAAGCTATGGGTCACATCCATTCTAGTAAACAATAAGCTCCGGAGAATTTGTTTCGCGTGCAGGTAAATTTAAAAAAAATTGTTACCTCCAATCTTCATACAGCCAATGGACTTGTCTGTAGCGCGGGTTGATATTTGTGTGCGCCGCCTGCTCGATAAAGTCAAGAGGACCGACCCTTTCCAGTAACTGAACTTCATGGAATGCCTTAGCTGCAGCTGGAGTCATGCCATCGTCAAAATACTGGATAAAGGCGGCCCTAGTCTTGTCATCAACACGCAACAGCCTAGCATGGTCGGCCACGTTGATGCGATGACAGTGCTTGATTGTGACCTGGTAAAAGAAGAACAAAAATATGTTACTGAAGCTTCTCGGGAACGGGTTGGGGGCCGGGGGAGCCGCGGCGACGCTAGGAACGGATTGGCGCTGAGCGTGGTACCTTCACGCGGGCCGCGGTGACAACGGCTTGGCGCAGAGCGTGGCGCGGCGCGGCGCGGCGCCTCTACGCGGCGCAGAGCGTGGCGCGGCGCGGCGCCTCTACGCGGGGGCCGCGGCGACGCTAGGACCGGATTGGCGCTGAGCGTGGTACCTCCACGCGGACCGCGGTGACGCGAACGGCTTGGCGCGCGCGCAGAGACTACGAAAGGCTTAGCGGACGACACAAGGACGCGTGCACAAGGAACAAAACAAACATAGACTCACCTTTATGACTGTGTTCAGGCCTTCCTTCAGGTGTGGATCCCGCCGACATGTCGTGTAGTTAGTGAGCAGCACCTTGATGTCCAGCTTGGTTCCACTGCAGTTCAAATTTCTTGATTGGGGCACTTTAGTTGTTTTGTTTCTTGAATTTAAGTGGCACAAATAAAATTTTCTGTACACATATCTTGTGGCTGCTGGGAAACTATCTCCATAGATGAGGTCACAATTTGTTGCCGCGGAGAACTTTTTCTTCCAGCTATCACACTTGGCACTGTAGGACGAGAACGGCTCGCTTTCCAAACTGGTTCTGATGGTGCACTCAAAGTCTTCTGGGTCACAATAATTGTAATCAAGTATTACAAACTTTGCTCCACCACACACGTCACGTAAAAGGTCCTCAATAAACTCTTTGCCGCTAACTTTCATGATGCCAATCTGCCGCGCGGGAAGGCCCACACCACCACTGGGGAGTACACGGGGGCACCGGCTGCTCCGGACGGCACGGCGGACAAGTGCACTCGACAGTCGCGAATCTTAGACTGAGGGCTTGCTGGTAGTTCCCCTCACTCGAAAGCAAGTGTCTTCTGCTTGGACTTGTAAACATTGTCCTAGTCCGCCCTTACCTGGGTGAAGCCCACGTGCCCGCCGGCAGGTCGCCGAACGGAAAACCGTCATAAACCGAGGTTGGCAAAATAAAAGCTATTCTTTGCAGGAAGTGCGGTGCCCACGTGGGCAGAACGGTACTTTACAGCACCAGATGTTGGCCCTCCAGCGCAGAACGCGACCTGTCCGTTGTACCTGTTGCCCTGCGCGCGGCACGTGCGCGAAACAATAAGACTTGCAGACAGATCGCCGCCACCGGCCGCCACGCTGTCGCCAGACGTGGCCAGTGGGTCGGCGGCCGCTGTCGGCAAACCCTAAAGGATCCATCAGTCCTTTATTCCTCCAGATGCGTGCCCGTCTTCCGCCCGCGCCGCTGCGGCGGCTGGCGGCGGCACCGCGGCGACGGCCGCGGCCGCGCACCTTGTCGATTGCCGGCCAGAGCTGGCGACAGTATGTAGCGCGAACGGCACCGGCCGCCAGCATTTCTAGACAGACGCCAAACTCCCTGTCTAAACAGGACGGCCGTGCGAGCACCCGTTGCGCGGAGGAAGCTGCACCTGCATGCAACTCAGCCGCTGCAGTTTGGCTGAGGGAAGTTCCATAGCGGTCCAGCGGTGGCGACTAGGCGAGCAGCAGGGCACGGGGCAGCGGGGCGCGGGGGAAAGGGGGGGGGGTGCAGCGAAGGACGAGAAGGCAAAGGGAGACGCGAGGACTGGGAAGACGGAGCAAAGAGAGCTCGCTGCGCGCACAGTGCGGAGGAGGTGGAGGGGGCGCGTCAACGTGGGGGAGGGGGCAGCGTGCAGGACAAGGAGCGAGCGAGGAGCGAGCGAGAAACTAACACTATGACTGAGTCAACCCCTGGTCTGTATTCCTGCGTCCGGCAGCGAGGCTGGCGGAGAACTGACGCTAGGTCAGGGTGAAGACGCGTTGGTTACTTCGAAGTCGGCGGGGATGGAGGGGAACGGGGTGTAAGCCAGTCTCGGCCTGGGGTGGGGGGGCGCGCAGGATCGGAGGAGCGTGGGCGCGATTTGGATGGGGTGGGGGAGGCGGAGGCGGAGGTGGAGGCGTCGCAGAGCTCCGTGAGGAAGTCAGCGAGCGCGCGGCGGTGGAGGGGGGCGTCCTGGAGCGAGACGGTGGGGGAGGACGTCGCGTGAAGGTGCTGCAGACTGTCTAAGTACGCGGCGATGGTACGGAGGCGTTGGGCCCAGCGGGCGTGCAAGGCGGCGGGGTTGGAAGATTTAGGCATTTTGAACCGGGGGCGGAGAGGAGCGCGGGAGTGTGCTTGGCGGGGCCGACACCGAGGGAGTGGCGTACTCACTGATGTCGTTCAGTACCCTGGAGATGCGGGGGTACATGTGGTAGGCCGGCTGGGGCGCGGGGGCGGTGGGAGGGGGGAGAGAAGGTGATTGGTTGCAGGAAGGAGGGGGTGGAGGGGGCGAGGAGGCTTGGGCATGGAGGGGTAAGGAAGGGGCAGGGCGAGTTGGCTGGAGGGGAAATGCGCGGGGAAATTTGAAGGAGACCGGCGAAACGGTGGAGGGATCGAATGGAGGGGGTTGTGGGGGGTTTTCTGGATCGGAAGCAGGGCGAGTAGCTTTTGAAAGGTGGTTGTGCAAGAGGGCGTGACTGAGAGCACCCCAAAATGCAGTGAGGAGGTACCAACTAGTGCCAAATTCTTTGCGAAGTTGACAGGTACGGACGAACACCGAAAGAACATACTTTACTAATTGAATGATGGTCATTATACCGATGAGGGAGCTAGTGAAAATTCCAAGAGATGACATATAAGACCAGAGTTTGGCCTAAGTGGATTGGGCCAATTTTTCCATGTCTTTAGGAGAAAACATATGCATGGCTGAAAATGATCCAGAACCGCCTGCGTTTTCAATTATAGTAGTGGCCAGAACTGATTGAATGGCCGCCCTTTGATTTGGAAATAGTAAGGATTTTTGATAATTACGTAATTCGTCAGGGGAGTATAGACCAGGGGCGCCAATATGGCGGGGAGTGTGGAAGTGGAGACCACTGCCATCTTCCGTAGGGGCTAGAATAACCGGTTTGGATGCGAGAGGTTGCGCGTGGGGCACTAGGGCCGTCCATTCGCCTGGAAATAACTGAAAATTATTACCATTTAAAGTAGAGCAGACCGTTTTCTCGGCGTGTTTTGTAATGATCCTTGAAATAGGAGTAAGAAATTTTGGTTCATTTTGGTGAAGGATTGGAATCGCGGCGTAGCAACTATTGTCGGCCCGGAAATAGACTGGGCTGGCGACACATTTAATTACAGTAGCGGTTTCCGCGTGAATGGTGGTAAGAAGGCCCGTGGGATTATCGAACAAAATGGAAGGCGCCACGTCCGGAAAGGCGCGAATAATCGCTAGGCGTTGTTTGAGTAATTCGCGTTCCAAAAAACAACGTTTCCGGGCCCCGTGGAGGTGAAGGCGCTGCATGTTACGGAGCGCGTCGTAGTGTACGAATTGTAGTTTACTATGAAAATGTGCAGAAATGTCCGGAACAACGTCTAAATTTTTGTTATTTTGGTAGTAAAACTCGTTTGCATTGGGGGCATAGGCAACATAAATACCGGGAAATTCAGTTTTGTCGAGCCTAACACCGCATTTCATTGTAGAGCCGTCCAGCTTGACAGCGAAATTAGCGTCAGGCTCGTCAGCAACAATGTAAGAAGCTGACACAAGTTCGGTGGAAGTGACAAGAACGGCGGGCCCTTGGTATAGAACAGCGTAAGAGTCGCGGAGACAATCGGACGTTTTGCGAGTTGTGTCCCAAAACGTGTGACCCGCAACAAGTCTTCGCAAGTGCCGGCCTCGAAGGGGCACATAATTCCGTTGCGGAGGGCAACAGACTTAGAGTTAACGTCGAGCCTAGCGGTGTACGAGGTAATTAGGACGCGAATAACAACGTTAATGAAACTATTTTCGTAGACACCCGAAACATCACGGAAGCGGCCGCCGTTGGCGCATGTGCCTGCCGAGGGGTCGTGTTTGCCTGATACTGTGAGTTTGAACGTTTTGGATTTATTGACTTCAATGCCGCGTAGAGTCTCGGAATACAATACTAATTCGCCAAAGTCGCGAGCGCGGCGGCATTGGTCGTAAGTGAAGCGGTGTAGGTATTCATTTTCCTGCATATCGGACGTGTGGTGGTGCATCCCACAATATTTAGATTTAACGGAGACGGAAGCAAGGCACGCTAAGACGGGAACGAACTCGTAATCCGGCTGCAGGAGTACCTGCACAGTCTTGTTTGTAGAGCGGCCCAGTACATCTTTGACATCGCAGGGCGCTACCTCACCGAGGGCTAAGGTAGAAGTGGTAGCGCTGGGGTGGGCACAGTCGTATCCCAAAAGAATGGGATCGTGATCGGGTGCGGAGGTGGGCTGAGCGAGGGCCCCCCGCAGCGCAGCTGTCATCAATAAGAGTCGTAGCATGATGCTGGAACACACAAAAAAACAAACATGTTCGAGGGAATCCGAGCCGTGAGAAAGGGAAGGAGGAAATAAACAGTGGGCGGAAGGGTTGGGCGGCGGCTATACGGTGCGAACAGGCTGTGATCTAAGAAGTGAGGCAGGGTGGGGTTATTTATGTAGACATCCGTCTGGCGGGATGACGGGGTGCAACTGGGTACTGGCGGCGGGGTCGAACAGTTGCTGCAACACGGACGGATGGCTGCGAGGCGAAGCGGCAAGCAGCAAACAGAGGACCAATTGTTTGCATTAGGGGCGGCCTGAGGATTCCGCTGAGCCGGGCTGCGCTGGATGGACGGGGCCATAAAAGCGGGGCGCACAGAGGGTTGGGCTGGAGGTGCGCGGCAAAAGCGGCAGTTGCAAGGGACGTGGGCGCGCCAGTGGAGTAGGTTCGCTAAGAATACTGTCGGTGTAACTCACAATGGTAGGGACAGCAGATAAACAGGGGATCCCCTCGTGGCACAGTGGAACAGAGACCCGAGCTGCTTGAAGATCGGTGGTAGACTGCCTCGAGTGAAGTTTACCCCTTTAAGGACGTAAGGGTGGCGCGGAACTCTGAGAATGGGCTGTGTAGGCTGCATCCGTGGCTGGCAGAGGCCAGGCGGAGCGAGGACGGCTAGGGCCTGGGTCAGGTAGCCCACCAGACCCGACCGTCGACGGTCGCGTATTGTTTGCTAGTTGCGCGAGACCAGTGCGGGGGAGGGAGGAGGGGGATGACGAATGAATGACTCCTCGGCACGAGCCGCGCGAGGCTCTGAGGCTCCGTCTGGTTCTGGAGTGCACCGGGCGGCTTCTGAATCTCCAGCAAAATGTACAAGTCTCAATTTCGGCCAAAAATTTTAAATTTTTCAAAAGGTACCAAAATAATTCTCAGGAAAAGGACAATCGTTTCTATCTATGTAAAAAATATAATTTTCCTGGTCGCTTCTGCTCCTCTTTTTGAGGTCAATGACTTGAAAGGTGAACAAAATGGACCCAAAGTCTAATCTATGCACTATCACAGTTTATTATGTTGGAACTTGGGTTTCAAATTCCGCATAAGAACAAAGTAAAAGCAATGATTTGATGTTTACTGTTTTATTGGTCAAGTATTTTTCGAACCTAGCATTATAGTTGTTACAGAGGAATTAGTAAATATACAAATGTACAAATATACAAAAAGAAACGAATATACAAATTTACAGACATACAAATATACATAAATGGAGGTGATGCAAATAATGGAAGTAAATGACACAAATAAATTTGCAAATTTACATTTTTCCCTGAAATTTGAAATTTAGCTCTCAAATTTAACAATTAATCTATTTTTTTTAAATTTAACATATGTAGAAATTGAACGGGCGGGCTCCCAACGACCCAGTCGGGGTCCTTGCAGGTGAGCCCCTTCCTTTTCCTGTGTAAACATCTTTCCACCAGCACGCAGTCGCGGAAAAATCTCTCCATTGTGCCTACATCTTTTTTCCACTTGTTGGCGTCTAAAGTAATTCTTTGTACAAAGAAATCATCTTCAGTATATACAATAAGATTACAAAAATCGCGCCCTGTGAGCGCCAGTTGCCCCTGGATCTGGTAGTAATACTTGTGGCTGGTTTTGAGTTGCATGACGCCCTCCTTCGTCAGCTCCAATCAAATATCGGCCATTTTCTTACCCTTCTCGCTGGCCTCCGCCCCGCTGTCCGAGACCGGCACCCCCGATGCCTTGGCCAGCCTTCGCCTGAGCGCAGCCTCCTTCCTCTTTTCAGCGGCCTCCTCGCGCAGACGAGCCTTCTCCAGGAGGAAAAGCCGGAATTTCTTGAAGGGGGCGATGGTTTTCGGGTGGATGCATTTCACCTCCAGGAGGCCCTTGGTCCCCAGCAGGCGGTCGGGCGACGTGCACAAGAACGGCCATTTCGCGTTGAAGATGAGACCGCACTCGCGCACCTCCCTTTGCTCGTCGGAGGGCAGCTTGGACTCCACCTCGTCCACGTACTTCTGGACGGCGACGGCCTCGTTGTCATTGCCATACTTCACCGGGCCGTCCATTTCTCCCAGGTTCGTGTTGGTACCGTAGACAAGGGCGAGAACCAGGGCGTGGCACGGCGTGGTGTCCTTCCGCGTCGCCACATTGTAAAAGCGCGTAGAGGTAATGGCCAGACGCCGCAAGCGGTGCCACTCCCCGCTGTCGGACTGGCCGCGGGTCTCCTCCTCCTTCGCGGCGCGCTTCTCCGCGGTGTCGGAGATTTCCACAGTCTTTTGCCATTCCGCCGCCATCGCATCATCAAACGCCTTGCCGGATAGGTCAGGGTTCGCGGCAAGGACTTCCTCGGCGGTCTTGTCAGCGTCTTTGCCCGCGTAGAAGGGGTCCGGCTTGGCCCCGCGGCGCTTCTTCTTGGTGGGCTCACCGTTGGCCTTCTTTTCGGCGTAATGGAGCCGCTTGCGCGCCGCGTGCCTCTGCCGCCGTTCGCCAAGCATTTTGACGCGGCTTGGCGTCCTCTTGAATGAAAGTAAAGACAAAAATAACGTACACTGACAATAAGTGAATAATAACCAAACAATTCGTATGTCGTTTCAAAGACAAATGGCTATCTGGTTAAAGATACATACAAACCAAACAGATTTCAATGAAACAAAACCACAAAGTCACATCTATGCTACAATAAAAGCTCTATGCTACAGTAAAAGTTACTTTGACATGCATATAAAAATAAAAATCAAATTGATCATATAAAAGGACCTAGTACACAAATTAAGCCGGACATGCACTCATGTATTAGTCATAAGGAACACTGCGGGTATTTCAAGTGAAGGCCCCTAAAACGGCACGAAGTCACGCCGATAGATTTTCGTTGTCACTTGGTCCATCCTGAGGAGTGTTGATGCCCTGCCAATTGCCGCATGCTGTTTGTTCAGAATGCGCCCTGGCAGACACGGCAGGTCCCCCTCTTCAGGTGGAGGCTGAAACCCATGTGCCCGTAGTCTGCACCTCTGTGCACATAGCAGAACCCAGATGTAATAGGTGCAGGATGCAGACCGTTTCTGGGGATTGCTGTCATCTCTTGTGCGGTTGGCAGCGTCTTGAGTGGTGCCCATCCAAACGAGCCCCACCCACTTTCCGAAAATGACTCAACATTAGATCCGAACAGGCAGCCCTGCAGGAAGACATTGACGATAAATAATATGGGGAACCTCACAGTTTATGTATTGTTCTCCTGGTCGAAAGTAACTTACGTTCAGCATTGCCTTCAAGTAACTCAGCATTTTGCACCCATCAAGGCGCTCCCTCTGCCGCCGCTGAGGAAATGCTGCTACACATGACAAGTACCAGTCACCGAGGCTGTGTGCTCTGGTCTTTACAGCACCCCCCCGCCAGATGGCATTATACGCCAAGAGGCCAACATTTTTGGACTGGAAGCACTCGTTGGATGCCTGCAAAGTCATGAGGTAAGCACAACTGGGTAACTCAACATTATATAAAGTGAATTTCCAAGTCATCTATCCTATTGTGATAGATGGACCATTTTAAGAAAATGTGTACTGTATATGTTTAGTAATTCAATTTTTTTGGGTCAATCATGTTCAGAAGGAAACTACAAATATATACATATATATATATATATATATATATATATATATATATATATATATATATATATATATATATATATATATGTATATATGGACCTCACATCTGTGGTGTGAAAAAGTCTTACCAGGAGGAGTCTCATCTTGATGTTTTCATGCTCATTATCGTTGTGACATTTCTTGCAAGTTGCAGCTTCATATCCCAATGTTGCCTTCTTGCGCATGTAGCTCTGGTGGAGCAGATTGAAGTCCTCATTGACCAAGACTGCAGGTTCCAGCACTATTGGCAGGGGTGGGTAAGGAATAGCAGGGGTCATGGTACTTCGCCATCTGTTTGAAACAGGTAGGATGACGTTGGTGTGAGAGCCTCGCTACAATTGTTGGCGGGTTGTGTTTTTCTGTGGCCGAAATGGCGGGGCCCCGCCAAACTCTCGTCCTGCAGTGGTTTGTTGAGGTAAAAAGGTCGCGAAGTTCAGTCAAGGCACAACTCTCACTATATTCTTAGACGATTTTAACACTTTACAATAACCCATGAAAACTTCTCGCTTCACTACTCTTCTGCTCCTCCTGACCCTCTCGACTCCCAGTCCTCTCCCCGAGTCCCCGCTGTCTCTCGGAGCACCGCGCTCCAGCCCTTCGACTCTGGCCGATAACGCAGTGCTACCACGACACCCCGTCGAAACTCTCTTACGCTTATCATCGGCGACAGGGCGACATCACCGTTTCCGCGCCTGTCCGTCGGATGCCAGGCCCGCGTCGCCGCGGCGTCGCTCCGGGCTGCGAGCGTCCCTCACGCGTCGCGCCTGCTCGGACCAGATGTCAGCGAGCTCCCTCGATGTAGAACGACTCCGGGCTTGCTGCTGGGCCGGCGTACTCGTAGGCCAGTGCGAGCTCGGAGTCCGGGATCGGGAACCACGCGCTGCCTCTTGATGCGTTGATCGCGGCCCACAATTTCTCTGGAAACAACATCAACACACCTTTTACCACACAGCTATATCTGATCTTTGAGCGACACGCCTTGTATCAGTAAATCTTGATTAATTCCAAAACTTAACCTTTTATCACATTATTTCCGCCTTCTGACAATTTTTTTGCCAAAATCCTTGATTTGTCTCGCGTCCGCTCCATCATCTCAAGTCTTAAATTACCACCCCTGCAATCAAAAACTTTACAGCGATACACACATTTCATTCTTAAAACTAAAAAATCAAAACGAAATTTTCAAATTAACTTATTCTACTAGCACACACACATTCGCACACACATTCACTCTCACTCATGCTCTCTGTCACGGTACTTTTATTTACACGTCGTCACGACGGCCGCCCCGGCTGCGCTCTCAGAACAAATGTCGTTAAATCAACAACAAAATGTTGATTAATTTTTATTAAGAAAAGTATTGTCAAAATAACAAGCTGGTTCTTTCGTTGATTCAACAACAAAATGTTGTTGATGAAATAACGATACGTTAGGCTGTGAGAGCGCCATCTGCGCGGCCATCTGGCCATCTTCAGTATTATTCGGTGATAGTTAACAAAATTTAATTGTCATGTCAATGAGCTATTCCATCGACAAACCTTTAACCGACAGAAAAAGGTTGTTAGAGCTACAGCAATATTTTGTTAACAATGTAGGTCGTTAAAAGAACGACAAGATATTGTTGACAGGTAGGTTGTTCCGGTAACGAAAATTTATCGTAATAATCAAGTTACAAGAATTTGTCGTCGATTTAACGACATAGTTTGTTAAATTTCCTCGTTATAACAACATGTGTTTTCGAAGTGACAGCAATATATTGTTAACAACACGTATCGTTAGAACCCATGTCGTAGATTCAACAATGAATTTTTAACAGTGTGGTGTCCCCCTGGTGGGTAATACACCACCTGGCTCTTCACTTTGCGGATCGGGGCATCCGATTCCGAGCCGACCTCCTCGACTCGGTCTGGCACCCGCGGCCCGCTGGAGCTCTGGCAGTGCACCACCACACTCTCCAGCTCCGAGTCCGAGGCCGTCTCCTCCTCCTGGCTTCTCGCTGTCGGTGGCGGAAGCGCTGCCATGGGCATCCCCACCCTGGGTGCACGGCGACGCCTCCGCCTGGGTTTGGCCGGGCGCTCCTCCTGGCGGTCCTCCGGAGTCTGTCCCTGCCACTGTCTGGTGTGTTGTTTGTGGAGCATGGCCCCAGCCAACCCCGTGCACATTCCAGCCAGCATGGAGAACCCACATCCAAACACTCCGTACAGAAGTCGTCCGTAAAACGTCATGTCCAGAATTAATTTTATGAAATATCCCAAGCAAGCTGCTCCAATTAGCATGGAACAGACGTCCCCAAATTTGTGTAAAAATCGCCCCTCTTTGCCTAACAATGACTCTGAAAGTCGTTCTAGTCCGTCTGCCGAAAAAAATGTTCATAGTCTGATAGCCCTGCATGTCCGCGTCTTGGCCCAGCACCCGCCTCGTTATCACATTCATGACAGCCGCCCGTTGGTTCGGGAACTGCATGCTGTTTTGCAATTGGTGCATTACTTCGGCAGAATACAGTCCCCCGCTAGCGATTTCATGTAACGGTCGGAAACTGAGCGGCTGATCCTGTTCGGGGACGAGCGTCTCTGGCACCAGCCGGACGCTCGTTGGCCTCGGGTTCAACGCCACCCAACCCCCATGCATGAAATGCGTCGGTGTTATTACGTCCGAACAAGTGACCTCCTCCCCATGCTTGGTGAGGACATGAGAACCTTCGGCTAGAAACCAGTTCTCCCCACGCCACGTCACCGCAATTTGGTTGAAGCACTTTTCGGTGTCATTTCGCAGTATCACAGGGACCGGGAGGCACTTGCTGATGAACAGCACGCCCCCACTACCACGCCGGTGTACCCGGGATCGCCCTTGATCGTCCGTACCACCGCTTCAGGGTTTTCCCGTGCCATGCTGAGTTTTGCCAGAAGCAGCTCCCTCCGAACCTTACAACGGCCATAAATACTCTGCGTTTGAAGGTCATTGATCCTTTTGAGGGACATGACCTCCAGCGCGCTCGCCTTGGTGTTATAATATGCAAATGAATCCGCGTTCTGAGAGAGTGGCTCCTGATATTTAAAGGCAAACCCGTGCAACTCAGACTTCTCGATTACCAGAATCCTTTCGTTCTCCGTCCGATAACCGGTCCAGGCATAACCGCGCTAACTTTTACCTTTTCTCGGCGACTTTTCGTCTCGAATTTTACCGCACATTGTTTTACTTGGTCAAACCTGGGTCGGCCCGCCCCCAAATACGTGTCCAAGGCCTGCTGCACCTGGTCTTGGATCGTCGGACGCAAACCGGCCTTGAACACTGAAACCAGACTGTCCTCCTGCATCTCCCTCAACAGCGGGACGGAGGCTCCTTCACCCCTATCCCTCGCGCGGGCCTGCAGCGACTTCTCGCTGAGCCCTCTAGAGGTCGTCCTTTTTCTGGGGGTCGTCGTTTTTCTGGGGGTCGTCCTTCCTACCCTCTTCATTGTCATATTCTAGCCCTGCAATTAGTGCACAAAAAAACTCATGTTTGCAATCACAGTCTTAAAAAGAATACTGGAAATGTAAAATAAAACGTCCATACGTCTCCTCTTGGTTGGATTGCTGGCATTGGTTCCTGCCTTCTCTGCAGGAGTTGCCTTTCCTCCTGCATTGCGTAAGCTGTCGGGTAGCTTTCCTGTGAACATTGGACAAGTTACATGGAACTGAAAGGAATGAAGCAGCTAATTACCCTGTGATGATGGCCGCATGAGCTGCGGCTGCCTTGGTGTCACTCTCAGAACGTTGCTCAGGTTCGTTTCCTGACCTTCCTTCTGTTTTGGTGTCACTTTCCATGGAGGTAAATTGCCTGTGAAAATTGGACAGTAATTGACCCGGCCCATCCTTCACCTCGCCCACCACACTGATGGACAAGCTCAATGGAACAGAAAGGAATCAAGCCGCAAATTAAAAGAAATCACGTGGACAGTAAATTTACCCGTAGCTGTTGACCCGTTTGTGTTGGGAGTGGTCTTTCCGTTCGTTCGCTGAAACTCTGGCGTCAGTTTCCCTGGATGTAAATTTCCTGCGAACATTGGACATTAATAGACCTGGCCCATTCTTCAGCACGCCCACCACACTGATGGATAAGGTGAAAGGAGCAAAAGGGCAACATGCAGCAAATTATAAGAACATATAAGAATAAATTTACCCTTAGCCGTTGACCCATTTGACTTGGGAGTGGTCATTAGGTTTGTTCGCTGCTGAACCTCGGGGTGTTTTAGTGGAACTTTCCGTGGAGGTAAATTGCCTGTGAACATTGGACATTGTCATCGGCCTGGCCCATCCTCCAGCACGCCCAGGTTGTAAGCTCTGGATGCATAGTAGGATGTCTTATACAATGGTCTCACCTTCAATATTTTGATGTTTCTTCACGAGACTGAATATTCCCACAGGCTTCTTGGTCACTGTCAATGTATGAGGTGCAGATGGTGTAGGAGATGGTGCTGGAGATGGATTTGGAGATGGACTTGGAGATGGCCTTGGAGATGGTCTTGGAGATGGTCTTAGAGATGGGCTTGGAGATTGAGACAGAGAAGGAGCTGGGGATGCTACTTGTGACCTTGCTGGAGATGGGGCATCATGAGGTGTTGGCGGAGGTGATGTGGGACCTCTGCCTGGCTCCTCATCATCTGAGTGGGTGGCGAAGGTGTCTCCCTCCATTTCATACATGTCCATGTCATCATTGTCACTCAGTATGGTGAATTCTTCGTCCCCATCTGTCAAGGATGTTACGGATCCATCCGAATCTGACAAGTTGTCCTGCAGGTCGGGCTGCTTTGAAGGAGGGACAACCGCCTTCAGATCAATGTGGCTGCCAAGGGGATCAGCATCGGACTCTGTGTCTAGGGCTGAATGGTGCTGTCCATCCTCGTATGGAGCCAACATGGCTTCTGCCTCCTCAAATTTGGCTGAAACACAAAGGAAGCACATTAAGGTACCTGTGGATTCTTCTGACAGAATTTGACAAATCTATTTCTGCAGGCAACGTAGCACCATATGCAAAGTAAAGCAAGGCCAAATATATTTGAACAACCGTTTCAACCGAAACTTGCCTGGATGGCTTAAAATTGACCCAATCACCTAAACAAGCTAACATATCTTAAGTCGTTGAACCACCCATCAAATTTTGACTTCAAAATTACTTATCCACATCAAAGTCTGAAGCTCCCTCTGAACTTGAAGACAAATATTTCGATTTTTCATATATATGAGGTCCTAAAAGGCGCATATACTGGGCGTCAAAATTAGCGTTACACTTCAACTTTTCTTCGCCATTTCAACGGAAATTAAGCCATTACCACCATTACCACCCCGTTGGGAGGGGGTTGGCGTTATGGCGGCGGGTCGGCGTGGTCACGCCTCGACGAAAGGGCCTTTGAGACAACTCCTGACCAATTTTGGTGTCAATCGCACAATTCCTTGTCACCTGACATCGAAAAAACCAAATTTTCGTTCAATTTCAACCCCCAAGTTTGCGCCCCTGTCCCTACGTAACCCGTAGCCTTAAAAATACAGGACCACGTCGGGGAGGAAGGCGCATACATTCCCTAACGCGCCCCCAAAGCGCAACCCCCTCCGACAAACCCGTGCGGCTGCAGGGGCTTCCAAAGTTAAGCCCCTACTGGATGGACGCGCCGAGCCGCTGCCAGCCGCCTGATGGGTAGGCAACCCTACGCGCCCCGGCACGTCGCCGACGTGTCACTGACGCGGTGCGTTGGTTTCAGTCATCACCCGAATTTTGAAAACAATTTTGCCATCAGTTGTGCAATTTTCTGCGCGAAATTTTGAAACCCTGGCCCCGGACGCGTCCATTTCGGGCGCGTCCTACCCATCAGGCGGCTGGCAGCGGCTCGGCGCGTCCATCCAGTAGGGGCTTAACTTTGGAAGCCCCTGCAGCCGCACGGGTTTGTCGGAGGGGGTTGCGCTTTGGGGGCGCGTTAGGGAATGTATGCGCCTTCCTCCCCGACGTGGTCCTGTATTTTTAAGGCTACGGGTTACGTAGGGACAGGGGCGCAAACTTGGGGGTTGAAATTGAACGAAAATTTGGTTTTTTCGATGTCAGGTGACAAGGAATTGTGCGATTGACACCAAAATTGGTCAGGAGTTGTCTCAAAGGCCCTTTCGTCGAGGCGTGACCACGCCGACCCGCCGCCATAACGCCAACCCCCTCCCAACGGGGTGGTAATGGTTAGGGGTAGCAACCCCCCAGTAAAAGCTTTTTTGACAGTTCACATGCGGATTTTTCGACCGGGCTCGATCGAATCAACAATTCCCTAACGTTTCGTTCCATTTTCGACGATAATCGGGCCCTTTTTGAGGAAAATGGCGGTAATTCAAAATTAGGGATGGCATTTTGACGGGGGTAGGCGGTCTCACAGGGGTGCTAGCGACTTGGAAACAGTTTCATTGTGACCGGGGAGGCAAGCGCTACAACCCTCAACCTTCGGAATTTTTTAAAAAAATTTACCCACCCCTGGGGGTGGTTTTTACTGTAGCGCCCGAACGAATGGGGGTAGGGGGTTGATTCTTAACGCGTTCGAAAGAGGAGCTCAAAATGAACCAGCTGACAAAATTTGAACCCCCCACGACCCCCGGAACGACCTTTTAATCAAGGGAAAAGGGCCGAAATTTGACAGGGTTTTACGCGGAGGGTGGAAAATGCAGGAAGGGGGTGGGTCCGGGTCTCGCTGCTTAAGGGGTGTGTGAACAACCCCTTGAGGTACCTCCCTACCAAATTAGAAGCCCCTACCTTAATTTCCGTTGAAATGGCGAAGAAAAGTTGAAGTGTAACGCTAATTTTGACGCCCAGTGTATAAACGTGAACTCAACGCGGATACAACGTACTTTGTTCGTTGAGAACGAATTCTCTGAATGTGCTTTCAACGCACTTTCTGCTATGCAGTATAATCGTGAACTCAACGCGGATACAACGTACTTTGTTCGTTGAGAACGAATTCTCTGAATGTACTTTCAACATGCTTCTGCTCCGCGGTATGAACGTGAACTGAACGCGGATGCAACGCACTTTGATCGTTGACAATGAATTCCTCTGAATGTACTTTCAACGCGCTTCTGCTGCGCGGTAAAAACGCGAACTCAACGCGGTTGCAACGTACTTTGTATGTTGAGAACGAATTCATTGAAGGCACTATCAACGCGCTTTGGTGTTGTTCAGAATTGATGCTTCCCCCGTGTGTCACTAGAACGCCGTTACTGAAATGAGCAGGAATGACACAGACCAATCTAGACCTTGAGAAGTCTCTTAGTTGGTCCCTTCATGTGAATGTAGGCGGGAGAGGGGGGGGGGAGGGGGAAAACATCTAGACACAATCTTTAGCTGGATTGTTATTTAATTTTCATAATTTACACCGGGCGGTACTGGTACCGAAAGAATGAAAGAATTGTAAAAGTAAGGATGAAAAATCAGAAGTAATTATAAAAAATGAAATCGGTTCATCTACACAAACAAAGTAGAAGAGGTTAAAGAGGGACGTAACACAAATCTACTCTACTGTACAGCCATACGGAATGTCAGATATGTAACAGGAAGAAGTTCCCTCTACAAAGAAAGCAGGCTGATTCAAAGAGTCAAGCTTGACAAATGTTATCTCACCCATTTCGTTTATCTTACGAACATGATAAAATTTAAAATCACCATATTTAACAGAAGGGTTTGCACTTAACTTAATCTTTTGAACATATAAAATCACCTTTTTAATTATAGGAATATTCACAATTTGGTGAATTAAGGCGCATTGGCCTGAGGAAAGAAAAGCGAATGAATCATTATTTTCTAAGCGTTTACCATTTGGAGTGCGTTTGCAGTATGCTTCAGTAGTGTATCTTTTCCCTCTGTAAGTAATTCTTTGGTAGAGGAAACATGCATCTCCTAAGTTGTCTAAAGAAATGCATCTATTAATTTTTACTCTATCATCCTCAGTGCATAGTACTGCGGCGACCCATGTAGCAAGCACTTCTCATCATGAGAGTTAGCACATGTCCGCAAGTGCTTGTAATTTAGAGTGTCTTTGACAAATTTTAAAGTCTCTGCAGAAGAAACCATTTGAGCACGCAATGATAGTAGTGATTTATAGATCATAAATTTGTTACATATCTGCATGGCAACATGATCAGGGCTCAGACACAATGCAAGAATGTGTCGATTATGAGACTCGTAAGGGAAACTGTTGTGCCCCCATATTGGTCCAAAATTTCTGAGGCCTAAAGAAATGTGAGACAAAATATGAACGTTGTAGAGCATGTTTTGTTTTCCAAAATATTTTTCAAAATAAAACGAATACATAATAAAAAGCTCATGGGCTCTTTGCACATCTGTTACATTGCGTTGCAACAATAAATGCATTGCACTGCTCAACATTGCCAGGTGGGCCAGATACTTTTCTTTCAGGAGACCATTTAGGCAAGGGATTGCATAAAACAGCAACCATGATCTGAAATCGTTAGCCTTCCAAGACTTACTCATAGAACTGAGCAACTGAATCTTTTTTCGAGACGCTGTGCTACTTTGAATTAACTTTATACGATCATCGATTGATTTCACAACATGTGCCTTACCCATTCTAATGTGATCGAGTCCAATCCATACATTCTGAGCATGATCACTACCACAAGCTTCCAAGAGAAATTCCATATGAGTATTAACTACTCCCACCAAAACTGCATGTAAATAATCAACAACAACGTGTCTGAGACTAAAATACTTAAGATTAAATAAGTTACAAGAACCCTTCACACCTCTAAACACCCTATTTTCCTCTTTTGGTTCATCCCTTCTGTTGTAAACTTCTACAAGATCAGACTTCCAGGTGTCATTAGGTCTCAGTGGAGCTGGGGCACCCACAGTAAATCGTGCACCTCCTTTCCCAGATTCTGCCTGCTGGTAACAGAAAGTACATCCAAAGTAAGCATTGAAAGCCTGCATATTAAGCATTTGCCACCTTGCAGCTGAATCAGCCACAGTACACAATGGTATGATTTTACTGTTAACTACCCTCCCTTCATGTTCCCATGAAATGCCCTCACTTGATAATAAATTGGCTTCGTCAACAAAAGGTTTCAAAAAATATGATTCGTTTGGATCCTTTGACCTTACATAAACGGCAGCCAAAATAAAGTAATTGCTTCGCTCCTCATATGGCAGTTCATTGATAGTAAGATAGATTGGCCATATAGTTTTGTTTGACTTCCCAAATGCTACACCATCTGTGAAGAAAGTGTAAGAGAAATTTAATGGAGAAGACAGGATTCCTTGATTAGAACTTAACTCTTTGTAGACCTGGCCATCATTAATATCAGACAGTTGGTCTGGACTGGATTGCCTGTTAAACCTATAATTCATAATATTGTGAACTAATTTCTCATCTTTTAAAAAAATTTCTATTTGAGATTTAATGGAAAGTGTCACAAAAGAATCACAGGGAGAAGTTGCCGGTAAATTTTTTGAACAAGAAGGACATAACATAAACTTAATTGAGGTATCATTACTTCTCTGCCTAACATAGCAATAACAATCATCACAGAATATGTGATAATTAATACTATCTTTTGCATCAATAAGGTTTTTTAGATACGAGTCTTTACTTTTAGGAATATTACTCCCTTTAAATATGGAACGAAACATGTTAAGAATATCAAGTTGAGCAACCCATGATATTCCATGACGAAGTCCTAGAGCTAACCCAGTCAGCAAAATGCGTGTCAAAGTACGTGTATACCACGTGCTTGGATTCACGTGGCACGTCCCCGTCTTCACTTCCTGGGTACGTGGCAAAGGGAAATATAACGCGATCCTGGGCAGGTGCTCCGGAAGTTCCCGCCGGACACGTGCGGTCAGCCACCGCGGCGGCACGTCCCGCAGACGTCCTTGTTGGCACTCTGACCGCACGTCTCCCCAATGTGGATCGCGGGACGTCTGTGGCACGTCCGTTTGGTCGTGTGCAACGTATGTGCTATCAGTCCTGTGCCTAGGTGGTGTTCGTGCGCCCGTGCGGTGCACGGCCTGCGCGGCACTCCTGCTTCACCTCGACAGCGGTGCCCCGGGCATCCCGCTCGTATGGTGTGTGGGACGTGTCCCGTGTCAAGTGTCTCTCTCCGCCGTGTAGCCCCGTATCTGGGATGTGTTTCGCCGCCCCTGCGGCAGACGTGCAATGCGTCACGTTCATGGCACGTCACCTGAGTAACGTGCATTGTGCGGGCCTTCAGTGGGCGTCGGCGCCTGCCATCTGGAGGGTAGGCAGTGCCGCCTCACAACTGCACCGGTAGGGTGGCCTAGCCGTCACCCCGCGGGCGTGTGGCTGGCAACCCATCGTGCACGGTCGTGCGGCGGCACTGCCTACCCAGCACGTTGCAGGCGCTGACGCTTCACGGCGTGGGGTCGGTCAAGGACATGCATATAGGAACAGCAAAGTATGGACTTGATACAGTATATTTCCCAAAAAGAATTAAGCACACAATAAGGGAAAGGTGGTAACACAATAAAATATCAGCAGGTGGCTATTTGCTAATTGAACACTGTCTCCATCAGCTCTGTGCACTCAGCTGTAAACACAAATGGGAGCGTCGGTGGTGGGACTTGACTGTGTTTTCTTTTTGAAAACCACCCGACGGTATGGTGCGTCAGGTCCTTCAACGCAAACTTTTTGCCAGGAATGCCGGCAATCATGCTGTACACATCTGAAACACAAAAGGACTAGTTAGAATGTAAGAAAAAGAGAAATGTTGCATAATTTTGGAATTCTTATATGGTGCAATGAAAGATCACTCCTGGTGGAAAAAAATAAACCAATTTAAAATTTGAAATGTAATGTAAAAGCAGAGGCATAAATTAGGTATCTTAGCCCCAAATAAAAACTAATGAAAAGCACGGGTATAAATGTGATGAGAAACTGTCCATTTTGATTGGTACTTGGAATATATATTTTCTACAGCCGTGCTGTATCAAATAAACAGCTCAGGACATTTTAACCCAGTCCAAAAATACGTCAAGTGAAAGTAGCTTCTATAAACACGAGGCTGCATTTAAATTAATGACGGCAATGTAAACAGCATGCATCACTGGTACTTTGACAGAGTGGCGTAAGTCCACTTCATCACCGAAACTGCTATTATTTTTGAAGACTTTTGGGTCCACCCTGTCAAGGAATAAAACCACCTCTGTGAACGATTTTGAGTTTAAGGAGCAGATCAGGACTTACAGAAGAAAGTAAATAAATGGTTAGGCCTTTTGGTTCCACAGAATAGAGCAAAGCTGCAACGGCAATGATCCTTAAAATAAGCCTACTTTGCAGTCATTGCCGTTGCAGCTTCGCTCTATTCTGTTAAACCAAAAGGCCTAACCATGTATTTATTTTCTTCTGTAAGTCCTGATCTGCTCCTTAAACTCAAAATCGTTCACACAGGTAGTTTAATTGCTTGGCAGGGCGCACCCAAAAGTCATCCAAAATAATAGTAGTCTCGGCGATGAAGAGGACTTACGCCACTCTGTCAAAGTACCAGTGGCATATTACAGTTGATTAAGAACTTACCTATGACAATAGATCGCAGCTTTGGTGCCACTGCACCAAAGCTCACGCGCTTGTGGGCATTAATTAATTGGCTCCTGTTATCACTAAAATTCATAAAATATGCTGCATCGTCTGACACCAGTGCACCCATCACAGCATTGATGCACTGGAGCGCCGTGTCGGCGCCTGCCCCCTGCACCTTCAGATATTTAGTCTGTGAGCGATTCTCACGTTTCGGGGTAGTTTCGTTTCTTTTCGCCCCTGTGCCCAAACGAGGGCAGATATCGACATGGGGTTTGTTGTTGGGATTAGATAGGGTCATTAACTACTAAACCCAAATGTTTCGAATAGTTCGCTTGCGTTGGATTGGTTTCCCTCGCTTTCAGAATACCCAAAATGTAACTTCCGTGATTGTCTTAAGATAACATACTCGAATTTTCCGTCCCCAATGTAGTGGAATGGTATGAAAATTCTGCCAACTGTCGATTGTCATTCAAAACCTGACATGTCTCGAGCTGATTTCAACGGAAGACTAACACACACTACAGTTTTCAAAGGTTCTTATGCTGCAGCGAAAAATGTCCACCGTGAGTTCAATTTCATTGCACACATTACGAAAAAGCCGCTCTGGACTTCTCTCCATGCCGAATTTTAAACTTTTCTTGACGTCAGCCATCAAAATGGGGTGCCTGAGAAAGAATTGCGTGGGACGCCGAAGTCGAAGATGCTCTGCACGATCGCGAGGCGGGCTGCAGCTACAAAAAATGGCGTGTATCAACAATTACATGTAACTTCCGTGGCACCCATTACCCAATGTTGCAGCGGCACTAGGTAAAAAAAAATTCGCTAAAATGTCGGCGTTGGAGTATCATTTGACCATGAAACGACAAATAAGCCATAGCGAGCCCGAGTCAGCCGTTAAGGTCGAATTTCACACTTTGTAACTTCCGTGATAACGTAACTTCCGTGATAAAAACACCAGTATAAACGCATGTAAATACCTGAGGGCTTACTTTTTTACGAAGGTAGTACAAGGTCTTGACTATGAATACCATTGCCATCACTCTAGTATCATTCAGGACTCCAGTAATTACGAAAACTATATTCGATGATTCTTACTGTCGGCAAATCAGGAACGTCAAAACTACCCCGAAACGTGAGAATCGCTCCTGTGGAGAATAAAAAATATTGAAGTTTGCCTTACAGACAAGAATGAGCACTGAGGCCTGCTAGTAGAACATAAACCCACCAAAGCCGCTTTGTTTGCCTGCTGTTGGCTGATTTCCTCACTGCTTTGTTGGTCTCCCGGCTTGTAGTGCAGCGTGACCTCCAATTGTGCAAGGTGTTCTGGTGACGTGCACGGCAGTTCGAAGCCAGGGACAACAAGTTGTGGCTCGGTGGCCACAAATATGTTAGTCAGCGCAGTGATCTTTGTGGATAGCTGTTTGATCACCACCTCCAATTTCCCCAGCCGGTATTCTAGCCTCGACACTGAAAACTCTGCAACAACACCACATGTAATTAGTCAGTATTCACATTCTACCTTGGGTTGGCCCAAAAATGACATGCCCTCACTTCTTGATCGGTGTGGAGTGCCTGCACTCTCTTGCTCAGTCGGAAAGGATGGAACGCCTGCAAGCAGTTAAAAATAAATCATCTGTGCAACTGGAGTTCAACAAAGCAAAATGCATGAGTGGCTAACTGGATCGAACATAGTCCAGCAAGTGCATAGGGAGTGGTAATAATCTTACCACTCGTTGATGGGCGTGTAGGGGTGGTTGGTTTGCTGGTGTTTCCTCTGTGTTGCACAGCATTATTCGAATTTAGTCTGCCTGATAATGTCCCAGCTGGGGTACTGGGGTGATGTGGCTGCTGGTGCCTGGGAACATACGACATAACCATAGACTCTAATTCATCGTGCCTAACAAACTTGACACTACATATAGGCATTCAATTGAAGGATAAAATTTGCACAACAATTTGACTGTGGCAATTCTAATTCTTAAACACCAAACCACAATTTGAAAAAAATAAAAATTGATGAACAGCAATGATTGTACCACAGTTAAGTTGCTATTCTACATCTTTTCTGTCACCTTTCTTAACTTGAAAGTAAATATTTGAACAACAATTGAAGTGTAGCAATTTTAGTTTATGAAAATAATCTTACCACTCTTTGATGGGCCAGTAGGGATGGTTAGTTTGCTGTTGTTTCTTTTCTGTTGCGCAGCATTCGAACTGGGTCTGACTGATAATGTCCCAGCTGCGGTGCTGTGGCTGCCGGTGCCTGGGAACATACGACAAACAAATGATGAAAAGCAATGATTATACCACAGTTTAGTTGCTATTCTACATCTTTCTACATCTTTCCTGTCACCTTTCTTAACTTTTCCGAGACATGTCTGTGCTGCCTGTCAGCGTGATGAACCATCCACTCTGGCAATTTTCTTTCCTTCTTATTCAATGTGAACAGTGGTTGATTGGGTTCCAATCTATTTTCAGCACAAAACTTGGCAACTACACAGACCCAAAAAGCCCCATCACTTACAATATTGGCTTTAAAGCCAACAGCATCTGGCAGAAAAAGATAAATATTTTAATTTTGCATATCAAATTAACTTGGTTTAATGAAATTGGAAGGTAAACCAACATACCCTCCAGCCTGCGCAGATAATGGAGATTGGATGGTCTCGCAAAATTTAACTTAATCAAATCGGATGTGGTGGCCATGGGCCGCACCGGCCGCGACCTGCACGGATGGCCGCGCGCTGAATGGTCTTATGTACCTCGCGTGCCTTGGTGGGGAGAAGGCGTGGTGCTGGACGGTGGCCAGTCTCTCGCGGTGATGCCGCACTTTGTTGCTTTGCCAATGGCGGGGTCGCCGGGACTGTGATGGCGCCTGTGCAGGCGGGGTGTCTCTCGTGCTCACGGGAGGGGCCGGCGTCGCACAGTGGGCCAGAAGACCGGCGCAGGCGGCCAAAATTCTAGACGCGTTTTGAGCTCCTGAGTCGCTAAATGGGACTCGAACCGAACGTGATTGACGCCCGCCTGGGTGACCGAGCTGTCAAGCCCGCCACGGCTCCGGCCTTGTCTCTCGCAGCCTCGTTCCGGAGGATCGTGTCGTCGCTCTGTCTCCGTCGCACTCATACGGCGTTCCGCACGGGTGCGAGAGAGGAAGAGCGCGCCTTCACGATGCTCCGGAATGGCTCCAGAAGGCGGCCCAAATTCTAGACGCGTTTTGAGCTCCAGAGTCGCTAAGTGGGACTCGAACCGAACGCGCTGCTGGACGTGGCCGCCGCGGTTGGTTGGGGAGGGGGGGAAGCTTCTGGCGGAAGGGTTGCCATTTCTGGTAAAGCTTGATTAGGTGGCGCAGCTCGTCGGGGTGCCGACAGAGACTTGCACGCGGGGGCCCCGCGTCGACGGCGGCGCACGCCCCGTCGGCTTCACCGGCACCACCATCACGGCCCCGGCCTCGGTCGCGTCGCGCCGCGTTCGCGCCAACGCCTCCACCACCACAGAGCGGCTAGGCTGCGGCGGCTTCTAGGGCAGCGGCAGTGGCCGTCGTTCTGGTTGCCGCGGGGGTCGTTCCCGTGGTGCGCCGCCCCCACACCGGCCGGCACGCCGCTGGACGCCATGAGCGACGGCGCGGACGACGTCATCCTCGGCATGGCGCCGGGCCATGCTCACGTCGCCATTGCGTCGCGGCGCGGCGTCGCACTGCAGGGGCAGCGATGCTGTCGTGGCCGGCACGGGGTTACTCCGACCTGCAGACACACAAATTGGGCGCATTAACATAATTGAAGAGCCGCATCGTCACAGTGCCCGGCCGACCGGCCACCAGCCGACCGCGTTACTACATTTAGCTCCACCCCCGAACGAGTAATCTCCTGATTACGTGCGTGCGCAGCCCAGCCCGTCCCCGAGGCCACGTTGCTGCACCGTCCTGGCCGGCCTCAACCGTGTAGGACGCTGGTCACGCGGTGCCAGGGCGTGGCGGAAGTGGGCGAGGGCGGGTCAGGTGCCCCGCGGTGCTATAGCCAACTTGTTGCCGCGGTCGCGGGCGAGGCGTTTCGGTCGGTGGTTCGGGGCACGTCCCCGACGCACCCCGGGGCTGCTCGTGGCCGCGGCGCAGTTCTAGACCGCACCGGTCCTCGGGCAAACCTAAAGTCTGCCGTGTTCCAATTACTTCGTTGCTCTAGACGCGTTCTACCTCCAGAGTCACCGAAGAGGACTCATGCGGTCGGGGCGTCGCGACGCCGCGCCGTCACCCCGCCTTGCCCCGCCCCCGCAAATGAGAGATTACACGAGCGGCATTTCTTAGAGATTACACGAGCGGCATTTCTTACCTAGAAGTTTAGTCGGCGGGCTGCAGATGACGCGATGGCATGACAGCGTCTTTGGTGGATACTTTCAAGGTCACCCTGGCTTTCCACACTGATGGTGTGCAGCAGCTTACGGAATTTTCCCTGATTAATGCCAAGCTTGTACAGGTTCACATTGTCAACGTAGAAGAGTACTCCGTAGTGCTTGGTCGCGTGCTTAGGAACTTCCGTGAAATATGGGTCCTGGAAATATAAATGACCGTTCTGAAGCCGGATGGACAAGGGCACAACCGTTCTCGCACTCAAACACACGCGCACACACACAAACACAACCACAGACTGGCTTACCTCGTCGATCTGTTGGTTTTGTTGTGTTGAGAAAGTGCGGATGCAGCGGCGCACTAATTCGTGCGCCTCGCCTAGTGATGCGCACCTCGCAACCAGCTCACACTCCCCCTTTAGCGGCAATTGAGGTAGCGGTTGAGGTGCTAGAACCATGCGAGTACGCTCCTCGCAGAAGGAGATCTGGACAAACTGTCCGGGCGGCGTGCGGCAGTAAGGTCTCCTCAGTGTGCATTGTGGCGTGACCCACAGCGCCGGTGTCGGGTCGAGAAGATTTATGCTCTGGACGATACACCATCCGCACGCCCAGTTTCTAGGAGGTGTAAAATCCATGTCACTGTGACCAGCGCCTTCAGAAAACAAAACTGCAGTGCAGCCACGAGAGGCGGACCTGCAGGTGGTGGGGGTGGGGTGTGGTGCGGTGGCGGGCGGGGGCGGGGGCTGCCTGGCCACGAGTGGCGGACCTGCAGGTGGTGGAGTTTGGTGGGGTGCGGGCGGTTGCGGGGGCTGCCTGCCCGCTGGAGCGCCCCGCCCCGCCCTGGCCGGTCCGCACCGCGGCGCTGCTGTGGCCGTGGTGCATGTCGTCGCCAGCGTGAGGGCGTCCGTCCGTCCGTCGGCGGCGTCCTGGAGGCCGCCCTGGAGCGGGCAGCCCTTGACGCCTATTCTAGACGCCTTTTGAGGTCCAAAGTCGCTATATCGGACTCAAACCGAGCGTGTGACCTCCACCTCCACCACCTCGGCGCTGCAGCGCGGCCACCGCCACGCCACGCCGGCCGCGGTCGCTAGGGTCTTCTCGCGCTGGCCCAAGCGCTGTGACCTTGTCGCCCTCGTAGGGCGTCCCGTGTCGGTGCGAGTGAGGCGGCTCGCAGGACTGAACGATAGTTCTGTTCTGGGCACGGCGATGACGGTGGCCAGGTTCGAGGGCAGGTCATGCGGCGTTTCTCTCGCCCTGCCTTGCACTCATCGAGCGGCCCGTGTGGGTGCGAGGGAGAGAGGCAGAAGATAAGCAGACTTCCAGGACGCCGTCTGCGCTGGGCCGCGCCGCGCTGCCGTCCGGAGTGGCGGGCACAGCCGCTGTTGTTGAATTGCTGGCGCTGCGGGGGCCCCGCGGCGCGTCCAATCGAACGTGTGATCCTACCAGGGGATTTTCTTCAAACGAGGAATCCATTGGTGGGGTCACACGTTTGATTCGAGTCCCATTTAGCGACTCTGCAGTTTAATACGTGACTAGAATTTCGGCCACCTCAACGGACTGACCCACTGTGTGCTGGCCAGTTGTTTTTTTGCCCTCAGCGCAACTCTGGTTCGATTGTCGTACCTCCCGAGCGAGCGGCGAAAATGACGTCCTCCTGGCGCATCGCCTCGCCCCGTCATGTCCCGCTGTCCTCTCGGAAGCGCTGGGGACGGACCGCGGCAGACCGAAGGGTGGTCAGCGGGGGGGGGGAGGCGGCCCGCGGTCCTGGTGATGCGGCCGCCGGCTGCTGGGGCTAGGGGCCGGGCAGCTTGGGGGAGCACGTCGCGGTGGCCTTGCTAGCCTTGGGGCTGCCGCGCGAGTGCGGGGCTGCGGCAGGCATAGCCGTACGCCGACACCGCCGGGCTTCGTTTCGCACTCCCAGTTTGAGCAGTCAACTGTCTACTCGGCACGCACTTACAAGTGCATGCTTGCACGGGCCCACTTTCAAACACGAGTGCACCGCCCCGGCCGGTGCGCCCCGCGCGCTGGAAGTGCCGCGGCGCTGCTGCACGTCGTCACCGGCGTGAAGGCGTCCGTCCGTCGGCGGCGTCCTGGACGCCGCAATGGAGCGGGCAGCCCTTGGCGTGTCGCACAGTGGGCTGGAAGGACGGCGGTGGCGACCGAACTCTGCCCGCGTGGCGTGATGCGGCGCCGATCGACGTCAGCTCGAGTCCTTGTCAATGCCTGTACGTCGTGCCCCGCACGGTCTGGGCTCTTTTTGGCTGTGTAGACTGAAGTCCCGTTGTTGTGACACGGGGACTCAAGGAACCCCAAGGAAAGGCCTTGCCGCATCCGTCCCGCAGCCCATCCGCCCCATCTGGCGAGGCGCATACTCAAGGCAATAGTTTCCCCAACAAAAGCTTAGCTGCAGCGACACATGTCACCAGTGCGTGGACAATTACCTTCCAAGGCAGTGCCGCCGTGCCGGCTTTGGCCACGCTGCAAGTTGCCAGACAGACGGACGGACGGTCGGTCGGAAGCTTTGTTTTCAAATCCATGTGCCTCCGACGTGGCACGTCTCTCTCTCTCTCTCTCTCTCTCTCTCTCTCTCTCTCTCTCTCTCTCTCTCTCTCTCTCTCTCTCCCATGGAGGAGTGACGCGGTCCGTTGTGTGTGTCTGAAACTGTGTGATTGAAGGTGATAAACTGAACTGGTTCTAGCTTGGTGTGCAAATTCCTCTTGCCTACCACGTATCCTGTGTGTGCCATTGATAGGAGCTAGTCTCAATGTGCAGTTTCAGTAAAATCTGTGTCTAAAAACTGTGGTGGCTGTGCTAAGGTTAGACGGCCATCTGAAGTGGTACCAACTGCTGGACACTGCTTTCTCTCTGAAGATTGGTCGTGTGCGTCGAGTCCCTGAAGGCAGTGACAAGTTGTGATCACTTGCAGTCAAGGGTTGGCCTGACTGCAACAACAACATGACGCGCTCCAAGCAGAAGCTTTCCGACATGGACAAATCTGATCTTGAGGATATTATAAAAACTGCTGTTGCTGCTGCAACATAACTTCTCCAAACTACAATATATCAGCTAGTAACTCAGGTAGCTGGCCTCCAGAAGGACCTGGCAGAAAAGGACACTGTGATTCAAGACATGCCATATCAACTTGAAATCCGGTCGGATGAACTTGAACAATATGGTCGACGCAACAACCTAAGAATTTTTGGTGTACCAGAAAAGGACAATGAAAATACGGATGAAATAGTGAAGGATGTGGCCTCCTAAATGAATGTGTGCTTGTCCAACTCAGCCATAGACAGATCTCACCGCATTGGCCGCAAGGGTCTTGGTGCCTATCCACGACCCATTATCGTTAAATTCACTAGTTAGGGGCCGTACACAAACCACGTTGACAGATTTTGGCCGATTTTTGACCCCCCCCTCCCCCTTGAGTATCGGCGTGGAATTTCTAAGGACTCCCCCCCCCTCCCCCCTGTCCACGTTCATTTCTGAAAAAAGTTGGAAAATCAGGAAAACGCAAGGAATAGTGATTAAAACGTCAATTTAATTAAAAATAATTAACAACAGTTTTACAATTAAAAACAGTTTTAAATCTCATTCCTGCGTCCATGGCTGGGCTTCAGCCAGCCAGTGGTTGATATCACTGATAATTGGCAGCTCATCCTCCCCGTACAAGTGGAGGGAATCGTCCTGGACCTCATCCCGTGGCAGCCACACCACGTCTCTCTCCATTCCCTCGAAGTGGTCCACCTCACAGAGGAGCTCCTCGGCCCGCTCCTGTATGACCGTGGCCCTGACTCGACGGCGCGCGGCGGCGCTTCCGTGGATGCGGCGGTGGTCATCTTTATGCTTTTTTGCAGCATAATAGATCCCACAGTCTTGGCAGACACGTTCTGTAAATATAAAGCTATAATCAATTTGCCTGAGGCTCTGGAACTTCGAGCTTCCCAGCAAGATCGTGCCGCAGAATGAATGGGGCAGGGAAAAAGCCGTTCTGCAAGATATTCTTCAGGTCGCTGCGCATAGCTTCGCAACACTGAGGATCATCGCATTTAACAATCTGAAAATAAAGGGGGCTGAAGAAATGACCGCAAAATTGTCAGAATAGTTGGGGAGGGGGAGATACTCACCTGCAAAAAATATTGGCTTTCCCTTAAATGGATGCTTTTCCATTGCTCGTCGACGTCCCCTTCCAAGTCAGTTGGAGTAGCCCCGGGTGGCACATACTCGGCCACAACGGGATGTTTGTCGATGACCAGTTCACTCCAGATCTTAGCCAGGGTCTCTCCAGCAGCCTGGAAGTTCTGGCGCTCCTTCTCATCGTCCACGGTGTTGCCGTTTGAGTCCAAATGACTCCCAAAGGTGTCATGCTCGAGGATCACACCAGCCAGTTCGCGACTCAAAGGTGCCATGCGCCTTTCCACCCGATTATAGGCGCTACGCCCCGGTGCATTCGTTGCAACGTAGACTGCATCCAGCTTGTATCTGAGGAAGGTACCAATGGCATGCTTGATCACCGCAGGGAATCTTGGGTTTTCGTCAGGGCCACCGTCAGAGAAAATCATCAGAACAGGCTTCACCATATCATCCACTAAAAAGAATTAAAAAAATTAGGGGGGTGTAAACACAATAAAAAATGAAAAATAAAGAATAAAATATACCTTTAAGTGAGGTTTGGAAGCCTTCTAATTCCAGAAGCCTTTGCAAATCAAAGGCGTGGCTAGCGGCGCTGCTACTATCATGTTTGCCACTTCTGATTGCTACATAAGTTGGCCCTGAATAGGAAACGTTTGCAGCGTCTGCATCAAGCTTGGCTGCCTTGATCTCTATGACGGCATAGACACTCGGGATTAGCTTGTGCCGTGCTGCCACGACCCAGTCGTGGTCCGGCAGCGTAACCCGATATTCCATGTGCATAATGAAAGGTGCCTGCTTGTTGGCTGCTGTGATCCCTATGGGCACCCTTGCTTTGTCATCTTGGGACACAATTGCAACTTGTTGGGGTCCCAACATTGATGCAAGAGATTCCAGGGATCTGCAACCAGAGCAACCAAAGCATAGATGTATAAAAACAGAGGATTAAGAAAAACAGAGGGTAGAAAAACACAAGAAAAGCAGAGAATTTTTAAAAAAAAGAAAAAAAAACCTTATAGTTGCCGTGCAAAATTTCCCATCGGGATGAGATTTGTGAGCATCTGCGTGAGCCCGCGCAAGTTTCACCGGCACTGTGGTGACGTGGCGCCTCCCCCACTCAGTGCGTGCATTGTGTGGGATGAGACGCAGGGCGACCGCGCTGCGAGACACTGTAATGCCCCTGTCGCGGAGAGCTTCCGTCAAATCATCTAAAGTCTTACATGTGCGAATCATTTCGGAACGTCGGCGTGCATCCGCAGCCCCGCCAGACATCGCCAAGTCCACAATGGTGCGCAAAAGGTCAGGGTGCTCCTGATTGAGAGAAGGACGGCCACATGTCGGTCGTGTCTGTAAAAAAAAATAATTAAGTGAGATGTTGACAAAACTATAGGAGAGGGGAGAGAAAGAACAAAACAAACCTTCAGAAGTTTTGCAGAGTCAGGGTTCTGCTCAACAATTTTTTGTAGAGCTTTGCGGCGGTCCTTTCGGTAGCCCCGCTGCTTAGAGGCCTTGTAAGATAATTTTGCTAGAGCCTTCTTCTCATTTTCCAAGTCCTTTCTTAACTTAAGAACTCTGGTTTGGGCGTCAGGATCAAGCCCGGCGTCGCGAGCGACCATAGCAGCGTTCAAAGCAGCCTCCATGACGTGGATTTTCTCCTTCCTACGGTCCTGGGCGGGCGTAGCGCGCGGCACGTCAAGGGAGGAGACCGCGGGGTCATCGGCGTTGTCACTGTCACTGTCGACAATAATTTGTCCGACGCGCTTCCGGTTACCTAACAAGAAAAAAGAGAGAAAAAAAATTATGTTTGAACGGCCATCGCGGCGTCCAGACCAGCAGCCGTAATACTCACCACGAACAGGGCTTGCTTCGCGTGAGCTGGGAGCCGTAGTGTCATCCCCTGCATGGCCCTCCGGTCCCGTCGCAGGGCTCGCCGTGTCCGCCTCCGTCACCTCCACTCCGTCCTGCTCTGTCGCAGCCACCGCAGCCGCCGCCACCGTAGCCGCCGCTGGCCGCCTTGCCTACCGAAAACAGGACAATTTTAGCACAAAGAGAAATGGAGAAATAGGGAGAGGCTGCAAAGCAGACGTTAACTAACCTGTGGAACTTGTAGAAATTTCAAAACAGACTCTGCCTTCAGCTTAGCTGTTTTTGTTTTGTATTCCTTTAACAGAGCCTCGGCCTTTTCTACTATTTCTTTCTTGTTATTATTACAGTCTTTCTTAAGCTGCGCCCAAATAATGTTAAAATCAATCTGCGCTTTGGCTCTGTTCACGCCTCGGTGTATCTTTTTGTACTCTAGGAAAAGATCGCCATAAAGTTGTTGCCCTGCCATTCTGTGCAACGCCCATAACCTAGAACATCACATGGGCGCACTGAGTGAATGACAGCTGAAATAACAACGGAACCCCGGTTCATGTTCGGCGTGGGTTCTCTGCTGATCACTGGTCCCTAATTTAAACGCTTACCTTATTTGAACCCCAAATCCTGGACAGACGACACAATTCTCGGTTTGTTGTCGGTTTGTTGACGTTGCGGTGCGCTACGCTGCTTGGCTCGGTCGCTGCTGGCTGCCCGGCACGCCTCCACTCGTCTCGCTTGGCAGGGCACGGCGCGGCAAAGGCGCGGCACGGCACGTCACGGCAAGGCGGCAGACGGACGGACGAGAGCGGGCGACTCGGCCCGCGCCGCCGCCCGCCAGCGCGTGGAGTAGTGACACACGACGCCACGACGCGGCCGAAAATACACCGCGCGGCAGTTTTTAGGACTCGGAAGTGTCAACGTGGATCGGATATGAACCCCCCCTCCCCCGCCGTGGATTTCCGTGGAATTTTCAGTCACCCCCCCCCTCCCCCAAAACGGTCAACGTGGTTTGTGTACGGCCCCTTATGCCTATCGCAGTGAATTATTTTTCAAGAAGAAGCTGAAGGGCACTAAAATCACTGTGAGAGAAGACCTGACTGGGACCCGTTTGAAACTACTGAAGGCTGCTGCTACATCATACTCCGAGAGAAACGTCTGGTCAATTGATGGTGTCGTCATGGTAAATATTGGACTCCGCCGCCCAGCAAGAGTAAAGTGCCAAGAAGACCTACAAACTTTGTTGGATAAATATCCACCCAATGGTGGCCAGTAGCTGATTAACATTCGTCCTTTTTTTTTAATGTTTACAATATTATTATTCTTTACTTGTTTTTTTCCCCTTCTCTCTTTCTCTTCTTTTTGTTTTGTTTGTGATTAATACTATGTTGACATTGCCACTGCCAATTTAGTTTATGTAAGTATAGTAAATGTCTCTAAAATTAATGCTAACATTGCCATGTTAATTTTTAAAAAAGTATTTGTTTTTTCGTTCTTAAGAAAGCTGGAACCAAATAAAGATAACTACTGTACTCACACAGTTTTACGGCACCACTACTGTGACTAATGAGTGTAGAGAACTATCCTCTGCTTAAAGACTATGTACAGAAAATTTCTCATAAATTTAAAGGTCAACTTAAATTAATCCACATGAATGCTCAGTCTCTTATAAACCATGCTAAACAAAGTGAATTTATTGACATATTTTCAGAGTGTGACATTGATATAGTAGCTGTTTCTGAAACTTGGCTGAAAGATAGTATACAAGTTGTTCTTCCAGGTTACAATATGTTTCATGTTAGTTAATAGGCCTGGACAAAGGGTTGGAGGTGGTGTAGCTATTTTTGTTAAATGCAACTTGGATGCTAAAATTGTTTCTCAATCCTTAGGGGAGGAGGGCAGGCCTGAGTTCTTGATCATTGAAATACAGGCAGGCCTCAATAAAGTTCTTATTGCTTGTTTGTATAGACCACCTAAGATTGGATATTTGGATGCATTCCAAGATGCCATCTATAACTTAAGTATTAACTATAAGTATACGTTTGTGTGTGGTGATCTCAACGCCAGGTTTGGTAGTGGAAGTGATGATACTAAATTAATATGTGATCTGCTTAGTCTTTGTAATCTGCATTGTGTACCATATGGACCAACTTATCACACTGCTGATTGTAATTCTACTCTTGATGTTATCTGCAGTAATTGCCCAGACATGCTCATAGACTATGGGCAAACCGTTGCTAGTGGTTTCTCTGCGCATGACTTGCTGTTTGCTGTTTATGACTTGCCTGTACCTTGCATTCCCAAGCAAACTATAACCTTCAGAGATTTTAAAAATATTGTTCTGGATAACCTAAATACTGATCTGCTAAATGCTCCTTGGCATGATGTTTATAACATCAGTAGGTAGAGCTCACCATGTCCCTTGCCGTAATGGTAGTCCCCACGCTAGGTTTGAGGATGCCTGCAGTTCACTGGCAGCCCTAAACATGACACAGGATAACTGGACGACGATCAAAGAATGGGCCACAGGTGGCTGCACTCAACAAGTGTGACAATGTTTGTTTTCCTTCTTCCAGTGATTTGGACGTTGGCTGTCGCGGGGACGGTGGTGGCTGCCACCCTGGCACTCCGCCTAAGGTGAGGTATTTGAACGCAATGCAAGGACTCTGCCAGATATTTCAGTCACTCCAACCCGCAGACCAAAATTTAGGATTAGGTCACGGGTATTCAACGGGTGATTCAATGAGTATCACTAGAACGTACCAATGAAAAGTTGGAAAGCTCAAATGATACCTGGGCTATTCATAAATTTCTTCATTTGACAGATTCAGCATGAATATGTCGCTTCCGTTATTTTTTATAGTTAATTGTGTTTGCACATTTCTCGCTCGTACTTGTTCTTTTGTACGAGATGTAAAGAAGTCAGAGTTGCTTCACAAATTTTTGTAGGTAGTCGTTTGTCACAGGCAAATTTGTCCCAAAGTATAGCAACTGTCATTCCTAAAATGATTCAACTGAAATTTGAGCCAAATATGAGGTCATTTTAGAAACTCATACTCAAGGTGGACGTTTGACCTTCTCGGTTTAATTCTATACAGCTCTGCACAATGTAACTACTTATAAAAGGATGAAATAAGCTGCATTTATGTTTAATGAATGTCAGGTAAAGTGATCACATAGAAATGTGTTAGTTTCTTAAACGTCAGGTAGAGGTGAAAATGCTAGATCCCAAACTCAAATCGCGTGACTTTCAAAGATGATATCAAATGACTTCATAAAGCAATGATGCATACCAACATGACTTCAAATTCATTCGTCCACTTAAACACAGGGAGCAATTTGCATTTATATTTGAAGGAATGTGATCTATTGAAAAGGTTGTCTCTTTGAATTGTTAAATAAATCAATATTCGGTCTAAAACAGGTGTAGAGCCTCTCCACCGTAAAGTTTTTGGTTCTCGCACTAAATAACCTAAAGGGTGGACTGGGTGCATGCACTTACAGCACTTATGTGCACCACAGTTTGGAGGTGCTGACAGAAAGCAGTCAGGGTTTTAGAACGAGTTCGTGAAGCATTTCCTTTTGTAACAATACCAATTGTTTCTTTGTTTTCAGGAGCATCAGAGTCCTAACAGCAACATTTGAGCTGGGGGCCTCATTTGGGCGTAAATAAATGTTAAAGTTTAAATTAGACTTAACTTCTTGCTCCTTTCCTCCCACTACAAAAACTTCAAATTACTTCACTGGAAACAGCCCAAAACACCATTTCCACAAGTTAAAAAACTTTACCAATTTCGATGTGTGTGAGTTTTATTAATGAGGGAACATAATATGCATAACACTACTAAAATCATAAGTACCAGTGGCACAGAAACACCAACTACATGTAACAGCTGTGATGAGTAACATGAATAATGATAATTTTAATAATACAAATGACAACCACATAACATTTTATTTAACATGCACAGTACACCAGTACACCTGACACATTGTTACCAATGAGATTAAACCAACACGAGACCAATCACCAGTTCTATAATGTTGATTTTCTGATGAACCGACACTGAGCATGACCGCACGAACCACAACCGATACGAAGGAGGACTCATGATGAATGAATGAATGTAGTCATGAACCACACACACACCTGCAACACAACAAGTGTATGAGACGCTCACTTTTACTCACACTAGCCATTCAGCAACGGCAGCAAATCTCACCGGTGATTTTCTGCCTGTTTCCGTTTCCAGTAGTGGGTGATAAACCTGAAACAGGATTACAGTGGTCGATTTAAAATGGCAACATGTGACATGGTAGGACAGGCTTCAAAGGAAAGAGGAACCAAGTTACGATTGAGATTATTCTTACCTTTATTCATTGCCTTCGCTTCAGAACACAATCAGAAGTAAACTTTGACAGGCGCCCATAACCAAAAACCGTTGTAAGAAATGTTCCATCGTAAGCAGTTCCAGGAACAGGACGATCGGAATCTGGAACACAGTGCCACCTAATTAGCCTCCCTACCTACGAAGGCAGACCAGATAATACAGCGACACAAGCAAAATGACGTAAACCACACTCTCACCAACTTTCGATTTCTGTACTGAACTGGACGACGAAGCCTGCCCACGCTACCACGCACCGCCCCCACACCACCGACACTGCCTCCTTGTTGCCAACTGTGCACAACGCATGCAGTGTAGCCGACACGACCTGTGGAATCCCTACGAATTTGATGGCAGGTTATGATAAGTGGAGATAAGTGAGAAGTGGCTATAAGGAAGTCGAACGCGACACATTTTTTTTTTTTCATTTCTATGAGGTACGTAAGCCGGGCAACTTCAATTCTTCATGTTGGCAGCAGTTTAATTACGAAGTCGTCTGCTACTGAATGCCCATGAAACGATCTGTTCGATGGAGGTAAGAAATTAGCCCATTTTTAATGATTTCCGATTTGATTGCCAGTTAAGGGGCCACTAAAGGCTGGCCCGAGGCAGCGATCGGAGCGGCTCGGAGGCCCGCGGAGCCTCCGCACGGCGACACATACACCTCGATTGTGCCCACACGCGTTGTCGGATCGAGTTGAAACTTTGCAGGGGCACTCGAGATGAACCAGCCTCGACGCCGGTCCGTTCAAAAAAAATCCCAAAATTTTGGATTGGCTGATATTGATCGAAAACTGCCCCGGGTCTTCCAGACCAGATATCGAAAAAAGCGTTCTGTTATTTTGTAGCTACTAGCTGCACTAAGAAGTTCCTGTAATCCGGTTTCGATTCCTTGAACGGTGTGGCCGTAAACCGCGAAACGCCGATCGAAAATCGGGACTGAGCCGCTGGATGCGCGCTGAGACCAGGCCGGCTAGGCGAATCTATGGACCGGCCCCGAAGCCCCCGCCGCCCCTCCCGCACCCCGCCGGCCCAGCACTGCACCGAGCAACTGCCATTGTATACGCCTGGCTGTCTGGGCCGGCGCCTGCCCGCCCGCTAGGGTGCGTCTTTACCACGTGTCTTTGCATTGTCTCTGTCGCACTCGCAGCGGCAGACCTGATAAACAGAGAGGGTGCAGCCGTTGCAATGCGGACGCTACCCAGAGCTCCGGCGAGGAGGCCTCGATGTGGTTCAAGCCGAACCCGAGTCAGCCGCCTCCAAGTGCCAAGGACTAAGCTCAAAAAGTCGCGATTTCAAAAATCTATTTCAATGCACGTTTTAAAGCGCGCTGATCAATTCTACACCTATTTAAATTCTCCTATCCTTTGCCGTCGAAATTGTCGTAGCAAAGTCCCGTTTTCACACAAATTCTTGGTTTTATCTGCTCTTTCCGGCACCGTTCTCAAAATACCAATTTCCTCAAAATTGCAAAATTTCGTATCGGAGATTTCTGAGCGCCAGTCCCTTTTGTTTGAGGTCAATGCGGCCTGGAGTCGGCTAGGCTGGGGCAACATGCCTGGGCCGTCCGACCCTCGAGCAGGTCAATTGCCGTTGCCAAACAAAAGGGACTGGCGCTCAGAAATCTCCGTTACGAAATTTTGCAATTTTTAAGAAAGGGTTATTTTGAGAACGGTGCCGGAAAGAGCAGATAAAACCAAGAATTTGTGTGAAAACGGGACTTCGCTACGACAATTTCGACGGCAAAGGATAGGAGAATTTAAATAGGTGTAGAATTGATCAGCGCGCTTCAAAATGTGCATTGGAATTGATTTTTGAAATCGCGACTTTTTGAGCTTAGTCCTTGGCACTTGGAGGCGGCTGACTCGGGTTTGGCTGGAACCACATCGAGGCCTCTCAGGCTGCCAGGTAGACTGGGGCTGCGCTCGGTGCAGTGCTGGGCCGGCGGGGTGCGGGAGGGGCGGCGGGGGCTTCGGGGCCGGTCCATAGATTCGCCTAGCCGGCCTGGTCTCAGCGCGCATCCAGCGGCTAAGTCCCGATTTTCGATCGGCGTTTCGCGGTTTACGGCCACACCGTTGAAGGAATCGAAACCGGATTACAGGAACTTCTTAGTGCAGCTAGTAGCTACAAAATAACAGAACGCTTTTTTCGATATCTGGTCTGGAAGACCCGGGGCAGTTTTCAATCAATATCAGCCAATCCAAAATTTTGGGATTTTTTTTGAACGGACCGGCGTCGAGGCTGGTTCATCTCGAGTGCCCCTGCAAAGTTTCAACTCGAACCGACAACGCGTGTGGGCACAATCGAGGTGTATGTGTCGCCGTGCGGAGGCTCCGCGGGCCTCCGAGCCGCTCCGATCGCTGCCTTGGGCCAGCCTTTAGTGGCCCCTTAATGAAGGTGGCTGGCATGTTGTTTAAACAAGGCCATTGGGATTCGTAAACTTTTCTTCCGAAATTAAGTAAAACTTCGGTTTGTTATTGATGTACCAAAATGGCAGTTGCTACCTATTTTGGTTAACATTTTATTTTTACACATAAGAACATCCAAATGGGACCAAAAGGGGCACCAGGGCATCCCTGGCTTCACCATGCACCGAGTCATACCCTTCAGCACGTTTTCATTTGACAGCTTCCCATACTTTTCGCGCAAGACCATAGAACCGTTTCGTGCCCTTGTTCTGTTTCAGGCAGTAATACTTGTTCCAGATTGCAAGAACTCCATTCAAAGCGATGACAAAATCGTGCGGAGGAGGGGGGTCAAAAGCAGACGGAACTTTCTAAGAAAAAGAAAATATTGGTACACAGTGAAACCAGTGGGATCGTTTCTGGGCTGGCCTTCAGACGCAGAAACGGCCAGTGAATTTCATGGTTTCACGAAAGACAGTATTAATCATTCTAAACTACGTTTGCACCAGACCTTAGCCTATTCGATGTCTGATGGCAACGATTTAGTTAGTTACCCAACTACAGTGACATCCATTTCATTGCATTCTGATGGATATGTTTCAACTTTGAAGGTTAGTGGTTACTCGTGGAATTTGGTTGTTCAAGCACAAACGTAATGCAACCTAAAATGTTTTCAGGTTGTGCCATTGAAAAGGAAGGTAATGACTGTTTTGTCTTTGTTTGATGGCATCAGTGGAGCATACTATGTTATCCACGACAGACTGAAGATTTCAACAAAATACTTTGCTAGTGAAGTAGATCCTCTCGCTATGGAAGTCTCACAGGAACGATATCCCGGCAGCATTGTGCAATTAGGCAATGTGCGTTTCATTACAAAGGACACACTTGCTGCGATTGGCCACATAGATTTGCTGATAGGAGGCTCACCATGTAACGGTAAGAAAGACAAAGTTGTTGGAGCAATGGTGGCAACAACAGCACCAACTACTTGACCGTGATTGCAGAATTCAGCCTCGTAAATCCCAATCGCAAGGAATTTGAACCCCACTCGTCAGGGAACCTTCTGTTCAGTTTTGTCAAGATCCGTGACATTCTTTTGAAGCAGGCTGGACAGGAAGGCAGACCATTCTTTTTCTGCTACGAGAATACAGCTCATTGTAGGAAGTCGGTCAAAGACCGAATGACAAAAGAATTGGGTGTAGAAGCAGCAGTTATATGTCAGAGTTCGCTCACTCCTACAAGGTAAGCAACTGATTTTTGTATAATGCTTACCATTACTTATTTACAACTTGTGCACATTCATCTTAATCAGGCGGCGGCGCAATTATTTTTCCAATATCCCTGGAATTCATGAGCTGGCTACTAAGTTGTCCGTGACACAAACAGACAAGACTCTCCAACACTTTGTCGGGCCGTACCACCTGGCAACCAGGAACATTGCCAAGACAATAACTTCAAATGCCTCAAATCAACAGCGTCCTCTGATGTGTATCAAAGATAAAAAAATGGTTAATCCATCAGTCAGAAATTTGGAGATGTGGCAGGGATTGCCTCCAGGATACACAGACTGTGGTATTACAAGCCGCCAAAGGAAAAAATTATTATCAAAGGGCTTTGCCATTGATGTACTTGTGGAAATTTTGAAACCGCTCACAGAGATGTATCAATGTTGTAATGACTGAATTTGAGGCACTTGGTTATAATACTGTGCAGGTGCATTTGAGAAATACATCTGCAAAGAATAACATTGCTAAGAATATCACCAGGAATTCTCATTTGTGAAATGCACTTAATTCTCCGCGTGAAAAGACAGTACCTGCTAACTGATGGTTCAATGTATCTATCATATTGTTTAAGTCACATAAAGTTTGGTGTAAGTATTGTCTAAAACTCTACTTTGCACTTCAAAGGAAAGCTATTAGATCAATGTTTGTTTAAACATTCCCATCGTATGAGATTTACAATTGTGTACAGCTGTATAAATGAATACCTGTCGATCATGAACAAAAATTATACAGCCCACGATAGAGTTTAACTCTTTGAAAATTCTATGAAGACAACACAAATAAATATCTCCATTTGTATTAATTATGTCATTTTGCTATGTTCGCTGAAATAAATACAGTAACAAAATGTGCTGGTGATCCTCTTTATTTTTTTGAAATGTTTCTCGGCTGCTCAGTGACTCTTAAGGGAATTATCAAAAGAACATACTGTCTGCATCAGGTATGCTTTTAAATGTCAAAAACTACAAATAGATGACGTTTTCAGTGGAGCAGCTAACAAGATGGAAAACAAGGCAAAAATGTCACACATTTCAAAGGAAAGTGAAAATTGAAAGATCAAGGGAAATGGTACTTACAAAATAACGATTATATTAGCAATATGTTTGTCAAAGCCAGACATGGATTTAGAAACATGTGCAACATATCCAAAGATTTACAAAGATGTGGTCAGAATTTAACAGCACATCAGTTACAAATTATCATATCCATTAACGCATATGCTGATGCTGGCGGTTGACCAAATAAACAAACAAGCACACAATGGGAACATCAATGCACACCAGTACAGAATAAAAAATCCAAATAAGACAGACAACACATGATATAAAGGCCGAACAGACCACCAAAATGACTTTGCACTTATCACAACTTACTTCAAACTGAAGTGAACAACCAACATGTTAAAGAGAAATATCATTTGGCATAACAAACGCAAAAAAATGAAGAAACATGACTCATTAACAAAATAAAAGCCAAACTTCCTCAAATGACTTTGCACTATCACAATATAATCAACAAATACGACAAATGTAAAACTAAACATAGTCAAAGATCCTCCACACACCCATGACAAGAGACAGGACAACTGAACGCTTGTGATGTGATCCTGGAACAGAGGATAATCACCAGTCAGAAACCAACATGATTCGAAGTAGGTTTCAAAACGTGAACTAACACCACCACTAGAACCGACTTAACTCACCTATGACTAGGGTAGATCATGCTCCAAATTCATCACATGGAAGCCACCCAGATAGCACTCTTGTTCTTCCTGGTCCTTGCCGTCCCAGAGCGAATGAAGCAGGTTTTCCACATCCTCCCGAGAGTAAGTTGGGTATTCCGCTGCGAAGCGCTCCCGGTGCTTGTCGAAAAATACTTCTCGATTCTCACGAATTCGCTCTTCCCTCAGCTTCTTGCGGCTTTTCCTTCGCTGAAACAAAGAAACAAAATGTCACCGAAGGTGCAACGAGGAAAACATAACCCAACTTAACCGGCCACCTGACACAACCTTTTTAACGGGAAAGGATGATGCCACATTCAATTTTGGCAGGTTGACGCGGCACTGGTACAGGGCAGTCACACTAGACCACATGCGTACAGTGAGGCGCTCTAACCGCACCGAGCAATCCATTATTATCGCAGGTACTAGGCACAGCCACGAGCCACGGCCCAGGTTGTCAAGCAACCACCCACACCGCGGACGCGCAGGACGACGCGGCAAAAATACAAAATCAATGTGTAAGGATGGAACGCACTTAACACAGTTCATTATCAAAACGGAGAACAGCGACTCGAATTTGAACAGCTGATCTTGTGTTGTTGTATGCGCTGCGTTGCACCGCCACCAGATGGCAGCACGCACAGGTCTGGGGCTCAGTTGAGCCACACTCCGCAAGGCGGCAGCACTGCGCTGCTACCCACAACGCGACGTGAAGCCGAAAGACGGCGAGAGGGAGCAGCAGCAGCGCGAGGTCCCGTGAGACTGTCTCTCGTACGTCACGATGGAACACCCCATGAGTGCGAGAGAGACCCCTAAGCCTGCACCTCGTGGCCGGAGGCATTCCCTGCGAACGTGCACTCATCCACGCAGCGCGTACCTGCTCGCTCGACCACGCATGCACGTGCTACGTGAACGCACGAACCACACAGGATGAGTCGTACTGCTCGCCGCGACTTACTTCCATGACTCACGTGATTAAGGAAAACACGCTTGATGGACGTGACCATGTGATGCACGAACGCAGGAGCGTGACACGTGCACGCGCGCACTGATTGCACCCAAATGCACGCCGCTGATGCACCTGGCGGGTAGGCAACTACATCGACATCAATGCCCCTGGTGCTGCCTACGCGCCGGGCGCTACGGCGGGCGCCGCCACAGACGAGAACTTGCGAGATTACGTAAACAACAGGGCGTAACGAAGCCGGTGAAATAGACTCTCCGAAAGTGGTCCGAACGCGCCCGTGACCGAGACGTGTCTGCCCACACTGGCCAGGACACGTGCCTACAGACACGTGCAAAGGACAAGCTCGCGCTAGTCCTTCCCGCACGCGAGCACGCCAACACGCGGCAGGGACGAGGCTGGGACGGCCGCCGATCGACCATCCAAGCACGTACTTCCAGGCATTACAAATACACGTACCATCAGCGCACCGCGAGGTAGTGCCCAGGAGCGTGCCCGCAGACACGCTGCAAACACGTACCAACGGAACCCCTTCTAAGACAACCCGAAAGTGGTCCGAACGCGCCCGTGACCGAGACGTGTCTGCCCACACTGGCCAGGACACGTGCCCACAGACACGTACGAAGGACAAGCTCACGCTGGTCCTTCCCGCACGCGAGCACGCCAACACGCGGCAGGGACGAGGCTGGGACGGCCGCCGATCGACCATCCAAGCACGTTCTTCCAGGCATTACAAATGCACGTACCATCAGCGCACCGCGTGGTAGTGCCCAGGAGCGTGCCCGCAGACACGCTGCAAACACGTACCAACAGAACCCCTTCTAAGACAATCCTAGAACGTCCCAGCAGGAACGCTGAATGGACGTGCGTGCAGCACGCCACGGACCACCGCCCTGGCACGTGTTCGAAATCACGCCGCAGGGACGTGACATAGCCGTGCTTAGGCATACAGGGGACCGATCGTACGTGCCCAACACATTCCGAGGACGAGCTGAAGCCCACGCTGAGAGAACGTGAAATCAGCGTGCCGCCCAGCACATGCCGGGGTACGCCGCACAAGCACTAGTGCCCGGGAGGTGCTGGACGTGCACGTCACGAGTTATGCCGACTGGGCTTTTTATGTGAATACAGGCAAATATTGGACTTAGCCACTCGAATCATAACCGGTACACTTAACCTCTCGACCTCCGAGACTGGCGCATCTGGCTTGATTAAATGTCGTGAGGCACCTGAATCCAAAACGAAAACAATCTTAGGAACAATTTCATTATTAAGTGACAACATTGCTTCGTCTGACACATTTTCAATCGTAATGATTTCGGATACCTCTGACGGAACACCACTGTCATGACAGAAACTGTAAACAACCTCCTCGTCTTCTGCTGCGACCATGGCCATGTTGTTGCCAGAGTCGGCCACCGCAGCGCTGCCTCCGCCACGGCCCCCTTGGAATCCACGGCCTCCTTGAAAGCCACGGCCGCGCTGACTCCCCCGAGCTGCGCCACTGCCACCTCGACATCCTCCCCGGAAGTGTCCACCGCCGCGGGAAGGGCCGCCATGTTGGAACTGGGACTGGGAGGCGCCGCCATCACGTCCGCCACGGGTTGGAGCTCCGCCGCGCCCGGTTGAGTGTTGATGATGGCCGCCGCGTGAAGTCTCAACCCCTTTGTAGGCTCCACCGCCGAAACGCCAGCAGTCCCTCCAGATGTGGTTAAGCCTGCCGCAGTTGTTGCATGACCGGTTGGAGTCGTACGGGCGAGGCCGGGCCGCCGTGAACGCCGTGCTTGGAGGTGCAGATTTTCCACCACCCCCACTTCTATTCACTCCCCACGCCTGCCGCGTCAATTCAAACTCTTCGATCAAACCCCTCACGTACGACAGAGTGAGTCTGTCGCTGTCCACCGTCCGGAGGGAGGTGATTACCCCCTCATACTCCTGGGGAAGCGTCCAGATGAATCTCGTCACCACATCGAACTCCGACATTTCAGATCCTGCTTCCCTCAGCTCCCGCACTAATGAGTCGAATCTTGTAACGTAGTCGTTGAAAGATGTTTCTTGCGGCCTGTACTTCAACAAGTGGTACTTCTTGGACAGGAGCAGACGAGTCCCGGCACTGACTCGTTTTTACCTCTCCTGTAGAGTGTCCCAGATCACCTTGGCTTCGTCCAACCCTTTCACTAGCTCGAAGGCACTTTTTCCCATCCTCATGGTCAGCTCACCGGCACACATGCCCTCTTTCTTTCTTATGTCCTTAATTTCCTCCTCCTTCCTCTTCTTGGTGGCATTGCTGTCGTCTGGAAGCACAGCATGCTCACCGATCAACACTGAAAGGCTTTTCTCGATAAAAATAGCCAAGTCCTTGCTTTTAAGGAACCCCTTCATTTGGCAGCTCCAATTATCGTACCCCTCTCCATTGAACATCAGTAGCTCCTGAAGAGAGGCCTCCATTTTTTACTTTTTGCCTATTTGCTTGGGAGCGCGTCTTATGTTTTTCACTGCACGACCCAAGTCTTACCAACGCTTAGAAGCAGGTCTTATCAGTTGCCTGAACTAAGTCTTACATGAACTCAGCGCTTAGGCACAGGTCTTACCAATCGCCTGTACTAAGTCTTTATACTTCGGTGCTTAGAAGCAGGTCTTACTTTGTTGCCTGAGCTAAGTCTTAACAAATGCACTCAAACACACACACACCCTAACCTCACTTTCTTCACTATCACACGTGTCACACAGTTTTCAACAGTTCACGCACTTATAGTTCAACAAAAACTCTTCACTTAGCGCAGTATGAAGCTCCTGGGCCCATAACCTGTTGTAATATCAGGTATTTTGGGGAATAACGGAACTCAGTTCTTCGATGCACTTTGATTTTAATTTTACTTGTTCACATACCCGGTACAGTACATGTCCTGGAAGACAGTAAGCACTGGAAGCGGAAACAACCGCTTCTCCAGCATATATATATACATAGTTGCCACATACACTTATAGTTGCCGCTTACACTATGAGAGTTTTGTTCTCCATGTATGAGAAATTGCTCATCTCCCAACAAAAATTTGTAACGATCAATTCAGAGCCAGTTGATGTATTCAACATTACAATCCAGTAAGCAAGCCTGCAACAGATGATCATCTAAAAACTAAGCAATCCAGGTATAGCAATCATTAACTGAACACCCATGGTTACAAACTCACCCCAAATGCAGAGCTCTGATTGACAAATGTTGTGGCCGAATGAGGAATCGCCTTTGAAGCGCAGAAACCGTGATTCAAGTGATGCTGTCCAGCGTTTGATTTCAGTTCATGAAGTTAAATGATTCGTACCACAGTACACAGCTAGAACAAGGATAAATGCACTGACACTACGGAAACCACAACTTAACATCATAATAAACACTTAGACACTAGACTGCTGTAACGGACTCACCTGATAACTGTCAAAGTTGGGCTTGAAATCCAACTGAGAAAATGACATTCAATCCTCTCAACTCCTGTTACCCTCTCGAACACAACAGACACCAAAAAGACCTTGGAAGTTAATCTTGTATGATCAAGTTGTGGTTTGGAGTATCGCTGGACACCTGGGTAACAACTCCAGCGGACACGATCCACTGCTGAGATGAAAGGGGTGGGGCAGTAATTAACTTTAGACCCATTGGCAATGAATATTTTCACTCACAGGCTTACCTCATTAACAACACCTGGTCATCTTGTATGCCAGTGATGCATTCCAGTTGGCATAATTCTTGAGTGGCTTTGGATATGGAAGATTTCCTGCCCAGCTGAGTAGCGTACCATAACCTCTCACGTCAACGACAGCTACAAAGACAGAAGGAGCAACAGTTTTAATTTTTAGAAAAGCGAAAACAGTGATAATGTCAGTTGGAAGCAGACAGAGAGTCGGCCATGGGCAGGTTAGGTCCGGATCCAAACTAAACCAAATCGGACAATGCTCGACAGCCGTTTGGGGGAATAAACTAAGAGCTACAAGGATTTTCTTCCCAAATTACTTCCAAACAATGCTGACGAGTCGAAAACAAAACTTACTTCACATCGCCCCGTCAGGTCAGACACCAGCAGCCAAGAAGAAACGTCTCCTCACAACACAAAATTTCCATGCTCTTATCAGCATTTTGATTCGTGTCGACTCGACTGCACATACATCCCATCCGAGAGAAAAAGAGGGAGAGAGAGAGAGATTTGATTTATTGTTTTTAAGGGTTTACATGAAAGTGCTAAGAAGCACCACTGGGCATGTAGACCCGCCCTCTTAAGTAACTATAACGATAAACGAGTAAAACAAGACTTAAGTAAATGGCACTAAATACAGAAAAAATTATTATAACGCAAAGATGGCACACTAAAGACAGGACATGGATTCACACATCAGCACGAATGAGCTTATCTATGGTAGTTTTGATAGTATTGGGATTTTTATGAACATAGGTGTACAAATGCAGTTCGTTCCAAATTTTGCTAGACTGAATTAGAAAAGACAAGTGGTATTTTTCTGTTCTATGGACAGGAATTACAAGTTGCAATTTGTTGGACCTGGTCGGACACAAATTATTGGTGGAGGTGAAATTAAACCTATCGTACAAGTATGTTGGAGTTTTAGTAAGAATTATTTTAAATATCATTGTAGCTACTGCTAGCTTCCGCCTATCATGGATCTTCAGAATATCTAGCTCATTGTAGTAGGGTGTAATATGCTCAAAACGTGACGCCCCAGTAATGAAACGAACACATGCATTTTGGAGCCGCTGTAATTTTAGGTTGTTACCATCAGAGATGTCAGTGAAGAGTACTGAGCAGTAGTCGAGATGAGGCATTATGAGTGATGACACTAAGGTTTTCCTGATATTAGGCGGAATGAACGAGACTGAACGTCTTAACTGAGCCAATGAACTGAAGACCTTTTGAATTAACATGATGCATTGCTCATTCCAGCTCAGAGTTTTATCCATTATAACGCCTAGATTTTTTACAGAATCACTGAAAGGTATAACACAATCATTTATAGTGAGAGGGGGAAGAGACATCTCATCCAACATAGTAAGAAACCGCTGAGTCCCCAGTATGATAGCTTGAGTTTTTGATACATTTAGAATGAGATTATGTTTTTCGCAATAATCTTTTATAATGGTTATATCACATATCATTTTGTCGAGACAGTTGGCATAGTCCCTGAGTGGGAATTTAATGTAAAGTTGAATATCATCTGCGTACATTACATAGGAGCAATGTTGTAATACTTCGGGTAAGTCAAACAAATAAATCAAGAAGAGCAGGGGACCGAGTACACTCCCTTGCGGCACGCCCGTCATAATTTCGGCCCAACTTGAATTGTGGTCTTGTGACACAAAGACTCTATGGCAGCGCCCAGTAAGGTATGAGGAAAACCATTTTATGACAGATTCTGAAAATCCTAGTTGTCTCAGCTTTGAGCACAATAGGTCATGATGAACACAATCGAACGCCTTACTAAGATCCAACAGTACCAGTAATGTGAGCAGTCTTTTATCTACGGCGTCACGTACATCATCAACAACCCTGATAAGTGCAGTAACTGTGCTGTAGCCTTTCCTGAAACCCGATTGGTATGCAGCAAAGAGACCGTTTTCAGTCAGATATTCGGAGACTTGATCATGCACTAATTTTTCTAGCACTTTACCTAGAACACACAAAATACTGACTGGCCTGAAGTCCTTACACTCTTTGGGATTTCTAACCTTAGGGATGGGGATAATATTGGCATATTTATAGATAGAGGGGAATATTCCATTCTGCAAGCTAAAATTAAGTAGGTGGTCAAGGACGGGTAACAAACCTGGTAAACACAGCTTAATGAACATAATAGGAACATCATCAACACCCGTGGCTTTAGACTTTATTGAATTGACAGCCTTCTCTATGTCTCCAGGTAGAGCATACTTAAAATGAAACTTATCATAGTTTGCTGTCTTTGGATTATTTTTAGATTTACTGTCATAGTGTAAGATAGTATCGTTAATGAGTCCTCTATTTCTTACAGTTGAGACAGAGGCATAGTGCCCATTTAATGTATTTACATCGACAATAGGGTCTGCCGACTCGTTTCTTGTCTTTCCTACATTCAAGGATCTTATTGTTTTCCATATGGCTCGAGAGTCCAGTTCTGAGGTGAACTTATTATAGTAGAACTTAATTTTTGCACTGCGTATCATTTGTTTAACCTTGTTCCTTGCTTGTCTAAAATTATTGAAATCCTCGCTGCTCTTGGAGTGATTGTATTTTTTTCTTAGTCGATTTCTAGTTTTCAGATGATTACGGATACAGTCAGTCATCCATGGAGCCGAGTTATGCCTGAAGGTCTTGGATTTTACAGGTGCATGCTTGTCCATAATTTCTGTTATTATTGAGTTGAATTTCTCGAGTTTACTATCAATGCCCCTTGCATTATAAACTAGACACCAGTCAGCACTACTTACATCCACCAGGAGGTCTTCAACATTTATTTTCATAAAATTCCTGAAAGTTACTTTTTGCTTGCTATTGCATGGGGTTGATAGGTCAAAAACAGCAAATATCATGTCATGAGCAGAAAAACCAGATGCTGGTGTCTGGCCTGACCCTAAAAGTCTATCCGAGCAGTTGCTGCATATTACATCTAGAATTGAGTCACAGGTTGCAGTATGATATGTTGCCTGGAAGGGGACGCATTGTAAGTTACATAACCTCAACATTTCTGGCACTACCACTGCATCATCTCCTCCTCTCCCAAAACCAGCATTCAAATCACCACAAAGAAATGAATATTTGTACGATGGTGAGCGCTTATAGAAGTCATCCATAAAGTCAGCTACAAATCCTCCTTTGGGTTTCCTATACATAGCAGATAAAAGTATTTTCTCCGTACCAATTAAAATGTCAAGTAAAATATAGTCTGGCCTTACAAAATCACCATTTGACACCGATAGAACTTTCACTTGGTATGAGCTCTTAACAAATACCGCAACACCACCTCCTTGTCTATTCAGTCTATTTGCACAGTATACCTTATAACCTGGAAGCAAAAAACATTGTTCATTATTTTTAAACCATGTTTCAGAGACAGCTATAATGTCAATACCACAGTCTGAGAAAGTGTCGATGAACTCCGACTGATGTGCAGTATCCCTCAACGATTGTGCATTAATATGAACTATCTTTAACTTATTTGGTCTTTCTGTATTTACATTTAGTACATAATCACGAAGTAGGAACAACCCACTCTCACTCATAGGCTAACAGTCGCATGAGAGTTGAGCCGTCAGTTTGGCAACACATGACAAGATTAAAAATAAAATTGTAAGAAAAGGACTAACAATTAAAGTAGGATATGATATTCACTAAAGATAAGCGAAGATTCAAATTGAGTAAGGTTAGTCATTAATGATTAGGAGAACTAAACTGAAAAGAGACTAAATCCTATGTTAGTACAAGCACATGACAATGAGCAAAATTGGAAGGAAAAGTAATAAAAAATTAAAGTGACAACAATAATAATAATGAGAATAATGAAGAATATAAAAGTATTGAAATGTAAAGGTTTTAACACACTATAATGCAAAACAAGTTGACAAGGTGTATAGGAGAGGATACACAATGAACTAAGTTTAGTTTGAGCACATAGCAATGGATAAAAAATTGAAAATAAAATAAAGATAAAAGTAATGAGATAATAAAAATAAGAATTATAATAATGGTAATTATTCCGAATAGGGGCTCCACCTATAGGGGGCGAAAGTTTGGTATCATTGGATAGGTATTGACGAGTACTGTTCGGAACTGCAAGAAATATGCGGCGCTCTTGAAGGATATTGCTATAAATGTTTATTTAAGTACCCCACCCTAACCTCGAACCATGCATCGATATCGTGACATCCGCTCGTACCGTCAACTTACCACGCATTAGGTAGAAGGGTGAATGTTAGGGGGATGTTAGATCTACCTCGCAGACCCACAATATACCCCCAAATATTTTCCATTCTATTAATTCGGGAAAACTGGACGGGGCCGACGAACCTACAGAGGCGGCTCAAAGATGGCGCCACCTGTCGCTTCAGCAGACGGCCGAGTCAACTTTCTCGAATTAATAGAAGGGAAAATATTTGGGGGTATATTGTGGGTCTGCGAGGTAGATCTAACATCCCCCTAACATTCACCCTTCTACCTAATGCGTGGTAAGTTGACGGTACGAGCGGATGTCACGATATCGATGCATGGTTCGAGGTTAGGGTGGGGTACTTAAATAAACATTTATAGCAATATCCTTCAAGAGCGCCGCATATTTCTTGCAGTTCCGAACAGTACTCGTCAATACCTATCCAATGATACCAAACTTTCGCCCCCTATAGGTGGAGCCCCTATTCGGAATAATTACCATAATAATAATGAAAATAATAAAAATTGTAGTAGTCTATAATTAAGCTGGCACAATGTATATAAGAGAATGCACTTCGAACTGTATCAAAAATAAAGATAAAAGTAATGAGACAATAAAAATAATAATTATAATAATAATGAAAATAATAAAAATTGTAGTAGTCTATAATTAAGACACAAGTTGGCACAATGTATATGAGAGAATACACTTTGAACTGTATCGAGCATTGGACAGAGATTGAAATCACATTTTGGTTTCATATTAGGTACCCAAAGTAATGAAACTTGACATATTAGCCAAGACTACTTGTTGACAGGAGGGTGTTTCTCCAGCAGCTTCTTGAGGTCACCTTCAGTCTTGATTCTGAAAGGCCTGGCTGTCCCAACGTTGACTAGGATAACTCCATCACTGGACCAGACCGCTTTCGGTGTGTAGCTGGATACCGCCTCTTTCAGTAGAGAAAGTCTTGCCTTTGTTAAGTCCTCTCTTATTGTTATTCTGGATCCTCGTAGCATTTTCTTATTCCGAAAGAGGTAACTTCTGTCAGCGTAGCTCAGAAACTTCACTAGTATTGGCCTCGGCTTGTCTCCAATCTTGCCTATTCTGTGTGACCTGTCTATTTGCCAGTGTTCCAGCTTCACGTTCAGTCTGGCGGCCAAGTCAATCACAAGCTGGTCGGTATCCTCATTGTCTTCTTCACTGACTCCAAAGATTCTGATATTGTTTCTTCTGCTGTACTGTTCCCTTTCGTCCAGGCCCTCCATAACCTCAGTCTGTAGCTTACTGATGACTGCATCCTTCGCGGCTAGCTCTTCTGTCATGCACTCCACTTTCTGCCTCAGTCCGGTCACCTCACGCTGCAGATTTTCCATTGCATCCTTAAGAGGCTTCAGAGCATTGTTGACGGACAGAGTAATTAGAGCCTGTAATCCCTCCACTGTAAGGTCAGTCACTGGCGTCGTCTCCTTCGGCTTTGGCCCCATCTTGCTGTTGGCAGCTATGGCAGCTGTTTTGTTATGGTAGGTTGGTAGTATGTTTCGCGAACCGCCGCTGGCCAACCAACCTCACTTTCACACGACCACAGAGCACACTAAAGTAGCGAGTTTTTCACGTTTGTACATCACTTCTCACTTCGCCACCAATGTCAGAGCCACTCCAGGGATCACTTATCCTGCCGCACTCAACATGGCCTATGATTTGTCCTTTTCCATCCCGAAAATTTGAGTTAAACTGACTGCCCTCAGTGAACTGCTAGTCAGCCATAGCAGAGAGAGAGAGAGAGAGAGAGAGAGAGAGAGAGAGAGAGAGAGAGAGAGAGAGAGAGAGAGAGAGAGTAACGAAGCAGTCATATGATAGTGCTGATAACAATAACGGCACATAAATTGGAACTGGAAACGCAAAACACCAACAAACTTGTGGTTCCAGTTCAAACCGACCGTTACAAGATGGCTGACAGCTGACAGGCGCTGAGCTTCGGCAGCCTCCGCTAGAGGCGCGCAGCGCGCCCGCAGCACGGAGAAACGTCGGCGGTGGACGAGATTACCAGGATTAGGCACACAATTGACAATTTAGCCGGATCGCTTTTGAAACTTAAGAAAAGTGAAGGCACTTCTCAAACCAATAAGCCGTCGGCGCAGTGGCCGGGAACGGACACCCGTACAAACAATTGAGCATCGATTGCGGATCGATACTATCGAAACCCCACAGGCGGGTGCTTACGAAATCGGCAATCGACGCCCAAAGTGCCGGGCGCACGTACCACACACGCCACTGTTAACGGAACCACCTAACCCGATCATTCGTTTAACGTGCAAGCTGAGGTAAGTTGCAGTTCTTGCCACACAATGTCTTTACTAGCCAGGGGAAGGCCTTCGGCCTCGATGCTGAGCCATTTTCTTCTGCGGATGGAAATTTATGTTCACAAGAAGGAAATAAATTTAATGGCAATTAAGATTTTTTTAAGATAGTATCAGCATTGAAAGCAAGATTTTTTATTTATTTTTTTGGACAGGGCGCCTAGGAGGGCAGTGGCGGATCCAGAGCCAGACTAGGGGGAGGGGGGGGGGGAGTAGCGTTTTTTGTCTATTTACAGGGGCAAAGTGTTGCTTTTTGTTTACTTTTCAGTCGGTTATCTAGGGGTCAAGGAGAGGGGGGACAGTTGTCTTTTTGCCCCCCCATCCCCTGGATCCGCGCATGCAGGGGGCTAGGTTAAGTACGGAGCGGCAGGGGCGGGGAAGGAGAAAAGGGCGGCCGTGGCGACCGACGGGAGGCTCTAAATAAATGGTCCAACCTATCCTAACGAAACCTAACGGGCTCGCGACAGATCTTACGCTATTCGCGACAGATCTTACGCTATTCGCGACGGATCTTACGCTACTCGCCGCAACAGATCTCTAAAACTAAATAGTCCTACCTATCCTAACCAAACCTAACGGGCTCGCGACAGATCTTACGCTATTCGCGACAGATCTTACGCTACTCGCGAGGGATCTTACGCTACTCGCCGCAACAGATCTCTAAAACTAAATAGTCCTACCTATCCTAACCAAACCTAACGGGCTCGTGACAGATCTTACGCCACTCGCCACGGATCGGGTATGTAACATATTTTTGACTTCGGACCATTGTTTTCGGACTATTGACCATGGACTATTGACCTTGGACTATTGACCTTGGACTGTTGACCTAGGACTATTGACCTTGGACTATTGACCTTGGACTATGTATATACATATAGCTATAAGATTAAGATTAATAAAAAGATACCTATTGTTAACTAAAGGTATCCGGGGGGGGGGGCGGACAATTCGAAGGTTCAAACTCCCCAACAGGGTGCTTCGCTTCGCTCAGCAATCATTCCAGCACGGAATCATGACTGGACCGGCCGCAATTCCTCGTCTACGTGCCATAATATTGGGCAGGCAACCCTCCAGGCACTCAGGTAGCGAGGGTGGCCTATCCTCACCTACTGCACTCAAAGCTAGTGTGTCAGAAATTCATGAATGATAACATTAGTGTATCTTATAGGATTCTGTTTTGCGATTGGTCCTAGTTAAGAGTGTTTTCCAGTGGGAATTTAACTGTACGTCCTGTGTTTTTCTGTTATTTAGCCATGGTGCGAGGAAGGTCTATCCGTCGTAGGAGGAATACATCCGCTGCTGCTTCCCATCCGTACCCAATCTACCCACCTCCTCAACACCCTAATGGCTCCTATCATCTGCCCTATCCGCAAACATACCCGTTCCCTCCTCACCCTCAACCGTACCCATCATATCCTGCTGCAGGCCCAACACCACTTCATTATTTTGCTTCCCTTCCCCAGATCCACTATTCCCACGCTGCTCCGTACCCATACCCATACCCTCCACCCCCCGCAACCCTTGCCCTTCCCATGCCTCAACCTCCAGCTGCCTCACCAAATGCCCCTCCTGAGGAGGAAAACTTTCTTGCCGATCCTTTGCCAGCCGGTACACCAGATGCACCTCTTGAGGAGGAAAACGTAGATGTGAGTTCTCTTTGAAAGCAAAATGTCAATTTTTTTCAATGTTAATCATAATTTGAATTTTTCTTGGGCTTTCTTCAGGTTGACATTGTTGAGACATCGATATCAAATGTGGAGAGCCACCTTTCTCCTCAGCAGGACAACATTGCCGTGAGTTTTTTCTGGAATGAACCTTGAATGTGAAATGTTATTTCTGGGTCATAATTTTGATTTATATGTTTTTTTTTGTTTGTTTTTTCAGGTTGACACTGATGAGGGATTTTTCTTGGAACCAACCCCTACCCCCAGCCCTGCCTCATCAATAAGAAGTGTACGATTTTTAAAACCAGAATTTGCATTTAAGGCACTTTAATTTTTGTGTATGACTCATCATAATTTAGAAATTAACATCTGTCTGCAAATGTGTGGCAGATTCATTGTCTCAAAAAATTGAAAAAATATGTAGTTTTTTTAAAATTTTGTTTTGCTGTAAATGGTTATTGCCAATTCACTCTATTTCAGGCATACTATGGAAATATGGATGAGTATGAGCCACCAGAAGAAGGTAAAGGCGAACCAGAAGAGGAGGAGCAGGGGGATCGGCCATAAGAAGCTATTAGTGAACAGGTAGAGGACAGAGACCGCCAGCGGGCGGGCGGCGGCGCCCAAGACAGAAGTGGGGTGGGGTGGGGTAGGTAGCACCAGTCCGCCACTACCAGCCACTACGCTCCGCCACTGCGCTATCCATTGTCACCGAGCGCCAGCCGAGCGGTCGCCCGGACTGGGCGTTTTTACCCAGGTGGACGCGGCGCGCCCACTGGGCCACTGGGCAGACTTGGGTGCGCTGGGCGGCTGCGGCCGGCCGCTGCGATGCGCGCGCGCGCCGCGCGGCGCTGCAGCGCAGCAGCAGCAGCAGCCAGCCGAGCCAGCCAGAACCAAACAGTGGGCTGCTGGTGGTGGACGACGGTGACAGCAGAAGCCGTTGACGACGTTGACGACATTGACGGACAACAACTCCGTCGTCATGATGGAGGTGGAGAAGGACGCGGGCACCGAACATGACGATCCTCCCCAACCTCAAGGTTCAGCCCCCAAGAAAAGGAAACGGACACGGGTGCCGGGCAATCAGAAAAAACAAAAGGTGATGATTTGATTGTGAAACCCTCTGTCCATCAACATCAACATATTCCAGCCCTATCATTCATCACGCTGTTGTAAACCACATCATGTACACATTCCCGTCACATTGTAATTGTATTGGCCTTGTCCATCGCGAACCGGTCAAAATCGCGGTGCTAACTGCACACGTGGGGCGGGGCAGGGGCGGGGGGCTGGGCTATCCCGCCGTCCTAGAAGTTGTCGGTCACCGAGGCGGCGGCGAACCGGAACCGCGCGGTTCGCGGGCGCGGCGCGGTGCGGGACCGGACCACGCTGGCCGCCTAGAAGTTGTCCGTCACCGAGGCGGCGAGGCGAACCGCGCGGTTCGCGGGCGCGGCGCGGCGCGGGACCGGACCACCGGACCACGCTGGCCGCCTAGAAGTTGTCCGTCACCGGGGCGGCGAGGCGAACCGCGCGGTTCGCGGGCGCGGCGCGGCGCGGGACCGGACCACCGGACCACGCTGGCCGCCTAGAAGTTGTCCGTCACCGAGGCGACGAGGCGAACCGCGAACCGCGCGGTTTGCGACGTGACGTGGGGGCGTTGAGGTCGTGGGGCGGGGTCACGGGGTCACGGGGTCCGGTCGGCGCCAGGTGCATATGTGCGCCGATGATTGTGCACCGCGGGCCGTCTATGGGGATTTTATATTTTCTTGGTGTTCTGTGAGTTTTATTCTCATTTTTTATTTCATGACTTTTTTCTCTTAAGTTGATCTCCTGGATGCAGAAATGTGTAGTACTATTAGTTTTATCCTCTTTGCAGGCAGTACAGTTAGAGTGTCTTGATGATGAAGCTGAAGATGAACCGCAGCCTTCTACATCTAGCGCGGGTTCTAATTCTTCGCCTTCATCTTCAGGCAGCTCTAGCCCTCAACCTGAAACCTCATTGCCACCATCTGAGCTGAAAGCTTTAGCTGCACTGAAGTTGAAGACTGGGGAGTATGTGGCTGTTCCTAGGGAAGAATGTCCCCAAACTGCACGGCAAGCAAACAGTCCGATGTGGCCCCATTTTCTTGTCATAGTGAAAAGGGAGGATAAGCATCCAGCTGGTACAGCACAGTGCAGACATTGTTCCAAAATACTGGTGTATAAGTGGCACTCAACAGGAACTACATCTTTCTCACGTCACTATAAAAAGTGCCCTGCAGTCCACGACAGAACATCGGGTACACTTAATGCTGCAGCAGATCCGACCGCAGAGGCAAAACATGCATTCTCTGTTGCATGTGCTGCTTACTGTGCCCGTGATTTGAGGGCACCAGAATCTATGGCCAGTCCGGGTATGGAACAGCTCATCCAGTGTGCCGCTGACCTGACCATTTCTCATGGGAGGATGAACATTAAGAAGCTGATTCCCTCCCCAAAGAAAATTTTTAGATACATTAACACTGAAGCAGGCAAGGTCCGTCAAGAATTGGGAGATATAGTGGTCTCTCTTGCAGAGAAAGAGGAACTATCTGCAACTGCTGATGGCTGGACTGAGTCGCACACTCAAGCTAAATACTATGTCATCACTTTCCACTTCATAGAAGAGGACTGGTCAAATTTGCGGTCTCGTGTTGCTTGCACTGTCACAATTGAAACGGACTCATCTGCTGAAAATATTCTAGCGTTTATTGTAGACCAACTTGTTTTGCTTAGGGTTCCACGGGAAATTGCCACTAAAATAGTTTTTGTCACCGATGGTGGAAGTGACATTGTCAAAGCTCTTGAAATGGGCCAGTTTGTCAGACTGTATTGTGTAGCTCATGCACTGAATGTCGTCGTGAGGGGGACACTGACCTGCTCGTACCACTCCATGATTGAAAATTTCTTGAGCATGGTTCCAGAGGCTAAACGAATAATAGAGCAGTGCAATGCTTGGGTCCTCACTGCCCGCAAGTTCATTCCAAATAACAAAAAGAATAAAATTCTACTGAAACAGCTAAAACTGTCGAACCCGACCTCCCAGTCCCACGTGGCTATGCTTCTTGGAGTGTTAAATTGCAGAGAAAAGGTACGTTTTTTCCCTGTTTTTGCGGAGTACAATTTTTTTCTTTGATAATGTTTTTTTTTTTTTTGCGCAGGTTGAAACCTTACTTGCAAGCCGCGGCGTGACTGTTGACGATCTGTTTGGTGTGTTGGATGAGCAACTAGAAGGGCTCATGGATTTCCTTGAGCCCTTCGACCTTTATGGTTGTCGAGAGAAATCGTCACATGTTACATCCTCTCGAGTTCCTGCTCTGCGTGAACATTTACAAGAAAACGAGTTTGACGCCACCATGATTGCAGATTTGAAGCGGGCAGCTCTCGTGGAACTGACCACGATGGAGGCAGTCCAAGAAATCGAGAAATGCAAGGATGTGGTTGCCTACCTTAAAAGATCTGGTCTCAGCAGAGAGTTACCCCACACTGTAAAGCAGGAGGTGCAAACTCGGTGGAACTACCACTACGTCATGCTTGATTCCTGGTCACGCAGTGGGATGATGTGCGTATTTCCATTAATTCTGTGACGTTTTGTGTGATTTTACTTCTTGTTTACCCAACTTTTTCGTATATCTCTAATCATTCGATTTGTTTTCAGGTCCATAACAAATTGGAGGAAGCAAGAGCTGGGAAAACTGGTGCGGCTCAAAAATGCAGTACCATCTCTTGTTAATATCAATAAGAATTTAGTAGAGAAACTTACTACTTTCCTTAAGTCCTTTGCTCTCTACACTACTAAGCTGCAGGGGCGGACCTACCCCACTTTGCAGTACGTAATACCGATGCAGAAGGCGCTCCTGCTGCACACTGAAATAAACGAAGAAGACTGCCATGTGATGCGTGCCGTAAAGACCAAGGCTCGCCTTCTTTTGGAAACGAAATTAATTATTACTCAAGAGCACAAAATAGCCGTGTTCTTGTGGCCACACATGAAAGACTTGACTGTCTTTGAATCAGATGCCGAAAGGACGGAGGTAAGTAACGAGTAATTTATTATCAGAATAGATAGAGTATCAAATAACCCTGGGCTTTATTTTCGTTAAGGTTTATAATCTGGTGAGGGACAAACTGAAGCAAATGGCTCCTACGGCCGAGGAAACTGCTGAAACTGCAGGAGCTTCATCCAGCTCCAACACTGACCTTGCCCTCTTTGGCAAGAGATATTCGAGTAGGTGCCAATATCGCCCACTGAAAAACGAACACGACCGCATACACGCATAAATGTTGCAGTCATCCCACCAACACCTGTTCAAGTCGAAGGTGATGAACCGAAAGGAATGGAAGAGGCATCCATGGCATCAGGGACGACGGCAAGCTCCATCAACTATTCACCATTAGACTCCACCAAAGGTAAAGTATGCGTAGAGTATCCAAGACTACCAGAAAAAAAAGCACATCGCAGAGACGGCGCACATGGTTTTAACGCGTAAATGTTACAGACATGTCTGAAGAATCTTCGAGGGACAACGTGTTCGGAGTGTCGAGACATGCAGTCATGAACTTTGACATCTCCGATTCACCAATCAAGTCCAGTGAAACGAGCGACGATGACGAAGGAGTCAAGGTGGAAGTGGCGTTGGAAGTTGGAGGCAAGAGCCCGAATGATCAGTCCGATGAGTCTAGCGCAAGGAGCGCATTGTCAACTGCGTCTGAGGAAGGTACTATATCTAGAACACGTAGCCGCTGATGCATTGCAGAGCGTTCAATAACATGACGGTTCCATTACTATTTAATATTTTGGTGTCATTTGTTTTTTATGTTGCGACGCATTTCAGGTAGCGTGTACAGGTGCAATGTCTGCGCTCACGAAGTGACTACTAAGCGCGGACTTGAACTGCACAAAGAGAGTTACCACTCAGGCAAAAAGTTCAAGTGCACCGAATGCGGCAAGTTCTTCAAGCGCCGAAACGACCTTCTGACTCACCTTAAGAACCACCTGAAGCTGTTCCGCCAAACGTGCAGTGAATGTGGCAAAGTATTCAAGAAAGCAGTCACACTTGGGAACCACTTCGAGAAGAAACATATGGGACAAGTGGTCTACCATTCATGCAACAAATGTGGTCGCCAATATGAGTCAAGGCCATCAATGCTCCGCCACCAAAAACAATGCAATGCTGGGGTGTAAACATTGTTAATTTGATCAATTGTACGGAATTCGCTATACGCGTCAAACACTAATTGTTAATTTTTCACTTTTGTCGCGCAAGGCAATGACAGTTAAATATTACCGTAATTAAGGTTTAGCAACGACGTTCAAATGTTAACGTTCAATTCACGTCTCACAATAATAAACAGACAAGTTCATAATCACTCCTCGTAGACAGTTTTTTTGCATGACATACTCTGTCAACCAACATACCAATACGTCGTCCGCACAACAACACACATGTTACACATACAGGTACGCATCATCAGCGCTGAAGAGATCCCATGTGGGAGGCCGCAAGTGCGCCCCCCCTTCAGACGGAGACATCGCAGAAGGAGAGGGAGGGGGGAGTCACATGTTCTAGTGTACCGCAGTTATTCTGAACCTCGGTACCTACCACATGTGACTCCTTCGGACCAAACCCTCACCGGGACCGCAGAGCCAACGTCATACGACAGGAAGAGTACCCATCATATCTGACGCAGGCTAAGAACAGCTGTTGTAAGTATCCAATAAACGGCGATGCACGGTGTGGCGATGTCCTGGAGGAGGCAATCTCTAGATGGGGCCAGTCTGTTTCTCCCTGCACCTGTACAACACAACAAAGACCCCACACAGACCAAGTATCGTTGTCGTCATGGTCAGGAGGAAGAGTGCGGCGATGTGGACGACATGATGAGTGCGGGTATAAGGGTAGCCTCAACTGAATGAATACTGCGATTTTTTAAAACACAACAGAAACAATCAGTTGGGCTACCCCCTCCCATTCCAGTCATCGAGGGCGAGCCTTCAACTCCTCCAGGTTCGTGGAGGAGGCAATCTCTAGATGGAGCCGGCTTGCTTCTCTCCTGCGCGTCCTGTCCAGTAGTGATGGGGCCTACGTGCTTCTCCCCTGCGCCTCCCGGTCGGTAGGTATGGGGCCAACCTGCATCTCCCCTGCGCGTCATAATCGGTAAGTATGGGGCCAACCTGCATCTCCCCTGCGCGTCATGATCGGTGATAGGGCCAGCATGCGTCTCCCCTGCGCCTGAAACAGATAAAAGTATCAAAACGGTTGGATGGCACACATCAACACGACACGCAATCGTTATCATCGCCCAACGGAAAACACTTACAGGAACGATAAGACAGACTAATCCGAATCACTGTCTTCCTCGTCTGTCTCCATCAATTCTTGGTCCGCCTGGGCGCACAGAACCTGCATGTGATGCTTCGGTATGACCTGAAAACATGAAGTTGTGAAAAGGAGGACAAGTCATGATTAGTAGCGACAAAGACGAACATAGGAACATCTGCACGCACAGCATCACGCATAAAGACGGTCTGCATGTCATAGAGCGGCGTGGACTGACACTCGGAATCGGATGTTCCAACACCGAACGTGTGGAATGTATTCCTTAGCAGTGTGTCCACAGCAGCGTCCCCATTCTTCATGGCGGCCTTAACAGCCTCGCGCAACAGTGGTACGCAGACAGGACCACGACCGTTCCTGGAGAACATGGCGTTGCAGTAGGTCGTCAGGCGACTTGGGTCAACCCCATCATCAGCGTGACGCCTCGCATGCACCGTCATTGCTTCGGATTGCATGTTACCGCAATATGGGCATAACGTAAGCGGTTGTGCCTCTTTGGCTGTCTGCCGGTTTTCAATTGTGAACTGCAAGAAAAAAGAACGATTCAATTTTGCGCTCCATACAAATGTTCAGACGCATAAGCGAACAAGAGACGTACCCCAAGCTTGCGGGCGGCATCAACGGCAGCACATCTGTCTCTATTGGGCCGCGCAAGCTCCATTTGTTTTTTCTTACAGGAAGCACAATAGCTATTCGCCGGTGGAGCCTTCTTGAGCGCCTGTCGTCGCATCAATTGCACCCGCAGGGGGGCGGGCTTCGGCCTCTTCTCAGCAGACGTCTGTAAATCACACGCATCATCAGAGAAAGACATCGCACACTCGCATCAATACAGGCACAGACAATAATACCCACACTAGGAACACTCTCAAGATGGGAATTCAGATGCAGCCGCAAAGCCTCACAGGTGCGGAAACGGCAGCCGCACTCTGCGCAGCGGTACGGATTTACACGTGACGCCAGCGGCTGTGCAGAACCGTCCGGGCTCGGAGGTTCCACGATCTCCCTACGTTCCTCAATCTCCACGTCGACGGGACGGTCTTGCCGTTGTGGCGTACCGAAAGTCTCTAAAGCGGCAAGCAACGCCATATGACGCGGAGGCGGTTCTGGAGCAGCCACTGTCGGTGGAGTTGCAGCCTCATCACTGTCGGTCACTGCAAATAACACATGTCAATAGAAAAATAGACAAGATGCAGTATCCGTGATCGGGCATCGATAGTTACAATGCAAGTCAGCGTGCAGATCGACGACTGGCGACTGGGGGACGACGCGCCTTGGCACGTCCACCCCGAGGAGCGGCGACGGCTGACGACTTGGCTGCCGTGCAGGTCTCGGTCCCCTATACGCTAAGATGCACAAACAAAAAGATATGTTTGAAATGATCACCATTTTGCCATGCATACCGCCAACGACCATCACACATGCGGTCATCACCTCCAGGCGTACTGTATACCGGCAAGGGGGTAATCCCCCTCACGGCGCAGCATCGCGAAGCCTGTTACGACAAGACACGGTCTGGCGTAAACCTACCTTGTTATCTGTACCTGAAAATACATGTGCTTACAACATGAGAAATATGTGATTGTATAGGGCCTTTAGGACTTCAGTAGCTTTTAGGTATTTCAGTTCCAAAGGTGACAGTAATGAACCAAAATAAATAATAAAATAATATTGTATCTTTATTACTCTAAGCACAACAGGTTTTATAAGTCAATATTTTGAGCACAGTACTAAAGGACAAAAGCGAAAATGTGACAGGAAAATTCACAAGTCTTCTATATACTACAGTGCCTTTGCAAGAAGGCATTCTTTAAGTTCCCTCTCAGAGCTGCTAGGTGTCATGCACATACTTTTAAACGTTACTGAAAGTTTTTGAGAAGGTAGCACCCATGTGTAAATGGTTGGTAATACAATTTAACGCTATGAATTGGAAGTTAGTATTAGATTGGGTGGGATACATTTGGGATGTTTTGACATACCTGTACTGGTTCTTGTTAGCAGTTAAGTAGATACCAATTCACATGCAGTGACTGTACAGTTAGCACATTATTCTTGACAAAATAACCCCTACATGAATGAAGGGGAGGGAGATTGGACAGTATTCCAAAATGCATCATACCTAACAGAACAGTAATAAACCAATGATAATCACCACTTAAGTCTTTTGACACCCAGAACCATTTTTATGCCTTCTTAATTGGGCACCCCTGCCTGCAATTTTCTTCCCACACTTATTGCAGGTTTGACGTATGGTCTTATTTCTTACTGGGAAGAGGGTCTCTATTTTTTTCTGATAATTTCTGATGTCAGGGTGGCATTTTTGAACATGATCTAGTAAACGTTGCCTTTTACCATGTAGAAACTGCTTCGAACAAGAAGGCTTTGGACAGCATAAAGCTTTCCTCCCTTGAGGTCTGGTGGGCACTTCAGGATTGATGCAAATATGTATGTAAAAAGACAAAATACACTTGTTACAAAAAGTCAACTGAAAAACACATTTTAAAAATTAGGTCATACTTTGTGAATAAATTCCAAAGCCAAAAACCACAGTAAAAAATTAATCTTATCTCAGTTTTGGTTATACACTTTAAACCAGCCAAGCACCTGCCGTTGACAACGGATGCATTCATTTTGGTTCTGAATGAACCACTGCTGAATACATAGTCCACACACTGGAAAGCAGCCACAGAGGAGTGTATACTTTCCATTTCTTTCACCGCAGATGATGCATTTCCTGTATTTTGCAAGACCTTCAGGCAAATTATTTGGATAGTCTTCTGGTTCAGAGAAATTTCCTGAACAAAATGAAGAATAGATAGCTGCAAGGAACAAAAGCAAGCGTTTAGTAATATATAATGAATTATTGCATTTAAGTTGTTGTTTTATTTTCTACATTCCAGGAAGGAAAGAGGCAAGTTGGACTTAGGTGGCAATAAAATGATTTAAGGTAGCAAGTTGTTGCCGAGCCAAGGTGACACACTGGTACAATTATAAATCCTTTAATAAATGGCGGTATTTAAGTAGCTAAGCGTCTGAGTGCTAAGGGAAATTACAACCCTGAGAAAAAAAATAGTTCTGTCAAATTTGACTGTTTTCAATATTTTTTTAAATTATTTGTTTGAGTTGTTAACCCTTTTGAAGAATAGAGAGGAGTACTTTGCAGCAGGAACTCATTTTGATATACTCTAATCTCAAACACCAAGTGTTCCATTTTGGTCTGCATTACTCCCCATTTCCAAATTTATCCTTAGCTTTTTGAGCAGATAACTTGCTGGATTGACCTCAAATTTGACTGCGGAATTCTTAGATGTTAGCCAGGACCCTCTAGGAGCTTTACATTACATTTGTTATCCCATCCATCATTTTTAAATAAATACTAAATACTATTTTTTTTTGCTGGATCCAAGAGTAATAATAACTGCTTTAGTGGGTTTCGGTAACTAACATCAATACTGCAGTAAAATTTCAAATCCAGCCAGCAAGTGGGGCTCGAAAATGTTACGGACAGCACCTTCCCACTTAGTCATTTCACATGCATAACAACATAGGATAAAATGATATTAAATGTTGTTTAAACTTACATGGTGAGATCAGCCTGGGTGACCTGCGTATTTTCTTCAGAGGCGGTTCATGTACAGAGGATGCAGGGAGATGAACCTCATCCTGGAATTAAAATAAAACAATTCAAAATAACTGAAAGAGGCAAAAAACTGATGAAAATAATGGACATCTGAAAGTTAACGCCTATGCCCAGTAGATTGTTGTAGAAACAAAATTTTTAAAAAAGAGAACTGAGACACTAAATGTATATCAAGGTACAATCGTGAAATGGGCTCACAATTCACCTTCATAGCCTGTTATTGAAGGGCTTTCAGAATTGTTACCATAAAGGTACTGTCGTTCAGTCTGATTAATAACAAGAGCAAATTTTATAGCTGATAAATTTTAATTTTTTTCAAAAGCCTTTTTTTTTTGTCTCCGTCTCTTCATGCAAGATATCTTCAAAACATAGTGCCGGCACAATACTTACAGCTGGCAGGGGTGGAAGCTGTACTGCAGCTGGCAGGGGTGGCAGCTGTTCTGCAGCTGGGAGGGGTGGCAGCTGTTCGGCAGCTGCTGGCTCCTGCTCTCCAGGTGGCTGCCACTGCAGTACGCTCTCGTAATGCGTGCGTCGTTCTCCACCGCCGAATCGATGCAGGATTCTCAACGCTGGTTCTTCGGTGATTTGGGGTTCGAACACGATTGCGGCCCCTTCTTCGAGGTACACGTGAATGGGCCGGTGCAACACATTCGCGAGGGCTGAGATACACTCAGCCCCTCCCCAAATCTACGGGTGCCTCAGTGTGTTCAGGACGAGTTGGGGTAGACCAAGGCCTCGCTCAATGGCAGCAACAGCAACAGGGAGCTCCCCTGAAGCGAGCATTTCCTCAGCCAGGTCCATCAGATGAGGGAGGAAATCGTCAAGATGTGTAGCCATATAATTGACAGCCATCTCGCGCAGCTGTGGGGCCAGATATTCCCCTTCCAACTGATGGGAAAGAGCTCTAAACAAGCAGTCACCGTCTCCTCGGTTTGGTAGACTTCATACCATGCCCGTATTGATGCGGTGCCATCCTGGTTCCTAGATGGAAATATCAGAGTTGTAGGATACCAGACAACAGGGGATGATAAATACATATGGGAATAGCATTTTGAAGCTTTCTCACCTCGTCAGAAACACTCCTGCACTGTACAAAAAAGGTCCTGTAAATGCCGTTAATTTATTACCAATGTTTGCTGTTATGCAATTCACGGCGTTTGCTGTGAACTAGTTCACGGCGTTCACTGTGATCTCGGTCACAGTGTTCACTGTGATCTGGCCACAGTAAACGCCGTGAATTGGAGCCTGATTTGCAGTACTTCGGTGCTCAGCGGCGTCAAACTCACAGTGTTTACTGGAAACCAGATCACAGTAAACACCGCGAACAAGATCACAGTGAATCGCGTGAGCAGATCACAGTAAACGCTGTGAATTGACCTACAGTGAAAACTGGTAATAAATTAACGGCATTGACAGGACCCTTTTTTTTTGGAGTGTGCACTCCATGGCGATTACGATGACAAAATTTCAGCTTATTCAGGAGATCACTTTAGCGGCACTCACAATGATGGGCTTTCTCCTGACCTGACTGACGCATGGAGGTTTTCAAGGTGTTCGGATCAAGGAGCAATTTTCGTCAACAGTTTAGCCAAAGTCAAAAAACAACCCTCCCCTAGGGTTGATGGATGGCAAAGCATTTCAATAAAGTACTAGCAACCTTTAAAAAAATGTTTTCATTGTGATAAATATTATGTAGTCTGTTTGATGAATATATGAATTCCCCTTAAGGTTCCCATCAACGTGCGGAACTGAACAAGGATTATTCGATTTGCTTCTCACATTGGCACTAGTGGAGTTCGGATGCAATGAGAAGCCACAGGAGCGCGCCACCGGCTGGTTGCGTCACGTGGAGAGTCAACATTTGAGTTGGTTGGAACACGTTGTTTATTGTCGTGCATCGGGAATTTTTACTGCAGCGGTGTTTCAAAGTGAAATCGCAAAGCAATGAGTGAAAACAGTCCAGACACTGTCCTTCCCTGTGGTGTCCGAAAACGACTGAAAGCATCTATCGGCGGGTCCTCGAACTACGTCCGCAGTGGCCTGGCGAAGTGGGAGACTGATAGGAAGGCGGATTCTGGTCAATCGAGTCCTCTGTCGTCTGCTATGCACATCACCCACCCGTTTTCGCCCTTTCGGCCCATTTCCTCCGTTCTTTCGTTTGTCATACTTCATCTAAACAATGAACTTAGTTACTGTGAGCACTTCAACTTAAATCAGGCCAGTCAGCTTTTTTTTTTTTCTAGGGGTGAAGACTTGTGTCCTTAGTCAAACAGACATCCACTTAGCCAAAGTTCGTTTTTACGCGCCAGCAACAGAAGGAATAGCAGTGGCGTAGCCTTTAGCAATAAATCCATTCCTTTTTATTTAATTGAAGGAAGCAAAAGTATATCAGAGGCCCCATCAATTAGCGAAAGTTGGAAAGAAACAACACCACACTTTCACAGTGTGTTACGTTTTGTAATATACATGTAACATGAAAGAAAAGAAATTGTTTTTCCTTTTTTAGTGGTTTATCCAAGTCCTACCCACCCTTTTATGCACCTGTAAAAATTTGTACTCGCATGTCTTTCGACCGATGTTTACATATTAATTTGTGTGAAAGTCTCCCCGCAACCACTATTTCCAAGATAAATAATTTAAAAATGTCAAGGAAATACCTGAACCAGGTAATACAGTAATTTATTCAAAATTAACACACTAACACAAACATACATTCAACACTAGCTGTACAGTTGATTCTAATAGAAACTTCAAAATGGAGGAAAGGATATTAATCCAGTTGAAAGTTACCCCTTTACCAAGCAAATCAGGTCTAGTTAAAAAAGAAGCAAAGAAGCATGTGTTTTACAAGTACAGCTCGTAAGCATGCCAAAAGTGGTGTTAGATAAGAAATGAGCTTTTAGCAGTAAAAAGGAAAGACGAAATTTATTTTCTGAAAGAAGAATAAGAGGAATAGAAAACACTACCAAAGACAACAGCACAAACAGCAAACCATCTGAAAGTTTGAGTTTTAGTTGAAGTATTCCAACATTGAAACGAAATCAATCACATAGCAATGAAAAGAATGAAATGCATTGTATACACAACATCAAGCTTGAGAAATTCACACTGACAATAATAGAAGAATGGACAGTGTAAAATCTTTTAAAAGCCTATCAAAGCAGACTTGGTATACGGACCTTCCAGAATTTGGTTCAGAGTGACACGCCCACCCTATCATATTCAACTCATGGTTCATGATGCCCTTTTTTAAAAAAAAATTAGGCTAGATACAACAGCGTATCAATAAGCAACCAGTCCAGCTGACTCGTACATCAAGCATGAATATTAATACTAACTCCTCCTCAGTCACTTCACTCTGTACCACAAAGGAGGATCACATCAAGAAGCATAGGGCTTGATACAAAGTAAAGTAAAAATTTATTGAGCTTAAGAAGCAGGGTGAGGGGGTGGCGGTTCCGGGGGTGTGCGGGCAGGGCCCGGGGCCCGGACCGTGTTGTTGTCATTCCGGCTACCATTTCTGCCTGCGACTTCTCTCCGATCATGTCTGATCGCTTCGCTGCTCTGTCCGACGAAATCATTCTGTTGATTTTGAAAGAATGTGACCCTTATGACTGGATCCGCGTGTCGGCGGTCAGCAAGAGGTTCAACAAGCTTGCGAAAGACAAGTCACTCTGGGACAATGCCGTTGTAACGATACCATCTTACGACTCCTCTATGGCGCACTCACTGCTTTTTTGGGCCTGTGATCATGCCCAAGGAGCCCCAAAGCTGAGACTGGCTTTCACGGGGCGCCAATTTGAGGAATTGCGTAAACGGTACCCACCACCTTATCGCGTCTATCCACGATAAAGACTAACCCTAACACTAGCGGCGTAGCGTCGCGGCCGCCGCGGCGGCTTTGCTGCGGCGAGGCAGGGGCCGTCACCGCGGCTCCTCGGCCCAGCATTAAGGTCTCCTCAACGAACCACGGAGCGGAAAGGCGGAGGGCGAAGGGCGAAGGGCCGCTTAGTTTGATGGTACAGTGGCCCAGTACACCAGTGCAGGCGGCCGAAATTCTAGAGGCGCTCTGAGGTCCGGAGTCGCTAAATGGGACTCGAACCGAACGTGCACCGTCTAGTCACAAGACAGGCGGAGGCGGCCAAAACTCTGGACGCGTTTTGATCTCCGGAGTCGCTAAAAGACACTCGAACCGGCGCGGCGCGGCGTGGCGTGGCGTGGCATGCCTAGTGACCCTGTATTGGCGGCCAAAACTCTAGACGCGTTTTGATCTCCGGAGTCGCTAAAAGAGACTCAAGCCAGCGCGGCGCGGCGTGGCGCGGCATGCCTGGTGACCCTGTATAGTGGCGGCCAAAACTCTAGACGCGTTTTGAGTTCCACAGTCGGTAAATGGGACTCGAACCGGAAGTGAGTCCTGCAGCGGTGGCTGGAGGCGGCCATTGAGGACAGAGTCAAAAGCAGTAGTACAGCCAAAACCAGACCCACCAGGAAGGCAGGCACCAGGTACTCCGGGTCGGGATGTTTGGATGTAGCATTTTGGTTTTGACTGTCTCCCATGCTCCAGCACAAGTCAGACAGAGCGGCAGCCCAGGTTCGCGCCGAACAGCCGCCGCGGGGCGGCAAAGTGTGACCTCAACAAACTTCCAGCCGGGCCTCTCCAGCCTCTACTCCAGATGGGGCGGGCGCGGCAACAACATTCACTTTTCCGTTACATTTCTAGTGGTCTGCAGTGCTCTCTGCCGGGGGTTGAGGGTGGGGGGCTGCGGGCCGGCCGGGGCGGCGTGGTGTGTAGGTAGTAGTTACTTCAAGTTGCCCCCCAGAGCGTCGCGGTGTCAGGCCGCGTGCTCCGCGGGGTGGCGCCTGTCGGTCTGCGCCGCCGACGAGGGCGGCCTCCACAGCGCGCCTCCCCGGCGCGCTGCAGCGCCGAGGTCAAGACCCCACGATGAACAGCAGCGTGACTTGGTCGGGGTTTTTAAGGTTTGTTTGTGTATGGCGTAGCCGACGCCTTTCTGCCTTAGTTAAGTTGTCTATCCAACTTCTGGAAAATCTGGTAATACCAGCCTAGATTTGTTTATACTCGGTCTTGAGTTTTGACCATTCGATTCTGTGGATATTTGTTCTCTTTGGATCTGAACTGAAGTTTTGGCTCTTTGTGTTAGCCTTTCGGTGAATTGATGGTAACCTGATTTTCATCTGTGATGTAGGATATATATAGGTTAAGTTCTTATTAATAGGATTGTTGTTGATCCACTTTGATCTGATTGTGCTTTGTTGTATCTGATATCAGTCTCTACAATTATATGAGTATTCAGCTGAATGGTAATGTGTCTAACTTCTGTAGCCTGTGTCCTTTGGTGACGGCTTTGGTCGTCTGGCGCCCTTCAATTGGTGAGATAATAAGCCAAAGAGGAATTCACCCACTCTAACCTCTAGGCGTAGCCGGGTCACATTACATTTTCATTGGGACTGGTATTTAGTGGCTACAGTCGGACATGCATTCGACAACCGCCAGACTGACTGAAATGGCTGACTCGCTCCCAGCAACTGCAAAGGAGTGTCCTCATCATGAGGACGGCGTGAAGCCCTTTCCACTTCTGGCCCTGCCGCCAGAACTTCTCGCAATCATAGTGCGTCAGTGCACGACCAGTGACCAAATGGCCATGGCCGCGACGCACAATGATCCAGAAATGCCAAAAAGGCGGAAAAAATCCTTTAAATTTTTTTAGATTTTTAAGAATCCATGTAGTGAAATCGAATGAAAAATGTCCGGAGAGAACGAATATGACCTCAGTTTTCAGTTTCAAGAATGGATACATGGTGGTTTCAGGCCTCAAAGTTAAGTGTTTTCAGGACTTTGCATTGTTTCAAATTAGCATGAACATTAGACACGAATATTTTTGTGATGCTTTGTCGTAATGCCGTATGTTTATATGTTTTCAGAAACGTCTTGATGCCCTCTACATGATCTAAGAGCCATATTTTACATTGAAGACGTTTGTATTGCCACTGTTGCGGTTTTTAAATGCTGAAAAGACAGCTATAACTTGATTTTTGGCGGACCAGATCTTTTTTTCTTTAGGAGCCTTTGTTGTTCCCTAACCGGCATTCGACTCTCACTACGGTGTAGTTTAAGGATCCGTCAACGATAGGTGCTGCCAGTTGCAGCCCTGTGCCTAAATCGGGTCCAAAGTTAGGGAAAAACTCAAATTTTTGCTTTCTTCCGTTTTTGCATCTTTTATGGTCCTTCCCGGATGGTTCGGTACGGGATTTTTTCGCCCTTCTTTTGCCGTTTTCCGTATGGGAAATTTACGGCAAAGCTAAGGCAAAGCCACGGCCAAAGAATGGCAAATGAACGGCAAATTATACGGCAAAATAAGGCCAAACCAGCGGCAAACGCTATCGCCTTTTTTTGCCGTTTTCTTGGTTTTCGTTTGGCCTGAATCGTGCATTTTTCAGGGCAAAAGAACGGCAAAAATAAGGGTTTTTAAAGGGACCTCTCCGAAGCTGCTCCGCGGCGTTGCCAGATAGCCCTGCATCCCCCGGCCATGACGTCATCGCCATTCCCCTTCCCCTCCCTCCCCACTGCGCATGCGCGACCGCGCGCACGGCGCCCGCGCGAAAATTTAAAATCCAGGCTTAAATTTGTGTTAGGAGTTGTTTGGAGCCGGAATAAAGATACGATGTGACAGGTACAAGGTTCACATTATTTATTATTTATTACATTGGTTATAAAGCCGCTCGTACGAAAATCAGCAGTCATTCCAACTCAAACGAGTTGAGTGGAACTGAGATGTGTATACCACTAGACAAATCAGCCTTGAACAGGACCATGAGTAAATTATTTACATCGACCACATCTGTGTCAATATGTGGAGGGTGCACCTGAAATACATGTTCCACAATTGCATCTTCTGTCTGAAATGCTACAGTTGCCTGAAACCGCTTTATAACAGCATAGAACTTTACATCACCAGATATGTTTTGCACTCTAACAAAAGCTTGAATGTTGCCGTATTCCACATTGTTTTTGTGGTTGTACTTGGCATATGATGAGATCAATGCATTGCGTTGATAAGCAGCAGAAGAATACAAAATTCTATTTTTCTGTAATCGATGGAAAATAGTTATACAATTTTCAGCAGGATCTACCACAACTTTAGACTGAGTAAGCTCATGAACAATCCATATATTACTGTCATTGAGAGGAAAAAAAGAACCAACACAGTACACACTTTTACCTATTTTTTCAGACACCTGCACACCTGACCATTTGTACCTCATTTGCAGACAGAAATCCTTTACTCTTCCCTTTGGTAAATTGTGGATTATCAGTGGCAAACCAGTTAATACACTAAGATTAGAACATACTTGGAGGCCTACATGCCTTGTACCATGAATGAGATTAAGTATTCTGCCATTAATGTCCTCAAATTTGAAACAACTCAATATCCATAGAGGGCCTAGAAGCTGGACATAAAGAGACAAATGCAAAAGTAAATGCAGGTTACTAGACATATGCCTTAACCCATACAGCTCCTGGAATTTTTCCACAAACTTCGATAACAATTTTGATGCTTTCTTTCTGTCATCTTCACTGACACTGGACGTGTTAAGGAGGGCAACACCGTGTACAAATAATATTAGGTGTTCAAAATATTCTCTTTTCAAAACATCATGAAGGACAATTAATGAAATGTGAAACATGAAGGTACGTAGTTCAGATGCTTTCCAGTGCACTATTTTATCGACACCTTGTGGTAGTCTCTCAAGAAAATGAGGAACTCGTACCTTTCTAATCCTAGCATTCACAATAGCTATCTTGTCATACACAGAGAAATCTTTGCCTTTATACGCTTCATCAAACATAAGGTTTAACATTTGACGCATGACTCCTAAGTACACACAGTGCATGACATCAATAGCTGTGGACTCAAACATATTATTTAACAAATAAAATAAAAGAGAAGGTCCTTTAATACCACAGCACTCATCATCATTTATAAGGTTTTTGTTATGGAGGACTCTATTTTTCACAGCGTAGTTCACATGCCTACTGTAGTCCTCAAGATTTCTCAGACGAATGTCCTTTTCAAAAGGAAACACAGTCACACCACCTGACTCTTCAGAATTAACACCTTTGCAAAGACAAACATGACAGGAATAGAACCCTGAATGAATTTTCATATTCAAGAATGTGGCCCTTGCTGGAGAATCCATAGTACCACACAACAGATTAGCAACAACTTTGTGTTCAGTGGAGTCCTTAAAAAAATTCACCTGAATGCCATTCTTGAGAGTCTGCAAGTCGTTATAAATGGGTTGTAAAAATATGTTAGGATGAGGCTTTGCTGAACTGCACCAAATCCCAGCAATCAACATATTTTCTGTTAAAAAACGTTTTTCAGGTGGAAGTTCGTTAATAACAAGGTAAAACACCCACATTGACATGGTGGATGATTCAAAGACTTGAACTCCATCAGTATTCCACAAAAAGGAAATATTGTAAATGTCTGATAAATAGTCTTTTTCTGCATCTTTGTAACATTTTGAATCATAAACATCCTCATAGTTATCTATGTTCGACTTAACTCTTGTCCTCTTGTACTGTATGTCTTCAACAAATCCAGGTCTACTATACAGTTTAGATACTTGTGGTACCAAGGGAAAATGAATGAAGGAATGAATACTTTTTTTGTCATCTTTGCAGGTGTCACACAAGTCCGAACTAGATGATCTATTTTTTAAACATAGACTGCAGAAGTTGAACACATTGGGAGGAACACCACGATCACCTAACACTTTAAACAGTTCAGGACTTGATTTAAAGAAATTGTTCTCTGCTGGCAAATGCAAGCCAATCAATGAAATCAATCTACTAGTGCCCGCACCACTTAAGCGTTCAGATTGAATAAACGAAATTATTGCTGCCATACTCTCAACTTGATTGATGCTGGCTCCGAAGTACAGAAGATTGTCATGAGGAGTGATCGGATCTTGAGGTGTTGGAATACTATCACAGAATTCTTCTGTTGGGAGACTTAAAATCTCTGGAACATCAGGAAACATTGCTGTTGTTTCTTCTTCAGATTCAATTGGATCTGATGTCCATGATAAATCTGGTTAAGAGGGAAGTGCTCTTAGACAGTGATTAAATCATATAAAACTAGCAACATTTTAGCAAAAAGCATTTAAAAAAACATACCACTTAGATCAATTGCAGCTGTTTCAATAAGTGATTCCAAATTCTGACCCAAGGCAGCAGATGGTTCTATAAAAAAACAACAGAGATATGAAACAATAAAAAAATGTACAAAGTTTTGCATGAAAAAACAAACAATTTTTTCAAACAATGTACCTTGGATGGGTGCAGCGTCAAACTTATCTGAAGTCGGTAGTTTTGTCACTAACTCCAAACACTGCTTTGGATCTCCAGTGTTTGATATTTCCATTTCTGTGAAAAGAAAAACATTGTTTTATAGACTATTTTAATACAAAGAAAGCCCATTAACAGGGGAAAAATAATAAAAGAAGCTGTACCTTGATCTGATATTGTGCAGGTTCCAAGACATTGCTCCAGTGGGAGTTCTACTGGGGGTTGAGAGATCCGTTCCGGATCAAGATTTACATTAATTATTGTGCTTGTGCTTGGACCACTGCTTGAGCATGGTAATAACATATGCTGAACGTCTGTAAAATCATGGTTGGGTTAATTTATGTTTCGTTTTCCTTTCCCTGTGTCTGACGTAATTGCACTTACCCTGAACTAATGTGGCATCTGGTGTGCAACTGAATAGAGCTGAACTGGCTTCCACGGGGGCAATGTTCTCCAAAGAAACAGTAGAAAGCGAGCTGAACAGAAATAATTTATCAACTGTAAAATCATAAAAGAAGATGCGAGCACTGGAAGCAGCCAAGTTGGGGTTATGGTTACCTGTTAACGTCCGGCTGTTGAGATTGTAGTTCAGATCCACTTTCAATGTTCTGCAAATATTCACGCTTGGCACGTTTCGCTCTCCGCGATGGAGGGATTTCCTCGTCCTTCGGGTCCATAATAAAGGTTTGAACTCAAATATCATGCCCAGACCAAGTTTTTTGAGGCACCGCCAGGCGGTCGTGGTCACCACAACAAACCATTAACAACAACAACGCCGGCGCCGGCGGCGCGGCCACGACCACGAAAGTTGCGAAAAGGCTGTGAATTATTGCCAACATAGCACTCCGAAAACTTGGTCTGCATAAATCATTTCCCGTATATGACGACTACATGACAAGTTGAAGTTACATATTAAAAATTTTATCAATGGAAAGCGAATGAAATTTTTGTGAAATGTGCGCAATAATAAATTACGTGGTATCTTTTCAAGTTTCACAGTTTTCCCAGCCTGCTTCTCGTTGTTGGTCGCATATGATTTTTGCTCTGTCTCTGTGTTCTCAAGTTCTAAGTTGAGATTTTCTAATTTTTACGAACTACTACGCTCCTGCCCAAGTATGCCCAAGTTTGATTTTGTTTTGGCGTACTCCCTTAATCCTCCTGCTGTTGATGTCATTCGGGAAGACGCCATCATTCCTCTTCTAAACGAGACACAAGAACGCATTGCTCTGCAGGAAGGGCAGGCTAGAAAATTTCAATGGATAAAAAACAAATACGTCCGCGACAAAAAAAAACAAGTGTCCGAAACAATCGACTGTACGATACTTAGTGTTGGTGAGTAAAATTTTCTTATGTGTTGTCATTCCCTAGTTTTGTCAGAATTTAGTCGCTCCAACCTACTAGGTTGGGTTTGTCAACTTCCCCTAGTTCATAGAAAGAAGTCATTTTGGGGGACTTAATCGTGTGGTTTAGTTTGTTTTTATATTTTTACATTAGGGATGTTAAGCTGTTTTTATGAATTATTCTATAGTAAAGCTGTCATGTAATTTTTTTTTGTATTTCTAGGAACCCAAACCCGGCTAAAAACCTTAAGAGTGGATGCTAAAGGGACAATACTGCCTCAAGGGTCAGAAGAGCCTGTTATTGAAAGCCGCTCCAAAGAAATTTCAAAACAAAAATACAGAGAAGCCCATCTCAAAGACGACACCCTCCAGGAAATTTCGGAAGATTTTCTGGCGAATGGCCCAGGTATTAAACTCTAGCAAATGTTGTAATTTATGTCTTCATTACAGCAGCAGCTGAATTAATTGGTATATTCTTTATGGTACAGATGTTGCATCCCACCGCTACCTACCAGCTTCCAAAAATAACCTTCCTGTTAAGAGGTCGGAGCAGGAGCTGGAGAGACTTGAACTGTTATTAAAAAACCTTCCCTGTTTTTCCAAAGAAGGTCCTGGAGGTGTGAAGGTTAGTATTTAAGGAGAAATAACTTTGAACAGAATTTTAACTAAAATTGAGGCTAAGTTTGTGAAATCATTTAAATTTATCATAATTTCTTTTAAAATCTTTTAATATTTATCAATTGTACAATGAAGTTGAAAATTATTTCTACCTATAGATCTGTCTTGAGATTTTAACAGATAAATAACATTCTGTTTCCAATTACAGTGTGAAATTCTAGCTGGTAGGGGAATATGGTGTGACCAGGTACTGTCCATTATGTGGAGACAAGAACTCGAAATGAACCCGGAGAAGCACTTCCAAGTACTGATGCAGCATTTCCTCCATCCTGTGAAAGGAATACAAGGCATCACTGCCAAAGGCAAGAGATATTGCGTTTCAGTGCCTGAGAAGCTGATCGGAACTGTCTTGTGTAAGTTGAATTTTAATGCTTGTGAAATTTATTAATTTGTACCTTGAAATTCAAAGTTATTTCCCCCTTGCAGTGTATTGTCTAAGCTAACAGGTTACTAATGTGGTTGTTTCAGTGTATGTGCTAACAGTATTTGTTGAAAAGGGTGGAAACAAAAAGGATGTAACCTTCGATCCTAGAATGAAGGTTACAACATTCTTGGAAAATTGGAGGAGTGTTAAACCCAAAAGAACTACAACCGCCACTTCGACCACATTTACAGACAGTACCACATCTACACAGAGCACCACTACATCTACACACAGCACCACTACTACACCTACACTCAGCACCCCAAGAACATCCACACTCAGCACCACTACACCAAGAACACCCACACTCAGCACCACTATACAAAGCACATCAACACACAGGACCCCAAGCACATCTACACAAACATCTAACTCAAACAGCTCCAGCAGCCCACTCTCTGCCTCACCGCCACCATTCCTCTCAGACCATGGCTATATGCGCACCCCTGTGCTATTTGACCAAACTAAACATTCCTCCCCTGAATATATGTTAACCGATATTTCGAGTAACATTGTTACAGTTCAAAAGGACGTAGAGTTTAGTGATTTTTGAATGTTTTTTTGCATTTTTGCATTTTTGAAAAAACAGTTTAAATAAATTATTAGTCTGTTATTTTGTTACATATTTATAAGGTAACTTATATTAAAATTACTAGTCTGTTATTCTGTTCCATATTTATAAGGTAACTTATATTAAAATTACTAGTCTGTTATTTTGTTACATATTTATAAGGTAACTTATATTAAAATTACTAGTCTGTTATTTTGTTACATATTTATAAGGTAACTTATGTTATAAATATTTTTTTGATAAAATTTGCAATTGTCTTGGAAGACTGAGAACATTTATTTGTTTTGTATTATATTTGCAATATGCACTATAGTTTATGTCTGTTAATTTTGTTATTGTTTAGAAAGTATAAACTACCAAACAGCATCTTTGATCAAAATAGCAACTGAAAACGTTCAAATATCTATTTATTTATTATTATTACAATAAATAATGTGAACCTTGTACCTGTCACATCGTATCTTTATTCCGGCTCCAAACAACTCCTAACACAAATTTAAGCCTGGATTTTAAATTTTCGCGCGGGCGCCGTGCGCGCGGTCGCGCATGCGCAGTGGGGAGGGAGGGGAAGGGGAATGGCGATGACGTCATGGCCGGGGGATGCAGGGCTATCTGGCAACGCCGCGGAGCAGCTTCGGAGAGGTCCCTTTAAAAACCCTTATTTTTGCCGTTCTTTTGCCCTGAAAAATGCACGATTCAGGCCAAACGAAAACCAAGAAAACGGCAAAAAAAGGCGATAGCGTTTGCCGCTGGTTTGGCCTTATTTTGCCGTATAATTTGCCGTTCATTTGCCATTCTTTGGCCGTGGCTTTGCCTTAGCTTTGCCGTAAATTTCCCATACGGAAAACGGCAAAAGAAGGGCGAAAAAATCCCGTACCGAACCATCCGGGTTGAACTGAAAATCAAGTATATAAACGTTGTCAAGTAATCTAGGTTCGATTAAGGGGATAAATGCGGTACATAAGGGAAGGGGGAAATGAGGGGTAGGGGTTGGGCGTGGGAGGGGGGGCTTCAAGGAAGTGCAATTATGCACTATTTTGTCATAAAGTGACAACAATTTTTTACAGTGCGTACATGGTCTGTCCTTGCCCTTCAGTCATAAAATCATGACTATTTCATTCTCAGAGAAAGAATGCCCACCAATTAACCCACCCTCCCCTATTCTGTCCACAGGTCAATAAAAATCACAGGATCGGGAATAAAAGTGACTTTCAAGAAGAAGTAGTGTAGCTGCGGTTTAGACTTGTATTGTATGTACATTAAAGGAAGAGTGCATTGCATACAAGTTCCCCATACTCTGCATTCCTTCCTGATTTATGTGCCATTAGTGGAATTTGTGATGTTATCTTGTGATTTTGTGATTAATATGTGTTAAACAAGAAGAACGAAAGAATAGGTGTCTCTTACAATCTGTTTTTTAATGCATCTGTATCTTTTTTAGTGTTTTTTTATAGTTTCTCTTGATTCCATTAACCATTTGTGTAAATTCTGTGACAGTGATGCAGCTGAACATTTTGGTAATATTAATCGCAAATGATTGATGTAGATTGATACGGAGAAGATCACATGTATTTAACTTGTTCAATTTATTTGTCAATATTCTTACAATCTGTTTTTTAATGGTAAGTAAGTTATCTAAGAAATTTGCATTTCATTCATGGTTGTCTAAAATCAGCTTGTATTTTAGTTCCCAATACTGGTTCAAGCCTGCTGCGTGTTATCAGTAAAATGGGAAACCCATATCATTTATTGTTTGCAACAAGTAGATTCTCATCTCAAAATACTCTTTTGAAGTGTGCTGAAGTTTCATAATCAATATGGCAGCAGTAGCAGAAATGTGGTCACTTTTATTCTCCCATTAAAATATAAATTGCTCTCTATCTGTATCATGGTGTACTGGGTCGTTTCTAGTATACCATGGTGGTTTTCTCAAACGCTGTACTGAATCTCAAAGAATATAGCTAAGTATAAGAAAACTTTCAATCTCTTTTTATAATTTCTCCTGACCCATTAACAATTTTTATTGAATATGCAACAAATCAAAATTTTTAGCAGTGTTTTTAAGGATTTTCTGTATCTACTTATAATCTATTTTTCTAATTTCTCTTGACAGTCCTGTAGCCATTTAGAATTGCCATTTATAATTGTAATTGTAGTCTTAAGTTACTGAATTAATGCCAGAGCATGTCTAATACACAGTGAGTGTACTACTTTCAATCTCTTTTTATAATTTCTGTTGACCCATTAACCATTTTTATTGAATATGCAACAAATCAACTATGAGATGCTAACTATGACACACTGAAAAACCAAACGTGGTCAAGACCACACTACCACACCAACTGATGCGGCCAAAATGGCCCTCATTTGACCGCATCAGTTGGTGTGGTCTAGACCACGTTTGGTTTTTCAGTGCATGGCTTAAGTACAAGGTAGGTTTACGCCAGACCGTGTCTTGTCGTAACAGGCTTCGCGATGCTGCGCCAGTTACGACAATCCACGCCTGGCGTTACACGTACCTTGGCCTGCGGCGCTTCCTGCTTGCCTTCGGCAAGCTGTTTTAAGGGTTCATTGAGGCAATGAGTAGTGCACTACGTGATGAATGGTCGAAGTGTACAAGCTAGAGCCCGACCTTCCGTCGAACAGAGTAGGCAGCTCCGCTTCGCTGCGCCGGCAATTCAGTTCGACAGGGGCCGATACCAGCTTGGCCTGCCAGCGGATTCTTCTCGGGCCTTCTTCGGCCCTCGCATGGCTTGGCCCAATCGGAGGCCGTCTCTCGGGCCTTCGGTCCTCGCACCTCACATCCCAGGGAGGTAAAGCGCAAACTTATTGATGTAACATCAGGACTGAGGCCCGCTCTTGTGTTCCCACTGTGCCAAAGTTCATGTGCAAAACATGGCCGTTGCACCAATTTTCACAAAACATGAAGGCGGGCTCACAGACCCCCCTTCCGACCCCTCTTTGCAAAGGTCTTGCCGAGACCTATCGAAATCTGCAATGAAAATTTTTAGTCGGTCGATCCCCTTTTTTCAAGATCCTGATTCGGCTAACTGATGAAGTCGGGCTCCCAGACCCCCCTTCCGACCTCTCTTTGAAAAGGTCTTGCTGAGACCTGTCGAAATCTGCAATAAAAATTTTTAGTCGGTTGACCCCCTTCTTTCAAGATGAAGGGTCGAAGTTGATTATATAGTGAATTCGGGCCGAGGTAGCAAATTCGCAGTCAAAACTTTGGTCAGGGGTCGAAATTGATTTCATTTTCGTTATCAGCACCTTCTAAAACATACGAAACTATGTAAAAATGTCACTAAAATATAAAGTCCCTAAAAAGTTGCACTTTTTCTGCCTCCTAATAGGGTAGGAGATGATTGAGCACATAATTCGAATTTTCCTGAACATGGCATGCGCTTAAAGTATAGGGTGATAAGGGTAAATCCCTCCCGATAACACACTTTACATGCGTTTATCTCGAAACGCCATTGTCGAAATGGCTGGAGTTCTCCAGGCCAGATAAATTGAGATAGAAGAGTGAAATTTTTTGGAGTCGTTCCTCTACCTATGCCCTACGCCCTGAACCTCAAAAATCTAATGAACCTCTTTGTTAACTTTTCGAAAAAAATGAAACATTGTGTCAATTTCACACTTTTCCCAAAAAAAAACCCAATTTTTTTTTTCCTTTTTTTTTTTTTTTTTGGAGGTTTAGGACCTGGAGAATTTAGTTCGTCACAACCACCCGCCGGCGATTTTTTTTTCTAATGAGCCATTTGGAGTCACGCCGATTTTGGGCATGTCTTTTTGCCATGCCGTTTTTTGGCGTGACACTTTATTCACGCCCCTAAAACGGCACGAAGTCACGCCGATAGATTTTCGGTGTCACCTGGTCCAGCCCGAAGAGTGTTGATGCCCTGCCAATTGCCGCATGCTGTTTGTTCAGAATGCGCCTTGGCAGACACGGCAGGTCCCCCTCTTCAGGTGGAAGCTAAAACCCATGTGCCCGTAGTCTGCACCTCTGTGCACATAGCAAAACCCAGATGTAATAGGTGCAGGATGCAGACCGTTTCTGGGGATTGCTGCCATCTCTTGTGCGGTTGGCAGCGTCGTGAGTGGTGCCCATGCAAACGAGCCCCACCCCACAGGTCATTGGGACCAGTTGTCTCCTATCATTGACTACATAAGAGTCACCTGGCTAAGACCATCTCGCTTTGCCATATTCTCAGTGTGCAACTGTGACGATAGGACTTCCAACTGCTGTGAATGCTACAAGAAGACTATGAGTTCTGCTGTTGGTCAGCTGGCTCATCCAAATGTGTACTTTCTCATATGTGAGTCTTTCCATCTCTCACGAATATGGTTTCATTTCATTCATTAATTGTTATTATAGTGCCTTTTTTTTTTGTATTTCAGCTGCTATGGTTCGCCTCGAGGATAGGTTCACACAAGACATGTTTTCACTAAAGCATGGTGGCAAAGTAGGAGAGGGTCGCAAGTGGTCTGCAATATGCAATGATGAAACCATTAAGGGCCTCACCAAGGAATTGGAAGATGGAGAAATTACCATCCGTGCGTTTCTCCGACGTGCTTCTAGAAAAGTGCAGAGTAAGTACAACGACATCATGTGGGCTCTGTGATGAATGTGTAAACAATAAATGATCATGGATGTGCAGATTTCGCGGTATGTTAGGGTGGCTAGGGGTGGGGATTTTCTGGTTTAAATTCACCTTTTTGGCGTCCTAATCTAAATTGACTTTTTGTTTCCAAATTACTTTCAACAGCAACCTTTTAGGGAACCCCATTGCAGTCCGTTCCCTTGCAGGGTGTGGCACTGGTGGGCGTAAGTCTCGACGTGCCACAACCACAAGGAGACTGGCTGTCTTTTTTTTTTTTTTTTTTTTGTTTTTCTCCTACTATTATGTACAAGTCCTAGACCCAGGCACCTGCCAATACGTATAAAAGACCTGCTCGCCAACCCACAGGGGGTGGGGGTTGGGGGGAGTGAAATTTTCATTCCCTCGTAGCAGGCAGTTCAGGGCCCTTGCTCTTGGGGTGGGGCCTGGGGGAAGCCATGGACTTAACACTCCATGGTGATCTGTTACCCTAAGCAGTGGCCCCCAGGTGCCTCACACAAACGCCGCCCAGAGTGTTGGAGAGCAAGGACACCCATTCAATAGTTTAACTCCTAGCCAAGCAATTTACGTCTTCGGACAATTTAGTTTCTTTTTTTTTCTTCATCGCGAAATCTGCACATCCATGTAAATGATTGTTTCCCTGCACAGGTTTGTGCCTCTGTCAAAAATTGTCCACTTAGTTCTTTATTTGAAACTGAATAATAATGAGCCAATCCATCTCTAATTCTAAGAGAATCAGTGTTTTTATGATTACAGTTTGTCGTAAGACTTTTCCATTTTCACTTATTGTTACCTTAAGCATTCATGATTGTTGGTCCAATGTTTGCTACAATCTTTTTTAAATGGCCTGTATTTTTATTGTTCTTGCCTAATGGCCCTTTTCATTATTATCTATTTGACTGCACTGTAAGTGTTGGTACAATGTTTGGTATCTGCTACCATCTTTTTTTTTATGGCCTGTATTTTTATTGTTCTTGCCTAATGGCCCTTTTCATTATTATCTATTTGACTGCACTGTAAGTGTTGGTACAATGTTTGGTATCTGCTATCATCTTTTTTTTTATGGCCTCTACTTTTATTGTGCTTGCTTAGTGGCCATATTTCATTACCTATTCTGATGTGGTTTTGTGGTCAATTCTAAAGACATTGTGTTTTTGACTGCCAACGGCAATGAAGTGTCAATTATGAATAAATGATGGTTTCCCTGAACATGTTTGTGCCTTTGTCCAAAATTTGGCCCACTGTTGCTGAGTTTAGGTTGGGGGTACAGATTTGAAAGTTGTTTCTTTAATTGAAACTGAAATCATAATGAGCCAATACTTCTGTAATTCTATCCATTCGATACCTAAGTAGCACGACAAAGAAGCTAAAATCACATTCATGTGTCGCACAAAGTGACCAACAACCAATGGTGTTTGGCCAAGCTCACTATTTTCTAGTCATTTTCAAGTGTTGCTGTTCTAACTTCCGATAAAACATCTTGACAAACACATTTGATCTAGCTCAATTGTGGAACATATAAAAATAAGTCACACACCATTGCTGAATTTAAAGAATAGATCCCATCTAATTCTTTTAGCTGGAGTGGCCCTCAGTTTGTTCAAAGCCTTATCGGCAGGGGCACAGATGAATGGCGAATAACAGCGTGGTCCATGTAGCCTCTCGAGTTCAATGTTGGGTAGCGCCTGGCACGTAGGTCTCCAATCTGTCCCGCAACACACCGGTGTGAGGACGTTGCACACCGGCTGGCGCGGTGTGGTCCAGAGTGTTACAGTGTGTCGCATCGGTACGTAGTCCAAGGTGGCAACCCTGGCCTACCTACCGGGCGCAACGCCGCGGCCGGAACTGTTGGGTCAACACAGTCCTGTTTGAACTTACATCTCCGGCCGCGGCGGTTATATAACGCCCAGCGGCCCTTCTTTCGGGCGAATCTCGTACCCAGTGTCTCTCGGGGTGGGACTATCGTTGGGAATCCCGTGTGTTCAGTCACCCTCTCTGCACCACCCCGGGGTCACGACATATGGTGGAGGTGCGGGGTAGTGGTGCTTGTGCGCGTGCACGGCCTCCCCGGGTCCACCGTGAGCTCCTCGGTCATGTAGGAGAGGCGGATCGGCTGCGTCGCAGTGCACGCGGAGTGCATCGGTTAGTGGCACTCTTCGATCGCGGAGAATTTTTTTTAATTTTTAAATTATTTTACTTGGGGTCGGTCAAACTTGGGGTCGGTGTAAATTTTTCACCTCATTTCTACAAAATACTCCATCAACAATATAGAACACAAAAAGATAAAGAAAAAGGGGGGTCGGTCAAAAAAAAATTATGCGAAAAAAGAAGGGGTCGGTAAGTTTAGGGGTCGGTGTAACGAACGGCACCGACTGCGTTGTGTGTAGTTCTGTTTATGTTTGTCAGACCATTATAACAGGGGGCTGCAACGCCAATGGCCAGCGTGGGGGCAATGCGCGAGACCACGGAAAACACAGAAATGGGGGGCCCTAATGCTCAATGACGGTCGCTTTTCTTCAATCTCCCGTTACGCGGTCTTAGAAAAAAAGGTTAATTCTGTGTATTAGGCCATATGGCACACCGATTGGTTGCACCGTTTAGCAGTAGTGAGCCGTCAAAGTAGTCCGTTTTCAGTACCTTTCCCGCCATTTCTAAATTTGAATTTCAGAGTTTCAGCAATGGGCTTTTTCTGTGAAACTAGGAGTCTCATGATGAACTTATGTAGCCTAATACACCGAAAAATGACTTTATTTTAGGTTTGCTTTGAGAAATCAGAGTTACACGTCACGGGTTTCGGGAATTAAGGCCCCCCAATTGTCAATGTACCGGTCTCGCGCATAGCCCCCACCCTAGCCATAAGCGTTGCTGCCCCCTGATTATAAATAATACTAAAGCTTACGTAGAGACCAGCTGCGTATCAATTTGTGTCAAAAACAGACATTTAAGACAGTCTCATAATACCTGAAGGACAAGTTATTCACAGAAACGTGCAGTAAAATAGTCCAGTTCACCCAGCTTTAAGGTTAGAAAAAAGCACAGCCCCCGTGTCCAGATCGTTTCGTCTTAGATTCAGAAGTACCATCAAACCTCGTTACAAGGTGCAGCTACACGCCCACTGTTTTCGAAAAGGGACCTATAGTCACACTCAAACTACGTTAGGGATAGTTTTTTCACAAATGCATTTGCACAGGCACGCAGTTTAATGTCCTATTTCACTCCGATTCAAAGAGTTTAGAACATTTAGGATTGGTGTTTCTGAAAACAACAGGGCCTGCGCGCAGCGGCGCGGGACACTCTGACCAACAATGACCGACCGACCGGCCGATCCAAATGGCCACGTTCGAAAACAACGTCTATGCCATTGTTGGAGCTCTTCTAGCTGCAGTAAAAGACAATTTTGATTCGAACGCGCTTTTTTAGGGAAGCGACCGTTTTTGGTGTAAGCTGTACAGAGGCGAAAAGGAGCGCTGCTATTGGTCGGATTCCATTTCCGGTGGCTCGGCTCCCCCCTCTCCCTCTGTTTTTCGCTGACGAGTCGAGTTTTGCCATGGAAACGCCGATTTCAACTCAAAATTTCTCAAAATTGGCCCTACACTTTTCAACCACATTTCACCAATGAAATCAGGGTACAAAGTTCTACCACTCTGCCAAGTCTCATCAGAATCATATAGAGAATTTCAAAACTGCATAAGGGGCCAGACAAGAAATAATTAACAAAAACAAAAAAAAACAACCCCGGTGAGGCTTTAAGGCTACTTCGTGCTTAAAAAACCCAACCCCGGTGAGGCTATACGGCTACTTCGTGCTTAAAAAACCCAACCCCGGTGAGGCTATAAGGCTACTTCGTGCCTAAAAAATCAAACCTCAATATTTGATATTGATATTGGTTATGTATTGGCTCACCAGACACATTGGATACTGGTCTAAAAAAAGAAATACTGCCGAGCCCTTGCAAGGGTTTTTTTACTTACCTCTGTGTAGCCTGCTGGTTGGTAATATTTTATGCAGTAGATAGGGGTGTGAGGTGTGAGGAGGTCCGAAAATCCGCAGTTATTCTAAACAGCAAGTATTATCAACAAGTGAAAAGCACAGCTAGGCACATAGCAGGACACTTTAATCATGATCCTTTGTCACAGGTGTTGGACGACATGAGGAGGCTCTTCAACGTTGACGTTGCTCAATGCATGAAGAAATACTTCCCCTTCGCTGTGTGCAAAGAAATTAGGAACACTGTGACCATGAATAAGAGTACACCAGGAACTCTGTTGCGCTCAATGGACACAATTGAAGATGGCTTCACTAATGAGAAAGGTGCCTAAATGATATGTGCCTTCAAAAATCCTCATGTGAATAGAAAATGAGTCACATTAATGTATTTTTGTTGCAATATTAATGGACTTTGTTGTTGCGGCCCTTCCTTCCCTGGCGGGGAAAGATTTTTCGTCCGCTTGGTACCAGGTGGGGAAACACCCACTTTCATTGGCACCTATTGTGCGACTTGATTGTGAAGGGCCATATTGGGCTGACTACTGGCGCTCAAAATACTCAATTCATGCGGATGATGATTTCATCCGCCCAATTGAAGGAAATGAGTTTACATTCACGGACGCTATTGCTGTAAGCATCAGCCTGGTGTACATCTGCGACGTGCGTTTCCCCAAAAACGCTCATGGGGCTGCGCGCTTCATTGCAGAAGACGTCTGTGGTCTGCCATCAGACTACAAAGGAAGGAACAGCAGCCAGCGAGAGCTGGCAGCTGTATTCAGTAAAGTACTCATAAGAACATATTAACTAATGTAGTTGCAAAGTGTGTCACTCAATCATATTCTTTTTTAAAAAAACATGGTCATGTTCGTCACTTTTCTTTATTTGCACTACTTAAAATTGAAACGATTATGAGATACTGAGGCTTTTGGTACTTGTAGAGCTTTATAAAAAGGAAAAAATGTCAGAAGAAATTGATCTTTCACCCATACCCGCAAATTCTTTTTTCTGCATTGAGACTGAGGAGACTTCTGAAACTTGCAGTGATTACATTAATGCATACCCAAAAAATATTAGGATACCACTAACATAACTAATATAATTTTAACTTTCATGTTAATACTGCTCATCAAATTTGATGCTTTCCGTTTGTTTTTCAGTCGTTGCTGTTGCATCTCTTGAGGGAAAGGAAAGCTCGAAGCCAGGAGTTGAATTGTAAGCCCTGGCTTGTAGCAAGCCAATCGTTGATGGAAATGACTGTAATAAGACCTACAAGTGTTTCCTTTTTAAAGGAATCTTGTGGTGAGTACCTCACCTTTCGATTAAGCAACGCACTTGTTTTGTAGACCATCTTGCAAGCCACATATCCTGTTCCAGTTTGTGGCCTCAGGGACGAAGATTCCAGTTTCTGGGTGGCTTCAATTGCTAAGTTTGTCACGAAAATGGACTTCCCAGTGATGGGCGTAGGAGCATGCGCACTAAGCAGTTCAAACCAAACCCAGCAGCACGGCAGCATCCAGCATGGATGAGAGGTACGTCACTGGCCGCAACCAGTGCCATGTCTGACCAGACTGTGAAGCCCCTTTCAAGAGAAGCCACTCTCAGAAAAATGAAGAATTCCCTTTTCTAACTATAAACTTGTAACAATTTTGAATATTTTGATCAGTGAGCCTGTCCTTAAGTCTCCATTTATATTGCCCTTCATACGTGTTTTCTTTTATTGGAGTGTGTCCACATGCTTTATTTATTTGTGTGAACCCTGTATTTGCAGTTAATTTTCAGTTCGTAAATGTTGACATTTTTGTGACAGACCACAAGGAGTCATGTGTCTCACAAAATAAAATTAGCTCGACATTTTGTTTCAATGCGCATGGCATGTTCTGAAGACTAAACATCAATAAAAATTTATACTTTTAAATATGTGCTCGTCATCTCCCTCGATCCACTGTATATCACGAGAAGAAGTAAAAGTTGACTCAATGCATTGCAGAGATCAATTCACTCCAATCGTTGATACAAATTCGTAATTTAGTTAGGATAATAAAACACATGAGTCATTTTTCAAATTTATACCCAAATTGTTATTGGATGAACATCATACGTTACGGGTAATGTCCGATGTCGGCCAGTGTCGGACATTAGCCGGTTAGTGTCCGGCAGACGTGACATTAACCAAGCTGCAGCGGTTAGTGTTGACATTACCCGGCTAATGTCCGGTTGGTCAGATGGCAGTCGGACATTAACCGGAGGGCAGTGGTTAATGTCGACACCAACCACTGAGCGGGTGTGAATAAGGGCAAAGGGCAGGGGGCATGTCATTTATTATTTGTTTTTACAAGAATTGGCATTGTGGCATTTTGAAGAGCACAGTCTTCCCAAACGCCGGCAGCCGCAGCGGTTTGTCTTGCACTGTGTGGTGCAGAGGCATCGCTCGTACCCTTGGCCTCCCAGGTGGGCCTGAGCCGAGGCCAGATGCCGCAGGCTCTTCAAGTCCTGCGAGACATCGGTGACGTCTACGAATTTCTCCTTGCACGGCTGAAATTGGCTTCGAATCATCTTTACGTCAAGGGTCCCATGCTTGTTGCCTAACGTATAGAACTCCTCGCTCTCTCCAAGCACGACTGCCAGCACATTTCTCTCTCCTGCCTTGGAACGGTCAACGTCGGGAATGGGAATTGCCACTGTGTCCCCTACCGCTACGGGAGCAAAGCGGTTTTGAGACTGCTCAATCATGCGCGTTGCCTGCTTCCTAATGTTGGCTGAAGCCCTCTTGCGTTCCTGGCTAATGTTGCTTGCTTTGAAGCAGTGCACACACAGTGCACTGCTGCCCCGTACGCACGAGGTGTGACAAGCTGCCCTGCAGTTTGTGCACTTTTCAGCCGCAGCACACGCCTTGCCGCAGCTGTTGCACTTGTCCATCTTTTTGACAATGTGCTCAGCCAAGACGAGCCCACGGCGTTCCGCGTGTACTGCAGCTCCATGCGAGGCAGCGATGTCAGTCTCGGCAAATCCAGCGAATGGCGAAGACAGGTTGCCAGGGTCGGCGGGTGGGTCAAGGTCAACGACCTCACTAACAATCCGATCCCCACGGCCACGTCCTCGTCCGCGGAACTGAACGGGAAGAAAGGCATGAATTATCTGGAATGTGACTTGTGACTTTTGACGTTGTACATAACGTACTGGGAATTGTGGTTGGAGTACTTGAGGGCGCCGAGGACTGGGGACAGGGGAAGGGATTCGTGATGGTTCCCACGAAGAACTGCTGCTTGAGGTCACGATTCTTGGTGTGACCCGTGATGCTGCAGGGGGCGATGGCACGACAGAGCTCGTGATGGGTGAAGTGATCCGTACACGACTCTGGATGGAAAAGGAGGCTGTACTTCCCTATGACTTTTGTGACTGACCACTGACCGACTTACAAATGGCGTGGGACTTGATGTTCCGGGAGGGGGCGAGTCCGTCGGTGAAGTCATCTGCCCACGCATGCGGCCCTGAATGGAAAAGGAGGCTGTACTTCCCTGACTTCCGTGACTGACAACTGACTACTGACTGACCGACTTACAAATGGCGTGGGACTTGATGTTCGGGGAGGGGGAGAGTCCGTCGATTGAGGGGAGATCGAACGGGACCGAGGCTGCCTGACTCTCGCCTCCGACAACATCTGCTCCAGCTCCTCCTCAGTGGTTATGTCCTCAACAGCATCACGAGGGAAGAAGCTGAGCATCCCCACTCGCATCTCCGTCCCGAACATGGCGCGGTATGGCGACATTTTGATTGCTGAGTGGTATGCATTACCCATGTCTAAAATTCCCGCAAGAGCTACCGGGATCCCGTCCTACTTCACGGGATCCCGGCCTCCTTTACAGGATCCCATTTGCTCTCCAGGGATCCTGTGCTGCTGTCGCGGGATCCCGTTAGCTTTCCAGGGATCCTGTACCACTGTCGCGGGATCCCGCTAGCTCTCCAGGGATCTTGTACCGCTGTCGCGGGATCCCGCTAGCTCTCCAGGGATCCTGTACCGCTGTCGCGGGATCCCTCCTTTCAAGCGGCACGGGATCCCATTTCGCCACACGGGATCGCTCTGGACCCGGGTGCTCCTTTAATGGAAGAAGGATCCCTTGTGAACAAACGGGTACTCCTTTTAGGGAAGAAGGATCCCTTTTCGTCTTACAGGCACTCCTTTTAGGGACACGGGATCCGGTGTCGCCACACAGGTGTCCTTTCTGATTCAGGGGATCCTGTTCCAACGGCCAATTTTCGTTACAGGATCCTGTCCGCAGAGGATCCCGCAACGTGCAGGATCCCGTACGGACAGGGGATCCCGCAGCTCCGAGGATCCCTTCTAGCACACAGGATCCAAAACCATCGGGTTCCCGTAACAAAGGGAAATCCCTTAACGAAATTGACCCGGTCACCCGGGAATCTTAGACATGGGTATTCTTTGTATGTTGTACAAATCTAAGCTCAGAAGCCCATTTGGTTGACCCCACGGTTCTTAGGTGAGTGTTGAGCATGTTTTCAATGTCTTGATTTGCTCTCTCGACAGAGCCTTGGGACTGGCTGTGTCGAGGAGTGCCGTGCACAATCCTCAGAGCAGGCCATCTTTCACGAAGGCCTTTGACATACTGGTTCGCGAACTCTCGTCCGTTATCTGCCTGGAGGATTAGTGGCGCACCTATGATGCAGAAGATTTGAAGGAGATGTTCAACCACAGCCTCAGCCGTCTTTTCTTTCAAGGGGTACAGCATCACAAATTTAGTAAGGTGATCCTGATACACCATGATGTGACGGAAGTCACCATCGGGCTTCGATTGCATGTCAATCAAATCGACCTGGCATCTGCTGTTCATCTGGCTGTGGATGATTGGTTTCAAAACAATGCCCTTCTTGGTGGCTTTGTGCTTCAATGCACATTTTTCGCACATAGGCACGAACAACGCACACACTTCTTGCGTGATATTCTTATACCTAAAACAGACACATGACATTAAGACATGACACACTACTTGCACCACCGAGCAGCGACAACGACACTCACATTTTTCTAACTTCCTCGTATGTTCGATGATTCCCACCGTGGCCCCCCGCAATGTGGGCGTCATAGACGGCATCCAGCATTTCCTCGGTGGGAATATAGTACCTCATCTCTCTCGGATCGGCCACGGGTGTTGTGAGACGGTCCTTGCCATTCAGTTTATAGATGTTGTATTTTTTCAGGCGGCGGCGATCAAGGGACGTCAGTTCCTTCTTGGGCTTGTCTTGAGCTGCCTTCACTTCCTTCAGGAGCTCCATGTACTTTTTAACGTCCAGTACCATTGCATTGTCTTTGCGTTTCTTAGAGTACATTGCAGTCAGCTTTTCCTCAAATTTCGGCCGCATTTTGTATTTATCGGCTTCCATCAACTCCTTTCTTATCTTCTCCTCAGCTTCAGCATCCATAGCCGCCATGTGTGCCACAAGGTATCGCCCCAGCCGCCCAGCTGCCCTGGTTGCGCCCCTACCCACTGCCCTTGTTGCGCCCCTGCGGTTCCCCTGGGTTACGCTCGGTTAATGTCGCTTGGATAATGTCCGTTTCGGACATTACCCACTCACCCTTGGGTAATGTCCGTTTTGGCTGGATAATATCCGGAGAATCGACATTACCCAGCTGCCCCTGGGTAATGTCCGGACCTCCGGACATTAGCCAGTTAGTGTCCGACATTAACCGCCCGCCGGACATTACCCGTGACATATACATATACATGGCCATCTGATAATCATTCAATAGCAAAATCATTACACATCGTGGTCCAGAATCAAATGCAAAACGTACAAAATGCCAAAATTACCATTTCTAAAGTTAAAAAATAAACATTGCCTAGGCCCTGCGGAAGGCGCTGTATTGCGTTTGCCTATCAAAGGCAAAAGAGCAATTAAGAACGGGGCATATCCCATTCACCCATCAACGCAGAGAGTGCAGAGTCTATGACCGCAAATCACTACACCATCTGAGTCCATTCGGCACACATTACACTCATTTTCATTTGTACTGGGTGCAGCTGGAGTGAGGAATGATGGTGTTGAATGTGCTTGCATTGGCATAGTCGCGGAGGCCGCCGCTGCTGCCGCTGCCAGCATCCTGGTGCGGATGGTCATGGGCCCCGGAGGTCTTCCAGGACCCCTAGGAGCAACTGCAGCAACAGGCCTGTGCGGAGTGGCCTGGGCGTAGGCCTGGGGTAGACCCTCCCATGGATTGAACCTTGGGCCGACTGAAGGAGAGAAAACCATAAAATAAATTAAAAGGCCTCAGGAAGTTCTTTATCAAACTGCATACATAGCTGAGATAAAATTTGTATGCAGATTACAACTGAGCATTGCTCAAAGCTGAAACAGACTTTTCTGAACATGGCTAAAGGTTACTAAAAATGACAACTTTCACTAACACTGTGGTATGTTAAAATGGCCATGTTTAATCCTAAACAAGAATGTTGAACAGAAATCTCAAACTTTCGGATAATTAAATTTGATTGTCTGTAGTAAAAGTGATGAGCATCAATTTGCAACATGTACTTACATCGTGGTGAGGCAGGTGCGTGGGGGGTCAGATTGTATTGCTGCGGTACAGTCCCTATGACCTCACGTAGCAGTTCAACTGAGTTTCGGTTTGTAGTTCCTGTAGAGCAGGATAATGTTAACTAGATTACTTACACTAAGAGAAATCTAAAGACCTGTCATTAAATATTCATTAATCGCGAAGGAGTGGCCACAAATAAGTTTTGAGTCTCAGTTACTAGACTTTCCAGACTCTGGACCTAAATTTTAGGTCGCTAGAGAGAATTACACAGTGAAAGAAAATCGTATCCCAGGCACAGTTATTTTTAGTTGGCAGTGCTAATAATTAGAAGTTCTCAGTGCTTGACATTCCCTCAGAGCAGGACTTAAGTTGGCTTTTCCCTTGCACTCAGAAGTGTTGGCGTTGTTTCAAACCGAATCACATCTGACACAGAACTGCATTTGATAACGCAGAAGCTAATGTGGGAACCAAATGGAAAATGTATAGGCTCTCATTTATCGACATTCGGGTGGAAATGAAACAATGAGACATTGACCTGCTTATCGGACTTGGCCCAAATAACGAGGGCTGACACATTTTAATAACATGGCATGGTTGCAAGATACGCACAGGTCCAGGTTCTTTCTGACGACCAGAGCCACAAGAATGGGATGACGAATTCATAAAAAAAACCAACATACGTGGTTCTTCCAGGTGAAAACATCAGGACCCGGCCTCATTCCAATTAGAAGAAAGACTAACCAAATAGGTTGATGTTGATCACACTGGTCGGGCTCGCGCTAGCAGGCGTGGTGTTCCCACTAGCGGAGGCAACGGCGGCGGCTGCAGCACCTTCCTGGTTCTGCGACGGCGGAATTGGAGGGTCGTCCAGGTCTTCCTCTAGAAATTTAAAACACGAGTTGCAAACACAACTGCAACACACGTTGCGTCTAGCACTGAGTAACGTCGCCGGCCGCGAGTATAGAGACGGTGGGCCAGCTTTTGTCACTGGCGTCTAGGTTAGGAACTTCACAAACCGATGGAAAAAGATGAGACTTCTTCAATCTGAGAAATCTAATCCATCGCTACACAATCAGCGTGGAAAGGAGGATTCGGGAACAGTGGATTCAGCGTGGATTCGCTCGCATGACTGGCCATGCAAGGCAAGGCCATGCCAGACAGCACCAGGAGCTAAATTTTTAGAGGCAGTCCCAATTGGTTCCAACCAGAGAAGGGGAAGAAAGTTCTGAGGACTTAAGAAATTGGTTATGAGTGTCCACCATGATGTAAGAGGATCAGCAAAACCGGCTACCGCAATTGCATCAATGTGCACGCTCGAGGGTCGACGTTATGGGGAGGCGTGGAACCAGCGAGCTGTGGCTGGCCGGCCGGCAAGGGAGGCTGAAATGAGGGGGTGGGGGCTCGTTCAAATGTTCGAATCGAGTGAAAGAGAGACACCGATTAGATCAGTTTGCAAGTGACCACTAGATTTAAACCAGTGAAAACAGGTTTCCGATTTCACTCGCGCCATCACGTAACGTCTCAGGCAATTTGAATAGAGCCTGCCGCGTTGCGTCCGTCGAGCGCTAGGCGGCGGCGGTTGCGTTCGCAGAGCGTTTCCTCTTCGCGGAGGCCAGGGGCGTCATTGCGGACCTCAGCCCGGTCGTCCGGTAGCCGCGCAGGGGCCGCCGCAGGGCCCGGACCACGTCGCTGAAGTCCTCAGAGCGATACCTGCCCCGGTTCAGGGTGCCGGCAGTGCCTGCTTTGCGCGGCCTCGGCCAGGGGCGTCATCGTGCACCCCACCGGGTCGTGTCCTGGTTTTTCTGAGAGATCTCGCTGAGACCTTTCCATGGATATCTTGGTTTTTGTCCTAGTCACCAGGAACCTGAAATATTGCATGACCACACGTGTGGTCATGACGATCTGGCCCCCTGCCGACGTGACCACACGTGTGGTCACGCGGCGCTAATTTTTCTGGGGGGGTCCCCGACCCAAGGGGAGTCCATTGGTATATATGTTATCACTTTCCGACGTTGCACACTCAAATGGGATGCTTCGGCAGCTGGGACAGTTGACTGTTTTTGGGTCCGGCGTGAACGTGTTCACCTCTTCTTTCATGGTTTTGCCCAATACATGTTATGTGAGCAATGTATGCCTCCATGCTATCAAAATCATCGAACTTTGCCTGACACCAAGGGCGGATCCAGAGACGGGTTCAGGGAATAGAATAGAATAGTTTATTAATGACTTTCGTAAAAAGGGCTGAAAAGCCCCGCTAGATACAAAATTCGCAACTGTAGTAAATTATATTAATGTACAGAACAACAAGACTAGAAAATGGTGTACAGTTTACAAAACGAGAAGTTAAGCTAACGAGAACATAGTTACTTGAAGTATGACACAGTCTCTCTGACTTTTCTATTGATCATATGGCTAAAGCTGTATGGTGAGAGTGGTAAAAATTTATAAATTTCAAACTTATTCCACAGAGTACATGCTTGTATGTTAAAAGAATTATGATATTTCGTTGTGCGATGGATTGGAATTTGCAACATGAGTTTATCAGACCTGGTACTTCTTTGATTACAGGTAGATGCGAACTTAAAGCTAGAGAACAAGTATTGCGGGGTTTGGTACTTAACAATCCTCCACATAAGTTAAGAATTTGCCGAGACTCTCCTATCTTCCAACTTCAATATGCTGAGCTTCTTGTATACTGGGGAAATATGTTCGGACCGAGAGGTGCCACTGATAAAGCGCACACATGCATTTTGAAGCCTTTGAATCTTGATATTATTATCATAGGTTATATCCGTGAACAGGGCAGCGGCATAGTCGAAATGAGGGAAGATAAGAGATTCTACGAGGAGTTTACGTATGTTTGGTGGTATGTAGGAGAAATTCCTTCGCAGCTGCCAAACACCTTCTTGACCAGCGAAAGACAGTGCTGCGTCCAACACAAGGTATTATCAAAAATAACTCCAAGATTATTTACCCCAGTGCCATAGGGAATGACACAATCCTTAATTATCAGAGGCGGGACATTCGATGCTTGGAGTGAGGCAACATATGAGGCACTACCAACAATTATAGCTTGAGTCTTATCAACATTCAAAATTAGGTTGTGTTTACTACAAAAATCAATAACATTTCTTATATCATCGGAAAGTAACTCCAAGGACTCCACAAAAAGATAGGCCGGAAATGATAGATAAATTTGGACATCGTCAGCATACATATGGTATTTGCAGTGTGTCAGCACCGTGGGAAGGTCAAACAGGTACATGAGAAACAATAGCGGACCAAGGACACTTCCTTGAGGAACGCCAGCTAAAATATCTGCCCAGTCCGAAAATATAGTACCAGAGACCTGGACCCGGTGCCGGCGTCCACTAAAATAAGATCTAAACCAGTTCACTGCCGAATCTGAGAAGCCAATATACTTTAGCTTAGTACAGAGGAGATCATGGTGCACACAGTCAAAAGCTTTACTGAGATCAAGTAAAACTAACAATGTAACCAATCTATTATCAATGGCCATTCTCATATCATCAGCAACTTTGATTAAGGCTGTCACAGTGCTGTGCCCACTCGTAAAACCCGACTGATGCACAGTCAGTAGTTTATGCTCCTCTAAATATTCACTGACCTGGGCATGAACAATTTTCTCAAGCATCTTACCAAGTACACACAAGATACTTACAGGTCTAAAGTCTTTTAACTCAAGGGGATTTTTAATTTTAGGTATGGGAATAATATTGGCATGTTTCCACATAGAGGGAAAAACACTGTTTTGAAGAAAATAATTAAATAGATGGTCAAGTACAGGCAACAGTGCAGGTAAACACAACATTATAAAGGTAATAGGTAACAGGTCAGCACCTGTAGCTTTCGATTTTATAGAACTAGCTGCCTTAATTATATCTTCAGGTAGAATATATTTAAAGTGGAATTTATCCCTCTGGGCAGGTCTAAGTTGTGGCTTTGTGCCATAGTCCTCAATACTTTGACTTATCAGAGTAACATCCTTAATTGTAGATACACTGGCATAATGGTTATTTAGCTCATTGACATCAGCTGTTATCTCTGGCAAATGCATCTTATTTTTGCCCACGTTGAGAGACCTAACAGTATTCCACATCCCTTTTGAGTCTTTGGCATTGCTGAATTTCTCATAGAAATACCTCATTTTGGCACTTCGCATCATCTGTTTAACTTTATTCCTAACACTTCTGAAGAAACCTAAATCAGACTCATCTTTAGTCCTATTGTACTTTTTCCTCAGTCTATTGCGCTTTCCTATGAGTTTTCTAATATCACTGTTCATCCAAGGAGAAGAAATATATTTGGTATTTCTAGTTTTCATTGGAGCATGATTGTCCAATAGTTCTATCATAATACTATTAAAATGGCTAAGCTTAATGTCTATGTCGTTTGCATTATAAACATTAGCCCATTTGGCTGTTTCGACATCATTAAGTAATTTTGCAGCATCCACCTGTTCAAAATTCCGAAAGGTAACATTATGCTTCTTATCGCGTGGCACTGACAGATCATACACTGAGAAAATCAGGTCATGTTCAGAAAAACCAGGAGCTGGAGTCCCTCTATAATCCAAGAGTCTGTCCGGACAATTACTAGATATTACATCTAGGAAGAAGTCACAACTAGTGGTATGAAAAGTTGATATGAAAGGCACATATTGTAAGTTACATAAATCAAGTAATTCTGGTACCTTGTAGGAGGCATGACCCCCACGACCAAAGCCTGCATTAAGATCGCCACATAAAAAGCTATACTCATAGTTTACACAATGCTCATAATATCGGTCAATAAAACCGTCTAAAAAACCCCCTTGGGTTTCCTATACATGCCTGCAAATAATATTTTAGTGAATCCAACTAAAATATCAATGAGTATGAAATCTGGTTTATCAGGCTCTCCGTTTGAGACAGCCAAGGTTTTTGCTGTGAAGCATGATTTTACATACACTGCCACAACACCACCCTCTTTACCGACTCGGTTGGCACAGAACACTTTGTAACCAGGTAATTCACATACATCATTTGCCTTCAACCAAGTTTCAGAAACTGTTGTGATATCAATTCCACTATTTGTGAAAATATATTTGAACTCGTCACTGTGAGCTGTGCTCCTCAAAGACTGTGCGTTTACACATACAATTTTTAGTTTATTATGAAATTTATTAGAAATGTACTGTACATAAATTGGTAAGTCATCACCAACACACATGGGCCCTAGATCAGCACGGTGTCGTAGGCAAGTTGAGAATAATTATCCGTACCTGCTAACCAGCAGAGAAAGGCACAGAAGGAAAGACTACAGAAAAGAAAACAAACAAAAAACAAAAAGAAACAAAAAAAAATACAGGTACATAAACAAAAGAAAAATAAGTTGTATAGCATAACACAAAATAATATGTATACTTAAGAATAATAACAACTGTAACAAGGTGCAAAGATTACAGCGGGGGACCTTAACCTGGAGGGTGCTTATCAGCAAGCTTGGCAAAGTCACTCTCGGTTCTGATCCGGAAAGGCCTGCCGCTATTAACTTTGACATGAATGACTCCGTCAACAGTCCAAACATTTTTCATGGAGTAGGCTGAGGCTACTCTCTTCAGTAACTGCAGTCTATATTTAGTCAAGTCTTCTCGTATAGTAACACCAGAATTTTTCAACAGCTTTTTGCTCTGGAAGATTTCACTACGGTCAGCATAGCTGACGAATTTCACTATTATGGGTCGAGGCTTGCCATCAGACACCTTTCCCACCCTATGAGACCGATCAATCACTCTTTCACTAATTTTCACTTTCACTTTCGAAGCCACAGAGACTACCAACTGATCGGTATCCTCATCTTCCTTTTCTTCCACACCAAAAATCCTCAAGTTGTTGCGCCGACTATACTGCTCCCTCTCGTCCAGGCCCACCTGGACCATGGTGCGCAGCACGTCGAGTTCTGCCTCCTTCTCTCCGAGTCTTGAAGTCAGCGTGGCCACCTCCGTTTGCAGGGTACCGACGTTGGTAGTCAGGGTTGTGACGGCAGAATTGAGAGATGTGAGTGCGGTCGTGACTATTTCCGCGAACATCGCTTTCAAATCTTCTACTGACATTTCTCCAACCGGCTGCTGCTTCCCCGTCGTCTGCTTGTCGCTTCTAGTGGAAGGCATGTTGATAAACAATGGCCAACTTGTGCAGTGAAAAGTGGCAGGGCCGACTGTGTTGGCGCTGGCCGGGGGGCAGGCAGCGAGGTTGGTACCCCTGCAAGTCACCAGCGAGCAACCTAACCCCCCAATACCGCACCGCTTGAGGTTTCAATACAGGATTTCGGTGTAAAGTAGATACGAGTTCAAGCCACCATCAATTCCACAGATGCCCCACAACTTGTAGTCACTTCAGATCACTGAGTTTGAGTCTTCACTTCCACTCATGCACCGGTCTCTCTCAAAATCCTGCCGACACCGGGCTGCCCGTCTACTCCATGGTGGTCGGAACTGAACTGGGTAGGGGGGGGGGAGGCGATGTCGCAAAAGTTACCTACCTGCAGGGGCTAAGTGCGACTAGTTGCCTACCTTTCAGGCGGCTTTGCGGCCTTCAGTGGGGGGGGGGGGGCGACGCCCCCATCGCCCCCTCCGCCCCCTGGATCCGCGCCTGCCTGACACAGTTCTCGTATCAGAAACACGTACGAAGAAGCTATATTGACGGCCTCGTTGATGTTGATGCCAGTTTTGACTCCCCAGTGCACAGCGTTTGGGAGAACCACGACAAAATCGCCTGGTTTCTAAACGATCTGCAACAGGGGATGAGAACAATAGGTTGTTGTACGCGATTCCCCACTACGTCATCAACAGCTGAAACATGTGGTAACACAAACTGCATGGACTGCTATGTTATGTCTGAAAACCAGTCGGGGGTCTGCGAAGATGAATTTGTGTTGTATGAACACGTTGCAATTCCTTTCTTCGTGACCGATTCCGAGCCGTGATATGAGTTTGCAGATCTGGTTGTAGAATCTGGGAAACGACAAACCTTCAAAGAAATAGAAAGCATTCCCAGGATTAGAGGTTAGATCTGATAACGTTTATGGAAGCATGATTGACGACCGGCTGCTGTGACTGTACACGACTTAAAAAATGAACCATATTTTCTCGGCCCCTGCTATGAGTCCATTCAGGCCCTCGAAAGCAGAATCTCCCTGTGCATGTTGAATGTCGAACCTTCCGTCCACACAGGTGCCTGTCAGGTGATCAAAAAAAACAACAAAATACACACCGATATAAGATGTGTTTAGCAGACTAGGAACCAATTGATATCAATATGCCAGTCTGCGCAAATGTTGAATACAGATGCAGTCTTAACAGTTTAGCAGTTTCGTGCCTAATTTACGATAACAATAATCAATGACTAGGACAGCAGCAGTAGCAGTAGTACTTACACATATCAGCTGAGAATCCAGAAAATCCGAACTGTCAGACCAAGAAGCTTGAAAGAACAAACCCAAGCAGCAGCACAGCAGACAGAGGGGACCTGATAAAATGAAATGAGATCAATTTGTGAGTATCATAAAATTAGTATTTTTTGTTTTTGAGCTTCTGACAGTGCAGCTCTGTATTTTCTCTTTTTTAAAGAGGCAATAAAAAAAGACTTAACCTGTTTCACAATAAATGAAATGAAAGTGTATTAATGGAGTGAACCATTGGAAAACGCAGAACTTTAACAAACTATAACTAAAACTAAACAGTTTTAACATTACAAAACATGATAGCAGAAGTTGTAATTGAAGCTCAAACATATTTTACAGTAGCAATTTACTGATGTTTTTTTTGGATTCCTAGTGAAGTGGATCTGAAACCCCTTCCCTTTCAAACCTAAGTATGCCATGTAAAATGGCCTATCAGAGTTGCAAATTGTCTGATATTCCTCTAAATTTTCCTCTATAACTTTTAGAAAGCGTCGAGGAAGATGGACATACACTGGGCGTCAAAATTAGCGTTACACTTCAACTTTTCTTCGCCATTTCAACGGAAATTAAGGTAGGGGCTTCTAATTTGGTAGGGAGGTACCTCAAGGGGTTGTACACACACCCCTTAAGCAGCGAGACCCGGACCCACCCCCTTCCTGCATTTTCCACCCTCCGCGTAAAACCCTGTCAAATTTCGGCCCTTTTCCCTTGATTAAAGGGTCGTTCCGAGGGTCGTGGGGGGTTCAAATTTTGTCAGCTGGTTCATTTTGAGCTCCTCTTTCGAACGCGTTAAGAATCAACCCCCTACCCCCATTCGTTCGGGCGCTACAGTAAAAACCACCCCCAGGGGGGGTAAATTTTTTAAAAAAATTCCGAAGGTTGAGGGTTGTAGCGCTTGCCTCTCCGGTCACAATGAAACTGTTTCCAAGTCGCTAGCACCCCTGTGAGACCGCCTACCCCCGTCAAAATGCCATCCCTAATTTTGAATTACCGCCATTTTCCTCAAAAAGGGCCCGATTATCGACGAAAATGGAACGAAACGTTAGGGAATTGTTGATTCGATCGAGCCCGGTCGAAAAATCCGCATGTGAACTGTCAAAAAAGCTTTTACTGGGGGTTGCTACCCCTAACCATTACCACCCCGTTGGGAGGGGGTTGGCGTTATGGCGGCGAGTCGACGTGGTCACGCCTCGACGAAAGGGCCTTTGAGACAACTCCTGACCAATTTTGGTGTCAATCGCACAATTCCTTGTCACCTGACATCGAAAAAACCAAATTTTCGTTCAATTTCAACCCCCAAGTTTGCGCCCCTGTCCCTACGTAACCCGTAGCCTTAAAAATACGGGACCACGTCGGGGAGGAAGGCGCATCCATCCTCTAACGCGCCCCCAAAGCGCAACCCCCTCCGACTAACCCGTGCGGCTGCAGGGGCTTCCAAAGTTGAGCCCCCACTGGAGCGCCGCGCCGGGCCGCCGCTGCCAGCCGCCTCATGGGTAGGCAACCCTACGCGCTCCGGCACGTCGCCGACGTGTCACTGACGCGGTGCGTTGGTTTCAGTCATCACCCGAATTTTGAAAACAATTTTGCCATCAGTTGTGCAATTTTCTGCGCGAAATTTGGAAACCCTGGCCCCGGACGCGTCCATTTCGGGCGCTGCTGCGCGCGTTGGGTTGCCTACCCATGAGGCGGCTGGCAGCGGCTCGGCGCGTCGATCCAGTAGGGGCTTAACTTTGGAAGCCCCTGCAGCCGCACGGGTTTGTCGGAGGGGGTTGCACTTTGGGGGCGCGTTAGAGGATGGATGCGCCTTCCTCCCCGACGTGGTCCCGTATTTTTAAGGCTACGGGTTACGTAGGGACAGGGGCGCAAACTTGGGGGTTGAAATTGAACGAAAATTTGGTTTTTTCGATGTCAGGTGACAAGGAATTGTGCGATTGACACCAAAATTGGTCAGGAGTTGTCTCAAAGGCCCTTTCGTCGAGGCGTGACCACGTCGACTCGCCGCCATAACGCCAACCCCCTCCCAACGGGGTGGTAATGGTTAGGGGTAGCAACCCCCAGTAAAAGCTTTTTTGACAGTTCACATGCGGATTTTTCGACCGGGCTCGATCGAATCAACAATTCCCTAACGTTTCGTTCCATTTTCGTCGATAATCGGGCCCTTTTTGAGGAAAATGGCGGTAATTCAAAATTAGGGATGGCATTTTGACGGGGGTAGGCGGTCTCACAGGGGTGCTAGCGACTTGGAAACAGTTTCATTGTGACCGGAGAGGCAAGCGCTACAACCCTCAACCTTCGGAATTTTTTTAAAAAATTTACCCCCCCTGGGGGTGGTTTTTACTGTAGCGCCCGAACGAATGGGGGTAGGGGGTTGATTCTTAACGCGTTCGAAAGAGGAGCTCAAAATGAACCAGCTGACAAAATTTGAACCCCCCACGACCCTCGGAACGACCCTTTAATCAAGGGAAAAGGGCCGAAATTTGACAGGGTTTTACGCGGAGGGTGGAAAATGCAGGAAGGGGGTGGGTCCGGGTCTCGCTGCTTAAGGGGTGTGTGTACAACCCCTTGAGGTACCTCCCTACCAAATTAGAAGCCCCTACCTTAATTTCCGTTGAAATGGCGAAGAAAAGTTGAAGTGTAACGCTAATTTTGACGCCCAGTGTAAAAATATTCAGTTTGATTTTGATCTTCTTGCAGCTGAACTCTCACTGTTTTACCATTTTGAGTGGTTACAATTTCAAATTTGAGACACTTGTAGTAGTGTTTTTCTGGTAAGTCTTTTATTGAACGGCAGTCCTGAAGATTTTTACTTGTTCTGTTAAGCTTATTAACGTCTTCATCAGAAGAGTCCTACCCATGAAAAAAAAACCTGATGAAGGATATCCTATTTGTTTGGGTGATTGAAAGGGTAATTTGAAAGCAAAAAAATACCTTCTTATCTGCAACATTTTCTTGCTTGTCTTTGTCATCTGGCTTGGCTTTTGGCGTTTTCTTAGAATTTCTGTCACCTTCTTGGACTTCTTCTTCTTCTTCTGTAGCTTCGTCCAATGTTGTATTGCTTGGGTTAGTACGTAAATTGGAAACAGATGTTGATTGATCTTTCTGCAAAAATACATAATGCTTTAAATACTATGAAAAAAGATTTTGCAGTCATTTAAGAAAAGAATAAGAGGAATCGTTACCTTCACATTTGTTTCGTCTTGACATTTTGAACTGTCAGACTTCTCGGTTGGAGCATCTTGCATTGTTGCTTCCACAGGTGGATCATTGTCCAGTGGCATAACATCTCCACCACTGAGACCAGACACTGATGTCGTTTTGTCGGCCTGAAAATGAGTAGTAACTGTTAAACTATTTTTTACTAATGCAGTAATTTTGTATTTTTTTGCTGGTAGTTTCTTACTGTTTCAATAGTTTCTGTTGCCTTGTCACTTTTTTGGTTTGCTCCTTTCTTTGGCTTTTTCCTGTACCTTTTCTTTGACGGTTTTGATTCCTGCTTTGATGTTGACTACGAGGAAAATTTAATATTACCTATTGTTAATTTACGAGGAATGATTTCAGGTCAGAAACTCACAGGCAAATTCATGACGGATTCTTCTGATACTATTTCGTCAGAGGTACCACAACTTTCCATCTCAAGAACACAATCTTTCTTGTATTTCTTTAAAGTGAGCTCACTACTTGTGTTTGAGTGTGTACGTTTGCAAAGGCAATCAGAAGCCTAAAAAAATTTGCACAATTAAGCAAAATCAAAATTGTAGAACAACTTATGTAAAAGAAAACAAAAAGCTTACAGTAACACATGATGGGTAACTGTGAACTGTAACCACTTCACATTGAATTTCCAATAACTCTTCTAGGTTGAAGTATTTATTTGTGGAAAATATCTCTAGTGCTTCCATTTTGATGGTGTTGACAGTTGTATGATTTCAAACAGTAACCATAGTAACAGTTCAGTAGAAAAATAAAAGGAACCATGATTGATGCCAGAGAATGAGATCTTTTTGTGATGTAATTGTGTGTCTTAAAAGAAAAAAAACAATCACAATGGAGAAGTCTGATTGATCAAATTTTTTTTTAAAAAAAAGGGAAAATAAAAAAAAAACAGTTTCATGTTTTGTGGAGTTTTTTCTTTTTTAATTGTTTTGGAAATAGTTCCATAAGAGATATGTTGGTACTATTTTCAATAAGATAGTTTAAAACAGACGGTCGGGCGGATGGACGGAAGGACGGACGGACGAACAGACACAGAGGTTGGGACAGATACTTTTTCGTGTGACAAACAGACATGAGTTTTTGCAGTTGGACGGATGGACGGATTGACGGACAGATTGACAGACGGACGGAAGGACGGATGGATGTACGGATGGACAGACACAGAGTCTGGGACAGACCTCTTTTTGTGTGACGAACGGACCGACCCGACGGGTGGACGGACCCATGGATGAGTAGACGGACGGACGGATGGACGGACGGACAGACACAGAGGCTGCACTGTGGCAAAAACCTCCGGAGAAGTCAGTTAATTTTTTTGCCAGGATTCTCTGTAACCCTAAACCCAGTATTTCCTGTAGCCTCCTTACAGTAATCACTGTGCGACGCACAGTATTCTCCGCATACCCGTCGCAGACCCTTGAGGTGCACAGAGACGACTGGAAGTCCTACAGAGAACACTGTGAGTCGCACAGTGAATACTGTAAAGAGGCTACAGGAAATACTGGGTTTAGGGTTACAGAGAATTTGCACAACTTGTTTACAGAGTTCTCTGTGACCTTTTGCCACAATGATGTAATCGATATGTTAGATACATGTCAATTACATGTCAGTAACATGTCAGTGACATATCAATTACATGTCAGTGACATGTCCGGACGGATGGACGGACGGAAGGACGGATGGATGTACGGATGGACAGACACAGAGTCTGGGACAGACCTCTTTTTGTGTGAAAAGGACGGAAGGACCGTCGGACGGACAGACACAGAGGCTGGGACAGACACTTTTTCGTGTGACGAACAGACATGAGTTTCTGCAGTTGGATGGCCGGACGGATGGACGAAAGGACGGGTGGATGGACCGATGGAAGGACACAGAGGCTGGGAGAAGCACTTTTTCTTTTGATGAAGAACAGACGGATGGACGGAAGGATGGATGGGTGGACGGACGGTTGGATGGATAGACGGATGGCCTGACGGATGGACGGACCGACGGACAGATGGACAGACGGACGGAAGGACGGATGGATGTACGGATGGACAGACACAGAGTCTGGGACAGACCTCTTTCTGGTAACCAACGGACGGACGGACGGATGGACAGACCGACGAATGAGTGAACGGACGGACGGATGGACAGACGGACAGACACAGAAGCTGGGACAGGCACCTTTTCGTGTGACGAACAGACATGAGTTTCTGCAGATGGCCGGACAGACGGAAGGATGGACAGTCAGTGACATATCAATTACGTGTCAGTGACATGTCAGTGACATGTCCGGACAGATGTACGGATGGATGGACGGACGGAAGGAGCGACGGACAGTTGGTCAGGCGGACCGAAGGATGGATGGATGTACGGATGGACAGACACAGAGTCTCGGACAGACCTCTTTGTTTGACAGACCTCAGTTGCGTTCATCTAACGCAACTGATGAACAGGGACCTTACCTAACTTAACGTACCCTAACCTACCCTAACCTTAATTTAACGCAACTGATGAACTGCGAAACGAAGGTGTAGTGGAAATTTTCTTCAATGGGGCAGATTCACTTTTTCGTGTGACGAACAGACATGAGTTTCGGCAGGCTACTAGTAAACAGCAGAGCTGTGTCTTGCGGCGAATTTGCTTCTATTTTTTTCGTGCATTTTTTTTCTTTCAATTTATATCATTCGCGTCGCGCGTTCGCTCGCGACACTTTTTTATTGTATAATTTTAAGATTTTGCCCGGGAAATTTTGGATGGGTTGGTATGGTAGTCTTGGCCGGGGTGGTGAGGACGGACAGGACGGAAGTATTGGATGTGTTGGTGAGGACGGACGGGAGGGAAGTTTTGGACGGATGGCGGTGTGCCTGGTTGTTGTATTGTTGCCATAGTAATCAGCTAAACGACGCACTTGAGCAAATTTGAGGTTTCCACCAAAATGGAAGTTTTGGAATAGTTTTCCAACAGTAATTTTTTTTAATTTAGAGGAACTTACTGAAATGGAATGTGGTGTAATAGCAGTACATATGAGTGAACCAGAGTGTTGGACCGTAAGTTTTTTAAAAACTAACTTTGTGTTAGGAACTTCGGACAACTTTTCTTAATTGTAAAACTTGCAATTTTTTGTAGGTTCCTGATTACTATTGTAAAAGGGTACATTCCAATACTAGTTTTGAAATGACATTGAAAAAAAGAAGAAAAGTGCCAAAGTTGAGCATGAAAGTTCTGGTAGCAATCAGAGCAGTGATGATAATTTGTCTGAGTCTTCAATCATGATGCTTCCTGTAAGTTTGTTGGCTTCAATAATTATTTGTAGTTTAACAATAGCTAAAACCAATTTTTCTCTGTAGTCAACTTCTGCACATGAACCAAAGGTGACCAAGAAAAAGAGTAGGAAGAAACCTAAGAAGATAGGGAGTCAGAAAGTTGACAAGGGAACTGGAACAGTAGAAACTGTAAGATTAAATAAACATCTTCTGATAATTTTTAAGTGTCAGAGACATGAACATTTAATTTGTTTATTAGGCTGACAAGACAACCTCAGTGAGCGGTTTAAGTGGTGGCGATGTTATGCCATTGGAACAGAGCCCACCCATTGAAGAAATTGGCATATCGGAACCAATTGGGAATCCAGAAAAAACAAGTACTGCTAAAAATGATGACAAGGTAAATTGTTAACAGTATTTTTTTTTCTTTATTGGTTCAAAAACATTTTAAATGCTTTCATTCTTGTTTTTGAAATTTGTAGGCTGATAAATCTACATCTATTTCTGGGTTAATATTTTTGGCGGGCAATGCATCAACATCAAGTGCGCTGACAGAAGAGAAAGAGAAATCTGAAACAGGTAAGTCAAAGGGAAAGCCAAAACCTGACAGCAAAGATAAAGATGAAAGTGGAGCACAAAACAACGTATTTGTTCTTTTTCTGATGAATAATTCTATTGCCATAAAATTAGGGTCAGTTATATCATGTTTTTCTTTATGGGTAGGACTCTTCCGATGAAGATGTTAACACCCTCAATAAAGCTAGTGACGCTTTGCAAGATTACCGGTCCGTAAAAGATCTTCCTGAGAAAGTGTACTATAAGTGTTTAAAGTCCGAGCTCGTAACTACCCAAAATGGAAAGACTGTTAGGGTACAACTGCAAGAAAATGAGAATCAAAGTGACTACTTTTTTGTACACCTTCCAAGGAGGTTTTTGAAAGTTGTTCAGGAAAACTTGAAAGAGTATTTGTCAATCTGTAATAGTGACAAGCCGTTTTATATGGCGTATTTGGGGTTAAAGGGGAAAGGGTTTCAGATTCACTTTACGAGAAACTCAAAGAAACATGAGTAGCTTTAGTAATCCGATTTTTTGTTTTTGTTTCTATTTACAATGTCTTTAAGTCTTTGGGTTTCTTGTGTTGTGTTTGGATTATCTTGTTCTTGAGTAGTATCTTTGAAAATTAAAAGGGGTATTTGCTGTTCAGTGTTTTTCTGTTAAGTTGTTGCTCAATGTTATTAATGCTGATTCTGTTCGCATTTTAACAGGTTAAAGTTGTTTCTAAAGCATGCTTAGCGAAGAGGAAGTATAGAGCTAAACTTACAGAAACTCAAAAAGCAAAGATAAGGAAGGCTGATAGGGAGAGGAAACGAGCTAAAAAATTAAAACAATAATTCAGATGCAGTCTTGAATGTTGTAAAATATACTGAAATGTCTACTAAAATTGTAGTGTTAAGTTTGAAGCATAGGCAATGTGTGGTTGTAATGACAGAACTATTCTGTTGCTATTCTTTATTTGCATAATTGTAGACATTATTTAGTGTTTATTTCTTAGTATTTCAAAATCTTAAGTCTTGAGCCAGCATTTGTAGGTGTCCAAAATCTCATTTGTCGTATAGTTTCATCTAAAGTTTTTGGAGTGATACAAATAGTAATTTAAAAATGTATTTTTTGAATTGGATCAGTTGTCTGAAATATATTTATTAAAACAAAATGCCTTTTTTTTTTTTTTTTAAGGAAAATCTGGTTAATGAAAGACGGAAAAGAGCTAAAGAAAGAAAGAGGAAGAGAAGATCAAAAATGACTCCGAAAGAGAAACAGGTTGACAAAGACAAAGCAAAAGCGAGAATGAGGAAAAGGAGAAGTGAAGAAGCTGAAGAAAAGAAATTGCGAAGAAAAGCCGTTGACAAAGAGAAGAAAGCATTCTACAGGAAGCAAAAGAGTATTGCGAAACTTTGTCATGATTCTGTACCTAATGAGTTGATGGATGATAATCAAAAGTTGTTTGATTTTCAAATGAAAGGTTTAAACTGGTATGTTTGTCCGCTTTGTCATAAGAAACAACTAGTATCTGTAAATGACAACAAGCCTTGTGTAAGATGTGAAATATTTAGACTTGAAAATGATTTAGACCCTGGTGATGTCCCACCTGAGTTGATAGGCTTGACAGTTACAGAACAGCTTTTGATATCTCGGATTCATCCAATAGTTTTATTATATAAGATTAAGAATGCTCAGTTCAGTTACTCTGGTAATGACATAAGCTTTCCTCAAAATGTTCAAGAAGTTGCAACAAACCTTCCTCACAAAGTTGCTGACATGACAGGTCTTTGCTATTCGAGTGAAAAATTCTGGTGGACATTTAGATTTTAATGTGCGAAAACAAAGAGTTTTGTCTGCTTTAACTTGGTTGAAGAAACATAACCCTTTTTACAAAGACATTGTGATTTCTAATGAAAACTTAGATGAACTACCTGAAAGTGGAAGTGTGTATGAGTTAGTTCGTGGATATGATGTGGAAGATGATAAAAGTAATGAAAAAACTACAAGTACTGATGATTCTGATACTGGTAGAGAAGATGACCCTAGCAGTAATAAGATAGATTACCAAGATGTTCCACATATTAGTAGCACAGAACGAGAAAAGCTGTCCAATAATTTGGATGATCAAGTTTTTATATGGCCTACCATTGGATCTGTTCCAATTAATGAATTTAGTAGCCCTGGTTATATCTCAATGTGTTTTCCACATTTATTTCCAACTGGTTTATGTGATTATTCTACAAGGAAGGATAAATTAATTTCTTTTCCAGAATATGTGAAACATTTGATGCTGTATAAAGATGGTCGCTTTGCACAAGATGCAAGATTCCGGTTCTTTATGCTAAATGGTCAGTTGAGATGGGATTCTTTAAATTTGGGAAATGTTTTTGTAAAGAAAAATGCTGTCTTTAGTTCAATGACATTAATCCAATTGAAAGAATTCTTGAAGAAGAACCCGAAAGCTATTAATTACATAATGTTCTTTTCAAATAGGTTGCGTTCAACAAAAGCTTATTGGATGTCACGAGCGTCTGAACTTGATGATATAGTTGATACATTAGGTCCAGCTACCATATTTTTTCCTTTGTCTTATCCTGATTATTATTGCAAAGAATTGTTTCGTTTGTTAGGTTGTGATGACATCAGCAGTTTGCAAATGCATGAGAGGATTGATTTAATTGCAAAGAATCCACTAGTTGTTGCAACATTTTTTAAAATACGAAGTGAATTTTTTATTGAAAAGTGTATGAAAGAACATTTTGATGTAATTGATTCATGGTATAGGGTTGAATACCAATCAAGAGGTTCAGCACACATTCATGGGCTTCTTTGGCTTAAAGATGCACCAGATATCACAAACATTGAAAAAAGCAAAGAAAAACAAAAGGCTGCTATGGATTATTTTGATAAGATTGTAACATGTGAGAATCCTGATATTAATTTCTTAGGTAATTTGCAACATCCATGTGAAAAAAAACTTATCAGATGTAACTAATCTTCATGATGACTTAGTTGCTCTTGTAAATACAGTACAAAGACATACAAAATGTCCATCTGCATATTGTCTAAAAAAAGATAAACAGGGTAATTTGAAGTGTAGGTTTGGCTTTCCTAAAGCTATGAGGGAAGAAACTGGAATTGTACCAAACAAGAACTATATTGATATCGAATTCAAAAGAAATGATATGTTTTTAAATAAGTTTAACAGTTGGCTTTTACAAACTTGGAGGGGTAATGTTGATTTTAGTCCTGTTTATGCACAGAGAATCTTAGATAAATACATTTCAAAATATACTTCGAAATGTGAGTACAAATCTCAGGCATATGCTTATCTTGTTGCATCAATTGTGAAAAGCAACAACCCAGAAAATGAACATTGTAGGAAAGCTATAAGAAGACTCATGATAAAGACTATATCAGAAAGAGATTATTCTGCACAAGAAGTTATGTATTTGTTGATGGGTTTTGCTTTATATCATAGTACAAGACAATTTGTTGTCTTAAATTTAAAAAATGTTGAATGGCAATTGTTCAGCTTTAGAAGTTCTAATTCTGGTCAGACTTTTTTTGATCGATATCAAAGCAGACCTGACGAAATGTCAGATTTATCAATAGTTGATGTAGCCAAAAAATACTATTACCGTAAAAACAGATGGGTGAAGAGACAAAAAAGATGCAGTTGTCCGATGTTTTCCTAGGTTAGATTTGAAGAGAAAGCTAATGCTTGAAGATCTTAAAAACCAATGTATTTTCAATGTACCTTGGCACACCTTCGGATTGAGTCCCATTTAGCGGGTCTGGAGCTCTAAACGCGTCTAGAGTTTTGACCGCCTGTCGCCTGTGCCCGGTGACGCCGCCGCACCGCGTGCCGCCGCACCGCTTGCCGTCGCCGTCGCGTCGCGCCGTTGCATTCTGTACTAGTACTCACTCCAGACTTTTACTTTCCCGGTGCCGACTTTACGATTTTGTTCCCTGTCTTCCTCTTTCTCTTCCTCTCCTTTGCATTCATCCCATCCCCATCCATCATGAAGGTGGTGCTGCTGGACTAGACTTGATTTGGGTGCGCAACACCCGCAGTCTCTCTCGGGCTCGTCTGCTGATTGTTTCTATGGTTTCGCTCTCGCTCTCGTCTCGTGTTGTCCCTGACCTGCCTCTATCTCGACCCCTCTCTCCCCTCGCCTGCCTGCCTAACGTCAACGCCGCTTGCACTCGCTGCGCTCCGGCTCCGGCCGGGCCGGCCGCCTCCTCACCCCTCGCCTGGCCCGGTACCTTGCCGTCGAACGCGTCTGTGTGTCAGCCACATGGCGGGCGCTGGCTTCCCCGCCCGGCCCGGGCGGGCTTGACCGGTCATGGTCATCCGAGTCCGCTCCGAGCAAAACGGGTATCAGAGGTCCGTTTACTTCGGGAAATGTTCGGGAGTCTTCGCCAACAAGCTGTCGCAGCGGTGGCCGGTGCAGCGGCAGCGTGGCCGGCCGAGCCGCTATCTACCCTCCCTCACTCCACTTTCTTACCGGACGCACCCGTCCGCCCGTTTCGTGCCTCTGACACAGAACACCTTTCCGACCTTCTTTCCGTCCCATCTTCCGTCCCATCGCCCCTCCGTCCCCCATTCCGTCCCACCTTTCGTCAACGCCCCTCCGTCCCTCATTCCGTCCCACCCCACTTCCGTCCCACCGGTCCTCACCGGTCATGTCTGTTCGTCACACAAAACACCCCTCCGTCCCTCTCCATCCCGCTGTCCACTCCTGCTGCTCCAGTCCGTCCGACAATCCATTCAACCCTACCTCTACCAAAAACACGTCAGCGACATGTCATTGACGAGACACTGGCATGTCAATGACGTGTCACAAGTTACTGACGTGTCACTGACATGTTAATGATATGTCATTGACATGTCACGTCGTGTCACTGACATGTCAAAGTCATGTCACCGACATGTCACTGACATGTCACTGACATGTCACCGAAATGTTACTGACATGTCTGTTCGTCACACAAAACACCCCTCCGTCCTTATTTCCGTCCCGCTGTCCACTTCCGCTGCTCCAGTCCGTCGACAATCCATTCGCCCCTACCTTCATCAAAAACATGCCAGTGTTCTGCCAATAACATGTCGTTAACCAATGTCAGTGACACGTCACTAACTTGTCAGTGACACATGTTATTGACGACATGTTATTGGCAAAACACTGCCATGTCAATGGCGTGTCACTGATAAGTTACTGATATGTCACTAACATGTTAATGACGTGTCACTGACGTGTTAATGACGTTCATGTTGTGTCACTGACAAGTCAGTGACATGTCGGTGACATGTCAGGTCACGTCACTCAGTGACCCTATTCCGACCTTCTTTCCCCATGCGAACATGAGCGTGGATGAGACGTGGATGGGATATTGATCACCAACGTCGAATCGACGTGCATCATCGAGTCGACATCGAGCCTTAAGTGACGCTCGAGGCGACGGGGATGGGACGTGGATGAGGGAAGTCGCTCGCTCCACGTGTTATCTATGTGGATGTATTGTTGAGGTAGCAAGCTCTGCCATCCACATCCCATCTGCGTTGAATCTCTGCAAGCTACCCACGTCGATTCAAAATAGATTTCCCTGCACTCCTCTCCCCACTCCCTCCCACGCGTCCAGGGTGGTTTTGATAGGATACAAACGAAATATAACACCGTTCACCATAATTATTAATTATTATTTCTGAAAATTCATTTCATTAAGTCTTTGGTGCAATAACATATTCACATATTTACACATTTGAACAGAACTAAGAAGCACTAACAAGTTTGAAGCCCTCAGGGGGAATTAAAAACATTTCAGGAGGCACTTTAGTGGCATTGGACGCTACAGTCCTGTCGCACTTAAGGTCCAGAAGGTATCTCTTCGGTGCATCCTTTAGCCACCTTCCCACAGCATTGCCAACATCTATCGGTGAAATAGAGTAATGAAGGGAACCACCCGACTTTGCCATGTTTGACTTGAACGCAGTAACACCAGCTGAAACAAAAAGAAGATTTCTTTAAAACTGGAAGCCATGGAAAAACTAACTTGTTTAGACTAAAATTTCTCACATGCCCTATTGTTATTCGAAACAAAAATTAATTACTATGAATGTGAATACATCGATCAAGTTTAGAGAATGCAAAATTAGTTACCTAGAATGACAGTCCAGGACCTGCTGCCCTCAAAAGCCACTTTGGTCATTGTTGCATCAGCCTTGTTCTTTCCTTTCAAATTGAAGCAGCAGGCTAACTTGTTGGACATGAAAAAGCGAAGCATGTTGTTCACCGAGTCCCTCAAAGTATTAGCTGAGCAGCGGTCTGACAAAAGGCGGACCTGAAAGACACAAACAGAAAGACAGATTAGCTAAAATCAACAAACAAGACTAGCAAACAAAGAAGCGTGAGGAAAACACCTACCACATGTAATGAATTGTCGTGGTCTTTAAGGAATTCCTCCCATACTACTATCTCCCCAAATGAGGAATTAGGGAGTTTAGGCATACCTCGCCCATCATTCTCCTGAGAAGTCTCCAGCACTGGGCATACGCAGTTATATATCTTGTTAATAATAATGGCGAGCTTGTCACATCGGGTCTTCACTTCCTGCATTTCTCGCAAGAAGAAGCGATTTGACACACCTAAGAGTACAGAAAAGGGTTAAATTAATATCAGGAGAAGTGGTCGTGGAACAAAGATCACTTGACTCAGAATAATCAAATAAAACATTTACCTAAAGCTGCGTTGCTATTCCTGTGGGGAGAAACCGTAACTGGATAAACTCTTGTCTGAGAACGAGGGCTGGCATGCCTCAAAAACTGATGGAGATGAACGCCGTAGAGTACTATCTGAGCGAGCCTCAGCAAAAAGTGCTGGAATAAAGATAATAAAAATAAGTGGAAACAGGTGATAACGATATTAGAGCAAGAAGTTAAAAGACATTGAGAAAAAGCACATACTGCGAGGTTCGCCAGAAAAAGATACAGAGCGGCTACTACTATTGTCTCCACTAGTACAGAGATTCACAGATCTGTCTTCAGTTGCTTTGACTGCTGGATCTTGTGACTGACTTCTGTTCAAACGGACACCTGAAAATAGAAAACCAAAACAAATTAATGAAAGAAGTAAACTCTAGAAACTAATCAGAATAAACAAAGTAACTGCATTACTTGTCAAAGGAGTGAAGGTAGAATTTAAAATTCTACGAGATGGAAACTGTGCACTGTTTGTCATAGAACCTTGAGCATCAGGAACGGCCCTTGAACTGAAATATCCGGAGACGAAGAAGCAGATGTGATGATAATTTGGGAGCTCCTTCCGTGAACTGGGCTTGAGTTAATCCTTGAATCTGAAAGAAGCAAAAAAAAAACCACTGAGAGCCAATAGCATTGTTAATTTAGAAAAATCAAAAAGCGAATGCGCAACATACCAGGTGAATGTTCCATCAGGCGTATCCTTTTCAACCTGGTGCGGGTGGATGCCTTGTCTCGGACTGATGACTTGCCACTGCGATTGCCTGTGCAACCAGAGGAACATAAAATTCAAAGCACATTACTGAAGAGCAACTTATGCACACAAAGTTGAGAAATCACAGAACCTTAAAAAGGCGGTGGAGTCTACCAGAAACTAGTTTTCTTTTAAAGAAGCGACATTGAAGCAGCTTCTGTGTTCAAAATGAAACTTTGTCTTTCAGTTGACTCGCACCAATATGCCAGTAAAATGAAGAGTTACCTGAGGTTATTTTCAAACCACAAAGCTGTGGGGCACTAGCATGATCATCTGAGTCAGAACTGTCAGCACTGTAGTCATAGCTAAGTCTTTCAACGGGCTTCCTTAGTCTCTTGCTCTTCGTGTTGGATGCAACATCACTCTCGGTAAAGTTCGACTTCATTGTAGCCAAGTCAGCAACGCCTTTTGCCTGACCAAGAGTAGCTGCAAACAGGACAACAGATTCAGAAAAGTGTCAAGCCAAATAGCATGACAAGATAAATAAAGAAAAGGCCAATATCGATACAAACAAACTTACAACAGAATTTGAGGATCCTAACCCTCGCATGGGTAACCCAGTGGCTTGGTGGTTTCAAGTGTGGCTTCTGTAGGAAAGGTTGCAGCTCAGTCTCATCTTCTGGCCACTGTAGATCACCATGATATCTAATCAAATCATCAATTATTCTTCTGGTAACTTTACTTAGCCAAGAAGAACTAGCAATACAAGCATAGATGCCATCACTTGAGTTGTCCACATTCAACTCAATAACAGAATACTGAAAAAGAGAGAACACAGGCAATATAACTAAAATTTCACAACTAAAAACAACTAACAACAATTTCACAAATAAAATCTGCGGTAAAGCAAATGCTACAGAAAACGAGGCCGCCATGTTAGGTTAGGTTGGTTGGAAACTGGAGGAAACTTGAAGCCTATCCGATATCGACAAAGCGCAGCGCACAACTTACCAACTTGTCCTCAGGGACGGAGTAATCCGTAACTTCGTTGTCCATCTTGATCGCAGATTTCGTCAGGAAAACAGGCTTATCAGCTTGCACAAAGCCGAACTCTCGAATGATCTCAGAACTTCTCCCATCGCCATCAGCTGAGCTCCAGCGACGATGCCGATGCTCGCTTGTCATTCGTGCTACCAACACCACATAAACTATCAATTTACAAATATTGGAGGTACAAAGTCAAGTAACTTTGAAATAAAAACGAAACAGCAATATTACTAGTTTTAAGGAAAAAGAAATCAAATAAGAGCCTTACTGTATGCGACAAGATTAGTACTATTTTATTTTGATTTTCTTATGTTGGAAGAACGGCTAAACCAGTAATGGCGGTAATGACGGTTCGGACGGAGACTTTAAGTTTGCCGTCAAACACAAGAAAGAATGGAAGACAATGAAATGAAAGGAACAACAAAATTAAGTTTGGGAACGGTTTTTTATGAAGGTTTTGGTTTTAACAACAAATTTTACTACATCCATGATGTTCTCGTTCATGTGTACCGTTGTGAGAACACGATCTGTCTGCTACCAAGAAAGGAGATAAAATTAACTTATTTTTAAAGCTTACTGACTGTGAACACTTGATTATCGAATCAATTTGATTTCTTAAACTTGCATCTACCATGGCCTGGTACGTGTACTACCTTTTCCTTTACAAGAACTTTCCGACCTCAGCTGTTCATAACCTTTACATCTGTTGTTGTTTTGTGTTTCTTTCTAGGTTGAACTTGTGCTCTTGATGGAATGTTAACAAAGTTGACGAGGACAAGAAGCCTCTGGTGTATTTAACTAACCAAGACCGAAGATGTCCCGAAAGGTATGTATTTTTATTGAGGAATTGTGTTTTGCTCCTCAAACTCTTGGTCATGTCTAATAGGTTGGTTGTGATTGTTTCCAGACAGAATGTAGAAAACGACAAAGAGAGGCAGAAAAGGGGATTGATTATATTCTTCAGGAAGACCACGCTACTGCACTTGCTGATCTGAGTGTAAACTACAAGCAAAGTTGTCATCCAGACCCTCCGGTTTCTTCACATGAGTATAGCCGGCTTGCAATTCCTTGCCAAGATTCCCGTCTCTCAGCCAATGCCCATTTCTCTTCTGCTTGCGAAGACTTCATCACAGTTAATAATTTCGAATTCGAGTTGTCTAATGATGAGAATAATAGCATCGACTTAAGGCATCATAATGATCATTTGTTTCAATCCAATGACAACAGTGACAGTGATGAAGAATATTGTGAGGAGTATTTTGACTATGGTGTAAGTGAAGAGACTCTGACAAAGTTTGATTTTCCTGACCAGCTAGTAACTTATCAGCTGGATAAAAGTGATGTGTCACAGGATGTGTGGATAATAATAACTGGTGGAAAAGAAGAGCCTAGCTCAGAAGATATTTTGAAGTCAAAATTGACTGCATGGGCATTGCAGTTTCAAAAACAGTACCAAGGGAAATGCCCTGTGGACTCGCAATTACATATCCTTAATGATCATGGTCAATCCCTCACTGCCATTGTAGCTCCAAAACACTCGTTAAAACTCCCCCACGAGGTCTGGATAAACATATCAGAACTTGTTGGCAGGAGGTCAATTTTGGTATCGTTGGAATTTCTTTTCAAGGCCTTATCATCGGTAACTAACAGAGCAATATTTATTGTTAATTGAAAATGACGAAGGTTGAGATCGAATATTTTTTGCGGGGATGGCATTAGCCCTTACAAAGAGTGTTGAAGAGACATCTATGGCCATTGGCAGGAATGCCTTGCAAGGTCAGGAAAAAGCTCCATTTGTGGATTGCTATTTGGTGTGGTCCATCGAAAGATCCCAAGTCTGTAGGATGGAGTTATCTCCATGATTTCATCGAGAGAATTCAAAAGTTTGAGAGAGGGTTTCTTGTTTAAAAAAACAGGACCTTAATTTAAAAAATACGTAAACTCATTGCTGATGCTCCAGCCAGAGCCTGGATTCCGAAAGGGTCAGATCAACATGGGAGCTAATTTTTTCTTGTGGAAAGGTAAAAATAAATTCCTTTTAACTGATGAATAATTTGCGTTTTTTATATTAGGAATAATCTTTGAGTGTTTTTTTTTCTTTAATTTAGGTGTTACTGTTTAAAGGGGAGTGGGAAATTTCCGTAGAAATGACTTATGACCCGACTTGTGAGGCAAAAAGCTCCTAAGAACAACACGAATCTTTCAAGGATCAGAACCGCTAGCCTGCAGTACCACAAATGGAACAGTCAACACTTCTGAGTATAGGAATCTCAATGATTTCTCAATTCCGATTGGTCTTCATGCATTTAGTGTAGCTTGGATGTACTAAAAGGTTTATTAGCAGTTCTACTGAAGAAAGAAGGGGGAGCAAATTTTAAGTTGTCGAAAGAAACTGTTTTGAAGTCTTGACCAACTGTGGCGGTTTTCTGAACTATATTGTACCCTGTGAATTTGCTTCGGAAGCCAAGGGCCACGTTCTCATTGGGCTATATACAAAGCAGTTTGAGTTCAGGAGGATTCTTCTATAATGAAGGATTTTTTGATTCTTAAAAGACAGAAACATAAAGAAGTTTACAATTGTTTTCTACTTCTGGCTTGTGCCATGCGAATCTTCCTGGACACAGAGTTACGTGAAAAGTATGGTAAAGATGCTCACGAATTACTTGTGACTTTTGTATCATATAGCTATGATGTTTTGGGTGCTTCTTTTGTTGTGTACAACATTCATCACTTAATCCACCTGTATTATGATATAATTCTCCATGGGGATCCGAACAGCTTTAGTTGCTATAAGTATGAAAACAATCTTGGTCAGATTAAGGGCTACCTTCTTGCTCCGGGAAGAACTTTGCAACAAATTATGTGCAGAATGATTGAAAAATCCCTTTCTTCTTCTGTGCTGACATCAGCAGCAACTGAAAATGTACTCAGCCACCGCCATAGAGGGGGTCCTGTGCTTGACAATGAAGGTAACCAGTACAGGATGATTAAACTACCTAACTTCACCATACGCTGTGATAGTGCCAACTTTGTGTGTTGACTTCATCTGGCGAAGTTGTGATTGTTTGTAATATTATTCAGACAGAATCAGAAGTTTACTTCATTGGTAGAATGTTTTTAAACAAATCCAACTATTTTGTCTATCCCTTTGACAGTTCATTACTTAGTATTTTCATGGTTGGTCAATTAGGTTCCATAGAGAAGTTCAGTTTTGATTCTATTAAAAGGAAAGTTGTGCTTCTCCCTTTACAAGGACGGAGAGTGGGGATGTAGATTGGGAGACCATGACTGGAGTGTGCATTCCAATGCTTCACGAGAAATTTTGACGACTGTTTTAATTTTTTGTCATATCAACATAATTACTGACGTTGTCGAAACTTGTTTTGAGATCTGACTAATCATTAGTTTTTAGTTATTAATTGTTTATTAATTTGTTACATGTTAAGTCTGCCAAGCCAAAGCCTTATCAACATTTCATATGTACTTTATTGTTAATGTAAAATCTTATCATCAAATAAAATAAAATAATACAACCTTTTTATTTATTTAATAATTTCCAATAAAATTTCCACATTTTAAAAGATTGTAATGCTCTGCAAAACGAAAACAAAGATACTGATTGGTGTTATGGCCCACTTTTAATAGCCAAAAGGTAGCAGACAGCATTTATTGCGGACAGAAGAGGTTAGAATGATGCCTGAATGACGAATTGTTCAGCAGACACTCCATAAGACAAAGATGTCTATTTCTAAAGCATTGCTATTATCGGTACTGCACCCAAATCAACTCACTTGTTGAAGTGGTAGTATAATGCTGTTAGCATAGGACACTATTAATGATCAATTTATAAACGTGATGCTGATGTCCACGACCATCCCTCCTTCCTCCCTTCCTCTTGCACACCAGGCTGGCTAGCTCGTCACGGCCAGTCCCCAGCCGGGGCGAGGGGAGGGAAGGGGGGGCGCGGGGGCTGCCGCTGTGAGTTCCAAAGCACCGTCCGCCCGGCAGGTAGGCAACCCGATGGCAGCACCGCGCAACGGAACTGCCTGCATCCTAGGCGCGCTGTGGCTAAAAAAAAAATTGTGTCGCAGGACTTCTGCGGGATTAAGGCTTGAGTGGATTCAGCGTGGATGTAGCATGGAAAGCAGTAAGATGCCACCAGATACGAAATGTCGACGTCGTGGAAACGTCGATGAGTCGCGCCTAAATTTCGATAAAAAATTGACGTGGAATCAACGTTGACATATCGACGTGTCTGTTTCGACTCCAGATCGACGATCTCTCCACGTGGATTTTAGGTCGAAAAAGTTCATCCACCTAATCCACCTAGATCCACGTGGATTCTACGTGGATTGAACGTGGGTGTTCCCATGGGGTTCTGTCCCATCTTCCGTCCCATCTACAATTCCGTCCGACAGTCCATACCTCTTTCCATCTTTATTTCGACGTACTTTCCGTCCCACCTTCCGTCCCATCGCCCCTCCGTCCCTCATTCCGTCCCACCCCACTTCCGTCCCACCGGTCCTCACCGGTCATGTCTGTGCGTCACACAAAACACCCCTCTGTCTCTCTCCATCCCGCTGTCCATTCCTGCTGCTCCAGTCCGTCCGACAATCCATTCAATCCTACCTCTACCAAAAACACGTCAGCGACATGTCATTGACAAGACACTGGCATGTAAATGACGTGTCACAAGTGACGGACGTGTCACTGACATGTTAATGACATGTCATTGACATGTTACTGACATGTCACTGACATGTCACCGACATGTCAAGTCGCGTCTTGAACATGTCAAAGTCACGTCACTGACTTGTTATTGACTTGTCTGTACATTCCTTCCATCCTTCCGTCCCACATCTACAATTCCGTCCGACAGTCCATACCTCTTTCTATCTCTATTTCGACCTACTTTCCGTCCCACCTTCCGTCCCATCGCCCCTCCGTCCCTCATTCCGTCCCATTCCATCACTGTTAGTCATCGAATGTGACGTCATACTCGTTTGAATGTGAATTTTGTCACTTTCTTTTGAATATGACGTCACATTCGTTTGAATGTTGACCCACGTTCAAACGAATGTGACACCCTAATTGAACGGCCGTGTCACGTACAAACGATTGTGACATCGTATTGAAACGAACGTGACAAAATTCACATTCTAACGAATATGACGTCACATTCGTTGACTAACAGTGATCCCTACTTCCGCCCGGTACCTTCGCCCCTCCGATCGTTCTTCTGTCCCTTCTAAAAAAAAAACATGCAACTCTGATTGGTTACCTTTTTTTTATTTCTTTAAAACATCATTTTAATTATTTTTTTCAAAATGTTTGAACAACACAGTAATTACAACAATGACCATAAAAAGTTCAAAAACTGTTTTGTTTTTTTTTTTTCAAATAAAACTGGTGACCCTTTCACAGCATTCAATGTCTCTAATGACACAATTTCCATAAGCAACAAGTCAGAATACTCAGAAATACGTGACAATGCAACATACACAAGTCTCAATTCAAATTCAACCTTACCTAATGAAAGCTGCATCTTACTTAACGTCAAGCTTTGGCTTTTGTGAACAGTGCATGCCCAAGCAAGTGTAATAGGCAATTGGTACCTTGTACAGTGTTTTCCTTGTGTAAACCAGGATGCATGCGTTGGCTTGATAGGAATACCATTTTTGCAAAACAGCCAAATGTCCTGTTCAGCTTGTTACCATACAGTACCATAACATCCTCGTATAACGAACCTCGTTATAACGTAATATTTCCGCGGAACCAAGTCATTTGCATGCAAAACCATGTAAAAAATCCTCGAATACAACGAACCTCGTTATACGAAATCCTCGATATAAAGTACCGATTTCGCCGCCCCAGAGCCCATTTTTAGCCTCGTTATAACGAATTTTCGACCAAAATTCAGCTATTTTATCCTCTTTTTAGTTGTGGTGCCAAATACTTACAAAAGGTGTTGTTTATTGACAAGTTTAGGGCAAAGAAGTACAGGAATTGTGATTGTATATACCAAATGTACATGTATGCTTACAGTACTTTCTTTATTGCTACTCAACAATAATAGACAACTGCATACATTCAAGAAAAAATAACTCAGGTCAAAAATAAAATAGGAATGACAGTAATTATATGCACACATACATACATAGTTGGTAGGTCAAATGTTAAAATGAGCGCTGGAAAAAATCGCTTATTTTTGACTGCTTCTTTGCTTTGCTGCTGCATTGAATAGCCATGCTTTCAAGCTTTGAAATCAGAGAGAAAGCTCCACTCTCGACAGCGTTCGGAAGTTAGCCCATGAACACTCGCACTGTAGAGAGTGCGTTGAGGCCTTCTGCCTGACTCACCACCCGGGGTTCTTCGCCTTCAACCAGAGCCTCGTCCTCGTCTTCAGCGTTCTCTTGTTCTGGCTCGCTGTTAGCAGCGAGGAGATCCTCCTCCGAGAAGGTTTGACACACGGCCGTATCGTCGTCGTGGAACAGGAATTGCTCCATTGTTACCTCGTTCGCGCCGAGGTACTGGGTAACTACGGCCCAGCTGTCGAGAAAAAGAGAGTTTAATCGAGTGCCCGCAACGCTAAGTGAAATTAGGTTTTCTTGTTAGATTTGTACTTACGTTTCAGCGAACTCTTCATCTATTTCTATGACGACGAGCTCCTCGTCATCGTCATCCTCCTGGTCCTCCGCAGCCCCATCGCCGTCATCTTCGTGCTGCTCCTCCGGATCCTCATCGTTGCCATCTTCCTGCTGCTCTTCCGCAGCCGAGCCGCCGGCATCTTCTTGCCCTCCAACGGCCTGATCGGCGCCCTCGACACTGTCCGCAGCCTCACGCATCTCAACATCACTCGTCGCCGACTCTTCGACTGCCGGAGTCACTTCGTCTGGTGCGTCTTCGGCCTCCTCCTCTCGATGGCGGGCCTCAATGTACTGGCGCTGGGCTGCAGGTGGGCGCTCTGCACGTGCTGCACGAGCGGGAGGCGCAGGCTGAGGCTCGCGTGCAGCAGCAACCGTCCTAAATCCTGCGTGGCGAAAACAATTGGCAATTGTCTCGGCGGTCACTTGGTCCCACGCCCACTGAAAAAAAGTTTAAGTTAGACTTTAACGCCTTTTCAAATAAAGTACATAAATTTGTTAATTATAAATGTATTTTAGTAGAAAGTGCATTGCTTGCAAAATATTAAGTAACAACACTTTCTTGGAGATTTCTTCCTGGCCGACAAAATTTATCAGTCGGAGGATGATTCTCTTGCGGTAAAAATACTTAAAGTTGTGTATTACTCCTTGATCAAGAGGCTGCAGCCGTGAAGTACTGTTTGGTGGAAAGAATTTAACTTTCACGTTTGTGAGAAATTTCAAGTCTGTAAGGTGGGCCGGACAGTTGTCAATGAAGAGCAAAATTTTACGGCGCTCCACGCGCATTTTACCGTCAATTTTTTTTAGCCAATCAATAAAAAATGTTGCCTGTCATCCACGCCTTTGGTTGATTGGTGTAGGGGCAGGGCAGGGATCTGATACCTTTGAAACAGCGTGGGCTTTTAGATTTTCCAATCACAAGAGCAGCCAGTTTCTCAGACCCGTCGGCATTGGCGCACAGGAGAACAGTAACTCTGGCCTTACTGCCCTTGCCACCGTGGGAGTCATCTTTACTTAAAGTGAGAGAGTTGTCTGGCAAAACATTTAAGTATAGTCCGGTCTCGTCTGCATTAAAAATATTCCTTGCCTCAAAGCCAGCAATTTTTCCAGGGAGTATGTTTTCCCTCCATGCCTGCACTGTTTCTTCCGAAACATCGGCGCTCTCACCGTGCAGTTTGGTGAAAAGCACTCCATGGCGCTTTCTGAATCCACATAGCCAGCCGTTGGAGGCCTTGAAGTCCTTCAAGTTCAGCTGAAGGCAGAACTGTTTGGCCTTCATGATCAACACAGGGCCCGACACAGAAATTTCTGAGACCGGGCTTGTCTCAGCCAATCAAAAGAGCTTTTTCCAGCCTGTCCCACTTGCCCTTCCGCATCTTAAGTCTTTTCTTTAGATTTCCACCTGTCACCGTAGCTTCTTGGATCTTGGACCTGCTCGCAATGATGGTGTAAATGGTTGACGGCGGCATGTCCAGTTCTTTTGCTAGCTGGGGCACCGAAAGCTGCTTCTCGTCAACCCTCTTGAGAATTTCAAGCTTGGCACTAACACTTATGCTGGAGCGTTTCTTTGGTTTGTGCACTCCTGCGACGCTGGCCTTCTTTTTGGGTGGCATGGTGTTGATGCGCCCCTTCACCACACTAGAATGTCTGAAACCTGTTCGCTCGCGGCCCGACACGCACTTTTTTTTTTTTTACTGGCAAAACGCCATGTCATCTTTTAACCCTTCTAGGTACCTCATGGCAGCAACAAGATGTGTCAACTCAGATCTAAACTCTGCCAGAGATAGCACTTCAGGTCTCTTGATGGTGATCTCGTTAAAGATAGTGCGTAAATGTGCACATTCAGCCCACTCCATCAAATTGATCGTCCATTGAGCAGCAGCCCCAGCGAAGTCATCTTTGGTAGCCCTGGACTTTAGAATGTAGAAGAGTTGTGCTCGGAATCTCCAAATGGAAGGTATTTTAGTGTACACCTTCTCGCAGAACTCAGAATGCGGTAGCACCTTCGTTATACTATCGGCTCGGGTAGCAAGTCCGACCTTGGGCAACACACCCCTAACCCTGGCAGTAAGCCATTGAGGAAAGTTACGGCTCATTAAGTGTTTAGTAGCGACCAAAGATAAAATAGCATTTGTGGCATGTATGTATCGAGCATCAAAGGTTTTTATTTCAGTCTTGACCTCTTCCATCTTTTCCTGAACCTGCTCAATAGCCATGTTGTACGCCTTGCGTTTATGCGCCACAAGCTTAACTCCATGCTTTGTGAGTGTTTGGATCAACTCTTCTTTAGCACCATGTTCCACGGCTAACATGAACGACAGATACAGACCTAGAGCTGAGTCCTCTGTAGACCCCATACCAGTATGCATAGTTAACAAGATTGCTAATATGAAATCCTCCATTGGTCCGAGGTCCTCAGAATATGAGAAGTACTTGAGTTCGATCAAAGATGTGTAGGACTGAGATGCAGCTGCTGGAATAGGGGCCTGAGTTGGTTGCAGATCGAGAAGTGCTGTCACCTTCGAAGACACTTGCTTTTGGGCACGACCAAGTAATGTATTTTGAGCCAGTATTTGCTTCCTGTTATGTGGCATGTTGAAACCAGATCTTGCGGTGGAACAATCTCAAATGCACCTCTTTTGGATGACCAGAGCACGGGGTTAGTAAAATAGTCTGAAGCCAGCGGAGGGCAGACGCCGAGCGGCAAGGGAGGCGGCGGCGGCGTCGGGGCGGCACAGGGTAAGGCGGATGCCTAAAAGGTACACTGTTTTCCTTACGAACTAACTTAGCACTATAATACTTAATAGGATCACCATTTTGAGGATCAAAAATTTTTGGATACAGATTCACAAAACTATGCACTAAATCAGACGTTGAAACATTTGCAACAGACATAGAAAGTTTCAAAAATTGTTCTCTCCAAGATGGGAAGAAAACATCTAACCAAGGTCGACCAAACAAAAACTTAGACTTATCAGTAGAATTACACAAAATCAAAGGTAAATTATAAGACTTAGACTGGTTAACTGAAACCTCAACATTGACTTCACCATAAATTTGAATAGGACCAGAGGCGGAGACTAATACTGTATGACATGGTTTCAAAGTAACATTAGAAAAGAATTGACTAAAATACGAACGACTTATGAGACTTACTCCAGCCCCGGTGTCAACCTCAGCCTGCAGGACTTTGGTGTTTAACGTTACATCTATAAACACTGGAGGTGACTTGGTTTCATTGACATAGACAACATTTACCTGAAAAAAGAAGACGACACACAGTTTGGTCAGACCTGGTACTTACATTTCCTACATACCTACATCGGGCACAGTAAAGGGTTGACTGTGAGACAACAACTGATCTACAATATCGACATCATTTACCTCAGCTTGCTCTCGAGAATTG